>CM010312.1:28704303-28757058 GCA_001923025.3 Taenia multiceps | reverse complement strand
GAAGTCGTGCGAATCCATGTGTTCTCGCAACGCCTCCAGAGTTGCATATTCTGCGTGGCATATGGGCGGGAAAGGTGCACTCTTAAGCTTCCATTCTCGCGACTGCTGTAGGGTCAACAAAGCATCAAGGTGATAATTTGGATGAATGGATGAAATAGCAAGCTATGGCTAAAGAGCAGAGCACGCACTTTAATGAGGCAAAGGTTAGCAGGCGCAAACTCACAACTCTGCTTACTGATATGATGACGGAAAAGCAAGTCAAAGTTGGAGAATCGGGCGAAACACAGACGCACATATTGTGATTAAATGCTACAAATGAGGTATAATTGTGCAGACACATTATGGCATAAGGGAAGATTGATGGAGAATTTCGCACCTTCTCTCACCTCTTTGCTTTCGTAGGAGCTTCCGAAGGATTTGATAAGACATTTGGCACATGGGACAGCGCTGAATCAAATGTCCTAAAGCATTTCAAATATACGTGAATAGTGATATTAAAGCAGCGCTACGATTTGTCCTATCTGACAGCTTGTTGAGCAAGTTTTCGTTTGTACCACAACAACATTCATTCCATCTAAGACTTTTTAACGACTCACGAAATGGCGCACAATTATGCTGGAACACATAATTATGCACGCAAAGACACGTTTACTTACGCATGCACAATGCTGCGTGTGCAGATAAGGTACATCTTAAAATGGAGAACTTCCTACCGCGGTGCGCGAGTTTCAGGTGTGCAATGTATAAACAAGGGCTCTGAATGACGTCGTACACAATCGGCGTACACAAGCATCCATTTTGGTATAGAGAGAGGCAATCCGCGTCAGATTCTGTCACTGAACTTGCGATGAATTGAGTAAGGCTGCAACGCGACTCCTTTGATATCCCTTCAAGTTTATATGCAACTACAACGCAGAGAGAAACATTGGTCACGTGTCGGATCAGACTTCTAAGTAACGCAGACACTTGATTAAGTTTGCCGCATTGACAAGCTTCTTCGCCCTGTTTCTGCAAGCAATGACCCATTCTATGATGTTAGTCCCTTTATTAATGAATGGAAGTTGCTGGCCAGAGAAGAAATTTCGGTGTGTCTAGCATTTCTCAAGACTTGATTTTAGCGTACTTGAACCAATGCCACATCAAATTTTTTGTTAGCAAAAAAAACTGTTTAAAAATCGACAGAGCATGAAAATGAGGCGATAGCTTTTAGCTGTAACATCAAGTCATCTAAAATTTGTGCCTGGTGAGGCTTTTTGTCCTCTGTCTGCATTGAGCTCAGTAGTTACGCCCGACATCATACTACACTAAGGATGGACGCAATATAGCCGATGGAGGTCCGAATCCTTAACTGGTTGTGAATAGTTATAGCATGCATTAATTTGACAGTTATGATGCGGTGTAGGTAGCGAATCCGCTGACTCACAAAAGCGCTGTTCCTCCAGATTTATGCCTCAACACTCTGGTTCTTTAAGGAGATGAGATTTGCCTTCCAAGACTTACCTTCTGGTAGCCAGCCGCGAGCTCAAATATGTCACCTGCTGTAGCAAATTTATCATCAGGGTGCACAGAAGGCTATTAAACCACGGAAGCAAATACCGTGCTCTATTACTCAAGATGCATTCTAGGTCTACAGACTGCTATTACGCAAATGCTATGCTCTTGTGATAACTGATACTCGGTCCCACAAAGGTGAGACTTATTCGTACGACACAAAGGAGTTTTCGAATGGGTCGCTTAATTTCCAAATCTTTGAAGGTAAAAGCATTGATGTCTTAAATGGCCTCATATCGCGGTGTTTCAAGGTAATATCGAGGCAATTGGTGTCTCAGTGACAAATATAGGATCATGAGCAAGTTTCCCATCTTTTCTCGTTTGCTCCTAATTTCTAAAATGTACGAAATAAAGGTCGAGTACAGGAAATACTCCGCCTAGTCACAAGCGTTTACTTTTTCCTTTGCAAGAGTGTTGTGTTGCATTACTCAAAAATGCCCCAGATAGCCTTTAAATTGTCTCAGCTAACTTCGTTCCATCAGATGCATGAATTGTGACGGAATGCAAAAGGACTAATGAGATTTGCATGCTGGACTAGAAACCCGAATGTGGTCTGACCTACACATGGCCTATTAAGCCTAGCTTAGTTCAGCTTAGCCTACTACAGTACATACACAGTGGTCAAGCGACTAGAACCATAGAGTACGATCCTGTGCGTCTGCTACTCTGTATCTGCAATATGATTTATGAATGTGTGCAAAGATAATTAGATTGTGGGTTTTATAAATAGATGAGCGACTCACTTCTAAACATAAAACACGGAACTTGCAAACGCAATTGTCGATGGGTGCTTCTGGTTCCTTGCCTTCGAAAATGCCTGCTTCTAGCTAAAGAGAAGAGGGGGAAGGCTCGGCCTATCCGGCGCAGGCAAGGAAAATATCTGTTGAGCTAATTGTGCCAAAGGAAAGAAAATAGGAAGGGCGGAAAACGGTAGGGGATGCAAATGCAAGAATACAAAGCGATTTTCGAATCTAACTTCTGCGCAGAGTGTGTGATTTGATTTGTGTCATATCGCGATGAGATCCTGCTTTCGTCATTTCACTAATTCTTCCATTCAACCATCTATGCATGGTTTTGTCATCCACACTTGAATAACCGCTATAAAAACCAAGAAGATTGTTTAATCTAACTAGGAGCGTTAGCATTTGATTTAGTGTTTAGCTTGTACGTAAAAAAGGGGAAAAAGAGAAAAGAGCAAATAATTTGCTAAAGAATTAAAGGGAGTGAAGTCAAGATTTAACCTCAATTTCTACATATGCGCATTTAGGCTTTGCTTTAGATTGTTGGCCTCCCTCAAAGGAAGAAGAGAGGGGTGGTAAGGGTCTAATGGCCGAGTCGTAACGGAGAAGGAGTTAATAAGACGAACTAGGTTATGGAAAGGAAAAAGGTCCTTTGGATCGCGAGCGGTGGCATGTCTAGCATTAATACGATTGATCTCTCCCGCCGCATGCGTGTAATCGATCAGTGGTACGTGCTGCATGTAGTGTGGCACGTGGCCCAGAGAGCAATGGTAACACATTAATTATCACTGGGGTGTGGGACCCGAATTCATTTGCTTTCGTGCCTTTCGGTCTTACCGAAGTTATATCAACAGAAGAGTTTTGAATGTAGCATGCGCTTCTCCAAATCTTTGCAACCCAGCCTAGAACAACGCAAAGGCACCTGAATTGCCAAGCATTGAGCATCCTGGATGTCTCTTTAACACAGTTTAAATATCTAGACATCTTCTCTCAGGCATCAATGCCTTTGGGTCTGCGAGCCAGTTTTATAGTGATTAAGCATCAGAGACCTAGCGTTGTTGGTGGTAAAATAAGTCCTAAGACAGTGAGGTGTGAACCCATTTAGCAGCCAATCTTTAACAGCTTCATTTACACATTGCTACTTAAATACGAAACCACTCCATTATAAGCTTAAGCAAATGAAGATGTAATGGAGTGGCAGTCTCGAAATGAAAGCCTTATCATCATAAGCCAGAGATGTATTCTTGTGTGCAAAGTGGGTAGGCTGAAATTGGATTTAAGCATTTGGGACACTCTTGGCATCATTTTAACCCCATTTGTGGAAAGATTTTTGCATAAATAGTAGCGACTTGCCTATATTAAGTCCTTTACAACGCTGCCTGCAACTACTGAGGATTATCAGTGAGGACAGTCCTCTATTTTTTTGGATTCATTTTATTCTTGATAGGGTACTACTTGAGCTGTAGGCAGTCAAATCTAAATGCACCAATTTTATGCGGATAACTGAGATTTGCTGGTTACACCGCAGAGGACATTTAAATACTAGGAATCACATCATTGCATACGCGTTTCCTCGTCATAATTTGTGTTCGTCAGCAATGCCACTAAAAGTTGCCTACGCATTCGCAAAAGGCAATGACCCACCCACTAACAACTACTGGAAAATCTCCAAAATCATGGCGATGGACAATGGATTTCACGTCACACTGTCCAATTTGTATGCAATCAATGAGCTTCTTCGTAGGCATGTTATGGAGGTCGTGTGCATCCCACAAAAATTACTTAATGCGCCTAAACAGAAGCAAGTGGGAGTGGTGTTAGAAGAATAAGCTGACAGGAACTAGCAATACGATGGAGATGCCAGCCAAGCTGGCATAATCAGAGAAGCAAACATCTCAGTTATTTTGATTAAGTGCTACCAGGCTAATATGATGCCTCGCTTAGAAATTTAAGTCATTTCTGAAGTCATCGTGCCAACTATGATAACAAGTCGCTAATGTGCTATGACATGAGGCAGACCTTGTCATCCCCTAAACACTGTGAATTGCCTGCGAAAACTTTTGTTTACCTCAAGCAATTCGTACGGCAATGCGATTTTTACTTAAAGAATCTGCGGTAGCATGCATACATTCTTGCCAAATTATATAGCTAGATATTTTCAACTCAAAATATCTCCTATTGATTTAAAGTAGCTGCGAAACTGGTGGTTTTCCAGGCTCAATTGACTTTTGTCATTGTGTTCCATGTCACCTCAAGCAAATGTTCTCTATTTTGCCCACGCTCGCCAACTTAAAGTTATATTTCAAATCTTGCAAAATTCAATGAGACTTCACAAAATATAGTAGAGGCAAGGCTCGCAAGAGAAAAGTGATATCACCAACATTTTGTATGTAGGCCTATGAATGGTTTCCGGTGTGTGTGTGTGCACACGTGACTAGTGTAAAAGCTAATTAGATCGCTGACGTCCTACAAGCATTATAAAATCAGGATTTGTCCTCTTCTCCACGTGCATGTGCGTGCTTGCCAGATACGCACGTAGCTCTTAACTTCTTCTCTTAACTCAATAATTTTATCAGACACCAGCATCCCTCTCTGTTTTCGAACATTACATGCTCAAATGTGCGCAAAACTCCCAGTGCATTGATAAAATACTAATGCATTGCTGTACCATTTTTCTTATTTTATAAGTAAATCGCGCTTGTACATCGCATATGAGGAACTAACTCATTATAAGCAATGATAGAGTAAAATATCTTAGTCGTTAGTTAACGAATGCAGAGCATTTGCTGGTTTTCAGAGCGGGACGGCCTATCCTAATGATGTGCCTGCACAGCTTGTGCTTGCGTAACTCTGGGTGAGCACATAAAAATACATTTTGATGGTGCATTTGCATCAATAGTGTACCATGTCAAGGACGCACTATCACAGTTAAATAGGAGGTGTTTTGTTTTATAGTGTCACTTCGGAGAAGACCGAAATCACTTGCTGACATGAGGTAACCAAGACGCACTGTATTTTCTCACTCAATCGTTGATACTCAATTAATCGAATAATGGAGAAGTTTCATGTTGTCCGTTAAATTGCGTGGGTTTTAAGCAACAGCATTTGGGTTCTTCAGTTAATGTAATTAATCTGAAATTTTGCGTACACTAGGCGGGCGGTAGCACTGCAACTCGTATAATGTAGTGCGAGTACCTACGAGAAGTTGGTGAGAGGGAAAACATGAACATGACGTGTGCGCTCTGATGAGCCGAGATAGTGCCTACGGAGATCTATTTAAAGCAAGTGTTCCTGTTCCTGTTTAATCTCCTATACCTTGATAGCCCACCCAAGTTCTTTGCCAAATATATGGCTGAAATGGCAAGCCCACTGCGAAAACTAAGAGGGAATGAAGAGTCCAACTATTGATTGAAATAGACCATGAGGATTGAGAATACGCTACTGCCTGCGTGAGTACTAAGTCGATATGCTCTTTGGTCTTTTGGTTCCATTGAGAAGCAAGCTCTACTCGCTGTGCTGGTAAATGTGTTTTGGAACCTGCGGTGTTGGCAATCAGATGCGCCAATATGGACTAAAGCACGTCCTTGCGACTGATTAATCCTCCACATTGCAAAATCTTTATGAGACACCCTACCACACGTTTAATTTTAACAGGCGTCCGCTCGCGAAAACTCTTAATTACCGGGACAGGTAACGAAACGCAATGTAGAACGTAACTTTGACTGTTTCCTGTAAGCCGTATGTACAATCCGTTTACCTCTTTCCAAGGGGCGAATCGCTCACTGCTAATTACAGCGAGTAAGGATATTTTATCAAGCAAGTGGCATTTACTCACCTTACTCGCAATTCTACCAGGAATTTTGATTGTGCACTGTTTCCTACTACAACGCCCTCCAACCTATTGAAACCCTGTGATGAAAAACGCTAACACACGTGTTGCTGTCTTCAGATGCAAGAGTTAATTAAACAGTACATAGGCGCATTGTAAGGATGGACCAACATTTAACTATACACGACGATTTCAAGGAGTGCGTGGCATTGTTCGATACAAATCACTAAATTGACAAGGAAGGGAGGCTACCCTTGGCCAAATGCATGGCATTTATCCTAAAATTGATGTGAATCTAAGGAATGCCTACGATATTCAAATAACAAAAGGGAAACATTGGATGTGACAGTATTTTGCCCGCTGATGTAACGGGGCCATTAGTTGAAAGCTACCAAGGACATTCAATTCGCCGATGCAGCCCATGTGCCCAGAAGGAAAACTCCAAGGGTGAGGCTGGTGCAGGCTAATGTACGGGCGACAAGCCATTTTCGAGCAGCCGCAAGCAATAATCAAGAATGCTGTCAACCGTTACACGTTCAAAGCAACGGGGAAGTAGAGAAGGGCTTGTGCACCGGTGACTAGTCCCTTCACCTTATGGCATGCGGAGGCTTCTTCATAAGCGTCGGTGTAAGAACAACCTTGGTCGTGTTTGCTATTCAACACCATTGCTGCTATTATTCCACGGCTGCGCATACGGTGACCACCACTGCGGCTTTTGCACACATCAACCTGCTCACTTCTGCCCACTTGTGAAGCCTTCACAACCCAACAACACCATGATGCTTACTTCCATGAGTACGAAAATGGCCAGCTTCCGCGCTTTGTTTCTTTGGTTGCCTCTGCTTTCTTTGAAACTGACTTGTGTGCTGAGGTGTGTTCGCCTGTGTACCAATCGCCTTGTCCCTAATTATTTTACTTGATGCCTATGCTCATTGCACTTTTAGCTCAATATCTGTGCTTGCCTATCCCAAACAGACCTCTCGAGCTATTTAAATCTTTCAGGTGATGTTTTATTTGAAGTCTGATGACTGGGTTAGCATGGCCTTTTCCATTTAAGCATTAAGGTAAGTGAGAGATCAAGGAAACACTTTATGAGCAGCGATTAACCTTACCAACTTACCGGTCGTCGAGCACAGATTAGCATCGAACCCACCAAAGCACAAAGCCTAGTTTATTTAGTCTCGATGGAAATTATGCTAAAGGAAGTAACCTACTGACATCAAATGCTTAATAGCTGTTAATGATTTGCTCAACACCAACGGGGTACAAACTGGCCCTAATAACACTCACTGCACAGGCGATGCGATGACCAGTCCAATAAGTGCGACTATAAGATCAACTGTTCTGTTCATTCGCCTGCATTACATACTGGTCACACACACGGTCCCTTGGATATTGCTCCAAATGCCAAATGGGAACTAAAATTGGTTCTCGTTAAATTAGGAAGTCAAGCATTTGAACTGTGCATAAATGCAATGCAGTCCTCTCCTAAATTCAACATTTAACCATACGTTCGTTCTCAATCGTCCAAATATTGGCGAGATTTAAACTACTGCAACCCAGCGCACTAAGCCTTTAACAATACTGCAAAACATCTATACCAAATCAGGAAAACCTTCAGCGCATTCGTCAAACTGGCTGAAGAGATGCTAAGTGAGTGTGGGTAATGGGTTGCAGATTGTAAGCATTGTTTAGTTAAAAGAACTGTCATTTCTTCTCAGCTCGGGTTTAAATTTCTAGATTAATGCAATAGACATAATTGAAAGGGCCACAAATATTTGTAGTGGTCTTGATGATTGTTTATGCCAGTTTGCTTCAAAAACGCTGATTTTGTAGCTTGTCTTCGTAACACAAAATTTACTCCTCGATATGCCTTCTTTGCAGCATTACCTATGTGACTCTCGATTCGCAAGTATCGCAGCACACAGGGTTGCACAGAATTTACTGTGTTTACTCACATTTTTTACATTTGATCTGACCTATACAACTGTGCAAAGATTCCATAGCTGGCACAATTAAAGACCTTCATGAGACGTAGCACTTAAGACGATAAAACTAGGCGTACAGCCACAACGAGTCAAAGTGCAGTAGATGCAGTCTCTATTTGCAACCTTGTCCCACTTCGAGTGGCACTGGTGTTTTTAACAATGCGTCCAATTAAAAATCTTACACCAGATCTGGCTCAAAGTAAAAGCCTTTTGCGGCATAAAGGTACAGATCTAAAAACAACTGTTTGATAGTTTTCAGCTGCGGGGCTGACGGACCCATTAGAACGCATGCTTTGAACGAAATCAGCTTCAATTCTAATGCACCAATCACCTCATACAATTTATTACGGTACATCATTTGATCATCTTTTGCAAATTGAATAATTGTTTTCCTCGCAAAAGGCACCCTTAAAGCAGTGTGAAATTGGATGCATTTTCATTGATGGTGTCTACATTTGATGCGTCTTTCCACGGCGAAGTAGGGGCATCAAATGCCTAAAATAAAACACAGCTGTTGCCTTTAAACCAAGCATTATTTTGGGAAAAATAATGGGTGCTAATTATAGAAGAAGCAGAATGCTATGATTCAACATTGACAACTGCAGGCTTTACTTACTGCTCATAGAGTACAATCACTATTTTCCACTTGTTAAGGCTATGCAACTAATATAAAGTCGCCAGTTGCTGTGGCACAGCACTACCTCATCACCATCCTGAGCCTTTGAAGTTGGCGCTTCAAGTGGATTCCTTGACTGGAGACCAGCAGAAACAAAGGAATGGCGAGACAGAAGACGGTGGATAGGTATGTCCAGATTTCTATCGCTCCCACCTTTTGTAAAGAGTCGTACACTTGGCAATAAATACAGGCACTTTCACGATCGAAACGTCCAGAATATATGTCTAAATTGATCATGAGACTCCCAATTCTTAAGTTTGTTGCCGGTTACGTAGGAAGTGATGCATTAATTATGGAAGTTGGAAGTTAGGAGGCACTACTTTGATAACTCACTGAATTTTGTGGGCACTGAATTATTTGGCATCCACTAGTAAGCATAACAATTTTCAACAAAAAATGGCTTTTACAAAGAAGAGAAAGCGGACGAAGCTGAGGGTTTTCATGGCATGTCCAAGCATGTTCCATAAACCAAGAAATACAGCGAAGTTAAAAGCCACTATGCCATAGGTCAGGCGACGCAGTGGCGCCAGAGCTCTGCGCATCTCCGATAGGGAAGGCTTATTCTCGCTTAGGCGCGGAGAGAAACGCAGATCCGTCTGTCTGGCAAGTGGGTCGAATTTCGGAGTCCGAGTTGGGCGTTTGATGATGGAAAAGAGAGGCGGACCACTGTCATTCTAGCAAACACTTTAATTGGAATAGTTCTAAGGTATACGAGTGTTGATGATGTCATAAAATTCTGGCATTCTCTGGGGCAATCAAGCCCCAAAATAGGCTATGATTAAATAGTTGGCTTGGTTGAACTACCGAGAAAACAGCTCAGGCCACGGTAGGAGGGGATCATCGATCTCCTGAACGCAGCGCCACACGCTGGATGCCGCTTTGGGTGAAAGAGGCTTGGTAAGGAGGAGAGTGATCATGCGGCAGCAAAAAGCCACCCAACAATGCCACTCCCAACGCCACCAGCTGGACTTGCTTGGAGTCTAGTTGTTGATGTTAGAAAATAAAGGAAAACTTCTGAGAACAAGAATTTTAACGTGCACATTGCAGCATGTAATAGGTACAAATGCGATTATCTGTATTTTTCTCTTTGAGTCAGGGTGGCCTTCGGTCTGTGCATTCTAGTTCGAAGTAGTCAACAACACACAACAACGCACGCCGTCCGACTTTATGCACCTATAGCGATTGATTCAGGATGCCCACACAATTATTTGGAATGAGCCCCTTACCGTGACTGAGACCAAAGGCGTTCGTCTGATAGGACGGGCGGAGTCATAGCAACTAAGGCATATTTATTACGGTTCGCTCAGTGAACCGTTGAGTGACCAAAATGGACCATCGTCGTTTGTGTAGAAGCAATATCCTCTAGCATGGAATACAAGTGATATAGAGAGTCTAAAACCTACCTAATGATGACGCCTTATCAAGCACAAGCCAGAGGGTGAGCGAGGCTCCTGCACTAACGGAATAGCCAATCAGAAGTGCGGCTTTTGAGAGACGGCCCCAGAGAATGCTGAGGCAAAAGCATCCCACAAAGGGCGTGCACAGACCGTAGAACAAGAAACTTGCCATCTAGAAGGTATGTCTTAGTTAAGCATGTCAAGGAATTCAAGAGACACCAAGATGGATCTTAAAATAACTGCACCAAGCGATGGGAAATCTTTTTATTCATAGGCAGCAAAACACCTAATCGCCACCACAAGGCCTTCCTTTACCTCCCTCTGCCTTCGATTAGGTTTTCTAACTGCCAGACCTGTTTTCTCTGCACTTTCAACTTATAATACTTCCTGTCACCTTTTCTGCTCCATTGTCTTCCACTCACATAGATTCCATTCGCTTTCAACCGCAATTGTAATAGTGATTTTTGGATTATAATGCCATGTCAAAGGGTTGCAGTGAATGATGCAAAGAACAAGCCATGATGCGTTATGCTAAAATATACCAAGCCAAGGTGCGTAGTGGAGGCAACTAGCATCGTATGCCTTCGTTTCCCAAAATGCATTTTAAATCAGCCACCAATCAGACAGATGGGCAATCGGTCAGCCAGTCATTCACTACGCAGCAACTTAAAGGCTGCGCACTTTTGGATCATCATTGAAGGAATGGCGAACGATTCGGTCCTAAATTGACACCAGAATTCCCTTATACTAAGGCCACTTGCATCCATTTCACTGGCATAAATGGCCATTGTAGACACGGTTGCAGTTTGTTAATAAATTGTGTAATTCAACAAAAGCAGCGTCAATTGTCGTACAAGAGAGTTAAAGGTAGGTGCTTTCATTGGAAGAAGAAGTTGGCTAATAATTCAAAAATGGTGGTGCAAACGACGGACTCCAATTCATCTGCACTCTGTAATGCACATTATCAGCGTACGCATCTGGCGATGGCACGTTGCAGTTGACCGGATCGGAAAGCACATGACTGCTTTTAGCTTACTCGGCATGCTGAGACACATTGGTGGGGTCAATGAGGACGTTTCTTTGTATCAAAACAGAAAAATTAGTGTGCGGAGCCATAGACATATTTAAACTGGGAGTTAGGAAGAGAAGATGAGCAATATCAACGCGGCATAGTGCGGAACCACCAAAATTAACCCTGGTAAAATGCTTTGCCAAAGGCGATACTTACTCAAATGCGGTCCCTTCGACTATTTGTTAGGCGGCCCTTAAGGTAGATTTGAAAGATTTCCTCAATGCTAATTCAATTCGTCTTAGACTTGTTGGATAACTGCTGCCCAAGCTTTAGAGTAGAGGAAAACTATTTATCTTCTTGGCTACCGATTGAATTGCAGCCATATCGTGCTGCATTGGTAGAATGCCTGATGGTCTGTTGCCAGTGTCACATAACCTTGAAAGTATGTGTTATGACACACCGCTAAATCAGAGAAGATGACGAAAAGCGGTATCATGCTTGCCATCACAGTGAAGGCGATCGGTAGCAGGCTTCTCGACATCTCATCTGCGTACGCGCAATATGCACCGTGTGTCTGGCAGACGTATACTCGCGTCGTGGTTGGTCTTTTTCTGCATTCCTCCTTGATCCTGTCAAAGTAGCGGAGTGAGAGAAGAACCGTACGCGTATCAGGGTGCGATGTCAGCAAGAAAAGCACACTCAATATAATTTTGTGAGGTGTGGCCAAATTGATGATGTGAAGTAGACATATAACCAAATCGCCATACAGGAGGCTTATGCATCCTGAACGGGGAGGGAACACTTTGCTGCAAATCCCCTCAACATTATTTTTGTTTATTTTCAGTAATTTATTTTTTGTACCGCAAGCGGTGGCCAGTTTCTACTTAGCACGACCTAGGAATTTGAAAGTGCTTATAATATTGGTTTGTCAAATTATATTATTAGCGTTTTCCTTAGCCTGCAGCTGGAGAGAGTTAGATGTTTTTCGATAAGAGCATTCAGCACAGGAACGGATTTACTGATCTGCTTTGGTACTGCCTCGTGGTTTGCATCCTTCAAATAAGACGGCCGTCGCTACCCTTCCTTCATGCCTAACAATCTCGAATATGCTTTGAACGAGAGTGCATATTAGGCAGCAGAACACTTAACTGCAGCAAATGCTCAAATAGTCAGCCGCGGACTCTTATTAACAGGTCCTAGACCTAATGTTTTGCGTCTGTCTTACCAGCAATTTTACTGTGGCATTTTTACCAACAGTCACATGCCGTCGTACCAGGTATCAATGTCACATGCTGCACATTCGAGCATGCTGCGACAGCGACAGATGTTGCGCCGGCTTGCAAGATGACCACGCTGCTTACCACAGAGGATGCATGTTGCCTTTTCTACCTGCCTCCTGAAGGGCTGCAAAGAAAGTACACCAGACGTAGAAGTCAATAAATCACGCGCATTGACTAGTGTCTGGACGCCACCCAGTTTTCTTTGTGCTGCACACAAATCCTGTGGTGGCTCATGCAGACCTTCGAAACTATTTCTGTATAATCTGCCGAGCAGTGTCTGTTATGCTTAATGACTTGATCAGCAGAGGTGCCTATATGGAAAGGTAAGGCTGCAAATACTGTTAGCTTTATTTGGATTAAACTTACTCGAATGTACGCCACGAGCACGTCGTGATACAGGTTTGATGAAGCGCCGACGATGCTGAACATGCAAGAGGTCGCGAGGAGCAGAAGGATCACAATGAAAATGATCCAAATTCCACTCTTTCCTAACAGATGCACCGGAGTTGCAAACACCACAAGTCCTATGAATGGTATAGCGTTGAAAAGACTGGAGTGTGATTCACTCGGTAGTGCAGCAAAACAAAAGTTAGTTAATGAATTTTTTGACAACGACACCTAGCCACTTCCTGTTCGCCTGTTTGCCATGCAGGAACTACTCCAAGTCTTGCTTTTGGTGACTAAGTTGAAGCTTGAGTACACTGCTATGGAGGGCGAAATGTGCAGCTTGCGAATGACTGCTGTAGCGTTCCTCTAACAGCTAATCTACCAGACATGCATTCAAAGCACCATTTAGTTTAATTTTCACAGAAGCCATATCTTAGTTGTGAGATATTCACCTAAATCAGGGTAAATATTTAGCATGAATTTTGAGGGTCATCTAGTGATGCAGTGTTAATCTACTAGCTGACAACCCCACACACTGGGTCGCTTTACGAAATTCTGGAAGAAAATGATTTACCTTTGATGCGTCACTAGCCATAAACAAGGTCTCGTTGCCCACCAAATAAATGCACAGGCTTACCGAATGAAAACAGGTTAACGAAGTAATCCCTTTAATTATTAGCAGCAAGGGTTGAATAAAATGATTCAACATGTTGCGTTTTAAATTGCATTTCCAAAATCTTAAGTATAATAGTGGCTTGTTTGTCATTTCTAAAGCACACTAGAAATTTCTCGTCGCATCCGTCATGCTTAAGAGGACTAATCAATCTCTACTGAGTTCAGAAGCCAAGTTTTACGTGCATGACATTCCTTTACACCCTAAAGTACAGAACTCAAGTCAACACTTAGGTTATTGTTTTAGAAATAAAAAAATTGCAACTAATAAGACAGATAGACTAAACGCCTACCGTGTGCTCTATTTGTAGCGTTAAGAAGAGCTGCATTGTGAAAGGATGATTCCAGTGCTCGAAAGCCCAAGCCACAGACGACACTGAGAGCAGCAGGAATGCAAAAGGCCATGACGGTAGCCAAAAGGAGGCCAAGCACTCCATGGTTTGGTGGCAGCTTAATTGCAGTCTCCCATAGCGCTTGATCGAGCAGCACCCGCACTGCATGATCTTGAGAAAAGCATTAATTATGGTCATAATCACACTCCCTACAGGCGGATGGTTGCAGTCTTACTTGGCACATCAATGGCACCAAAATATGTTCAAAAGCGCTAACTTACGAATGAAGCTGATGATACCATCGCTGAGGAGTGCAACATCGAATCCGCTGGCCAGTGCGTCCTCGAGTCCATGGTCCGACCTGTTGTAGCACATCAATAACTTGTAGAGGCTACCCATGTTTCCTACGAAAAGCCCAAAATTGTGCACACACATCAGCACTTAATCACGGGTGATATTCTTTTTGTACTACTTTGGATTTAGGTGATAATACATCCATTTAAGACTTCATAACGTAGCACAGCACATACAAACGATGGTGACCACCTAGCCTTAATTTGTGTTCTTCTGCTTCTGAAACGCAGCCTTGGATTTTGCCCTATAGTATTTTCCTCACATTTCGTAGTTTTTATTTTGGGGCCGATTTGATTATACCACTATGCTTTTGTGCGTAAACACCCGCCAACCTACTCCTGAGTGTACGTTGTGGGCGAAAAATTGTTGGCATCCGTGCTATAAACAGAAGAGGTACCAGAACATGAAGATGAGTAGTTGAATAAAATGGTTTGCCTAACCCACTCACGTTGTGCAGACAAGGACAAAATGATTTTAAATGACTTGAATTTAGCAGGCAGCTATTTGTCATAGAAGCCTCTCTACTGCAACCCTGTTAAATTTAACATTTATTGTTCTCTAAGTGCAAAAGTCTCTATGCTTAGTTGAACACACGGGATTTGATTAAATTGGCAGGATTGTGAATCACCTTAACAATCTAATTCAGCTCTTGTCCAGAATATTTTGAAAAAGGGGCTGCATGCCGAGAAGACAGCCGTCGTCAAGCAATAGTTGGTTTCAATTCGGTGCTAATTCCATAGCCGTAGCTGCATCACTGTGGCTTGCCTCTTGCGAATGATTTAAATCAATTCGCTTTTAAGATTTAGTTGATTGTCTTATGAAAGGAAACGTACCAAGGTCTGCAGAGACTGGCGAAATCAGCACAGTGAACGTGAGAGTGGCACAAATGAGGAGGATGCTAGTAAGAATGGCGAAGAGGATGAGACTGCAGCTTCGGCGCCGCGCTACCACCAGCAAGGCATCGACTTGAAGTAGGACCAGTGATACCATGGCGCCCTCGCCCACATTCATGGTCACAGCATTCAACACCATCGAACCCTCTGTCAAAGGGAAGAGAGAGCACATATGCAAGTATTCCTGCTCAAGTGACCCATGTTTCTTTATCTCGAGCAAAACAATTGCAGCAAGCATGTTTCACATTTGAGTTTTACTTCCGAAGGCACTCAAAATTTCAATGCACACAGGCTTATGTAATCCATACATGCATGATGCACCGTAACAGATTTCTTTTTCCAAAAAACATAAAATAATGATTTACGATCGGTATTGTGTGGTGAACCGAAACCCTCCAAGGAATATATGACAAATAATTTTCACGCATCATTGTCCTAGAGTCTAGGAACTTCATACTATCCTACTAGACTAATTTTAATGGATCTTATGTGCTAAGTGCATCACTGACCTAAGCATTCAATAAAGATTAAGTCCTCGTCGCATAAAGGCCCGCTTAATTCTTCTGCTGTTAGTAATTTTTCAATGCCTGATGCCGTCAGTTCTTACCTCTCATCGCGATTGCTTAACGCAGAATTCCATCATAATCTCTGCATTCCCAATAAGGCGATTGTTTGACAATCACTTATACAAGCATACATTAGGCGTCTACGATAACCCTACTAGTTGCAGCACACACGGCTAATAAAACGTTAGTAGTTTGATGGGAAATACTTACTAGTGATGTTGACAGTGAGAGTGTAGAGACTGGCGAGAAGGCTAATGATGATGGTGAGAATGTGGGCAACTAGGCCGAAGCGATGGCCTACAAATTGGGCAATTGTTTGGGCTCCCGGTGCCTTGGTGCGGAATTCCAGGAGCAGCAGCACGAAGAGGGTGTGTATCAGTGCACTGTTTGCTGGCACGAATTTGCTGCCGGCAAGGCCGTACTAAAACCACAAGTGTAAGGTTACAATTTTGCCCTACTTATGGCAATAATGCACTGTCTGTCAGTGTTGATAGCATGTGGCATCTGCACATGGTCGGTACGTTTCAACAAAACAGTAACAAATCATGTGACACGCACTGGTGAGTTAAGAGTCATCTCCAAGTATTAAATTGTGTGTCGGGCTTTATTTGTTAAAAGAGGTTGATATGTTTGGCATCACAGGCCTGTGAAGTGACGCATTGACAGACAAGGTGTAGAGCGAATTGACACGACCAGTTCCCCGGGATCCCGTCCCATTCCCAATGCAGTCATTTGCAGATTGTCAATTCTCTTCATAGCGACGTAATTTTCCGTAATAATTAGGCTTCACCATAAAAGCTAAATGCTGCGCCTTCGAGACAAATGAATGGTATGAATCACGCTGGTAAAAGTTAGCACATTTTTGCAAGTGTTACGCGCACATGGTTCCGCTATTGCAAAGTCGTGGCATCAAAAATGGTGCGCTTCTTTGCTTAATGCTGTAGCAGTAATTTTATGAAGACTAATTGCTTGACCACCTGCAAAAAACACATCTTGCCAGGTTATGAGCCTAATTATGGCCAACGTGTGACCAACCCCATCGGTCAACCTCTTTGCGACATTCCTTAGAATAGAATAGCCGAAGCGACAAAAAATAAGAGTATGCACGCTCATAGCAACACGGCTTTTTCATTGCCTCAGCAATGAGCAGCAAACACATTTGACGCATCAACACGATGCTTTTTATTAGATTGACAATTCCTACATGCCAGTACAAGCTTGTTTAACTCTGCAAGGTGGCTTAAGCCCGATTTTCCTTTCACCGTCAGTGCGCTATCCGAGTGTCAATTTAGATGCTTAGTGGTTGCGGATTATCTTAAAATACAAACTAACGCAAACGGGTGCATAAAGTCTTATATAAATTACACAGAATGCTACGAAAACATGGCGTTTTACCAGTTCCGCATTTCTCACCGCCTCCAGAATTGACGTCGGCCATGTAATTTGTACCATGAAGGAAGCGATGACATTACCAAGACTATGAAATCTTTCGCAAGCGCTCAGAAAGTCCCTTTGCTCCCTTGTCTGAAAATAAATGAAGCAGTCAAAGCATTTCGTTAACTATTCAAGCGGATGCCTAGGAGTGTGCATAGTAGTGCTAAGGGAATGAGTTATGAATAAGCCCTTCTATATTTGGAGCATACAAACCCATATTAAAAATAAGAGATAGTGCAAAGAAATATGCACACTAAAAGACTGAGACCAAATCACTAGTCAGCATTTCCTTATAATCGTGATAGCAGCTCTACCTTTTAGTCTTACCTTTATGCACACAATCGGACAGAAATACCGAATATCATGATCATCTCACTTGCAGCGACTTGTAACCAAGACAAGAGAGCAGTGAATGCATGCTAAAGCCAGTTGCAGAACGGCAAGCACACTTTGCCCTAGCTACACAAAAATCTCATCTGCCTATCGTGATTATATGCAAATGCTCCACAGCAGAAATTAATGCTTTTATAAGCGAGTGTTTATGGAGCATGTCATGATTGAGGCTAGTAATTTCTGGTCGTGTCGCAATAGATGTGCTCAGCGAGTTCTTTCAATAACCATAGTCTAACGCGCTAAAGGCTAAATAATAAAACTGAATTGGACCTCTCCTAGAAGAAAAAATATGGCAGAACTGGTCTGAATGTAGAAGAAAAGATAAAACTGGTTCAAAGTGATGAAATCAGAAGAAAAGTAATGATTTATCGGCTACTTTCTGCTATTTCCCAATGATATGTAAATAGGTAAAATTACAACTCCTGAGGTCTTACAGTTTTGCGCTTTCTGAGGCAGAGGGTGTAGAGGATGTCAGCAGTTACGGCCACGAGAACGACAGCACAGGTAAGCTCGGCCACATCTCTAGTATTCAATGCCTTACCCATTCTTCTGCGAAACCTCTTCTGCAGGTACTGGCACGCCTGGTTAGCCTGCGAAGGCATCCGTCGACTAACATTTAGTGAAAGTCCTGCTTTTGGTCGTACGTGCACAAATTCCTCAAACTCAATATCTTCCATGCTCTACACGTCAGCCTAAATGAGCATTGCCCTATAAATGGAACACTCGCTAGAGAGCTTTATAATTTTCATCGTCTTACTAATGGAATCTGGGCGTTAACAGCTTGGAAGTGGTTGGCACAACTTAAACAGGCAAGTGGATAGGGCAGTTGTACATTCATATGGCGAATACGATACTCAATTTCCCAGGATTTGTCAAACTGCATGTGCTCATCAAAATCTGTTCAACTTAGCTGTAAGATCTTGGACGGGTTGCAGGAGGCTGCAAACAGTGAACATCTAGGAAAGAAGCCTTGGCATCAATCGGTGGAAGAATAAATTACTATTGCGCTTGAGGTGGTGCACATGGAAATGGACAGGGAACGAAGAGGCTGTAAGAAATTGTGGGGATGGCTTTTGAATCAGTAAATACATACATACATACATACAAGTGCATAGATAAATGTATACCCGGTAGCTCGTTGCAGTCGTAGAACTGCGCAAGTTGTAGCAAGATCAAACAATTGCATGCTAGCACTTGTGCGCGCGCAAGTATTGTGCGATCATGAAATTATTGCTGGTGGAAATATGTGTGAATATATGACCGTGCGTATGCAATTGATCTTACTGTTTCAAAATGTCTGTAAAGTTGCACAGTCCCTGTCAACCCATCATATTTGTTGAGAGCTGGCAAGAAGCCAATCCATTATACGCAGGGATATCGACTTCCAAGAGCAGTTTCAGTCACTCCTAATTCTTTGACTTTGAGGCCCCTTTTATGCACACTACCCTAATTGCAATTCTAGTTTTAATTTCCAGTTTCGGAGGAGAACATCCAACCGCTGCATTGCACCCAGACTTATTTTTAAGAACCTGATTCACGCAGCACAGTTGCCTAAACTGTTTGAGGGTTACTAATTGCAGCCAATTGGGTTATAATGAGCACGCAGTCACGTTCGCCAAGTGAATGCACCATTTTCCTATCCATTTACTTGCTTGAGAAGCGTCACTCAATCTCAATTCGTTCACGCCCAGATTCCATTACTACGACGGTGAAAACTTTCAAAGTCCTTTATCTAGTTTTCCTTTTCTCGGAGAACAAATCATTCCCATTGACGCGCAGAGTATAAAAGAATGAATTTGAGTGATTTCCACACGTGCGACCAAAATCAGAGATAAGACAGGATTTAACACTACCGTTCGCCTACTGGCAGTCATAGCTGGCATTCGCGTTACTCTTTACGTGTGATAAAATTTGCGTGCTTCTCTTCAATTTGTAGATCATAACTAAATTTTAGCCAAACGTCTTTCTTATCGGCTGTGTGGCAGAAGCGGATGAGTGAAAAGAACCTCTCTTAACAAACACAGTTGCTATTAGTACACACGCTAATCCATGGAGACCAAACATTGTGCTTGTGTTTTTCGATGAGTTGTCCGGTATGGTTCATTGAGCAGAGCATAAGCCTTTAATTATTTGCGGGTCATTTCACTAGTCTCTTTTTATCAACTTTTTTGCACAGTTACATTAGTAGGGACGCAGAATTGGAAAGGAATCTAAGGCATATTATTTGTGGTGGAGAGGAAGCGTGATCAAGATATTTGCAGAAGATGAAAATTCAAAACTAAAACACTTTATCTTCACTGGCTTAGCATAACTTATGTTTCTCACTCCATTCCATCGCTATCCAATCTTACTAAGTGCAGAAACAAGGTGTGTGATAATTTAGTTCTACAAGTTTGGCACTTATCTTACCGCCGTGTGCTACTGTACACTTAGGTAACTCTAACTGCTTTAAGTACCAATGCGTTAATGCTATTTCCTTGTAATTACCTAGCATATTCTCCCTTGAAAGACGGAAGCAATCGAGCTGGTTTGCGGAAAAGAAGGCAGTGTAGAACAAAATAGGCACTGATGGGCGATTACGTGACATTATGAACGTTGCTAAAGTGAAGGGCACCGGGTTGCTGAAGCAGCCCAAAGTAATTTTAGACTCATCTATTGAAAACAGCCTAATTTGTACCTATAACAATTATTTCGACAGATGGGTAATTAAATCGCTTAACAATGGCAAAAATATGGATGAGTTAGTATTATCAGCCATCTTGCGCATTTGCTTTCAAGGCCTCATGAATGTTGGTACGATTGCGTTGTGTTTGAAAGGATGGCAGAAGTTTTATTGATTACGTCACGGCAGCAAATCCTTCACATTCATTATAGCAGAAGCACCGAGCTGAATTAGAGGCTGACCCTAATAAATCACTGAACCGGTTCAAACAGTAATCGATTCGGTTACAGGCAGCATACATCAGCATGCCGGAATATCAGCCGGTAGGAGCAGACGTTTCATCTTAGATTTACCTAGATACTTACTTAACGCTGCATTCTTTCCTTTTGTTTCCCTCTGTACGCGGTTGGTGGCAATGTATTTTTTATCTAGCGTTTATGAAGTGCATTTTGCGTTTTAAAATGGCTGAGTTACAGCACATTTAAAGGAAATCCACTTTTTAATTGTAATGAGGCAAAGGTGAAATTTAGATCAGTCGGGTGCACAGTTGGAGGCAAATTTAGTCTACATGGGAAGGATTTTGCGCCAAGACAATTAGTATGCCCCTGCACTCGAGTCCCGTATTAATTTAACAGAGCCGATGCTTCTCCTTATATGTAACTGCAGTTGCTCATTGTATGTTGCTGGTTTTACATTGTCTGTATGCGTGTACAGTACCAAGGCAGTTTAGCTTCGCATGAAAATGCTAAACAGAACTGCAAAGTGACTGAAGGAGGAGGTACTGACGTGTTGTGTCGAGCAATTGTCACGACAAAGCAAAAACTGCTTTATATAGTGATAGCGAATGCGTACCCGAGCAGTTACGCAGACATTGAATGCAAGTGCACGCTGCAGAAAAGGTTACCAAGACATACTGTCCCCATCGTTTGTTAGCTCTTGGTCGAAATTTGTCAAGTACAATTGTGCGCCTGTGTGAGCGGTCTTGATTTGCGCGTCCCATTATGCCATCTTTCTCTCTAGCCCCTTTTGAACGATCTAAAATTCAAATCTATCATAAGCATGGCTAAAATTTGTCGATGGGCTAGTAATTCGTTGGCCAGCACTATCACTAGGTCACTATTTTCAGTTCTACTGATTTGATGTTATTTTGCCTACCATCTATTTAGACCCCACCTTCTTGGCACAATATCACTTTGTGCTCACATACAAACCTCTCTGACCTCACCCTCTCCTCCTCTGCCTTCTGTTTTATTTCCTATCCAGTAGCACGGGCGATGAGTTTAACAAAACAGTCGAACAGAATATTCCTGGTATCACAACAACTAACAGCTGAAGCAGGCATAATCTAAAGTAAATGCCTAAAAGGTTTTTGAAATAAAGACACTTTATCAAATGCTATACTGTATGATTAGAATCGTTAACAATGAATACTCATGTACATTTTAAGTCAGTACTGTTTAGCCAAGTAAATTGTAACTGAACTTAGGTTATAAGGTCCAGTACATGAGCATTAAAAAAGAAGTCACTTGACTTAAATATATTTGCATTTGTTTGATTCTATCTTTTGTCTTACACACAGATTTATAGCGGTCAATAGTGCTGCGACATTGCCAAATTGTGACGAGGGATTCAGAAACAGATACTTTATTATGCCTTATGTGCTTCAGTTTAAGTAAACGTAACACATTTATTCTTGTGGACCTTCTGTTCCTGCCTTTCAAAGAAAAGGCGTGCTATTGAGGCAATTAGAGACAACAGAAAGAAACATAAAGGCTACTTTCCTTAGCATACTTGCCTAAAGAGATCGTATTTAAGAATCATGGTGTCTGAACCTAGAATAGCGTAGCGTAGCCTGGGACACTAATTAAGTGGCACACAGCTTGACTAACCAGGTAATCTATTGCTAAGTTAAGACCAATCAGCCATTTCCTCTTTGTGGGTGATGTTGTTATCGCCAATATTTTTTGATATTCATCAGAAACTTAGAAATAAGGACCGCAGTACCATCCAAACGAATAGCGGCTAGAGGAAACAAGCAGCAGTGCTCTTTAAAAATAACTAACACCAAAACCACAACCACGGCACTTTCCTCTAACCACGAAATAAAATATCACAAATTACTGCATTAAAGGTACATGATTGGTTTTCTAATAATCATGATTATCATTCGGCGAGTCATTTTAGCAGCAATTTGCATACCTCTGTACAGCTAGATTGACTAGGATTCGAGCACTGATTACTCACTCTCTCTTCACTGCCATGCCATAGTGGCACTCCTTTAGAAAGATATAAAATTTTGTCAGAAAAGACTAGAAATGCGCCTAAAATCTAGGGCTTTTTGATCAAATGTGCTGGCATCTATTGCAGCGTCCCGAGGCTCCCTTTAAGGTAAAAGAAGGCATAGTGCTGGCGGTAGATTACATGTATTCTGGAAATGGAGGGCTTGGGGGCTGTTGGCACGGCCCAAAGCCCGACCAACCGGCTCAGTACAATATGGCCACCCAAGTGACCGAAACCGGCAGTTCAAACAGACAAAGTATTGCACAGCCCCTTTCTTCTTTCGAGCGTCGTCCCCTACGCTCCCCTTGGTCAGCCTCCCGTGTCAGCCATCACAACGTAATCAGTGCTGCGGGAAGCACCCCCGAGCTAATCGGCCCAGTCGTCGAGATCCGAACACATGTGTTCCTGTAGCTCCATCAATTTTGCGTAGCACTCAGTGCAGCAAATGCGCGCTCCTTGGCCGTCCTCTCCTACAACAATATGGTCCAATGGAAGATGGAGGTACGAATCCAAGTTTTCCAATGGGTCAAGGCAGACACAACACATATTGCGATCCTAGACTTAATTAATACCGTAGAAGAAAGCAAGGGCATCGTAAAAACCTGAGCAAATGTGGCGGTCGGACCTCATAGGAACAAAAGGCATGCGATCAAAGTGTGTGAAACACAAAACGATGCTATCCAATGGCATCCTGCACATTCTAGATCTGGGAACAGGAGGGAGAGCTCACGGAGGATGCTTGACCACAACGTCGCAGGTCTCTCTTGGCACTTCCACTGGACTTGGAGTTCACGGCTAGTGTCGCTTCAGTTGTTAATAGCTTCCCTGTCGAACACGAGGGCGAGGGAGGTGCTGAAGCTGGATGTCGATCTCGGCCCTTCTGCTATGAGAAACCAGAAGTTCTCCCATCCATAGCACATGCACTTCTTTCACGCTGCCAAAATTTGCTAGAAGCGGCATGGAGCAGGATAAAATCCATCAAAGTCGGGTCCGCTTTCCGCTGCCACCAATGTAGCGTCCCGAGGCTCCCTTTAAGGTGAAAGAAGGCATAGTACTGGGGGTAGAATACATGTATTCTGGAAATAGAGGGCTTGGGGGCTGTTGGCACGGCCCAAAGGCCGACCAACCGGCTCAGTACAATATAGCCACCCAAGTGACCGAAACCGGTAGTTCAAACAAACAAAGTATTGCACTATATTCTACTTCTTTACAGTCCCTATGGGGTAAATACTTTACTGTTTTGCATGAATTGAGCATTGAATGAAGGAGAAATAGACTGCCTACAAAGGCCACCTATGGATTACGTTCGAATAAAAATGCGCGGCACAGCCGCTGATTACCACGTACTCGTTCTTGCTCGAAACGATGTTGCGGTAATAACAGACACGTTAAATAGAGAACAGATTTTATAGCCTCGGCCAATTGCCACTACCCCATCCATGATGACAGTTGGTCAGGTCTGATGCTATGTTAGGGAAGTAATCCTGATACAGAAAAACACTCTTCCTTCACAACTACACTGCCGCATTATTAAGAAGATGAGGCCCCTCTTCACTTCTTAATCCGCTGATGGCCAGATGCGGCTTAAGCTTAAAATCGCTAAAGTTGGTTTTGTCGCTTGATTTTTCGTACCGCATTCTAGGTGAGTTGACCGCATATGAGTAAATGCTGTACTCTCTTGATAAATTAGGCCCGCTCTTGTTGAACTGAAGCACTTGTTACGATTTTTGCCAATGCGAAGCCAAGCTGCTTTAACAGCAACTGCGATGCCTACGTTATTTTAAAATGACTCAATGGTCGAGGGGCGAGAGGTCAATTCAATCTGAAAGCATACGAGCAAGGTGTCCCTCCATGCACCGAGAAGTCCTTCCCTTGACTACTATTGCTCCGTTACTAAATATCAGCTGTCTAACTAACAAAACCGCCTATAATATCCACTTGTTTTATATCAGGCATGGTAAAAAGGAAGAATTGCATATATTAACACCTTGGAAGTGTGAAGACTTGCATTTTTAATGCACCTCATATAATGACGCATCACAGTCACACTAGGGCAAGAGTTATGCGCTAATAAACTCGTCCCATCCACCGTAGGTTTATCTTTGTTGTGAAATCTCTTCAAATTTATGGAAAATTTGTCCGTCATACACGTGGATGCATTTCAAGGCTAGCACTTGAGCTTGGACAGCAGCAGCAATGTCTTACGATTAGGTGACCACAGGTAGCCTGGGCGTAACTCAATTGCATACCAATCGAGAGATAACCATTAATTGCTCCCCACTGTTGAGTCATTCAATGCTTACTTTGATTCGCAAGCAGCAACCTGATTGGCTGAATCAAAGACCAAATATTGCAGGCCAGTGATGTGGGCTGTGACAGCACATCACCACGTCGGTCGAATCGGTCAGTGGAAAAAGGCAATCATTGAAATAGATCATATCACAAACTGTGAACAACACGTGGTGCATTCGACGATCTAGGCTGAGTGGTGAAACGTGATTTCTACACAAAATCTCAACGTTAGCGTGTCTGCCCATTGTCTAGAATGTATTCACGTGCATATACTGATCCCACTATCAAGACTGCTACCTTTGGTCAATGACTGTAAGAAAAGACGTTCTTTGCCTGCAAATTAGTAAAATTTCTGATTACATGCGGTGGTTTGAATAGTGGGTAGAAGAGAATAAAGCTAAGATTGCCGTTATTTTATTACTTGTTACCCGAACATGCCAAATGAGGCACTTTGAGATGCGGAAGTGACGAAATGCGGCATGAAGGGTAAAATGAATGCACACGCATGCTACCTGTTCTAAGGCATAGAACGAAGCCTAGATTGAAATATGGGGAAAAAGCATGACCTGACTAATGTTAGAGGATAAAGACATTAAACCGATGCGATGGCAGTGCTCCTGGTGCAAATTTCTAAGTAAGTCACAGCTATGGAACATTTGTGCTTTGCCAAAATTGTTTGCGTATAACTTTAGTCCAAATAAAAGAATCTTCTTGTCTAATTAGAAGACCGCAGTTTGCTCATCAAGTCACAATTATCTAAACACATGATCGGAACGTCATATAGGGCACGCAACTGGAAGTTTGGATGAAGGAAACGCTGTTATTATTAACGAATGCGGCATAAGTGCGAATCGTCTCCTTTGACATTGCTAAGGGCTCTGCTCTTGGGAGTAGATCCGTACCCCAGAATGGTTGCATGCGAAGGAAGGATACAGATCGCTTCTCAATAACATGGACACTTTGTGCTCTTCAAGAATATGTTTTAGATACCGCGGATGTAAACTAACAGAGACAGGGAGATGACAGTCAGAATTGCGACAAAATTACTGATTGAATACTGATTATGTTTAACTAATTGTTTTCGAATTATTTTACGTGTATGGCTAGCATTATATAAGCATTAAATCATTCAGAGCTCTCATCAAATCCAACATCCAAATTGGCCAAAGCTAACGCCGCTGCACCATCAAAGGTATAAAGTCTGTTATTATTATTCGTGAAGGCAAAACTTTTCTGAGTCCTAAAGCCGCTAGAGGGCAATCACATGAGAAGAAGTAATATGGAGTCAACCACGCCCACCGGAACAAGTCACGTAATGGGTAGCTTGAACCTGTTTTTCATTTAAGCTGTTCAATGCGTTTAGCACGACAACGTCACGCAAGACCTAAATTTCTCTACGGCCTTTCCAATCAATTTCGCCCATCTAATATTGCATGGTTCGCGCCAAACCTTTTGCTTCCTTTGTTTTTTTCAAAAGGGAATTTAGGAGTGATAATTTCTATTGCCATTTTCCTAATCTTTACTGTCAGACGCATGCGGTTTGAGAAACGAAGAATTATTCAATGAACACTGTTATCTCATTGTCTACACTTTCGTTTGTGACCTTGCCAGTGCGTACGAAATGATGCTCTACAACTTCACCTGCAATGCTGCTGCAGCAGTGCGCTTCGCATACTCACTGTTGTCAAAAAATAATGCGGTAGTCTTCCTTGCTGCTTTAAAGCACTGTTGAGCACATGGCGGCTTGATGCGGGAGGCTTCAAGAGCAGGCATAATGCAAAAAATTCTGAAAATTCACAAATTGTGCATGGTGAAATTCAAGAATTGCCTTCACAATGTTAACACCTATATTTTGTAAATCTTACATACATCCACCCTGTGTAAGCGCACTTAATCATGTGAAACAATTTGTTATTGTAGGGTACAAACTCACTGATGGCCTACTGCGTGTACTCAAATTGTCGTATTCAGTAGAGCGGTGCAGCGTTATAAATTTACACACCAACGGAGCAAATTTACTAAATGAATACAACTTTATGGTGTCACTCGCATTCCTTTTCTGACTTTTTCACCACAATTGAGTGGGAAATGTTAGAAAGCTAATTTTGCATCACTGAAAGAAACAGTGTCCTACGAATAAGTAAACCAAAGTGTGATTGTAGGCAGAATGTTCCGTTTTGTCTTTATTTCCTCCAAAGTCACCTATTGCGGGTAACAGTTTTCCATGTGTACTATAAAGGGCTATGTCTTTTGGCTTCTCATGATACCAGAATTAAAAACATCTTCACTCTGGTGCACTAGTGTCCGATGTTTGCTCTTTTATTTAGGAGAGGACATAGTGCTTCATTGTAAATGCAGTTTTCCCTAATTTTTTATTTGAGAGCCTAAGAGTAATGGAGCAGGAGGAGTCGGTCAAGGCCTCTATAAATGATTCAATAGGGGTTCCTGAACGTCCTCCAATTATTACTGTACGGTTCCCATAAAAATTCTTCATTTACTACCATCAATCCGTAAATGTGTGGTTGAAACTTGCAATTCATGTTTTCCCTCCCCAGTAGTCAAGCGAGAAGATCACCTTGCTATCCACCTTAGTGGTCTTTCATTTTGGCACTTAACCACCACTATGGACAATATATAGCCTCAGGAAAAATAGAATGCTTTGATACTGGCAAGAAAATGACCAATAGCGAAGTGGCGCAAACAGTCGAAGTGGTCTTTCTCAGCTCTGCCATTTGCTTGCACAGTAGTCAATAAACTTGGACAGCTAGGGGATTCATCTTCCTTGCCGAGAGAATAACAACCCGGTTCCCTTTGATTTGCCCCATACCCCGTTGTTGGAAAAATTGTTTTATTTTGAGCTCGTAAAACGTCAAAGCTTTCGAGCATTGCATTTTTACCACTGCATATTAGAAAAGTTAGTGCATTTACCAGAAGCTGTCACGTTACCACCACGACAATATAAGAGGAGCAGGTCCCAAAGGTGGACAACCTTACTGAAACGAGTGTCTTCATGCCAGGAATCGTGAGAGACTGAAAACTTAACCTATAGGTTTCAAATGTCGGCAAGCTTGGATTGTCATGTTGAAGACCACTTATTTACACATCATCTGCAAGATAATTTGGTGCATTTGATTTGAAACACGCCTAACACACTGCCTCACACAGGAAACCTCTATGCAGTTGGCTTGACCCAACAAAGGACGCAGTCGCTACCCACATGACCAGATCTTACTTACTAACTGATTGCGGGTCCACGAGACGATGTGTCAGATGGCAATGCAACATTGTCCTGACAACTAATTCTCTGTCTAAGTAATCCCATCAGCACATCACGCATTGTGTGCCCAACGCTTCGCATAAGCACACAGTGATTTTTATTCGAGTAACAGAAGGAGCACGCATGCAGGCTAAATGACGGGTAAGCGTGCGTATAATTTCGACAGAAGGAAAGACGTACATAAATGTGCAACCGATTAAATGGGAGTAGCCCATTTTCACCCCCTAGAGTGGGCAAGCAGATATGGATTTGGCCTAAGTGTCTTGGTGGGCAATCAATTTATGATGGAGGAGTCCATCTTCGTCTCGAAGAATACAGATGCAAGTGTGGATCCGACTTAAACATTGGTAGGGTGTGCGTTATACCACCTCTGACGCTTTGAATTTGCAAGGTGGTGCAGAGCAGGGTGTTGAACAGGCAGCTCATTATTCTACGCCCAATGTTCGCATAATGGGAGAAGGACAATAAGGAGTAGATGGGCTACGACTTCTTTTAAGGCCCTGGTCAGCATTGAAGTCGGCCGGCGAATCTTAGTGGATATAGATCAAACAGGTGACATTAACTAGAACAGAAGAAAAGGGAAATTCGAAGGGGAAGAGTTGGACAATAGCGGAAAGTTTATGCCTTCAGCAGGCCTTTTAATGAGTGGACTGCCAAAATTCGAATCAAATATACCCATGACATGTCAAGGCAACGCATGCAATAAAGACTTGTGAAAATGTGGTAGAATTTGAGTGTCAGACAAACTACTTTCCAGCGCCATGTCAGAATCATCTGGATTGTGGGTCAAGTTGGAATGTGCTTAGGGTGCACTTTAATGCTCCTGGAAGTTCATCTATAATCGGTTGGGAATGGGGGAGGTGCATACCCACGGGTATTCCCATGAGCATAATGGCATGTCACATTAGTGACAAACTTGACAAAGCTGATTTGGCTGGACGCAGCATACACCTAATTTAGAAGATTATTGAATGGTGCATTAGGTATAGACGGGGGTTAAAAGAGCTTCATTTTGCGCGTGACTTTGTTAGCTGACTTAAAGCCTATTTATTGTTAGAAACGACCCTCGGCTTTAATAATCTTATTTGCAGTGTTAAAAGTATTGTCGATTCATTCTCAATGATCGTAATCGTAAGCATAGGAAGATATGGAGCATTATTTTTGATGGTAGTAGCGCACACAACGACACGATGCCCTTGTTCCGACTTGCCGACGTCACGTGTAATACTGGTACTAACCAATTAATTTTCCTGTGGATATCTTTTGCATTTCCGATCTTTAGGTCTATGTCCTTTTCCCATTAGAACTGCGTGCACACAAGAACATCAGAATTGCCGATTGATAGCTGCCACGTTAACATATTTTAACCCATACTAATGGGAGGATTTGACACTTGAAGGAGAAACACACGCTTTAGCTGCAAAATTAGCATATTTTAATGCCAAAATGTGTAGAACGTAGTAACCATGAAGAATGTTGCAGAGTGAAATTATCCAATGCTAATGTGCTCTCCAATGTGAGGACAGTTACCCACACCACATCAACGTCTAATGAAGTGCATGATGCGCATTGCGTGACACGCAGATGTGAGTATGCAGGTGGGGTTTGCGTCGCCAGGACAGTGTTGCACTCTCATCCGACGCGTCATCTTGTCAGATGAGGTACCAAGTGATAAGTCAGTCTTAGTTACGTAGGAGACATTTATGTGTTTTAAGGTCATGGATGCAGCAGGTAAGCTATAACACAGCAGCATGACTATTTGATTTGACATAACAACCAAACAGCAGGCTGCTAGTTTTAAGGAAGGTGTATTTGAATGGATTCTGAGCCCGATCACAGCGAAATCCTTACAAATTAATTTTCTTTTGTTTGTGAATTTGTCCCCAAATAATTCTTTCTCTGTTTGAATCTAAGCAGTATAATTGGACGAAACCGGATCTGCATCCAAAACTTTTTAGTGCATGATCACTTTACCTTAATATCCTCCATCTGGATCCCGCTATTAGGCTCAATTCGGCTTTATTATGCTTCTCGGAATGTGCCGTACAAGGAAACCTAACGCACGCTTTGATCACAGCGTGGTGCAAGAGTGACGTTTCATAATACCGCAATAAGTCTTTCACTGAAACACCAGATCACTTCACGATCTGCTTCGTGTGCCTACTCACATGCTTGATTTAGCACACGCATGCACTTGCAACGTCAACATTGTGTCATAAACGTGACGAACCACTACGAACGTCTAGCAAATAGAAGAATGAGCACCTTTTGTAAATACACTCAAACTGCGCAGTCAACAACGTGAGGTTATTTTTTGTCAAAATGATTTTCCTCCTCAACCCTTATTTCACTGATACCTTTTAAGTTGAAGGTCATGCATTATGACATAAGGGGTTCGTAACACATTCTTAGGCATTTTAAAAGCCAATGGATGTAAGCAGCTCATAATTTACACCGGTTTATGTTTTGTAAGAACAAGTAGTTAAAGAGTCGATGTATAATGCTCTGCATGCATGATGAATAGCCAAAACTTTTGTCTCTAAATTGTTAGTTCTATTCCCTTATAACATGGTCCTACTAACGCAACAGTGCAGGAGGAGCAAAAGTCATTTTGGTCAGCCTAGTAACAGGTCCTGCGATTTAAGCCTTATGTCCGAATCTATCATTTGGTACAATGGGCTATTCATTCTTAATTCTTCCAAAGCAAGGCAGGCGGATTTTAAAGCGAATATGAGCACGAAGTGCTTTGCACTGAGTCAACAGTGGATATTCGCTGCATCAACTAGCAAGATGTTCCAAAAGTTGAAAAAAATGAACGCATAGTATGAAGATAGGGGTGATTTGTAAGTGTGAGCACACCAACGTGGCTAGAACACTACTCATGTTCACCCAGATTGCTAAGACGCGAAAATCGATTCAAGAGAGGATGATTAAAGCAGTCATCCTCGACCATCCGTGACTGACCAATCGCTTTTGAGGTTTTGATGGGTTGGTAGTAGAGATCAGCTCATCACTTGTATAAACACACTGACTGCTCGTTTAATTTAGTTAGTTGAAGTAGCTCCTCTGTCCTGAATAGGGCTCGTCTGCTCCCTTATCACTCTTTTTCCGCAACTTTAAATTTGGATCGAAATGGAAGATCGTGTGGAAAATACGGATCAGGGTGTGCCTTTCAAATCAGCCATTCATGGACTAGCAGTAAAAGAGGCTGCTGATTCCGCACCAACAGTAAAAGTGACTCCGCGTGTTGCCACCACAATGCCCGCTACATCATTTGAGGAGGAGGATAATGTTGCTCAAGACGACGATGATATTATTGCCAGAGCTCCTCGCTATACGGTTGTCATATCTCCTCCCCTACTACTCCTTTCGTGCCTCCGGCACCAGTCTGTGCAAATGGCAACCACAAAGTGCATCTGACGATTCGCAGGCATTCACCTACCAACGAGCAAACCGGCGACACCAAGAGTCAAGTGGTTCCTACGCGGTGTAAAAGAGTAGCAAAGATTTATTCACCTCCTACTCTAAAAAGAAGACAATCTGGGCAAATGTTAGAATACTTTAAAAGGTATATGCAGTTTGATAAGGCCAATCCTGATACTGCCGCATCCGTGGCCACCGCTGTGGTATAAGCTGCTGACGATACCACCGCCTCCAGTACCACTAGGAACGTTTGTGGTAGCCCGCCTTGCAGGAAGAGACGGAGAGGCATGGCGCTGCTTAGTAGCTTTTTTTCTCAGCAAAAGGTCTCAATTGTTGCAACGCAACTTTCAAACCTACTTTAGGCCTATTCCATGCATAATAAGCTGTTTTTAGTGATTTGTGTGAATATAAGCCCTACACTCTCCATCTCCTCTGTCTTCTTCCACTTGGCTTAATGCTTGACTTGCAGATGGGGTGAGTTGGGCTTGGACCGGAAACTATTGCTACGTTACTTGTCTTCCATTCAAGGAGTAGCCAGTCCTCAGTTTCCATAAGAACGTCAATTATCAAGCATTAGGGCAGTTGCGATGACAGCACTCTTTGTGATTTTAAAGAAAGCAACGATCGGGATAACTATACCTAGTCCATCTTCGTTTAAGCCGCTCAGTCAAGGCAACATTCTGTTCCTTTTCAAACTTCGTCAATTTTGTTAAAATTTTAGAAATAGTGCAATTGTTTACTTTTGACTATGTTGTTGCTGCTATCTGTAACTACTGCAGCTGTCACTACAGCTTTAGCAGTCAAAGTGAGTGCGAATATATGCACGACGGTGCCGTGTTCATAATAGAGGTCAGTCGTCAATCACGTAAAAGACTTTTTTGTCGCTTTTAGCTGTTATAATATATTTCGAAAGAAGAGGTGACACGTTCACAGACTTTGGCTTTAAGTGACTCCTGAAAGACATAACAGAATCTTGCCAAATCGTCGACTAATCCCTAAGTCTAATGGCTCCTACTGCTAAATTCATGCTTCTTATTATCTTTAAAAAGGCAACTAGCGGTTTGCGTTAGAGGAGACTATAAAACAAGCAAATGTTTAGGCTGGCTAGGTAGGTAATAGTGCGCCGAATAAAATGGAATCCTGGGTATTATATGGTTACCATATTAAATTTATCCTGTGACCAGATTTGTGGTTCTGATATTTTGTTGACTGCCTGCATTTAATGCAGTATTACACGCTCGATAGAAGGAAAGGGCGATCTGAACCAGTTAAATGAAAAACTTCTGCCAAATAGGCTCTTACGTATTTCTTTTTTTAAATCCGTGTACACATTGATTTCCGGGTGCAGAACACTATGACTAACAATTTCCAAGTTCTCTATGCAAAAATGTGCATCTATGATAACACAAGCTGGCACACTAGGCGTGTCGTAAGTGCACCTTTCGAACACGTCACTTTGCTACACCGTGCGTCCTTCCAACATCCATCTGAAGCAAATGAGACAAACAATGAGAGCAATTTTTATGTTAGCTTACGCATAAGAACACATAACCTACCATCGTAAACGCACTCCTCTCATTAATGCTCAACCAAAATTGAATTCCTTATTTTGCACCGAGGAAAAGTTAACCTAGCTCACAAGAGCAATACTATATAAAGCTATTTCCTCTTCCTCCATTTGGTAAGCCAGTTGGCATTTACTCCGCACTGAAGATGAGGTCCTAGATTCTAAACAGAAATAGAAGTATTGACACGCAATTGAGCGTGCGTCCACCCCACTGCTACACTTCAACAATCATTTCCATGTGTCTCCTAAGCAGTTGATCTGTGAAGAAGCATTAACCAAATGAAGGTTCCCACATAATGCCTTGCAGACTGCTATTTTCAAGTACTGAGATGTGCAAGAAGGTGATAACAAGCAAAGGAAGGCCTTAAACAAGTTGTTACGTTTTCGTCTGCAAGCAACGTAGTAGTAAAGAGTACTTCTGCTCTAAAAGAAGGATAATTAACTCGTTGCTCATTCAAAGTCGCCGTATTTGATAGAGCCAGAGGGCTGAGATTGCCTGGAGTCGCACACAAATCTTTGTATCGTTTTATACATTACTTTATGTAGTACTGTTTGGAGCAGGGCTTAGTCAAATATTTCTCCCCTCCAGCGGTTTGCATTGGTGCGACCTGTTTTGGCTGCCTTTCAGTGGCTGCATTCGTAATGTTGCAGCAAAGGAGCGATGACTGCAGTAGTGCCTCTGCAAACCAGAGCCACTATTTAAGTTTGATAAGGCAGGTTAACTTTGGCAGGAAGGGTGACTGTTTCATGGCAGCAGTATGCCTTTGAAGGGCTAATTGCCTTTAGGAAAAGATGGTTGCATAGATGGGCGGACGGATTGGATGACAAACTAAAGAGTAAATGCTGGCCACGTGCGATTGATATGAGTTGTTAATAAGACTCCATCAGTTGATTGATCACTTAAAGCACTTGCTTAGTTTTGGGGCAATCTAAATCAGCAAACAAATGTGTGGTTTCAAAAAGGGCAAACACAGCATTTGCAAACTGATACTCCCTAGTTCCAACACAGTAGAGCAATGGGAGTGGCAGAAGTGGCGAAATAAAAGGAGAATAGTGCGCTCGCAACGAAGCGACATAATATGAAATTAACGAGCACGTAGAGTCAAGTAGGAGTACCACCTTCACTGAATGAGAGTTACCATGCAGACAAGCATCCAACAAAACCCCACTCACACCTGCTTGTGGTAGTGCCGAGAAAGACAAATCTATTTCTCTAAGTTTGTTTGGTGTGCTTTGTTTTGGTCCAATTTTGTAATGGCACTTTTAGTTGGCAAAGCAAGTTGCGGGTGGAGGTCAATGTCGTGCGTGCTGCTAGTATTTTATACCCTCAACATGCTTGTGTCGTTTAACAACCAAGCGTATTCCTTTGACATTCTTCCAGTAAATTGCTTGTGAATTCAACAAGGGCTTCTCCTGTGCTGAGCAGATGGTTACTGGTCTTGCTCCTCCCCTATAGTACATATGAAGATGTGTCCCTACTTTAAAGCTACTCATTGAGAAACAATGAGAGTTTCGTTTACTTCATATGTAACGCTTAAGCACAAAAGGTGACCGGACATCAAGGAACGCCTTTGAGTTGGAATGGTGGTGTGTGCTAAGGTGGGGCTAGAAACACCTCGCTCGCCATTGCTAAAAAGGCGTGGTGTAGATAGGGATGCTCACATACATCAAAGTCAATTAAGCTTTAGATTACTAGGCAGCCCATAACTTGTGTAAATTACATAGTAACAGACATTAGCTACATTACTTAAGGCAGGAGCTCAAAAGATCGTAACCTGCAATGTGATGTTTATCGTAGTCCTTAAAGAGGATTATGGCGAAATCACGGGGTCAACACATTGAATTTTAAGCCAGTTGTGGTATTTGCTGCCACAATGCAGTAGTAGGATTCAATGCGCTGTATGGGAATGCTCTACCATTATTTGTTATTACCTCAACACAAATAGCAACGCCTCCGAATCAGGCAGACAGGTCCACACATGTTATTGCCTGCAAATTTTAACGCGCCTCAAATCAACTAAAATTATATTATGGTACATCACGACAGTAAGCACAGTCAAAATTCACTTCCCGAAAATGGTCGTGCCACATGAGCCTACATGCTAATAAATTTACTAGGCGCAGTGTTCTTGAGATTTGAGTGCACGTACGGATGATCTTGGTTTATTGCAATTGTAGTTGTCAAGAGGATGTACGTGCGGATCAACTTCCCTTCGTGAAATTGAAACAACCCGTGAAAGTCGGTGCCGATTCATTCCAATCATAAATTGTTTTGTAACTGAAAGCATGAATGAAATTCGCTAGGATTGATTAATTCCTGCATGTAACGAAACGCTAAAATGGTGAGCGCTGAAGGCAATCGCTCTCACAATGAGGTGGCACCAAGCGATTTTGATTTAATGATGTAAATGCCTCCTCCAACATCACTTTTGCCATTCGCCTCTGTATGGAGATGCATTTTGTGTAGGCAAATTTACTTATCCCTATGACCACACATCTGAACGAATCTCCGTCAATGAGGTGGATCTCTTCCACATGTAAATACATGTGTAGGAATTCTGGGCAGTGGCAGTAAATTTGCTATGACACCGTGCACGTTGTTGCATTACATTTAGTGAATTCTTAATTGTGCGCCTACGCGTGGACCGATTAATGCTATAGAAATAACTTTGATATTCTGCTTATTGAAGTCAATTTTGGCCTGCGCTTGTTGGTGCAGATACATTTCATCTAGCAGGATATAATTTGCCGTGACATTCCAAGTGGGCGACTTCAGCTTGGTCAAGTGATTTTGTAATATAACTAGAGGTAGGAGTTACCATTGCTTAATAAAAGCAAAATTGCAACACGAGATTATGTGCAAACAAGTTCTTAGCACAACTGGACATGTGGTTGAGGGAACATGCGGATTAAATTCCGTTCTACCTCACCGCTCCGCACTTCGCAATTTTCGATGTCAATTGTATCAAATGCTTTGCCTGCTCAGCAGTTTGCATGGATGTCATGCTGACCTTAAATTAACTGCACTATTATTATTTTAGCCAAAATAAAGTTGATGTTGTGGGCCTTCTGCAAACCGAAGTCACTGCTCAAATTGCGTCATGGCCACTTCTATGCTAGTAAGGAAGGCAACTATTTGCTCACAACATTGACTGCATGCATGGATAGGATGAGGGACCAAGGCGTTGGCGAGGTGTGTTGCTTTGTTGCCTCAACAACAAATGTGCATGTTGGTGGCAAATCTTGAGTAAAACTGCTAAATTTATCTTCCTAGGTGGTTGGAATAGGCGCCTTGTCAAAAGATAGAACATGTAACATTATAGCATAAGTTGATGCTAGTTTTGATAACTTACAGAATTAGAGGCCTACACAAAAGTAGTTCATTGTAATGGAGTCAAAATTCTATGCTGGGTGTCGTTTGTGAGATCAAACAGTCTCGGTCGAAGTGCGCAGGACCGAGAAGATTACTTTCATTGCATGGAATGACTAACGTGCCCGCAAAGAGCGCATAACTGATTGACCACAGCTGCACCCTAAGACAATAAAGGGGTTCTGTGGGTACAAAATTTGGGCAGATTTCGTCAACGCAAACATCAGATACATTAGTAAGGATAAAAGGAATGGTGCATAATATCTGAAAGGCATTGACCAAGGCTTCAACAGAAATGATATTTCCCAGCTATTAAATTCATACCTTAAGGGCGTAATCCATATCGCATACAGTAAAATTAGCTACAGCAAACCCATAAAGATTTTTCATTAGAATTTGAACTATTTGCTGCACTCATTGCAACTATGATATGGCAAAACTCGGCCTTCTGCGCAATCCGCCATCCCGTTCCATTCTCGAGATCGCATACGTGTGCCTGCTTACAGCCCAGTAGTAGATGCATAAAATCACAGAGTTCTGAGTCAATCATCGGGCTTTCTTAGTATTGCGCGCACAACTATCCGGCAAAATATGGCGAGGTGAAAAATAGGAACACTGGTGTGTCCACCAAGCAAGTTTACAAATTAGTAGAATGGAGTAATATAGACATCAGGACTGGTTATAAAAGCACAAACAATGTGTAAATAACTAACACTTATCAGTTGCCCAAACATTTCCTTAAATTCGTCTTTCAATAAGAGTAGGTGGCATTAAACACAATTGACGCATAATCCTGAGAAAATTCACACAATCTTGCGTGAATTGTGTCACAAACCCACGCAGCTATGATGCAAACAGCTGCAATTTGGTTAAATTTGAAGGCCGTCCTACTCGCAGCTCGCGCACAAATCACCGCTCTGAGGATTGCTTCTCTACTATATAAATGCATGCCAACTCCTTCACTAGTGCCCAGCTGGCAAGAGTGACAACTTTTGCGGTTATTATTTTTGTTGCCTACTACTCGGGTACGTATCTGTCTCTTAAGCTACCCCACCGATTTCGGATGTCATATAGTACAATAGCTCCACGCACGCCATAAATAGGTCTTATAAAATGTACACCTTTGTAAAGCACAGAGATCCCAGTTAAATTGGCTGGCATGCTTCAAGGGTAAGCAAATTATTGCCTGTAACAATAATTTATGAGTTTTATAGTATAGCCCGCTGCCGCAGTAATTAAAATTTTTTACAGGAAGGCATCGAGGAGCAGTTAAATTAATTAGATTGGGACACTTGATTTTTATCGAAATTCAAAGCAAAACAAGCTTCATGATTTAAAGATGCAGCCGCCCTAACTTTGTGGGGATCTCGGGTGGTCGCAAAGGTCTCAGGACCATCGGACACTATGTTTTATCGGTGCGACAGCGATTTTGTAAGTTTGTTCTAGTGTGATGAATCGAACATGCTCCAAATTAGTAAAACATATATAGAGTCAAGAGTAGCTATTTGTGGGTTGTTCGTCTTTTAAGACTGTCAGGCAACTTATGGCAGCAGATAAAAAGCACTATCCACACATTAGGCTTGTAAGTACGGAGGTGATTGTGCACGCCTACTTATTTGTGTCGCCTCTCCTCCTAGTTGGCAATTGTTGAAAATAAATCAGGAATTAGTCCAATGTCGATTGCAAATGGCACGTGTGTCGTCAACAAGACGCAGGATTGGGGTAGCCCTTGCAGCAAGAAAGGAAGTATGTTAGTTTTTTAAATTAAATACATTTCAATTTATGGAAATCCTATGTAATTGGCATTCAAGAAGTTTTGTTGCCTACACACATCATTATCTAGTATCACGATGCGGTATCCTTAGCTAACAATTACGTAAAAAGTTTGGCATAACAGAGACTGCTATGCCCTCCGCACATACTACACACTGTTACTTCGACCTGCAACGCATTGTGCTCACGCAGTACACTTCTAAGTAACTTGGCACCTCTCATGGCTAATGCATTAAACGGTTTGCACTGCAAATAGTTCTTGGAAAAACTACAACGAAGAACATACCTTCAGCTAATACGGAACTTCTGTGCCTTAGACGAAGCTAAGATCACCGTGAAAAACGTGCTGGCACAACAGATTTTGGTTTTGATTAATATTGCGTCTGGCACAGGAATGGCTTCAACGACATTCTTTGCACCGCAACGCGAATTCGCAAAGCCTGCTCCAGGTAATTTTGTGCACTCATGCCTCATCACTAGCCTTACCTATTTGAGAAAACGAATAGAAATTGACAGGGATTAGGAGAATGTTGGCATAACTTTACAGCAACGGAGACTTACAATGTGTAGTGAAACAGAGATTCCTAGTTAACTCCTCGGCAGTAAGCATCCGTATAGTGTGCATTCATGGCGCTATTATTAATGCCAAATTAAGCTCGCTTCTCTTGCCTCATGACAGGTGAAGTTGACGTGAAGACGTCGATTCCTCTCTCGCGATTTGTCAGGGGCATGGGGTCGTTTGAAGTTGACTTTGCTGTTGGTGGAGCAAACACTGAATCATCGGTAAGCATAGACTTCACTCTAGTCAGCAGAGGCAAACCCCGTAGTCTGCATGATAACAATAAACAACATCGCTTTGTTCCTCCTCCATTCAACGCCTCGCTCATTATTAGCTAGAATCGTAAACATCTTTTTTGATATCTAACAGACATTTGTTATTTATGCACAACTACTTAAGGCACTGCTTATTATCATGAAGCATGCATTTTAACTAGGTCGTATTTAACGTCAACGGACAAGCTCAGTGTGCCTGGTTAGGAATTAAACTGGACTTCAACGCAAGCAACTTTTGTGGTGAGTCTAATGATCGTCAAATTGTAATTAAACTAATTCATGTGTACTGTGCTCGCCTCCAAAAACCACTGGCTGAAAGCTTTGGATCCACGCGTCAAAATCTGCCTGATTCTTCTATGTGTTTTGGCCCCTAATTCCACTGAAGGCGATAAAAGCCCAAAGACTGGCAAAATTTTGTGCCTTTTTAGTTTAGCCTCCAAACATATCCATATTATCTTCCTTTTGCTCACTCCTTGGTTTTCACTGATAATTTTATGCCGCGTATGCATTTTAGTTGATTTGGTGAAAGATGAGATGGAGGATTTGCGGATCTTCCACGGAATTTTTCCGGTAAAAACCAACGTGGGTAGTAAAGCATTCGCTTTCCAAGGCGGTGGTACGTATGTGGTTGCATCCATCGACTATACACAAGGTGGTGAGTTAGACAATTCCATCCTCTAAGGTGATTTCGTTATTCCTCCCGTTGATCGCCGCTTAAGGTGCCTTATACAATGCGGTACGATAGTTTGCATTTTACATGTCTGTGATAAATGTACAACTTCTGATAAAAGTGCATATTACAACTCACCGACAGCCTCATTGTTTTTAGGATATGGCCGAAGTGGGGGATTGCGATCGTGAGCCATTTAACCATCTCTGCATTTTGGTCACTTTTAATAACTTAATGCAGGTTAACAATTCTCGCTTTTTAGCATAGCTTTGGTTACCTGGACTAAACTAGTCACATTCAAATACAGGGAGCAATTGTTCTGTAGATCCTCTAGTGAATAGGTACGAAGCGTCATTGTGCTGATTCGCCAACATCAACTCTAACTTGGTAGTTGACGATTTGATCAGGGTCGGATACTTACACAAGTGCTTATTTTTCTATGTGACAGAAGAATCGGCATTTTGCTACATGCATTTCCATTTGCAGAACATGCGACAACTTCACATGCAACAGTAAGATTTGCATTTGCATTTAGGAGGCGCATTTGACTAGAAAGCATAAATTACTACTTTAAGTTAGTACGGCTGCATTTATGTCTACTGCTTTCACTAATGCAAAGAAATAAAGTGTTTACTTGTAAATTATCTTTTGTAACTTTTCGTAATTTGACAGCGTTCACTGCAACCAAAGGTGCTGCTCGACTTGGGTACGTTTGATTGGGCACATTTCAAATCTCTAACTGGAAAGGTGTAATTGCAATGCAACTTGCAACTCTTCGCTCAACTTCCTGTTTATGCATGATTTATGCCAATTTCAGGCATCATCGTATTGCTCCTGACATCGACCTATTTGATAAAGTAAATGTATAAACGGTCCAGCGAGGAAATCAAAGGCAATCTAATATGTTTTAGTAAAATAAGTTGTTTCGCATATGCACCAAATTACTTCGTCCCTCAAAATTTTTGGACGCCTGATGCATTGAAAACTGTAGCGCACATTCATGTTTACATGACGTCGATTTTTTAAATTTCTTATTTAATAATATAATTGCACGTGAATCATGTTTTAATTTTGCTGTGCGAAGTGTGAAACAATTTTGGAGTGGTACAAGGCAAATTCATCTGAGAGGCATATTTATGCCAAGCCTAGCATTTTTGCTTAGGGTGCGGAGTAAAAATATATTGGGGCGAGTAAACGCGAAAACTGCCAAAGAGATTTCAAACAGCATCATTTTATGTGCCGCGTCAATTTGTATAAGCTTAATAATAATCAGACTTAACGCCAGTGCCACTATTGTAGTGTAGTGCCGGTGCGAATTTCGTGATTCGGATGGCCAGAAATTTCAAGCAATCCCAATTATGCTACACATTGTTTATCGTTCCTAAGCAAACACTGGAACTGGGTCTCAATGAAATAGGTTGGCACGTCATTTGTACACGTGGTGGTGCATTTAAAGGAAGCTAGTGATGGGACTTGGTGGGACGCCAAAAGTGCTGGAAAGCAGTAGAACCCATAAGGGCAACTGAAGTTAATCCATGGTGATAAATATGGGGACCCGTGTTTCTTGCTTCCCTGTGCATGCTAAATTACTCGAAAAATAATTTGCCATTGCATAGAAAGGACAAACTATGACGTCTTTGCAGCTAGGTGGTACTCACCAATCTCGTTATAATTAAATGTCTGACAGCATTCCAACAGATGATTTTCAAAACTGAAAAGTAGAACGTTAAACCAGCCACTTAAAATAAAAGCGAAAAAATTCACCTATAATTTTCTGATTCGTTTGCGAAGTGGAGTACTTTGTAACTATGACGTAAAAAGAGTGTGCTCTAAAATTTCAAACACCACTTCTGCCTACAAGCTGTCATTAAAATGTACAGTGGCATGACACATTGATATTAAATATACTGGCTCATCCACGCGAGCAATCAGGAGCAAAAGTAGTTATTACCATACAATATCCCTCAAGTTATATCGACACTTGAACCCATGTGGCGAAGTCCGAATATTATGAGCGATTTTGACCTTTCGAAAACTCAAATATCTATGCGAGCTTTATTAAAGGTAAGCCAAAAATGTGCAGTCATATGGCAAAGGCCAATTCGTTTGACCAAATTCATCAGCACCCATTGTTATAGACTCACCACTCTGTTGTGTTTTGCAACAGTTTTTTTTCAGGGCACAAGCCATCAACACTTGAAGTCACATGGCAAAATCAAAGCCGTCAGCAAAGGTTTATTCTTTAGTTCAGCTATATTTCGAAGAACAGTTTCACCAGAGACACTTTGTTTGCGCGTCAACCAATGAGGCAAATTTTATAGCGTTCAATGCAAAGCGTCCGCATGTGCAACTAGTTGGCCAAAGCAAATTAGCTGAGCAACATTCATTCACCCGCACGTTCATATCTTAAAAATAATATCACCTTAACAAGATTAAAGGCAAAAGTCTAACTAACTTTTAATCGAAATAAACAAACCTTAGGCAATCATACGCAAATTGTTATTTTCACGCGCTTAGCTACGAGCAAGTATCAAATTTGTCAAATGGAACTCACATGTGCGTACCGTCATATGGCGTGAGAAAGTCTACCAAGCAATGGTTACCAAAACGTTCATGTGCATAGCGAACTTTAATTCGTCAATTCGATTTATTCTGCATGTGCAATCACTTTGCCGAGTCCAACTGGGTAAACAAATGTTGCCTGCACGTGTACTCAATCTGCATTAACAAGTTCTCTATGAGAAACTTATCAACATATACGGCCAAAACGCAATTCAATCCCATGATGCGAAACTTATTTGCGCGCAGAGTAAATAGACACAGATGATGTTAGGAGAATGGCTTTGATTTTAATATAGACTAGGAAATAGAAATTCATTTGCATTTACGGACATAGAGCACGATAAATTTTGAAAAAGAAAAATAAAACACATTGCTGCACTAGAGCAAAGCCAAAATATCTACAAGTGCCTATGCATTTCAAAACCAATTTATGGAAAGCGAGTTTATACGCTTGGATGTTAACATTATGGTGTTGTGTTGGCAAATGCTAAGAAGTTCAAGAAAATATACTCTGCTACTCATGCCCTCACATGACAAAGTTAAAATTAATGGTAATGATCCATCTAGATGTACATTTACAGGGCAAGGCCGAATTCAACAAACGGATTTCTTTCACGTGTGAAACCACTGGCCATTACTAATTGCATCAAAATAAATTTACCTTTACCAACAATCATGCAACAACTTGATTTACTGAAAAAATCATTATTTGTGTACGCATCAAATGCCACAAATTAGCCATAATCAAGCCTTTTCAGTCGCAACATTATGCGGCAGAAACAAATTTTGTTGAATTTTACCCACACGCCCAGTCATGTGGCAGAATGACCTTTGACGAAATAAGTTACCCACATGTTCCCTCACATTACATGTCCAGTTGTGACAAAAATTGTTTGGACGCAGTCAAGTGAGCAAATTTATTTGTTTTTAAGCAAAGATATCTCTTACCTGTAGTTCCATGTCAAAATAACTTAACCAAGCTGAAGTCGTCCACTTTGAATGGCATCGCAAATATTTCTTGCTAAAAAGAATGCATCTAATGCTAAAATCACAGATGAGCCAGTTTTTGTAAACAGAATATCAAACATGATTTTACAACACAATTCTGTTTACGCGTAAGCTCACGTTTAAGAATTCGCCAAGAGAAATTCAACAATATATGCTGGACCATAGCAAAGTTAATGTCCCTTGCTTGGAAGTCCTGCGCATGAGCAAAACGCACAACAAAACCTTCTAGACCAAACGTTTGAGTACACGAAATCTAAGCAACTTAACGCCAAAGAGCTGGAGATCTTTGAAGAAAGTATTGGGCGAAACCCGAACCACGGATGGACCCAAGTGGCATTAAATTAATGGATGATAGGCCAACACATCTCAAGCGTTGGGATATCTATCAACCGAAGTAATTACAACTTGTGGAAGGAAGCGGTGGCACAAAAATTACCTCATTCCATTGTCTACAACCACGGCAGGTAGTCTATTTGACATGTCCAGTGGGTTTGTGCAAGGCGCCGATGCTGGCACTCACCTAAACACAGAAGCGCATTACTTCGTCTGTACGCCCAGTTGAGATCACACTCATCTCTTCATCTCTCGCAACTGCCTCAGATGGCTAATCGACAATTCCTTGATTGTCAAGTCCTTTTTTACAATGCTCATGCACTGATGTCTCCTTAGGTTATTTTAAAAGTTGGGATGGTTATCTTTACCAGTTGCGTCTTACCATCAGTTATTGTGAGGCAAAAATCGGGTGCGAGGAATCGTGCGAGGTGCAGTGATGAGGTAGCAACTGTGAATGGTGGTTATGGGTTGGCTCGAAGGATGTGTGGTGGCTTCCACATTTAGCCACTGATTCCACTAAACTAGCAACAAGGCATAAACACCATTGAATATTGCTGCGCAGTGCAGTCCTAATTTTGCTGCACAGATCTGGCAACGCATCAGTAGCTCAGGGTCTCTCTGCTACACCTTGATTTCACGTTCTTACTTCAATTACTAAACATTATAACACCCATTTGTTGTGGATAATGTGATATCATGCCCACAAATTGGCTGTTGCAATTAGTTCGGCGTTTGCTTCTTCATATCTGACCTTCGCTCTTTCTATTTCTGTACCTTCGATGATAATTGCCTTGCGCATGTATATCCGTTGTTTAGGATGCAAATTTTCCATGTAGGACGAATTGACTGCGCAGACGGGCACAGAAAACAGATCCTCGTGTACCAAAACGCGTTGGAATTAGAAACTTGTCGAGGTGTCATGAGATATCACGACTACAACGCACAGCGTTTAATGTTTGTCAATGACTTGAACGATTTTATGCCTCTCGCATAGTATTGCAATTCAATGAGAATATTTGGGTGGCGTCGAAGTAACTAAATATATCGGTTGTTGATCTGATTTTGTTCATTGCCACGGTCTGCGTTTAAATACGCACAGTTCAACCCCAAAGTGTTTCAGGCTGAGCTGTGTTGGTGCCCACCGCTCGGTCCAAATTTGGTTTTGAAACTTGGTAGGAGCTGTTGTGACGCTAAGCTGTCAAGTAAAATCACGCACTCGCAGCCTAATTCGAACACATTTGTTGTATCATATGACCTTGCGAAGGACGCAGTCACTGCCTACATGACCAGACAATGCTTACTAACTGATTGCGGGTCCACGAGACGATGTGTCAGATGGCAATACAACAAATTGAGACCGTGCTTCCAAGTGCACTCACCATCAGCGCCAAAACACTTAGAAGTTACACTATAAATAAAGTTCCACGCCTTCTGAAGTTTAATATGCCAGAGCTGTCACATGGACACACGAATAATTTGTGGCCATCAGCGCCTTAGTCCGTGATAACTCATCTCCATTGACAGTTCTTGAACTTGTTTTTGATGCTTAATATTCTAGATTCGGTATATTTTGTCGAAGTGAGAAGGAAACGGGTTATACGACAAATGGCTAGCCTTTCTTCCCCCATTCTTCACCCATTTGAGGCTCGGAAACTTCTGTTTGACTACACACTCTGCTAGTACTTCATTTATAGCCATGTTCAGCACTGAATTCTGCGAGGGAATCTTGGTGAACATAGATCAAACAGGTACATTAACTAGTATAGGGGAAAACAGAAATTTAAGGGAAAAAAGTTGGACAATGGCAAAAAGTTAATGCCTTCAAGCAGGCCTTCCGATGAGCGAACTGCCCAAATTCAAATCAATTTTACCCAAAACGTGTCGAGGCAACACACGTAATAAAGTAGGGCTTGTGAAAATTGGCAAAATTTGAGTGACCGATAAAGTACCCTCCAGCGCCTTGTCGGAACCATCTGGATTGCGGGTTAAACTTTGATGTGCTTAGAGTGCATTTTAGTGCTCCTGTAAGTTCATTTATAGTCGGTTGGGAATCGACGAGGTGTGTACCCACGAGTATCTCTTTGAGCGCAATGGCATGTCACATCAGTGGCAAACTTTACAGAGCCGATTTGGCTAGACGCAGCATATGCCTAATTTAGAAGATTCTCGAATGACATATTCGGCATAGATGGGTGCTGAAAGGGCTTCATGTTGCGCGTCACTTCGTTAACTGACTTAAAGCCTGTTTCATTGTTAAAAATGCTCCTCGGCTTTGGTAATCTTGTTTTCAATGTTATAGGCATTATCGATTTATTTTTAGTAGTCGAAATCGTAAGCATAGGAAGATTTGGAACATTGTTGTTGATGGCAGTAGCGCACACAACGAAACGATGCCTTTGCTCCGACTTGCCGACGTTGCGTATAATACTGGTAGTAAGCGATTAATCTTCCTTTGGGTATCCTTTGCGTTTCCAATTTTCACATCCATGTCCTTTTCCTACTAAAAATGCATGCACACCAGACCATCAGAATTGCCGATTGATAGCTGCTACCGTTAACATATTTTAACCCGCCCTAATAGGAGGATTTGACACTTGAGGGAGAAACACACGTTTCACCTGCAACCCTAGCATATTTTAATGGCAAAAAATGTGCTAGAATGTAGTAGCCATGCAGAATATGGTAGAGTGAAGTTATCCAATGGCAATATGCTCTCCAATGTGAGGACAATTACCGAGACCTCATCAACGTCTCAGGAAAAGCACGATGCGCAGTGTGTGACACGCTGACATGAGTATGCAGGTGGGGTTTACGTCGCCGGGACAGTGTTGCAATGCCATCCGGCACGTCGTCTTGTCCGACGAGCTACAAAGTAATAAGTCAGGCTTAGTTGCGTGGGTAACATACGTGTGCTTTAAGGTCGCGGATGCAGCAGGTAAGCTATAACACAGCTGCAGGATTATTTGATTTGACACAACAGCCGAACAGCATGCTGCTAGTTTTAAGAAAGGCGTATTGGAACAAATTCTGAGTCCGATCACAGCATATTCCCTACAAATTAATGTTCTTGTGTTTGTTAAAGTGTTTTTAGGCTGATTTAATCTCTATTTGGATCTAAGCAGCATAATTGGATGGAACTAGATCTGCATCGAAAGCCCTTTAGTGTATGACCACTTTACGTGAATATCCCCCATCTGGATCCCGCTAAGCAATCCAATTCAGCTTTATTATGTTTTTTAGAATGTGCTGCATAAGGAAACCTATCACATGTTTTGGTCACAGCGTGGTGCAAGAGTGACATTTCATGATACCGCAATAAGTCTTTCACCAAAACACCGGATCACTTCATGATCTGCTTCGTATGCCTTCTCACATGCCCGATTTGGCACACGCATGCACTTGCAACGTCAGCATTGTGCCACAAACGTGACGAAGCACTTCGAACGTCTAGCAAATTAAAGAATGAGCACCTTTTGTAAATACACTCAAACTGCGTAATCAACAACACGAGATTATTTCTTGTCAAAATATAATTCCTTCTTAACCCTTGTTTTACTGACATCAATTAGTTTGAAGGTCATGCATAATGGCATAACGGGGTCAAAACACTTTCTTGGGCATCTTGAAGCATAATTCACACCGATTTATGCTTTGCTAGAATGAGGAGTTGAAGAGCCGATGTATGAAATTATGCATGCATGGTAAATATCCAAAAGTTTTGTCTCTAATTTGTTAGTTCTTTTCATTTATAAAATGATTCTACTAACGCAACAGCGTAAGAGGAGCAAAAATTAACTTAGTCAATTAAGTAACAAGTCCTATGATGCAAGCCTTTTGTATAAATCTCTCATTTGGTGCAATGGACTATTACTTTTAATTCTTCCGAGGCAAGGCAGGCAGATTGTAAGGCGAAAATGAGCAAGAAGTGCGTTGCGCTGAGTCAAAAGTGGGTAATTGCCGAATCAACTAGTAAGATGGTCTAAATTTGAAAAAACTAAAGGGTAGTGCGGAGACAGGGGTGATTTGTATGCGTCGGCACATCAAGGCGGATAGGAAACAACTCGTGTTCAATCAGGTTGCTATGACGCAAAAATCGGTCTAGGAGAAGATGATTAAACCAGTCATCCTCGACCATTCTTGATTGACCAATCGTCCTTGAGGTTTTGGTAAGTTGGTAACATAAATGAGCTCAGCACTAGTCTAAATACACTGACTGCTCCTAAAATTTAGTCAATTGAGGTCGCACTTCTGTCCTGAATAAGGCTCGTCTGCTCCTTAAATTTGGGTCGAAATGAAAGACCGTGTGAAAAATAAGGATCAGGGTGCAATTTACGGATCGGTTCCCCAAGGACTAAGAGTGAAAGAGGCTGCTGATCCCGCATCAGCAGTAGAAGTGACTCCGCATGTTGCCACCGCAATGCCCGCTACGTCATTTGAGGAGGAGAATAATGCTGCTCAAGACGGCGATGGTGATGACGATGACATTATCGCCAAAGCTCTTCGCCATGCGGGTGTCCTGCCTCCAACATCGTCAATGGATTGTCCCTCTCCTGTGATTCCTCCCGTGCCCCCGGCACCAGCCTGCGTGAGTGGCAACTACGAAGTACATCCGACGACTCGCATGCATGTGCCCATCAACGAGCAAACCAGCGACGTCAATAGTCAAGTGGTTCCTACGCGGTGCAAAAGAGTAACAAAGATTTGTTTACCTCCCACTCTACAAAGAAGACCAGCTGAGCAGTTTTTGGAGTACTTTACAAAGTATATGCGGTTCGATAACGTTAATTTTCATACGGCCATATCCGTCGCCACCGCTGTGGTCCAAGCTGCTGCCAAAACCACCACCACCAACAACAACAACACCATCACCACCACCACCGCCACAAACAACAACAATAACAGCACCATCATCACCACCACCACCAACAACAACAACAACATCAACAGCACCATCACCACCACCACCACCACCACCAACAACAACAACAACAACACCATCACCACCACCACCACCACTAGTAACGATTGTGGCAGCCCACCTCGCAGGAAAAGACGGAGCGGTGTGACGCTACCTGGTAGCTCTTTTTCTCAGCGCTAGGTCTCAATTGTGGCAGCGCAGCTTTTAAGCCTACTTTAAGTCCGTTGTATGCATAACAAGCTGTATTTTAGTGATTTGTATGAATGTGGGCCCTACCTTCCCCATCTTCTCTGTCTTCTCCCACGTGGCTTAATACTTGACGTGCAGATGTGGTAAGTTGGGCTCGGGCTGGAAACTATTACTACGTGACTTACCTTCTGTTTAAGAAGTGGCTATTTCACAGATTCCGTAAGAAAGTCAATCATCAAGCATTGAAGCAGTTCCGTTGACGGCACTCTTGGTGATTCTAGGCAAAGTAACGATCAGGATAAAGAAAAACCTAGTCCATCTTTGTATAAGTCGGTCAGTCACAGTGACATCCTGTTCCTTTTCAACCTTTGTTAATTTTGCTACACTTTTTGAATTGGTGCGACTGTTTGCTTTCGATTTTTGTTGTTGCTGTCTGTAACTACTGCAGCTGTCATTACAGCCGTAGCAGTAATAGTGAGTGCGATGTTTTGCAAGACGGTGCCGTATTCATAATAAAGGGCAATCGGCAATCACGTAAAAGACTTCATTTGTCGCTTTAAGCTTTTATATTGCATGTATTTCAAAAGAAAAGGTAACACGTACACCTAGACTTTGGCTTTAAGTGACTCTCGAAAAGATGAAGCAGAACTCTTGTTAAATTTATTGACAACACCCTACGTCTTTTGGCTTCTGCTGTTAAATTCATACTTCTTTATATCTTTAAGAAGGCGACTAGCGGTTTGCGTTACAAAAGACCATAAAACAAGCAAATGGTTCGGCCGACTACGTAGACAATAGCATGCCGAATGAAATGGAATCATAGGGTGTTACATGGTTACCATACCTATTTTTTCGTGTGACCAGTTTTGTGGTGCTGAAATTTCGTTGACTGCCTGCATCTAATGCAGTATCACAAACTCGGTAGAAAGAAAGGGGCAATCTGAACCTACCGAATGACAGAGGAGGCTCTCAAAAGACTCAATGTGGCGTCTTCAACGACGTCACATGATACATCCAACTTGAGTTTGTCGTTGCAGTCGCACCGGAAGATAATGCAAATGTGAGTGCATTGCAACGAATCCAAATGTGCTAATGCCTTAAGCTAGAAGCATTTGAATACCAGGTCTCTACAATTTGTGCACCTCCGGAAAGCAAAACCCTAGCTAACAGCATCATTTGCAGATATTGCAAAACGATTTTATTAGTTACCTACAATATTGTACCCTGTTTTACGTCTCGAGAATCTCCTACTTGCAAAATTCTACTTTACTATAGCCTCTGGCAACAAGATACTCAGAGAGTTGTCCACTATCCCCACCGGACGATTAAAGCCTATTTACTACGACTAAAACCGCTGCATTTCTATAAGAACGCATTACCACAATCGTGTGACCCCTGCACCAAAGTGATACTGCTTTGGGGAAGAGTAAGAAGTTAAACCTAACTACACATTAAATTTCACACTAATTTTGTCATATCGTCGATTACCCCTTTTTCTACTACCGTTCTGGAAACAAGACAATTGTCCAGAGACATCTTCATTTTATCTGATAACGCAAAGGGTCGAAAGAAAGACTTACTTTGCATCGGTGTAATCAGTCTTCTCGTTGAACAGGAGATTTAAGCTGCAGTTTTGCCTGTCGCTTTAAAGGACAACCAAAAGAAGCACAAGCTGAACATAATCTCTTCGCCTTTTAAGCACTGTCCTTAATGCTGCCCTTGTGCGCTGAATTAAACCATGCCGCCATGCGGAATTCGTACGCCTACTAGTGCATTGACTTCCTTCTCGTAACGATCAGCGGAGCACCTTCTTAGGGTCGTATCTTGCTGTGGCGGACGATTACTGGTTAGGTACGGGGTTATATGTTGCGCACGACGTAGCTCGCAGGCCGCAAGATGAAAAATGGACGAATACGTGCAAACGATCATCATTGATGTCAATGATATTAGGGCCGTAGTGAATAGAACACACACGTTAGACTGCTGCAGCTGCTCTTTCAAATCACTGCATCGCTTGATCTACCCACTCTTACCCGGTGGCCCAACTGGATTAACGAATTCAAGGCCAGTGGGCATCTACAATAAATTCAGTCTTTTTAGCATGGCGCCTCTTTTCCCAACTCTGAAATATAGGGACTTCCAAATGCATGCATTTTCCCAACACGTTCCACACCCGTTTTTAATAAATAGACATTTCTACAGTTCGCTACCAACTGCTCCTTCACCTCCAAGGTGTTTGGTAGATGCATGCAGACCACCCCAAAATTACAGTTCATCGATTAAGCTCCAAAATTTTGATGATTGTACTGCTTTGCAGTAAGAACAATACGAAGCCGTTGGTCAATTTTTTGGTGGAAATGAGCAAGATTTTTTCCTCTCCCAACAATAACCTGATAAGGTGCTCTTTTACACCCATTATAAAGTTGGCTTTCAGTTACAGTGACTGCCAAAATTCCACAACCCCATCTCTAGTTGTCTTTCCATCGAACGGTTTACTTCTGTTAGGGGGGTAAGCGGTGTACGTTTATCATATGTTTGACATTGATTGTTCGTTTCATTTTTGCGCCTTGGTAGGAGAACTATTAGCAATGATTCGTCCTTCTGGGCGCAACACATCCGCCAATTTATTGATGCAGACATCAGGAATGAGTCACGCACGGGGCCGAATTTCTCGGAAAAGTCCATGAAAAAGGTCAATTCACTCTCCTTCATGTATTCCATATCTTCGATTTCAATAATAATTCCGAACATTTGCTCAGAAGACGAGGTCGCCACTGTGGTCCGTAAATTCAGTTTTGACACGAAGACTCTGCTGCAAAGGCAATGACAGCTCAGCGATATAGAGGACGCAGTCATAATAAGCCAATGAATTCGTTGCCTCCTTCTAAGTCCTACCTAATGTTTGACGGTAATCAAAGCCAAAATGCGTCGAAACTCTAAATTACAATTTGAGGTGCGAAATGTGTCAACAGCTACTGTTGCAGTGAAAGTGGAATCAACCATTGGCATGGATAACTCCATAAGCTTTAAGTGCGCCAGTTTCAAAGGGAATAGCTTTGCAGAAATCTATTGTAGACCTCATTATGAGGCGGGCAACTCTATTCAAACTCCTCGCGGGGACTAGAATAGTTGGAAATCGAGGATCAAATTTCATCAGCTTAAAATGTTGTCTGATACATTCGCTAGTCCTTAAAAGGAGCGGCCTCTGTTGATGCAATGGTAGAGCTTCGCAGGCATGATAGTCAACCCATTTAAACTTGTTTATGTTAAATGTTGGTTTTTGAGAGGAGAATCGATTTCTACCCAGGAAATGCCATAAAAATGCTTGCTATGTCAACAAAGCTGAGGTATTTGCATGTTGTTCGGCGTATTATATTCGGGTATTTTGGTGACCTAAGCATCGTGCCATGTCACCCTAAAAGGAACGGTTCTTGATTAGACAATGATTTAAGCATTCGACACTGCGTTTATCGGTGCCACCTTCATTGTAAATTAACATGGATTAAGCAATACCTATGAAATTGTTGTGGTAAGGCCTCACACAGCGAATTTCGTGCTGCATTCCTGGACTCTCCTTCTCAATTTTACAGTGCGGCACAATAAGGCAAAGATTAGAAGAGCCTGCATGAGCCACCAAATATATGGTTAAGCATCAGAGCACACACCGGACTCAATCAGAGGCTAACAGACGTAGCCTCACATATATGCCCATTGCACGTACTTCGCTACTTCGTCATTCGTTCCTATTAATTGGCTTCTAAAACAAGCCTGAGATATTTTGCAGAGAATGAGAGGCTACTTGCAAAAAGGCAAGTCTAGAGTAGCAGGCACTTTGGAGGACCATTTTAGCATGCTTGAACCAATACCTCAAATCTTTCGGCAGTAGGTATCAAGAAAATGTTTTTTAATCAACGAAGCATAAAAATAAAACAAATTCAAGGTCCGTCGTTCCAAGTAACCCAAAAGCCTAAAGCCAAACTGCATAAGCCTGCTACGGATTTTCTGAATTCAATGAGTAATCAGGCACATCCATAGATCACTGTCAAACCTCACGTGCTTGAAAGCAAAGGAGCATTCCTTCAGCAGTACAGGC
>CM010312.1:28556827-28704203 GCA_001923025.3 Taenia multiceps | reverse complement strand
TCCAAAACAAAGAATTCATACTCACCGTCTTGGCACCTGGTAAGTTCATTTAATTGCACACCGTAAGAGCTGGAGCTGCTTCAAAGCACCCTGCCTTCTCAATTTTCCTATTACCAAATCACAGGCTAGAAATCAAAGACTAGCCGTTACACTTGTAGGAGGTATTTATTACCACCCTTGACAACTGGCTGCAAATTCACATTTATCGCCTAAGTAGCATTATGACCGTGCTGGCGTGCATTTTAACTCGAGCATTGTGACATCTGACAGGTAAATAAAATTATCTACATTCGCCCTCATCCTATGACAACATAATTGTTGATCCGTGCAATAGCAAAAGGCAGACAAACTGTCAACCTTCCATGCAATCAAAGTGCTTAAGTATAAATCGTTTCACAAACGTGAATCAGCTGAGTGGCAGGAGGTAAAGGCGCTACCCCCAAAGACGGATGCTATTTGTCCCCCAACATCTGTCACTGGTTAAATTTGCCACCAGCGACGTACATCTATACCCCTCTGCCTCGTCCTGATTTACTGAAATTGATGCAAAATGAATGCGCGGCTGCTCAAACATTTTTGAGCAACAAGTCGTGTTGAGGTTTAAACTTAACAATGCCTTCCTGTATTTGGATGAGACGTGAGAATAAGAGATTTGGATTTTTCAGAGCAGCACTTATAGAGCACAATATTTTAATTCCCACTCAAAGTTGACGAGACAAAACATGCTTATCCCTCGGGTTGTAATACCATTTTGATGTGAGGAAAGAGCGGGTTACCAACGCATGTTAAATCACAAAACAAGGAGCCTATTCCTTGATAGTTACAAAGTCGAGATTTAGAAAGCGTTTACATGTCCTGGAGGTTTACGACTTAGACGGGTAAAAGTAAACCAGCCAGCGGTTTCAGGCACCTTCCTATGCACTCACTGACTGATTTGGATAAGTTTTTAAAGTATGTTTAAGCAATAGAAATGTGAGGCATAAAACACGAGATTAAACTTATTGGATCCGTAAAAACTTGGTAGCAGCGAACTCCTACTCAGTGCCTTAGCGCAACTGTGCCTGTGAATGGTCGATTTAGTGTGGCTCGATGAAAGTACGGCGAGTTTAACCTTTAGTAGCTGTGTCTGAGAGGCACTACTTATTGCTTTTTTCATCCTTACTTTTGCTACAATCGCATGAATTCAAGGTCATTGCACTGCTGATGTTTCTGGCTCCGGTTTGTCATCAACTGCTGAGCAACGTCGACTGTACCACTAGGTATCGGTCAGTAAGATGCCTTGTGCAACTTTTTAGTTGATTAGAATGAGCAAGGACCTAATAAGGGCAGGTTGATAAGATAGAAAGGCGTAATGAATTGTTAGGCGCTTGGTCAGATGAGTGGCTAAATGTGGATGTCGACGCATGTTCCTCGACCACAGCATATCTACCAGTAACAGACACGATCCCACCCATTCACCACGCGCCGTGCGTAACAGCTCTAACCATGCCATGCCTCATTCACTCCTTCCTATTCGCGCTGAACAAGAGAAGTGCCAATTCGCAGCATATATGCAGGTCAGTTGTTTCGCACAATGTATGTTAAATAGTGCAAGCCCCAAACTCCTCCACGCTCCTCGATTAAGCTACCTTATTTTAGGAAAAGATGCTATTATTGCACACGGCAGAAAACAAGGCAATTATTTACCACTTCTTGACATGACAAATCATATCAAGACTCTGCATCAGTCATGGGGAGCGCAAATGATCCTAGTGTTAGGGTGCTAAGCGCCACTGTTTGTGCGGCTTCATCTCTCCATCCCCATCTTCTGCGAGTTGATTTGTCGTTTGATTTGCGGAGCACCTAAAACCCTCTATAGTTAGCGTGTTTATTGCAAGGACCGGCATATCAGTGCAGCCTTACCCTTCTCTTTGTTGCGTTCTCAAAATAGATACCCTCTTCTAAGTTGCTTTTAACCCTTCTATGTTCCATTCATAATGGAGGAAGAAAGGAAGCATTGGAAAAGGCAGCTGCGTGAAAGGAAAGGAATAGCTGGATCTTATGCATCAAATCAACAGCACAATCTGCAAGAGCCTAATCTTCATGCAAACGCATACCATAGGGACATTGTGAAATATTCGCTAAGATTGGGATTAAATTTGCATGTCAATGCAAGACCATGACACAGTTGAACAGCGCATTGATGGGGCTTGTATGGATGGGCATGAAGGACATGTTCCTACTGAAGACATGACGCACGCATTCGTGGTCGTCAACTCTTAGATCGCTGAATGACGTACAGCCCAAACTGTCTTGCCGGCATCCAGTCTCTAATGGAAATCCAATGTTTCATACGCTTGCTCTGAAAACCAATGCACTGCTAATTTACACAATTCAGCTTATGAACTCGACAACTTTATAGCTCCCAACTTTGCTTAAATTTTCTTATTCTCTTAGGATTTGATTGTTCAAATTATTCTATCCTAATTGAAGGCGAGACTCATCTTCTTGTGTGGCTACAGTGAATAAAGGCACGTATGTGATCAAAGCACTGTCCTGGTGTAGAGAAGAAAGCATCATTAGTTTAACTAGGGATAGCTGGAAACAATTTTCCGATTTCGGAAACAATTAGAATGGGGGAATTATTGGTACTCTCAAGAAATTCACCTATGTAGGGCCAACCTCTTCAAATGCCTTTACTTCTCGAAATACAAGTAGAATGTGCGTAAGAAGTAAACAGCCAAGTATAGTAGTCTATCTCGAGAAAGGGTGGAAGAAGCTGCTGAGAAGCAGGAGAAGGAATAGGAGTGCTTTCGCCGCATGCTACAATCAAGCATCACGATTCATAAGGCGACTTAGGCTTTGCAAGTTGAACTAAAGACTGCTGGTTGATACAATATTTGCTCCGCGGTGTCGTCTTTACCATTCAGTTATTCGGCAGTGCCTCTTTCCGCCTTCGTTTCTTCTCTCTCACCTCCGGTATTCTTTTAGTCCTCCGATTCTTTGTTACACCCTTCAACTCCTAAAAGCTCCCAAACTACCGCACTAATAAATCAGAGACGCCAATAGTCCAAAATAGGCAATTATCGTGAAAATGAGGGGTGAGTTATGCTACCGACCACTGTTCTCACCATTCTGCTACCACTTTCTCTCCTCAAACTTAATTTGCGTGCGTCATTTTGATATTGCTACATCTGGTATCTAGCGCAAATCACATTAAAAAGGAAAGACGTGATTATCCTCTTTGGTTTAGCTGTTCGAAAAATCAAAATCCACTTCTTAGACCAATTTTTCCATGTTCAACTTATTTACGAGGCCAGTCGATTGAAAATGTGAATCGGTTTAGAAATAGATCGGGGAATGATGGAAAGAAATAAGCAGTGCTACACGACCACACTGTGCATAGTCATTTTAAGGTGTCCATTTTCGATCTCTTATTCTCCTCCACTTCTTCTCTTCTTTCTTCCTCCCACTGAGGAAATGCAGGAAAACAACTCTCTTAGTCAAAGATTTGACGATACGCACAGAAAATTACCGCCGATGTCTCGGCAGCAATCTATAGGGATGAGTCAGCGATTCCCCTGATCAATTTTTTCCCTGATCTTTTGGTGCCGCGCTTACATTTCGTGTCCCGTACATGTCTTACTATTGGCCAAATAAGCAGCAGCACTGGGAGACCTGCTGCTGATGGAACACTAGACTTGACTAGATCTGAGTGGATGGACTGGATCAGAATAAAGCTGATCACCTGGGTAGAATTATGACGGCCTTGCATGCCCTATCCTTAGAGGAGCCTTATACCCCACCACAAAAGTCAACCGGCACGCTAAAGTAGCCTGCCTCATCGACTCGTCGCAACTCCATGCTGGATGGTTATCAGCATTTTCCTTCCTCCTCGCAGAATTAGGGATCAAATTATGCGCACACAAAGTAGGTAGGTAGGTGGGACAGATGGAAACCACTTGTCTATGCCCCCTTTCTCGTACGCCACTCTAATGCACCTCCGACGAGTGTCTTCCTTGTCTTCCACTTCACTCTATATACCATCGAGCACTTTGTCTTACACTAATTGTTACTGTTTGTGCTCCATGCAGTTGGCGTTCCCCATCTTAAGTTTTCTTATTCGTATTTTTTTCACCTTGTAAGTCCCCTTCATGTCTCCATTCGTCCCACTCTTCATCATGATATGATTAAATACCAAGATCAATAACATAGGTCAAGCTAGGACATGCTGGACCAATTCTGATCCAACTAATCTATGCCTACGACCAGATCGTGTTTAAGCATTGCTTGGCCTAGTTACCTTTGATATTCCAATTTTATCTTTCTCTGTCGCTTTAATTTGCCCTGCACAACTTCACCTCAATTCTATTTCATACTCCTCTTCCACTCGCCCTCCAGAGAGGCAACGTAAGAACGTTGATCTTACATAAGTTGAAGGCTGATCAAACTCCTACCTGCCCAAATCAGTGCAGAATTCCTATTTTCGCCTTCTATAAAGTCCCTTCACCTCGTGCTTCGCAGTGGCGTATATGAATGCCCAATTCAATCTGTGCTCTTCTCACGATGCACTAACGCCTGTCTGTTTGTTTATCCGAGTTTGTTTGCATGACATTGGTCATCTTAATTTTTGCCTCTTCCGAGATTCGTCTTAAACGACGCTGCAAGGAAACAGGTAGAAACTTGTATGTGTCTGTGTGCACGCGGATGCAAAGTCACATTGATCACATCCTCTTCTCCTAACCCGTCTTTGAAGCCAGCCAAATCGACAGTTCCAGTGAGCGAAGTAAGATCTTCGGTCATTCGTTTGATGGCCTATCGATGGCCGAATCAAGTTAATCTCCACATTTTGCCAACGCGCTATCATCCACTCAGCAACTTAATTCAACACATTTAGTCGCTTTTTCTCCTCCTCCGTGACTCCTCTGCTTCTTTTCTCATTTCAGGATGGAGTGGACATGGCAAATAAAACCACTGTATGCCTCCACGTCATGATACACAATTTTACCTCTGCTGACGCCACTTCTAGTTGCCTGTGTGGTTCGAAACAAAGAGGGTCTGGCAATCAAAGTGATGCATTGCAAGCAGCAGGTGACGAACCGGTAAGCAGATACACTTTTATTGGTTGTGGAATTTGCAGCTGAAGAGCTGTAATGCTTCTCACTCTTTCCATTTGGCTCTTCAATTTTTATGGCAGTGCCTGAGAGGAAAAGATGGGAAGATCGCTTATGTATACAGTTCTGTGCATCAGTTCCAAATGTATATAGCATATCAAATATGAGGAGGCTCACCACCTTCAGCGTCTTTTCTTGAGATCACAGTTATTGTCCACCCCAAATACCGGCTTTGACCACTACAAATCTTATTTTTACTCAATCGCAATCCGATTTCCCAGAGTCGACGGCAGCTGTGGCATAACCTTTCGATATTAACTAAATTGTCATTTCCTCCTGTTGATCCAATCAGCACGTCCTTAGAATACCGTGCCGACTAGAAGAACTTAGTAACCGCCAACCAAGGCTAAGGAGTTGGAATGCTCATTGTGTCGAATCAGGCTGCTGTGAAAATGTTTGAAGTTTAGCGAAAACCTGCTGCATAAGCCTTACACAACATAACACAGTAATATGGAGTGTTCATACGCATCATTCTTAAACAAAATCGATGTGTCCGTGTGGATACATCGCACCTATGAGATACAGCCAGAAGGCCTGCTCTTAAAGCTTTTGTAGGACACACGCATGAAGACAAAATGGCTTATGTTAATTTTATAGAAGCAAAAACGAGTAGAAGCAAAATAGGTGGCACTAATCATTTAGTTAAACTTCTCCAATGCATTTATTCTTTCGAAGAAATCAAGCTTCTTAAATCAAAGAAATTGGTAGAGGTTCATAACCAAAATGAGCATCTGGTCACATAGTTTACAAGTAGTTGATGGCAAGGCAACCAATGTGTGTCTATCTCACAGCAAAGTATCGGTGCTTCTACATGGCTAGTCAGTTGAACACTTCCTTTCTCGCGTGCACACTTCTTATCTTCAGTTACCAAAGATGTTTGAGACAATAATAAGAGCACTCCTTTCAGTACCAGCCCTGCGTGCTCTCATCTACTTGAGCTTCGCTTTAGCAACAAAGTGATTACCACTTTTGCAGGGTTGTTAGTCACGCAACCGTTCAAATTCACCTCTCCTGAGTTTATGCTGTTTTAAGGCTGGCAAAACTCACTAAGTCGAGGTCAGTTAAAGGAGGAAGGAGACCTTACAGTTGTTTGTAAAACTTGACGAAATAAGCAAGTAATGGTACGGACGGTCCAAAATATGATAGCTATAATGAAAATGATAAGTCGAGACCCAAAATAAGTCTATAAACAGGCATTGTAATTAGCTTTACAAACACGAAATCGGTTCTCATAGCAATGGTCCAGTTCTGCAGATTGTAAAGAGAGCGGTCTTGTTGGCGGTTAAACTGTCACGTGAGAATAGCAACCAGTGTCGTGGCTCTGCAGCAGTGGTTGGATGGTCTCTCGCCCGCCCCATTACAATGTGTGCTCTAGCCACCACGGTCAGAAGAACCAGAAATGTTGCATCCTTTGGGTTCCATAAGGTCCGAAGGTGACAAATGTGTCTTGGTATCATTTTACAAGCAGTATCAGGTGCCATCAACTCCACGTTAGAGAATATCGAATCAAATGCTGATATCGCCATATAACTGCTGCTGAGCATTGATTCAGTAGTGAACATATTATACCGCAGAATCCAGTAGCGAAAGCGTTAGCAGCACCAAAAGAACGATGCTGAGTGAGGAATTTTTAACGTACGCATGTGTGAATGATTATTTCAAGGCATTCGTTGTGAATGGATCGCTGTACAACCAAAATGTTGCAAGACTTGCCTGATTCGCAATAATGGAAAGCGCATTGATGGACCTATAGGCATACAGAATGAACAAGCTCAGTAGTCAATGACCAAATCTGCTCAATTTGTTTGTATTAGGTAGAAACAAGTGAACATGCCATAATGGGAAAGACAGAAGACATATAACTGACATTAAAGAGTTAAGATGTGCAAACTAACCGATAATATGCTGGCTGCTTTAGAATTGCGGCATAACATGTATGAAAGGAAGGGGTGATGTTTGCTGATTATGCGATTCAGATTGTTCGTAGCCACAACTTATTTGCAGTTCTAGCCCCACTTCCAACGTTCGCGTAGCTGCTTGCCAAAGAAGAGAAGAGCTCTATGATCCGCATGACTGTGAACTGGCTCTTCACGCGCCCTAACACCACTCCAAGCAGAAAAAATCAAAATAGAGACCCTCGTCATGCAATTGCGATACGGTATTGCAGCCGAGGTGACGCTTCGACCTTCTTCATTTTAACGTGATTGTTGTTACAGACAAACTATTGATATCGCTTTGGTAGTGCATAGCTCTTGGCTACTTAAATATGAACCCAGTAAAAGGCATTCCATTTTAACATTTACGCACTTATTTTCAAAGTGTAGAATGTTCAAATGCTGGTTGCCGGAAAATACGGCAACCAGCGACGAGACCTTAGGCTGTTCCATGTGACGGATATCGGCTCAAATTCTTAAACCTTAGCCGGCACATTACGTCTATCTTCCCCGTTTGTTGTGCATCACATGCAGTGGGTCACTAAAGGCCACTCGTCCTCACCACGTGAAATTCGTAAAGTGTCATTTGTGGAACTGCTGCGTGACCAAGACCATAGTCGACATGGATACAATGAATTAACCTAGAACGACCCAGTACTGGAACCAAAACATTGTTAAGTTAGCGGTACGCAACGCTATTGCTTAGTCTAACTTGGTAAAGCGAACAAACTCAAGTTTTATCTCTGCCTGACCATGACCAATTTTAGTATAAAAATATTGAATCGCCATCGAATAAAACGATACTGAAAACAAAGCATTGCCAAATAAATCAAGGATTTTTCGGTTTTCGAAAGCTCCAAGGGCAGTAGTGAGAGGGGTTTCTCGAAAACTTTCCATGATTCAGTGGAGGTGGTAGAGACATCAACTATGAATGCGGCGAGTTCAGTGTCGCCAACACAAGCCCCTTAGTCACAGGCCAGTTCGTAGGGTTTATTTGTGCCTCTTGACGTTGAATTTCATTAACCAGTAAGGCACTGAATGAATGAACATATGTTAGTTGTGATGGTTTACTTTTTATCATGCAACACCTTTGCCTCACGATATAAAACGTGGAAAGCCAAGGAAAAACAAAAAATAATAAACAAGCAGGATCTAATCGCATTCTCATAGTCCGTCTGTTTATTATTTCGTCCTACCGTCCCTCCTGTTGTGAGGGCTTTCGGGCTGCCATTTGCATGCACTGAACTCCGCAAGCCATCATGAGAACGCCAATGATAAGATCTAGAAATGCATTTACTTTGTTACCAAAAATTATCATTTAAGGAATAAACTAATTTTAGGTATTAAAAGACAAATTCCTTGGTTAACATAAAGCATTGTTGCAAACGATTCAGTATAAAGTACTGGTAAAAATGCAGAACACATACTACTTACTCTCGTCCATTTCAGTGCCGTGAAAACCCTTATGATTTACTGCCAACTGAAAAGAAGAAAATTGGCAATTTGAACTTACTGGAACACTCCATAAAAATCAGCGATGCCAAAGAACATTATGGAGGGCGTGGAGATGCGAAGAAGGGAGAGGAGGAGGAGGAGAAGGTAGAGGGGGAAGGCGATGGAAAACACTTTACCACTGAAGCGGACAAATCGGCTGTTGTACGGCTTAGTCGGATGAGTGGGTTTGTTGGGATTTAACATTCGCTTTGCTAGCCAATTAAACATGAGCCTTGAGATGATGAGTTTCAATCCGTAAGCATTTTTCGGTCTGGGATTTTAGATGCAGCGAAAGTGGACATAGAGAAACTGAAACGAGGAAACAGTTCATTACGAGGGAATTCATCCTACCCATCGCTAATGCTGGCTCACCACTGATGTCCTTCTTCGGGAACAGGGTAAGGCCATTCATCGCTATAAAAGCAGAGCAAATTAAAGTGACAGTCTTACAAGAAGGGGTGTTAACTTTTGAATACTTACCTTTATATACTGGCCCTCCTACCTACCATTTGTTTTAAAGTAGAGAAAATCGTGGCACTTTCAAAAAGCTCAACTTTAAGGGTTACTTGATCCTCAATTTTTTCCAATATTAGACTGAATGACTGGAAAAAAGTAACGTTACTTCCTTGACCCTGCCATCACTTTAGGACTATCAAAGTACCTTCATGCCAAATTTGCCAATCTTCGGACGCCATTCCGTTTCACTTCTGCTCCCAGTATCCTAGAAAATGCACAAAAAGCCTCGAAAAAGTCGTTCCATTCTCTGCGTTTGCATGGAAGGGCGACCGCTGTCCATCGTATCCGTCATCTGGTTATGCTTCTGCTTCTCATGTTGCTTTTTATTCCTTGCCGAATGCATACTTCATCGAAAGTTTTACTGTTTCCGATTAACCCGCATTTTCCCCCCACATCCATGAAACACTTGACAACATGGTCAAGCACCGCACTTTGATGCTACCTATCACTTTTAAGTAGGGAGCATATTGCATCCAATTCTAGGGGGCAGAGCCAGCTTAACTCGACAACGAAACCACGTGAGCTATGCATGAGACATGCCGACTTATCGTCGACCTCCAAAAGCGGGTGCTATCATAACCTCTGCACGACTGTCTAGACGAAGGTGACAAAGTGCCTAATTAAATAATGTTACCATGAGTAATGCTTGAGGAAGATAAAAGTTTCTGATTATCTGCAAATTAGTCACAGTTTCTCACTGTCCCTCTCCAAGACCAAGCAACTGGATAGCGGTGAAAGCCTTCGCAATAGCCACTGCTGCCAACGGTTCAACACGAGTGTCTCATCATGAGCGCACAGCCGACATCCAATTATCCCCACTAAAGACAGCAATAGCAACAAATCTAGTAGCGTCAGCAAATGCTGTTGCGCCTACACCACACTTGAATAAAACGCCACCCACTTCAACTGTAACGAAAACGACTGCAGTGAGCACACCAATGTGAGCGAATCAGAGCTTGACGTAATGGTTGGCTGAGCTGTCTTAGCAACGGCGTTGATGTGACATCACCATCGGGGTCAGTTGCTTAACAGGAGCGATGCTGACTACACGCCACGTATGCTAACTTATGCTCACACGACTGACAAATAGGATAAAGCCGTCATGTCAGAAGCTAACCATTGGATGAATACCAAGACAGGAGCTAGTAGCAATGTTCATGGCCCCAATGCGTGATTCTGCGGTAAAATTGGGGCCAAGTTACAGCACCACCGTATACAGGAAAATGAGTCTATGGCAAAGTCGTTTCATCAGAGTTCTCGTAAAAAGTAAGCAGGGGTCTCTAAGTTGATTTAATAGAGAAGTTGACTCAGTGATTCGTGACGGGGGTGATGTCGGATTCAGTGGTAATAATCATCTTTGTGTACGCTACGTGAGCGGATCACCACATCCCAAGGTTTTGCATTCGTAACATGTCAGGGAACCGGAATAGTTGGACCCTGGGGCAGGTTTTCCTACCCTCACTTAAATTTGGACGTCAAACTGCTAGGCGATACACGCAGTTACGATATTTCTTTGGTTCATCACTTGCAATTCAGGACTGGTTCACATGTATACTTACCAGAAACCAAACATTCCATAAATAGCTCAGCAGAATGCACGCATATTTTTCCATTGTACTACAATTATGTAAACTTACAATTCCATTAAATCAGCCCCATCGCGAGCAAAGGCTAGCTATATGCACCCAATCGTTGGTTTAATTTTTATCGCCTAGTGCTAGTGTAAGGTATGGTGATGATCGTCTACATGAACGGCTGGGAAAAACAGCTGCTTTTAACGCAAGCTTAGGTTAGTCATTGGAGAGAGATGCCAAACCCAAATTTTTGGGCCTTAGTAAAAGCCTCACACTCATCACACATAGCGAGTCATGGAAGGCCACCCGTCCTCACCACCGGAGATTTGTGGAGTATCGCTAGCAGCACCGCTGCCTGACCATGACCAATGTTAGCATGAAAATATTAAATTGCCATCGAATAAAACAATGCTGAAAACAAAGCTTTGCCAAATAAGCAGTGCATAATGCTACCACTTAACCCCATAGCTTCAGAACCGAGATTAACTTAGTGAAGAGGACAAGCTCAAATTTCAATTCTTTCAACATACAAGCCCCTACTAGTCAGGATAAGTCACCGGATATACTTACACAAAAACTATAGTAACCCTCGAGTCGTCCAACAACTGACAATAGGCTAAGCTGGACGAAAAAGTCATTACAATTGTGAGGAATAGCAATAGTAGCGATTAAATACATTTCAAGGATAAGCGAGTACAGCATGTGAGAATATAATCGTGGAAGTAGGTCGTAATACGCATATGTACTCATTATTCCTAACACCGTTTATTCTCACTGAGTACCAAAAATTGTGAAAATACCGTCAATGGGCCACAAAAAGAACCGCACGAAAAATCTGGCAAGGCAATAATTGGAATTAGCAGCATCAACTCATTTATGTTGCCTGCTCCTTCTGCTGAGGAGTGAGGTCCTACTTAATATTGAGAGTCCTGCTAATTTCCTCCGGTGTCTTGCCCCTGATCATGTTGACAAGAGATTTGCAACACGCACCAAGAAGGCCTTCTATGTCGAGGTAATTAGCTGCCAAAAGGATTTCAAACAGAGTCCCCTGATCCACTTGAAGAAACTCTTGATCCCAGCTAGGTATATCATCCATCCGATGGTCCCTATTTCCATCGTGGCTCTGCTGAAGTGCATCGTACTTGTGATGCGTACACCACTAGATTTTCATTGTGGCTCTGCTGAAGGGCATCGTCGTTGTGATGCGTGCACCACTGGAGAACCCTCCTCAAAATATCAGCATTCACGTATTGCAGAGGGATCGATTCATAATCCTCTGCAGGCTTGGGCCCAACATCTACCATCAGAAACAACAAAGGAGCAATAAAAAACAGGCAAATTGTTTGCTTATTGCCATTTGTGATCAAATCTAAAGAAGTGACGCGAGGAAACAGCTATGAGCGATTTCGGTGGTGGCAGCGACAAATAGCTCATTCAAGCCGTTCCTTTGCCCCGCGAACTGTACAATTTGGATGAAACATGCGGTGGGTTTAAAAGCAAAATGGTACATTAACTAGAGTGGTGAGGAAAGGCCAGGAATAAAAATTGGGTAAAAGGAAGGAACAGAAGATATGCGTCTCTGAACATAAATGACAAGTGCTGCAGACAACAATGTGTACCATCTAGGATATCTCTAATCATCACGGATTGTCTGGCAACCACCACATCTACGTGAAAGACAACTGCGTCAGAGGTCACCAGCTTAGCGGGCATCGTCAGAGATAGTGCGACAAACGCGGGCCCGACGACAAATAGGCCTGATTCAGGAGATTATAACAATCCTAGCTAAAGCGTTTAGTTAAGGCACCAAATGAAAACAATTTCCTAAATTTTACTGATATACATATAAATTATTATAAAATCAAATAAGTTATTAGAAACAGACAAATCTTTTAATGCAATTAACGAAACTTAAAACAAGGTGCTTGTCCATAATATCATTCTTATATTTGATTCTGAATCGGCCATTAATGTGCATCGTGAAACAATTTAAGATTTGCAAGTGGTGTAGAAAATCAAAGTGATAAATTTGGAAAACTGGGGTGGTGCAAAAATAATCGAGCACTAAGGGTGAAGTGGATTATCTCTCACTAAAAATCAATCCGCAACGGCTTGCATGCATGTGTAGTGTAGTGTAGTGCATGTGCACTCCCAAGCCAGAATCACGTCGGTAATACATGCTTTATCCTGACGGTGCATCTTTGGTTGTCGTTGAATGTGTCTTAGTAAGCCACACGTAATTCAGTCAAGCACAATTTTAGGAGTCCAATGGCTGTTTAGAAGCAGCACAACTTTACAATATTCAGTTAAGTGTAAACAAAGCGCAAAATATAAACAACAACCAGAAAAGGCTAATGACAGTTTCCTCCAACCTGCCACTCTATCTTTGAAATCAATTACAGGTGTAGGAATCAGAAACCACTGTCGTACGGCTTCCGGTCCCGTCAAGGATGATTGCATCACCTTTGCCGGCCAGAATGGCCACTGAACCATGGCAGTAGCCCAGGTCCCTTCTGTTCATTGAATGCATAGGTTGCGAATTGAGCATTTTTCTACTTCGAGGAATTCTCGGAGCACTATACTTCACGCACGCATTTCCTAGTTGTTATTTTTGTGGATGCGATATTTGGTTAATTGCTCACACCACCAAGTTGGTTCCTATTAACCGATGCGGAAAAGTTTATTTTGTTGTCCTTATTGCCGTCCTTGCAAATCATACTATCCGGATTACGGTTAGTTGATGCACTTCCATTTTCCCAGGCCGATGCTTTACGAGCATTGTTAAGTTTAATAGCTGCTAGTGCAGGTCAGATTGCTGAAATATTTGCGCAAATGTTAGTCTGTTCGGCACCCCCGTTCAACCAACTTGTAACTCACGCAATTCTTGCCAACCAAACTGTTGACCACCTCCTTAGGAGAGTATCGTCCCTCCCAATCCTGCTAGAGTCCCTCTGAGGTGGCTGACTAATCTTCAACCTAGCGTTTTGTGCTGATCTGCAAATGCTGTTTATTGAACGTTGAAGTCGATTGCTGTGCAGCTCTGTGTTCCGTCTCTCTCATAGGTGATCCATTGAAAGCGGTTGGGTGTTCTACTAATCTTTCCTTTATTAAATTCCTTAAAAATAGCTTGCTCTGGCAGTTATTCTTACTAATGATAGCCCACAGATTCGACCTTTCCATTCGCCTGTGCGATAAGCAGTGTAGTAGATGATAACTTAAACACACTGAAAATGGTATAGCTGTGGTACAATACCTGCTTTGAATGCACACATTCTTGGGTAATTGAAAGAAGATATTTCATACAGTCGTTGAGGGAAAATTAACATCTTAGTCCGGAATGGCCATTTCCACTCTCAACAGCACGAGTGATCTCCAGCGATCGAAAGTGGAGGTGGAAGAGGGAAAAGAAACAAACCGGGTCTGTGTCTTGCCCAAATGTTCTGGAATTCGATACTGCAGAGGAGCTGGCGCTGGCACGATGACGAGATTGTTGGTGAGCATAAGAACAACATTGTGCATATTCACAACGCCAATAAAGAGGCTGCGTGGATAGAGGCACTCAAGTGGGAGAAGTCACATTGCCACAAATGTCGGACAGGTCGACTGCGGTGCTGCATTGGTGATATCTGGAACTACTCTATTCGAGCACACATCGGGCATTAAGGGTGTCACAAACTGCCTGTTGGCCGCACAATTAGGTTGTAGATCGCTGCACTCTATGTGCGCTGCATCATTGGCCACTACGACTCAGTGAAGGTGCACTCTGATTTCAGGCTTGCACTGCTGAATGTGCGGCCGATAGATTGGTTCTCTGCTGTCTGTGCTTGCGTGAGGATGACCTGGAGACGAAGGTGCCTCCCAAAGCACCTAAGAAATCATCCTGATAGCACCACCAGCATACCCGAGGCGAGAGACCAATACATTCTTCATCACTGTCTAACCTATTCTTGCCTCTATGATGTAGGACATCTCTTATGTTGCAACATTACCGTTCCTAACCAGTTTAAATCTGAGACGTAAACATTGGTAGATTTTTGAAAGTTATTAGGAATGTGAGACTGTCGATCAGTTGTGGAATGTGAAATGGGAATAGCAATTAGTCCAAACTTGTTTTTAATGAGAAGGAAAATGGATGTGGGTGCTGCAAACATTCGTCGCCATTATGGACCATGGCTAGTACAATCTGAGTTTCCGACAAAAGCCCAGAGGTCCTCAAATATTCTGTCATACAGGAAGCGTGCGCCATCTTCTAGTAACATGCCAATAATCACAAAATCCGGCACAGCAATCCCATTGTTTAGAAACTTTAGTACGTTTGACTGTAGTATTGAACACAACCGAAAAGCACTCCCAGTATCTGTGCATGCATTGCTACCTCCGGAATGGATGAATAGTCCGGCAGGACTTACCACATCAGCCCCTTTTCTCTAATTGGAATGAGGTCAGATAAAGAGGCCATCACAAAGCCCACATCATTGTCGTCACCGTGGTGTCTTCGCCTCTTTCAGAGCATCAACTATGGGAAGAGAATCCGTCGACACGTTATTGAGCGCAAGCTTTGCTGCCGTTACAAGACAATTTTGCGTTACAGCTTGGAGAAACGAACACCTGCCGAGCGAGACATGCTTAAGCGGTGCAAGAGGAGAACCCAAAGGCGCTGCAGAAGATGGCGTTACACAATTGTAGCAGGCTGAGAGGTAGACCACGACACTAGACCTGCAGACAGACGCACTGAGAAAGGAAGAAGGATTCCCCAGGACAGGTGGAATAAAAGGATACATTGAGCTTTGTCTTCACATATGTTGTTCACTTGAGTCTAGTCATGGTGGAGCAAAATGAGAAATTGAATTTTGTCTTCACTGATTTTGTTCACAGGAGCCCTAATAGGGAAGTAAAAGGAAGATTCGAGCTTTATCATCATCAATTTTGCTCGTGTGAGACCAGTGATGGTGGAGTGAAAAGAGTAACTGAGCTTTGACTGCATATGCTTTGCTCATGTAGGGCTGGCGATAATAAAGCGAAACGTAACATTTGCCATTTTCATTTTAATGGATTTATCTCACTTGATTGCAGTGATGGCGGAGTCAAATAGGTAATTGAGCCTTTCCTTCATCGGTCTCGTTCATGTGAGTCTAGTCGAGGTGGAGTGAAAGAAGAAAACGTGTCTGCTCATGGATTTCGCTTACGAAATTCTGGTGATGCTGAGATAAAAGGAGCAAATGAAATTTATCTTTATCGACTTTGCTCACGGAAGTCAAGTGCTAGCTGAGTAAGATGGGATTTTAGCCTTAAATTCATCTACATTGCCCAGGCAAGTCAGAAGAAGGTGGCGTAAAACGAGCAGTTGAGGTTCGACTTCGTCGATTTCGCTCACGTGGGTTTTGTGATGTTTGAGTAAAACGAGAATTTCAGCTTTGCCTTGAGAGACTTTGCTTAGGTGAGTCAGGTGTTGGTGCAATGAAATGAGGAATGTAGATTTGTCTCCACCGATTTCGCCGACGTTAGTGAGGTAATTGTGTACTGAAAGGAGAAATGAACCATTTTCTTCATGGGTTCCGCTCACGGGAGTCGAGTTTTGGCATAACGCATGGAGGGATTGGGCGTTGTATTCGCAGCTTTGCTCACGTAAATCAAGTGGTGGTGGAGGGCAAAAAAGAAATTGAGCTTTATTTTCATCGACTTTGCTCACGTAAATCTAGTGATGTTGGAGTGTAACGAGAATTGTTGCTTCATGTACAAGGATTCCACTCATGTGAGTCTTGCGATGGTTGAGCAAAACGAGATATTTAGCTTTGCAGTTAAGGGTGCCCCTCGCGAGATTCTTGCAACGATTCCCTTAATAGCCCATTGCATAATGTTGTACTACAAATCAATTAAATACACAAGAGAATAAACTAAACACTTTACTGCCCGTTTTTGTTCTTAGCTAATGTCGCGTGCCAAAACTGAAAGACGTGTTTGTCTTATCAGTTTGCTCTCGTTGCGGCAAAATATGTTGCAAGAGGATGTGTTGAGATGCGTGGTATCGATTCGAAGTGCGGATAAACTGACCATGAGAAGCTGCAGATCATAGAAGCCGATTTGGCCCCATACTGCCCGGTAATGAGTGTTCCATGTTAGTTGATGCTAAACGTCTACCAAGTTTGTATTTCATAAATGTCCTATCAGATGGCATATGCAGTGCGAACTGGCTCAGAAGGAGTCGAATTTACTTCCCTTTATTCTTTCTGCTTGGTTACCCATTGGTTGCTCATTGTCCAAGTCCATCAACTTCAGTTTCTTGAAATAAGGAAAGATATTGCGTCCATACACCATAATCAAGCTTTATGCTATGGTGGTACTTTTCTTGCAATGGACTTGATGTAGAACTTGTAGCTAAGGTCAACTGTGGGTCGCCGGCCTCAATCTAGGTAACAGCAGAAACTCCTAATTCTCCTTGATTTTCTTTGTGCTCGGATTGTTCAGATGCTTCGCAGTTATAACCAAGTGTTAAACAAAACACTCCTTTTGACTCCCAATCCCAGGAGTCCATATCGGCACAGTGTCGCAACTTGTTGGCGTTGGCTAAATACACGCAAGCTTTGTAGGGATCTCAGTCACCACCATCCCGTCTGATCAAACTGGATGTGACAGTCAACATTGCGTTACCAGCACCTCCACCACTTTTTGCACATTATGGAGAAAACTGCTGCACTTTCGCTTGGATAATCATGTAATTGGCCTCCTCTGGTGATCAGTTGATGGGGTAGGCGCCATTTTGTTGGCTTGTTAAGTGAGTGTGGCAGTTTGTGGTTGCTGTTTCAAGAACGATATTCCTGAACTGATGGATGCATCAAAACAGGCACTGCCTTAGCTGAGAGTAGTCAACTGCGCAATTTGTGAATTGCTTCATGTGTGTTACAATTTTCGACATGATGGCCATGATGCTTGTAGTCAAAATAACTTACTGATTAATTAACAAAACAATGAATCTATTTAAGAGACGGTTGTCTGTCCCAAGTAATGCTGGAGTGATTTGACAAGCATTGTGATAGGGGAAGGAAGAAGATAAGTCAGCAATTAACTGATGTCACACATAGTAGAGGAAGGGAATAGCTTTGAAAGTGGAGCCATTCAGCAAGCAACTGAGTTGAACTTATAAATCCACTGTGTCTCAACATATGGATGAATAGGCAGGAATCTCTAAAGGCATTTATCGACGGCTTGCTAATTAGCCCTCAAAATTCATGCCAATATTAATGAAGGAAGATTGATAATTACCCTTTCCTGTTTGATTGTGCATGCTCTTAGTATGCAGGAAAACTACGCTTGCACGAATTTAGGCGTCTTGACGGAATGTGAACTGCATGGGGATAACAACCCTTCATTTTATCGATGCTTTTTGCTAGACTGAAGTTAGCATAGAATCTCTCCTTTCCTACATTTGGGTTTCAAGAACACACGTGTTTCTTCTGCTCTGCTTTTAGTCATCAAAATGCGTAAGTTTTCCTTAGCGAAAAAAAAAACTGCAGTTTTTTTCGCATTCTCTGGCGCAGCACCCATCACGGCAGTCAAATGTCGCGTGTTGTAAAGGCAAGTAAAGTCCGGGTGACGTTCAGTTCGATAGGCGGAAAAATTGATCAGGGTCTCGGGGACTTTTGATGATGGTTGGGTGGTGTCAATCCTGACCTTAAGACCTTAACAGGTTGTGGGATGGCAGACGCGCCTCCTTATCGGTGAGTGCCTGGGTATTGGTGGCCATATAAAGAAGGTTGCATTTACTAATTGGTAATGGCGTGGCTGTTAAGGAAAATGTGTACGCTGTTGGATCCAACTTATATCTAATAGCTCTTCACTTGGGTGCGTTCGCGGTTCAGGCAATTTACGGAGCGGTTGTTCGTATTCTACCAAATGCCAATTAGCATTAAAATTACCCATTTCACTGAGTTCATTCCATTCGTCCAAACAGATTAAAGAGCTGATAAACGGATGTATGATGAAAGAGTGGATAGCACAGCTATATTGTAGATTTAAATGGCATGCCCACAAAGCATCTATCATAGCTACTCGCGTGCCAAGAGAAGCGCAGCGAAGGCTAGGTCATGGTCTGTTTCCCTATATTGAAGCGATCAGTTGCAAATGAGATGTAAAACCGTCGTTTTACACTTTGATGAGGCGGTCGCACAATGTAAATTTAACGGTTGCATAGCCATGGGCTGCGGTTCTCCCATTTTTCGAGAGCTGCAGAGATAAAACTGCCACACAAAGTCAATAATGCTGCCGAGATGCCATAACTGAGCCTATTTTAAATTTAGTTGTGATTACCTCTCACCGCCTAAGGATCTAATGCGGCCCCAGTAGTGCCACAAAATAAATTCACTTGAATTCTAATTTGCACTAGCTACCAATATCGACAGAAGAGGTTTTCAGTATCCCCCATATAGTTAAGTCAATACTTTGCCATAGAGCAATGTTTTGCCAAAAGAAAAGTAGTGAACTGCAAGGAAAACATCTGTGCTCAAACTAATCTCGCTATACTACGAGCCGTGCACTTGATCTCACTGTATTTCGTCTTTCATGTTATAGCGATGATGACATCAAATTCTGTTCCCCTTCTACAGCTTGCATGGCTTGATTTGCATTATCGTAGCCAAAATAAAGTGGATGCATTAGTTTTCCTGCAACCAAATACCACCACTCGAAAAACACGATTTTCAAATTTTATTTTGGCAAGGCCGGCGATTGCTTTCGCAAAACATTAAATAGTTGCTGATTTAACAGCTTTAGAGATAAAAGGGTGCACAGATGTACCGATGGACTAAAGGATTTGTTAAGTGTGCGCTCAGTCATCCATTAGCCTCTCTGTTCATTGAGAAGTTGATGCGTTGTATGGTAGTTCACCATTTTTTGGTTTAACTCAAGTTACCGCGCCACAATCACACACATTCGCCCATGTATTGCTTGACGTAGCTGTTCTCAAATCGACAACTGTAGCACAAGTTACACTTTGCCGCAGCGTTGGGCATGCTAATGCTTTGCAACAGACAAGAGGCAGCAAACAGGACAATTTTGAATGTCAATGCTAAAATTGGCAGAGCTGCTGGGACTATTCACAACTTGGACCCTTTGCACTTCCATTCTAATCAGTTGCGAATACTTCAAATTTTGCCTTTTCTCCATCCAGAAGAGTGACTTCATCAGCCGATCCGATCGCACTTGTCAAGTAGGCTTAAAAGAGGCTATCTCAAACGACTGTAGCGTTCGGAATTGCCAACGCTTTATGTATTTGTGATTTGTCAACTCCTGGCGCATCATGTGCTGCGATGCTTTGTAACATTGAAATTATTGTCGGTGCATGCTTCTTTCTTTTTTCGACCTATACTCCATCTAAACACTTGCTGCTTTAGCAAATGATAAAATATAAGGGTGCGAGAATTCTCACTCCATTTTATAGGTCTCCCTAAATGGCTTCGGTCAGAAGGCAGGCGCTTCAGGCGAATTCTACACCCAGTCAAAGTCACGCATGGATGAAGTCTTTCAGCCCTAAATCATAAAACTGGATCAAACCATACTTGATGTTGAAGGACGACGTTGCTACTCGCGTCAGTGTTCCTATTACCAGTCTAATTTCATTTCGTCAGCCTTAGTTGAGTGCTCCCTTTAAGTCACAACATAGCTCTAATCCCAGAGCCTGCAATACTGTAGAATATAAACGAATTGACTCAACTGATTGTCGCATTTCTTCCCGTCACACGTATCTTAAATGTCTGTCATTTCATTCATGCAAATGCAAAAAGAAAGGGAATGATGAGAGGATGGCTTATTTTGCCTTCCAATTTAAACTCATGCCAGAACGTTAAGGTGGACAGTATCACTTAAAGAGCGTGACATGCATCCTATTTGGTATTCTTACCACCATCTGGGAAACTCAAACAAACAGCTTTACAAATTAGGAATTAGAACGCCTTTACTTGTTACAATAGCTCTGCCTGTCATCGCGTCTAAGGCCTAGGCACTGAAAAGCATTCCATTTTAGTTGCTGTAGAATCGAACAGGAATGGCATTTAGTGAAATGAGGTAATGTTTTTAAATGATGTTCTACTAGCTCTAACGCACGTTTATGCGTGTGACCAGCGGTCAAGTAGCTTTCGATTGGCAAACATTACTTCGGAATGAGTGATGTTCGCATGGTGAGAGCAATGAGATGTACAGATGTAGAAGGTGCTAAACGAAGGGCTCGGGAAGGTGAAGCAATAGCAAATGCTGACATGCGACAATGGTCGCTGGCAGGCTAAAGACCGTAGAAGACGGAATTAAATGCAGCAAAAAATTTGCTGTTGTGGTTGATGAAATCGAAATTTGAGGATAGAAGGAAAATCATTTGGTATCTGAAACGCACTAACTGAGGCTAAGCAGCATTTAGTTTGCTATTGTATGACCAACGTTAAGATTTTTGCCCACTCTGCGTTGCCTGCCAACATATCGACGAGACCTACATTGTCACTGCATAAATCGAGAAAGACCCCTAGTAGTTACAGAAGAAAACAAGCTGCCGGGTCCTAATTCTAAATGATTCTGGGTTGAAACGGTTAAACGCGGTGCAGCTACTTTACACAGCTCACTACTCGAGACTCAGACCTTAATTGCGGCTCTTCGATGCGAAGTTCGGCAAAAGCAACAACATTATAGAATAGGATACGGAGACCATATTTGATCAAATCGATGTCGCAACGAATAATAAGGAACGCAGCTGTATAATTGGGCTCTTTCCATCGACAAGACCCAAATTTCAGTCGCCACAATATGTGGATAAATGGGAAATCCTTGTGCTCTTGTGATGTTTTAAGGAAGTCATCGTTGCCTAAGTACCCCACAATTATTCCTAACTCAGAAACAAATGCGGCGGTTAGTCAATTCAGCGTGATGTGCGGATGTGATTTGACAGGTTTCATGCGCTCCTATCTTGACTTAAGCGCATGGCTAGCATTCAAGAACAGGACTGTTTACCACCTGGGCAATAAAGTAATAGGCGTGAGGCTAAAAAGGGTTATTAGTTGGATTTAGAATATATTTCATCCCTTTTTTCCCTCCGTGACAGTTTGCCATCATATTCATCGATTTCTGCTCCACTCATTAAATGCTTTGAGCAGTGAAATGAAGAGATAGGTCAAAGAGTCAATATATGCATTCTGCAATCCCATTTTTTCTTTTTATGGGTACTTGCTACTTTACGTCTTGTAGATTTACTTTTAGGAATCTCAAAAAACAAACACTTTTCAGCCCCTATCCCCTTCTCTTTCTCCATCTTGCTTTCCCTAATTGCCTTTGTGCCGGGCGTTTCCAGCGTCCATCGCTGCTGCTGCTGAAAGGGCTTGTTACCCAGTAAAAAACATATGTTCTTTCCATCATTCGCCTCCTCCTCTTCCTTCCTTTATCTGTGTCAGCCGCTACACGCACATACACGAAACCATCAATTTGTCTCCCTTTCTCACCTCCAACCCTCGTCCCCATATCGATTGACTAAATGCTGTCATCACTATGTTGGTGAGTGAATGAGTGGGGAGTCTCAACAAGAGATTAAAAATAGTCATGAGGTAGGTATAGTGAACCCAGGTGATCGGTGCACTTTGGTCGTCCCCAGCCCCTGTTCATCCCTTTCTGCGCTGCTGGTTGGTATGCCTTTGTCTCCTCCACCCCAGTGACTCACCACCCGCTCCTCAGTTGCATGTTCGTACCTTGACGGTCTTTGTGTTTTTTCTGACAAGCGCCCTCACCAGGCAGTAGTAGGTGCATTGTGTAAATAATGCAACGACTCAATCCATCTCAGAAACCACAACAACTAACTGAACTTCATCATCCTTATTGCTTTAGATCCAAACAATAGCTATGTTAACAAGGACTTGATGATAGGAAAGACACACATTGTAGTCAGAGCGCATTTCTGATCAGGATAATGCAAAATGTGGCGCTGATATCCAAGGATAATCATAAAGAAAGTCAATGTTGAGGAGGTACCGAATACTGACATGCCTAGTACGGTGAAGCGAGAGTGTCCTCCCTGCCTTCTCCTTACAAGTTACTTTCAAGAATTTGCTCACTACTTGTTAATGATTACGTCTTCTGCAGCGCCTAGTTGTAAAACAATGCCATGTTGAAGGGATTGTGTGGAATGTCAAGACGATGACTCGGTTACCCAGATCCCTAAACAAACGTCAATCCATCCATTGGCTGAAGTAATGACAAATAGATTGCATGGCTTAGAAGTGAGAGCAAATTAGAAGTGACAGCCTTCGCATTGCAAAATCTGCTGGCTAAGGAGCGAACCAGACACCCAACCGTGGATCGCACAGTAGCTAGGTGGATTTCTGTCCACCAGCATCACCTACAAGTGACCAGACTATAAAAAGTGTTGTTGTTGTCCTCCAGCATTTGTTTTTAGGCTCGATTTACCTTTCAACCCATATATCTGCTTTGCACCATTTCGTCTCTTGACTGTGTGATGACTACTCGGCCTGTCGGTCTGTCTGTCGTCGAGGTAGCCAGCTAGCCTGCTACAAGGCAAACCGGCATCCTAGTCACGAAATTGCACCTCTGCCCACTACATCAAAATGGAGCAGCCTCAGAGGCATGTCAACTGTTAGTCGAAGCAATTTCTTCCATTATTACACGCAGTGTCTTGCACACTATGGGTTACACCAGCTGGGGGCATCAGAACACAAGATGCGTGACAGACGACAGCCTTCAACGCCCAAACAGGTATATTAGGAATACCGTCTGGTGTTATGAGGCATATATCCTTAGAACGCTCTCCAATAGTGTGCAAGATCGCGTAAGCCAAAAACAACATGCTTGGGCCCCTATTACTAAGCCTGTTTATAAACATCACTTTCCCCGTCCTATGTCATTCCGGGTAAAGCATTTATTTCTATGGAAAGATAAAAAATAAGGAGTTGAAGCCGATGATTGTAGTGCTTAATGACCTATTTTAAATCAACCATCGCACATGATAACTAGCTCTTATTTCGCGTCTGGTAAAAGAACAATCACAGACCTACCCGATGTTTGCATGGCGCGCTATTGTCGTGGTTCTATCGTCACATCATTAACATCAATGGCCCTTACAGGTGTTAACTCATCTAAATAGAATCGCTTTTTGAAATTATTGGCATGTAATATTATAGAAAACTGCGATTAGATGTTTGCATAGCATTAGAATGGCTTCTCCTTTTCCATTTCAACAAATAGAGTACGAATTGATGAGGAAATTTAATTGTGCTATCATGTACATATTCGAGCTGAGAAAATAGGTGGAGACAAAGTGATTTTGATGCTTTTGTGTTGGTAGGGCTTCGTAAAGTGGACGAAGAAGTTAATAGCGCCAAATCGTGCTGTTGCTCTTCGCATGCGGACAGCAATCCCAATCCCTAATCTTGAAGAAATGTAAAGTCGTCGACCCATAAATGCCTTTCGTAAAAAGACTGACTCAAATATTGACTAGAAAATGCAGGCTAGCACCATGACCGTGATAGCGGAGAGGCACACATCATTCGTAGACCAAGAAATTAGCCTATCTGTCTTAATTTTTATTGTTATTGTTGTCCTCCCAACATGCGAGGACAAAATGAAGTGTAAAGCAACAATCGCAACCATGGCAAAGTTATGTGATAACACGACCGTTCTGATCAGCGAATTGCCACAATGTGGCAGCGGGTTGCGATTTTTTATTCATATATCAACAACTTTATTGTTGACTTGAATTCTTTCCTTTGAAGTGTAACAGGGTACCATGCATGCAAAGGCTTGGCTTCTGAACTCAGTAGAAATTGATGTTTTCCAAAGCATGATGGATGCGACGAGGAATTTCCGGTGTACTTTAGAAACAAAGAAACAGCCATTATTGCACCTAGGATTGCAGGAGATCAACTTAAAGCACCACACATTAAGCCATTTTATTCAATCCTTGCTGCCAATAATAAATTTGGATTAGTTTATTAACCTCTTTTTCAATTCTTTTGCCCGTGTATTTATTTGGCGGGAAACGAGACCTCGTTTATGGCTGGTGAGTCACCAAAGGTAAATCCTTCTCTTTCAGGATTTCGTAAGGCGACCCAGTGTGTGGTTGTAAGTTAGTAGATTAATACTGCGTCACTGGATAAACCTCAAAATTTATACCAACCACCACACTGGTATACGGCTGCCAGACACACGGTGCATGCCATGCGTACGCAGACGAGCTGTCGAGAAGCCTGCTACCAATCGCCTTCACTGTGATGGCAAGCATGACACCACTTTTCATCATCTCTGAAACAGGGGTACGATAATAACCCCCTTCTTTCAAGTTTATGTGGTAATGGCAGCAGACTATCTGACACTTCACCAATACAGTACAATGTGGCTACAATTCAATTGGTGCCCATAGAGAAAAATATTTTTGTTCTATTCAAAAAAATTAAACAATAGTTAGGCTGACAACATTTGGACGAATGAGTCTGTTAGGTAAATAGGCTTTGCATACAAGTGCGGTTATTGACAGATATGGCAATGCAGGTTTTAGGCGAAAGGAGTTTGTAATGAGAAAAATGTTTAAATATACTTAAAGGGTTGTTTTGAGTGTAATCGAAGGGATCGCATTTGAACGCATCTCGCCCTCAGTAAAATTTTGAACCAGGGTTGATTTTGCGGTTTTGCACCGCGCCACGTTGATTTTGCATAGGATCTCTTCCTAGCTCCCATTTTTTAGTACTTTGGCTCAACACACTATTATTTCTGTATACAAAACAAGGAAATGTCCTCATAGACACCGCCATTGTGTCTTGGCATATTAAGTGAGCGAAAAGCAGTCGTGCTTTCCAAATCGGCTAACTACAACGTCCCGTCGCCAAATGTGCGCACTGATAATGTGTATTTTGTAGTGTAGGTGAAGTGCGATCCATCGTTCGAGCTACTATTTTTGAATTATTAGCCGTCTCGCTTGCGACAGAAGCATCCGTTTTTAACTTTTTACGAACATTAAGGCTACGGTTGTCCGTTTGCACATGTTAATAACAAACTGCAGCCGTGTTTGCAATGGTCATTTATGTCAGTAAATTGGTTGTAAATGGCCATACTAGAGGGGAAATGTGGTTCTACTTTGAGACTTATTCATTTTCCACTTTTTTAATCTTGATCCAAAGATGCTAAGCCTTTGAATTGCTTGTGGAGTGAATGACTGGCTGACGAATTTCCCACATGCTACATTGATGTCTGACTTGCAACGCGTATCGAAAAACAAAAGCACTTGATGATGGCTGTTTCCACTTCACGTACCTTAGGCTGGTTTGTCCTAGCATAAAGCCTCATAGCTTATTCCTTACATCACTCACTGCAACTCTCTGACATGACATTATAATCCAAAGACCACCAGTACAATTGTGGTTAGAAGCGAATGGAGTCCATTTGAGAGGAAAGGAATCTTGTGGAGTGGGCGGTAGAAAATTCATAAAATAAAGTATAAAGAAATCAAAGTTGGCAGTTAAAAGGCGCAATTAAAGGCAAATGGGAGGTGATTAAAGCCTGGTGGTGGCGATTGGGTGTTTTTCCACCGCACATAAAGAGTTTATTCGATAGCACTAAGGCCCTTTAAGCCTGATGCATTCATTTTAAAAGCCTTCTTTGAGTCTCTTGCATTCGTAGCACAATTAACTAAGCGTTGCCTTCTAGATGGCAGATTTCCTGTTCTACGGTCTGTGCACTCCCTTTGTGGGATGCTTTTGCCTCAGCATTCTCTGGGATCGTCTCTCAAAAGCCGCGCTTCTGATTGACTACTTCGTCAGTGCAGGGGCCTCACTAACCCTCTGGTTTGTTCTAAATAACACGTCATCATTGGGTACGTTCTAGACTCTCTGTGTTTCACTTTTGCTTTGCGCTAGAGGATACCGGATCAGCACAAGTAACGATGTTCCAATTTGGTCACCTAACAGTTCATTGAGTGGGCTTTGAAAATTATACATGAGTTGTTATGACTGTGCTTACAGATGTAATGTACTGTATTATAATTTTAGTTGATTTGAGGTGCGTTGAAACTTGCAGGCACCAACATGTGCGGACCTGTCTGCCCGATTCGGAGGCGTTACTATTTGCGTTGAAGCGGTAACAAATAATGGTAGAGCATTCTCATGCAGCACATTGAATCCCACTACTGCATTGTGGCAGTGAATACTACAACAGGCTTAAAATTCAATGCCGATTCTGTATGGGTAACTCTCATTCAGTGAAATTGGTATTCCTACTTGATTCTACGTGCTCATTAATTTCATATTATGTCGCTTCATTGCAAATGTACTATTCTTCCTTCATTGCGCCATCTCTGCCACTCCAATCTCTCCTCTGTACTAAAACTAGGAGACATTGGTTTGCGAACACCGCGTTTGTCCCTTCCCTTTGCTAATTAAGAATGCTTCGAAACTAAGCAAAGGCTTTAAGCGATTAATCCACTGGTGGGGTCTTATTTACAACTCATATCAATAGCACGTCTCCACCATTTACCCATTGGTTTGTCACTCGACCCGTCCGTCCATCCATACAACCATCCATTTCTTAAGGCAATTTGTCTTTCCAAGGTTCACTGCTGCTATGAAACAGTCGTCTTTCCTGCCAAAGTTAAATTACCTTGTCAAGCTTGAATAGTGGCTCTGATTTGCAGAGGACCTACTGTGACCATCATTCTTTTGCTGCAACAATAGGAATGCAGCCACTGAAGGGCAGCCAAAACAGAAGGCATCAATGCGAACCACTGAAGTGGAGAAACATTCGACTTTGTGGTCAGCAAGACCCGTCAAGAGACAAGAGACAATGAGGCAAGTCCACAATCTATTAGCCAAAATGCCTTTATCCTAAATTAGTGGATCCGTGGTACACTTGCTTCACTTGATAATTAAACTCAATATGTTTTGGAAGTTGAAGCACAATAGGTTTGATGATGTCTTCAACTATGCCTTGAGGGAAATGCGATTTTTGCAGACCCATTTGATGAGACTGCTAGACCGAGAGGTGAGATCATTTAGACGAGTTATCTCCAAAAAAATTCGATAGGCCTGCGTTTATTACTGCACACAGAGTCCGTGAATACGCATGTGGTTTATCAATTCACTACTTTTATAATAACAATCCCTTTTCACAGCAACCGTCGTTTTTGTTCATGAAGACTCTTGATGCATAATTATGCTACTAAATTTTGGATTTCCTTGGCGATGTACACTAGGAGTTAGGTAATTTAATTCAAAGGTTTATTGCTAGTGATAAGATGGTGTAAAAGTTTGCTATAAATGCTGCAGAAAGTAAAAAGCTGCGTCCGGAGGAGCTTAAAGTTTGTTAGGTTTGCGTCGTCTTTGCCGGTTTAAAGGTGCAAACTAGTTCTGCGTGAAGACAGTAGTCCTTAACATGAAAAGGTCTTGTTTGATTTCATTTTCCTCTTAGTAGATTTTGAGAAGGAAACTTGGCGATTTTGGAATACCAGTGTCCTAAAGCAGCAATAAATTATGGGTGATTAAGCCATTATCCGAGACAATGATTGGATATCTACAAACAAGGAAGGAGGAAAAAACGCGAAGAACCTAGAAGGGAAATCAAGTTGGCGATGCATGTCACATCCACAATTTTAATGAATTCTACTTATTGCTAGTGCTTTAGCCCTTTGACGTTCACCGAAATGGAGAATGGAGGGTTAGTAGAGAAAAAAGCAGGCTTTGGGGTATACTGTGCAACGAGATTGACGATAGCTCTGATCGTTGCGACTGGTAGCATATCCTGCATCACTCTGACTGCATGGTCTATTACAGCAATGTATCGGTTGGACGCAAAACACATTAATTTTATAGCTAGAATACGTTTAACTTTGTGCCTCGACATCATGGCTAAAACTCTGTGCGGACATAATCTGGATGCACCATACCCGTGTCGCAAACGTTATTCTTTCACAGCCATCTCCATTCTTTGATGCTTTGTTATTCTTTAAGGGGTGCCAAAATACCGAAAGCGCATTATTTCCACTCATTCTCCTAACTAAAGCTGACTAACACCAAAAAATAATGTGCACAACTATCTTAGAATCATGAATTTGACATGTGGTTGCATCTGCAGCTGTGTGGATTTGTTTGTGTACCTGTTCGAAATTTCGTCAGCTAAATTGGTACAGTAAGTTGAAAATCCTCCCGCGATTTCAAAGTGGGCACAGTAAATGCAAGATGCACATAATCTTTTTAGAGCAGTGGCATTTGGAATCGAGAGGTTGAATTGCAATGAAAGCATAAGAGAATGATCTGTCCCAAAGGATCGCGCAAGATTAGTGACAGCGCTACCGGTCTAAACTAGCGTCTCACTTTATTCCACTGATCTGACAGGCTAACCGCATGAAGAATGTTATACCGGGCACCAACAATTTGAACAATCTTGGCAATTCGTGACCTCGGGCGAAGAACAAGACGCAATATAGACAGCTTTGGATGAATGTCATTAATTTGACTTACTTTATTCATTGAAATATGTTGACTTAATTTACAGACGACTGTCAACTCAATGAAAGGCCTAAGCACCACGGTATAGGTAGAAGGACATGATCAGACCATACACTTAATGATTGCTGGAATGTGAACAGGCAAGGATTACAAGTCTTCACTCATGTGAGCTTGGTCTTGAGCAGACACAACTGCAAAACCTGGATAACAGATACATTGACTCCCGTGATAGCAAACTAGAAGCTAAAAGCATGCTCAAAAGAATCGACAAACATAATGGAAAGTGTAGCATGCCAAGACTTTTGTCCAACCAAACCCAATGATAACTGTGCTAAAGCGCGACAGTAGTCCGTTCTACCAGACTTTCATTCGAGTTCATGCAGATTGGATAGCTTTGAGAAGAGAAGAAGGATACAAACCTACTCACAATTATTTAGAGGCCAAATCTTGTGGCTGTTACCATAAAGAACTGCACACTTATCCCTCTAGCCATGAAGAGAAGTAAGAACAATTTTTCCCGTGATTACAGAACAGTGGACTTTCAAGTCAACTGCACAGGGATTTCGTGTGGGAGGCAATGGGCTAGGCGTGAATCAAATCAAATGCACCAAATCTCTTGCAATTGCTTTGTAAATAAATGGCCTCCAACACCCATAGCTTAAGGTCCCATCAAGAAAGATTACCGCATTATATTCTGATTACAGTGGGTTTGCGAAGCGCATAGCTGGAGCAGCATTGTGGGTGAAATTGTAGAGCATCATTTCGGGCGCACAGATGAGGTCAGAGGCGAGAGTGTAGATAATGAGATAACGGTGCTCATTGAATAGTTCTTCGTTTCTCAAACTGCGTACGTCTGACGTTAAAATGATTGGTAAAAAGACAACAAAGATCATCATTTTTAAATTTGTTCTCGAAAAAATAAGGAAAGCATAACATTTAGTACGTTTCATAAAATATTTAGACTCAACGTCCCCTTGGTGTGCAAAATTGATTGGATAGGCCGTTAAAATAGTTAGATCTTGCGTGACATTGTCGCACCAAAAGCACTGAACAGCTTAAATAATAAAACAACTTTAAGCCGCCCATTACGTGACTTGTTCCGATGGGCGGGGTTGACTCCGTTTCGATGCCCGAAATTTTAGTGCGCATAACTCCTTCTCACGTGATTGCCATGTAGTGGCTTAGGACTTAAAAAGTTTTGCTTCAACAAATAATAATAACGAACACTACACCTATGATGGTGCAGCAACGTTAACTTTGGCTAATTTTGATGTTGGATTTGATGAGAGCTCTGAATGATTTAATGCTTAAATAATGCTAGCTGCACACGCAAAATAATTGGAGAACAATTGGCTAGGTATACTAAGTATTATATTAGTAATTTTGTCAATCCCGACTGTCATCGCCCTGTCTCTGCCAGTTACCTTCACAATATCTGAAATATGTTCTTTAAGAGCACGAATTGTCCATCTTATTGAGAAGCGATCCATACTTCTCCCCCGCGTGTAGCTATTCTAAGGGACAAATCTACTGCCAAGAGCATGGCCCCTAGTCATGTCGGAGGTGACGATTCGCACATCCGCCATTAATAACAGCGATTTCTTCGCCCAACCTCTCACTTGCGTGCCCTACAAAATGTGCAGCTCATCTGTGCTTAGATTATTGTGACTTGATAGTCAAGCTACGATCTTATGATTCGACAAAGATATTCTTGTATTTAAATTAATTTAAGTGAAAACAAGTTTAGCAAATCATAAATGCCTCACATGTGTAAAATTACTTAGGAATTCGCACTAGAAGCACTGCCATCGCATAAGCTAGTGGCTTTATTCTCTACATTAGTTAGGTCATGCGGTTTCCAATATTTCGACCAATGCTTTGTCCTATGGCCGGAAGCAGGTGTGTGTGTGTGCACTTATTTTACCTTTTAAGCCGCAATTCGGCATTTTCACATCATAGGGCGCCCCACTTGGCATGTTCGGATAACAACTAATAAAATTACGGCCATCTTAGCTTTGTTCTCTTCCATCTATTATTCAAAGCACTACATGTAATCAGAAATTTTATTAGTTTTATAGCCGAAGAACGTCCTTTTCCACTATTATTGACAAAAGGCAGCAGTCTTGATAGTGGGATCATTCGATATACGTAAATACATTCCAGCCTATGATCAAACGCATTAACGTCGAAATTTGTGCAGAAATCACTTTTATCACTTGGCCTGGATCGTCGAATGAACCACCTTTTGTTCATAGTTTATGATATGATCCATTTTAATGATTGTCTTTTTCCCACTGACCAATTCGACCGACGTAGTGGTGTGCTATCACATCCTACATCACCGGCCCGTCATATTTGGCCTTTGATTCAGCAAATCAGGTTGCTGCTTGCAAATCAAAGTAAACATCGAATAACTCAACAGTGGGAAGCAATTAATGGTCAGCTCTTGAAAAGTATGCAATTGCGCTACACAGGCTACTCGTGGTTACACAATCGTAAGACATTGCTGCTGCTGTCCAAGCTCCAGTGCTAGCCTTGAAGTGCAACTACGTGTATGATGAACAAAGACTCCTAAATTTGAAGAGCGGTCACAACAAAGATGATCCTACGGTGGGTAGGCGAGTTTATTAGCACATAATTCTCGCCCCAGTGTGACTATGATGCGTCATTATATGAGATGGATTAAAATGTAAGTCTTCACACCTCCAGGGTGTTACTTTGGACGATTCTTCCTTTTGCCATGCCTGATGTGAGACAAGTGGATATTTTGGGCGGCTTTGTTAGTTAGACAGCTGATATATAGCAGCAGAGCAGTGGTCGTCAAGGGGAGGATTTCTCGGTGCATAAAGGGACACCTCGCTCGCATACTTTCAGGCTAAATTGCCCTCTCGCCTCTCGACCACTAAGTCATTTTGAAATAATGTAGACATCACAGTTGCTGTTGAAGCAGTTGGACTTCGCATTAACTAAAGTCGTGACAAGTGCTTCATTTCAGCGAGGAAAAGCCTAATCTATCAAAAGAGTACAGTATTTACTCATATTCGGTCGACACGCCTAGGATAGGACACAAAAAATCAAACGACAACATCTACTTTAGCGACAACTTGAGAGGAACCCATCTTCTTAATTATGCGGCAGCGTAGTTGTGCAGGAATAGTGTTTTCCCATGTTAGATTTACTTCCCTAACATCGCATCAGACATGACTAACTGGCATCATGGATAGGGTAGTGGCAATTGGTTGAGGATATAAAGACTGTATTCTATTTAATGTGCCTGTTTTCACCACAACATCGTTTTGAGCAAGAAAACAAACACAAGGTAATCAGCGGCTGTGCTGCGCACTTATATTTCAGCCAAATGACTTTCTTCCTAATGTTCATTTACGAGACTTCAAAACCTAAGTTAACCATAAGTCACTTCGTTAGGCAGCATTGACTTAAAATGCACGTAAGTTTTTTGAAAACGATTTTAGTTATACAGTATCGCATTTGATAAAGTGTCTAAAATTCAAAATGTTTTCAGCATTTATTTTAGCTTATGCCTCGTTGAGCTCTTAGTCGTATGGAATTTAAAAATATTCTTTTTCGAATGTTTTGTCAAACTAATCGCACTTGCTACTGGGTAGGGCATGAAGCAGGATGCAGAGGAGGAGAGGGTGAGGTGAGATAGGTTTGCATGTGAGCACAGAGTGGCATTGTGTTAAGAAGAAATAAGACGTGTTTAAACACGAATGTGGCTTCATTATGGTCAGCAGGAATGGGCTTAATAGCGATGAGATTTCGCTGCTCATTAACCATGCCGAAATTTGTCTTCATCTTTCCTGACGCTCTTAGTAGTATTGCATCTCCCCTAAGTCATCATTCATTATTTCTCTTCGTGGTGAATCCTTACATCTGCTGAGCTAAGCATCCATAAAATCATCGCCCTATTTTTCTCATTGATTCGGACCGAAGGTGGCTATGGAAGAGGGTAAAATCTATGAGGTGGGAACCAAAATGGATTGCGGATGAAAACAGTGACTTAGTGAAAGCGCTAGCCAACGAATTAACTAACCTACTGACAAGATATAACGTTGCTTAGGATAGATCTGTATCTTAGATAGTTCAAGAAGGATTAGGGAGAAAGATGGCATAATTGGACTCGCAAATTGAGACCACTCACACAAACGCACAATCGCACTTCGCAAACTTCGACCAAGAGCTAAATAAAGAAAGTATGTCCTTGTAACCGTTTCTGCATTGCGTTCCTGCATTAAATGTCTGCGCAATAGTGTAGGTACGCATTTGCTGTCACTACATAGACAAGCTTTTTACTTTGTCGCGTCAATCGCTTACACAACACGTCAGTGCCTCTTCTTTCAGCCACTTTGAAATTCTGCTTAGCATCTTCATGCAATGAGAGCTGCCTTGGCACTGCACACGCATACAGGCGATACGAAACTAGCGACATGCACTGAGCAATTGCAGTTGCATATAAACAGAAGCACTGGCACTGTTAAATTAATAAGGAATTTGAGTGCCATCTAAAAGAAGCGACAACGCGAGATGGGAAATGGGCAATGGGTATGCTAATCGTCTTATAGCAGAAACTTTTCTATAGGGACTAAATTTACCTTCAACCATGCATCCGGCTGATCTAAATTTCACCTTCGCCTCATTGCAGGTAAAAATTCAATTTCCTTTAAATATGCTGCAACAAAGCTATTTTAATACACAAAATGCATTTGATAAACGCTAAGTAAAAATACATTGCCTCTAATTGCGTACAGATGGAAGCGAAAGGAAAGACTGCAAAGTTAAGTAAGTATGTAGTAAATATGAAATGGTCTGTCCTACTGGCTGATCATCCGCCATGCCGATAGATGCCGTCTGTAACCGAATTGATCACTGTTTGAGCCAGTTTAGTGATTTATTGGGGTCAGTCTCTGAGTCGGTTCGGTGTTTCTCCAATATGGAAAGTAAAAGTTTTGCTGTTGAAATTTTTCTTAGTTTGCAAATTATCCACAAAACCTCTGCTATTCTTTCAAATGCAACGCAGTTGCAACAACATTCACGGTGCCTTGAAAGCAAATGCACAAAGCGGCTGATGATATTCACTCATATATTTTTTCCATTATTGAGGGATATAATTATTCATCCGTCAAGATAGCTATATATGCACGAATAAAACTGCTTTTAGTAGGTAAACTTAAACTTATTCTGAGCTGCTTCAGCAACCCGGTGCTCTTTGCTTTAGTAATATTCATAAGTCACGTTATCGTCCATCAGTGCCTATGTTGTTCTACACTGCCTCCATTCCTGCATACCAGTTCTAGTGCTTTCGTTTTTTTCTCCTTTAATTTTGCATCGCTACTAATGTAACTATGCGATGAAGATGATCAAGAGAGGCTAGTAAAACGACCCGCAAATAATTAAGGACTTGTGCTCTGCTCAATAAACCATACTGGACAACTCATCAAAAACGCCAGCACAATGTTTGGTCTAGTTGGATTGGCGTGTGCACCAACAGCGATCGTGTTTGTCAAGGGAGGTTCTTATTTACTCATCCACTTCTGCCACACAGCCAATAAAAAGATTTTTAGCTGAAATTTAGTTATGGTCTACAAAGTGAAGAGAAACACGCAAAATTCGTCGCATGAATAGAGTGGTGCAAATGGCGGTTCCAACTGCCAGTAGACGAACGTTGGTATTAACTCCTGTTCCATCTCTGATTTTGGTCGTACGTGCGGAAATTACTCAAATTCATTCTTTTATGTTCCACGCGTCAACGTGAATGAAATGTTTTCCGATGAAAGGAAAAATAAACAAAGGGCTTTGAAAATATTTATTGTCCTAGCAATGGAATCCGGGCCTTAACGAATAGAGATTGAGTGGTGCGACTTAAGCAAGCAAATGGATAGAGAACTGGTACATTCACTTACCGAACATGACTGCGTGCTCATCACAACCACTTTATTTCAAATGTGAGATGCAGGTAGGCACCTAAGCGGCTGCACCTAGTAACCCTCAAACTGCTTAGATACTTTTGCTGCGTGAAACAGGTTCTGGAAAATAAGCCTAGGTACAACGCAGCGTTTGGATGTTCTCCTTCAAAAGTGGAAGAAAATTTCGAATTGCAAGTGTGGTAGTACGCACAGAAACAGGCCTCTAAACCAAAGAGCCATGAGTGGCTAGAACTGCTTTTATAAGTCGATATCTATGGGTATAATGGATTGGCTTCTTATCCGCTCTCAACAAATATGATGGGGTGACAGGGACTATGCAGCATTACAGGCGTTTTAAAACAGTAAAATCAGTTACATATGCATGTATTTGGCACCGAAACGTCCATATGGGTACATATTTACACATAGTTGCAACAACAATAATCTCATAATAGCATAATATTTGTGTAGGCATAAGCATTGACATACAATTATTCGATCTTGTTACAACATGCGCAGTTCTGCAACTACAACGAGCATCGATATGTGCGAGCAAAAGTTTTGGTGATTAGGCTATATACCTATGTATTTTTTATTTACAGAAGTGGAAGCTGTCCCCACAAATTTCTTACAGCCAACAAACCATTCTTAAAGCTAGAATTATAGCCAAACACAAATTTACAAACCCTCAGTAGAGCTATTTGAATTGCTACAACACAGATGCATTTATGAATAGGCAGTTTGGTTACTTCGAGAGAGACGCTACTGATGACTTCTATCCACATAACGTAACAACTGAAATCACTTATTACTGGCCCTATTTTCGGTCCTTTTCCGTGCACACCACCTCAAGTGCGATCGCAATTTATTCCTCCAACGAGTAATGCCTAGGCTTATTCTCTAGATGCTTACAGCTTGCAGCCTCCTGCAATCTGGCTGAGACGCTACAGCTGAATTGAATAGGTTTCGATGGGCACATGCAGTTCGACAAATCCCAGAAAATTAGGTTTCGTGTTCGCCAAGTGAATGCACACCTACCCTATCCATTTGTCTGCTTAAGTTGTGCCAATCACTTCCAAGTTGTTAACGCCCAGTATCCATTAGTGAGACGATAAAAATTTTAAGGCTCTCTAGCGAGTGTTCCATTTTTCAGGGCAATGCTCATTTAGGTTGACGCGTAGAACATGGAAGATATTGAGTTTGAGGAATTTGTGCACGTACGACCAAAACCAGGACTTTCACTAAATGTTAGTCGACGGGTGCCTTCGCTGGCTAACCAGGCGTGCCAGTACCTGCAGAAGAGGTTTCGCAGAAGAATGGGTAAGGCATTGAATACTAGAGATGTGGCCGAGCTTACCTGTGCCGTCGTTCTCGTGGCCGTAACTGCTGACATCCTCTACACCCTTTGCCTCAGAAAGCGCAAAACTGTAAGGTCTCAGGGATTGTTATTATATTTATATATGTGTCATTAGGAAACAGCAGAAAATAGCTACTAAATTATTACTTTTCTTCTCATTTCATCTCTTTGAACCAGAGTTTAATCTTTTCTTCTACGTTCAGACCAGCTCTGCCATATTTTTCCTTTTTGAAGATGGTCCATTTCATTTTTATTATTTAGTCTTTAGCGCATTAGACTGTGGCCATTAAGAGAAATCATGGATCATACTCTTGTCACACGACCAGAGATTACTGGACCCAATCATGACATGTTCCATAAACACTCGTTTATAAATGCATTAATTTCTTCCGTGGAGCATTTGCATGTAATTACGATCAACAGATGAGATTTTGTGTAGCTAGGGCAAAGTGTGCTTGCCATTCTGCAACTGGCTTTAGCATGCATTCACTGTTCTCTTGTCTTGGTTACAAGCTGTTGCAAGTGGAGTGATCATGACATTTGGTATCTGTGCCCGGCAGGTGTGCATGGAGGTAAGACTAAAAAAGTAGAGCTGCCGTCATGATTATAAGGAAATACTGGTTTGTGGTTCAGTCCCGGAGTTCTAGTGTGCAACTTTTTTGCGCTATCTCTTATTTTAAATACAAAAAGGCTTTATTACACCTCATTTCCCCAGCCCTACTGCGCACACTCCTAGGCATCTGCTTCGATTTTTCGCAAAAATAATTCGACTGCTTCATTTACTTTTAGACGGAGGAGCAAAGGGGCTTTCTGAACACCTCCATCAGATCTGACAGTCTCGGTAATGTCATCGCTTCCTTCATGGTACAAATTACATGGCCGACGTCAATACTAGAGGCGGTGAGAAATGCGGAATTGGTAGGACGCCATGTTTTCGTAATATTTTGTATAATTTAAACCAGACTTCATGAACCCATTTGCTTTAGCTTGCATTTTAAGATAATCCACAACCGCTGACCATCTAAATTGACACTCCGATAGTTGAACAAACTTGTGCTGGCAGGCGGAAATTGTCAATCAAATAAAAGGCATCGTGTTGCCGCGTCAAATGTGTTTGCTGCTAATGGCGAGACAATGAAGGGGTCCTGTTACTATAAGCGTGCATGCACTTATTCTTCGTCGCTTCGGCTGTTTTATTCGAAGGAATGTAGCAAAGAGGTCGACCAATGCGTTTGGTCATACGCTGGTCATAATTTGGCTCTTAACTTAGCAAGATGTGTTTCTTGCATTGAATCCACAAATTAGTCTTCGTAAAATTACCACCAGAGCATCGAGCATGGAAATGCGTCAATTCAGGTGCCACGACTCTACGAGTGCTGAACCACATGCGTATAACATTTGCAATGATGTGTTAACTTTTACCGACGGGATTCATACCAAACATTCATCTCAAGGGCGCAGCATCTAAGTCTTATGGTAAAACCTAATTATTACCAAACACTACGCTGCCACAAAGAGAATCGGCAGTTGGCAAATGACTGCTGTTGGAAAAGGACGGACCCCAAAAAACTGATCATGCCAATTCGCGCTAAGCCTTGCCTGTCAACGCGTCACTTCACAGGGGCGTGGTGCCAAACATATAAGCCCATTTTCACACATATCATCCGATATCCAATTCAATATTTGAAGATGACGCTTAATTCGCCAATGCGAGTCGCATGATTTGATACTGTCTTTTGAATTGCACTGACCACGTGCAGATATCGCATGCATCCCACGCTGACAGACAGTGCATCATTACTACCATGGGTAGAACAAAAGTGTAATCTTACACTTATGGTTTTAGTATGGCATTGCCGGCAGCAGATTTGTGCCAGCAAACAGTGCACTGATACACACCATCTTCGTGCTGCTGCTCCTGGAATTCCGCACCAAGGCACCGGGAGCCCGAACAATTGCCCAATTCGTAGGCCATCGCTTTGGCCTGGTTGCCCACATTCTCACCATCATCATTAGCCTCCTCACCAGTCTCTACACCCTCACTGTCAACATCACTAGTAAGTAATTCCTATCCAAATACTTACGTTTCATCAAATACGTGTGCTGCAATTAGTAGGGTTGCAGCAGAATCTTAATGTCTACTTGTTCAAGTTATTTTCTAACAAGAGCAGCATTGCGGATGCAGGGACAATAAGGGGAATCTGTGTTAAGCAATCGCGGTGCGAGTTAGGCATGGACGGTATCAGGCATTGACAAATTGCCAGCAGCATAACTAATAAGCAGGTTTTTCTGTGATGCAGATTAAATTTTGATTGAATGCTTAAGTCAGTGATGCACTTGTCAAAAGGCAAAGTATAGCGTGAGGTCTACTAAAATTAGTCTAGTAATAAATAGTTTTAGTAGGATAGCATGAAGTCCCTAAACTCTGGGACAAGCCGAAGCACGCAGTGGTGTGTGCAAGTTTACTTGTCGGATTTTCTTAAAGGTTTCGATTCGCCTCACAACACCGATCATAAATCATTATTTAGTGTTTTTAAAAAAAGAAATCTGCTGCGATCCTTCATGCATGTGTGAATTGCATGGGCCTATGTGCATTGAGACTTTGGATGGCTGTGGAAGTGGAACTCAAATTTAAAAATGCTTGTTGCAATTTTTGTACTCGAGACAGAAATACTTGCATACGTGCTATTTTTTCTCTTTGGCAGAGGGTTCGATGGTGTTAAGTGCTGTGACCAAGAATGTGGGCAAGACCACCATTGTATCGCTAGTCTTATTTCAAGTCGGTGCCCTGCTGGTGGTAGCGCGGCGCCGAAGCTGCGGTTTCATCCTCCGCGCCATTCTTACTAGCATCCTCCTCATTTGTGCCGCTCTCATATTTACTGTGCTAAATTTATCAGACTCCCCAGCACTTGGTATGTTTCCTTTTGTAAAACAGTCAACTAGATTTTGAAGGCGAAGTGATTTACATCATTCGCAAGAGACGAGCCACAGTGATGCATGTACGGCTATGGAAATAATGCTGAAATGAAACCAATTATTGCTTAATGATGGTCGTCTTCTCGACATGCAGCACCTTCTTTCCTAATATATTGGACAATAGCCAAATTACATTGTTAAGGGATTCGCAATCCTGCCGATTCTCTCAAATCCCACGTCCTAAACTAAGCACAGAGACCTTTGCGATTAGAGCGTAAAAATGCTAAACTTAGCACAGCTGTAGTAGAGAGGTTCTCATAACGAAAAGCTGCTTGCTGACTTTAAGTCATTTACAATCATTTTGTCCTTTTTCAGCACAACGTTAGCGGGTTAATCAAACCAATTTACACAACAACTTACCTTTATATTTTGCTACCTCCTCTGTTTATAGCACATATACCAACAATTTTTAATCCACAATGCACACTCAGGAGCAGTTTGGTGGGTGTTTACGCACAAAAGCATAGTGGTATAATCAAATCGGTCTTAGGGTGAAAACCTATGAAAGGCAAGGAAAAGACAATAAGGGCGAAATCTAAGGCTGCGCTTTTGAAGAAGACAACAAGTTAATGATGATTGGTGACAATCGTTATTATGTACCTTGGTATACTATGAATTCGTAAACGGATGCATTATTACCTAAATCCAAAGCAGTACGAAGAGAATATCAACTGTGGTTAAGCGCTGATGTGTGTGCGCAATTTTGGACGTTTTGTAGGAAACATGGGTAGTCTCTACAAGTTATTGATGTGCTACAACAGGTCGGACCATGGACTCGGGGACGCACTGGCCAGCGGATTCGACGTCGCACTCCTCAGTGATGTCCTCATTAGCTTAGTTCGTAAGTGAGCGCATTTGGCTACCTGTTAGTGCCATTGATATGTCAAGTAAGGTATTCGCTGCCCGCCTGTTGGGAGGGTGCGGGAATGACCGTACTTAATACTTTTCTCCAGATCATGCAGTGCGTGTGCTGCTTGATCAAGCGCTATGGGAGACTGCAATTATGTTGCCGCCAAATCATGGAGTGCTTGGCCTTCTTTTGGCCACCATCATGGCTTTTTGCGTACCCTTTGCTCTCAGTGTTGTCTGTGGCCTAAGTTTTCGAGCACTGGAATCGGCCTTTTTCAATGCAGCTCTTCTTAACGCAACTCACAGAGCACGTGGTAGGCGTTTACTTTCTTTATTCCGTTAATTACAATTTTCCATTTCTAAAATAACCTAAGGGGTGACATAAATTTCATAATTTAAAAGTGTAACGAATGCTATACATGCAAACATTTAGCTTCTAAGATCAGTTGAAATAGACAAGTTCTCTAAAAAATGATGCGTGGAACGAGGAATTTCCAGTGCCCTTTAGAAACGAAAATCAGCCATTATTGCACTTGAGATTTTAGGAGATCAATTTAGAGCGCTACTCATTGAACAATTTTGTCAAATCATTGCTCTTAATATCTAGTAAGGATCAGCTCGTTAAATTGTTTTTAATTTCTTGAGCCTGTGTAATTATTTTGTGGGCAGCTAAACCTCATTATGACTGGTGAGAAACCAAGGATAAATCCTTTTCGTCCAGGGTTTCATGAGGCGACCCAGTGTGTGGTGTTGTCAGTAAGTAGATTGACACTGCGTCACTGGATGAACCTCAAAATTTATGCCAAATGTATAGTTCGATTTAGGTGCATATCTCGCAATTACGGTATACGTTTTGTAACAATTAAACTAACTGATCCTTTGAATGCATGGTTGGTTATTTAGGTGCAAGATGGACACTGCAGCAGTCATTCGCAAGTTGCACACCTCAACTCACATAGCATGAATTGGATTAGTTCCGGCATAGCAAACAAACAAACAGGAAACAGCTAGGTGTGGTTGTTAAAATGTTGACCAATTTAACATTTGTTTATCTGGGCTAACAAATAAATCGCGCTTCAGTATTTTCAACAATATGCTATTCATAGGACTTATGATGTTTTCTCTCTCGCGCCATCAAACCTGAGTTCACGTGAGCCAAATCGATGAATGCGAAGCTGAATTTCTTCTCTCTCGCACCATAACACCTGAGTTCACGTGAGCCAAATCCATGAATGCGAAGCTAAATTTCTCTGTCGCGCACCATCAAACGTGAGTTCACGTGAGCCAAATCGATGAATGCGAATCGGAATTTCTTCTCTCTAGCTAAATCAAACGTGAGTTCACGTGAGCCGAATAGATGAATGCGAAGCTGAATTTCTCTCTCGCGCCATCACACCTGAGTTCACGTGAGCCAAATCGATGAATGCGAAGCTGAATTTCACTCTTTCGCGCCATCAAACCTAAGTTGACGTGGGCAAAATCGACGAATGCGAAGCAGAATTTCTCTCTCGCGCCATCACACCTGAGTTCACGTGAGCCAAATCGACGAATGCGAAGCTGAATTTTTTCTCTCTCGCACCATCACACCTGAGTTCACGTGAGCCAAATCCATGAATGCGAAGCTAAATTTCTCTGTCGCGCACCATCAAACCCAAGTTCACGTGAGCCAAATCGATGAATGCGAAGCTGAATTTCTACCTCTCGAGCCATCAAGCCTGAGTTCACGTGAGCCAAATCGATGAATGCGAATCTGAATTTCTTCTCTCTAGCTAAATCAAACGTGAGTTCACGTGAGCCAAATAGATGAATGCGAAGCAGAATTTCTCTCTCGCGCCATCACACCTGAGTTCACGTGAGCCAAATCGATGAATGCGAAGCAGAATTTCTCTCTCGCGCCATCACACCTGAGTTCACGTGAGCCAAATCGATGAATGCGAAGCAGAATTTCTCTCTCGCGCGCCATCACACCTGAGTTCACGTGAGCCAAATCGATGAAAGCGAAGCAGAATTTCTCGCTCGCGCGCCATCACACCTCAGTTGACGTGAGCCAAATCGATGAATGCGAAGCTGAATTTCTTCACTCTCGCCATCAAACCTGATTACACGTGAGCCAAATCGATGAATGCGAAGCCGAATGTCTTCACTCTCGCCATCAAACCTGATTACACGTGAGCCAAATCGATGAATGCGAAGCAGAATTTCTCTCTCGCACCATCAAACCTGAGTTCACGTAAGCCAAATCCATGAATGCGAAGCTCAATTTCTTCTCTATCGCACCATCAAAACTGACTTCACGTGAGCCAAATCGACGAATGCAAAGCTGAATTTTTTCTCTCTCGCACCATCACACCTGAGTTCACGTGAGCCAAATCCATGAATGCGAAGCTAAATTTCTCTGTCGCGCACCATCAAACCCAAGTTCACGTGAGCCAAATCGATGAATGCGAAGCTGAATTTCTACCTCTCGCGCCATCAAGCCTGAGTTCACGTGAGCCAAATCGATGAATGCGAATCTGAATTTCTTCTCTCTAGCTAAATCAAACGTGAGTTCACGTGAGCCAAATCGATGAATGCGAACCTGAATTTCTACCTCTCGCGCCATCAAGCCTGAGTTCACGTGAGCCAAATCGATGAATGCGAATCTGAATTTCTTCTCTCTAGCTAAATCAAACGTGAGTTCACGTGAGCCAAATAGATCAATGCGAAGCTGAATTTCTTCTCTCTCGCGCCATCAAACCGGAGTTCACGTGAGCCAAATAGATGAATACGAAGCTGAATTTCTTCTCTCTGGCGCAATCGAATTTGAGTTCACGTGAGCCAAATCGATGAATGCGAAGCTGAATTTCACTCTTTCGCGCCATCAAACCTGAGTTCACGTGGGCAAAATCGATGAATGCGAAGCTGAATTTCTTCACTCTCGCCATCAAACCTGAGTTCACGTGAGCCAAATCGATGAATGCGAAGCAGAATTTCTCTCTCGCACCATCAAACCTGAGTTCACGTAAGCCAAATCGATGGATGCGAAGCTCAATTTCTTCTCTATCGCACCATCAAACCTGAGTTCACGTGAGCCAAATCGACGAATGCGAAGCTGAATTTTTTCTCTCTCGCACCATCACACCTCAGTTCACGTGAGCCAAATCGATGAATGCGAAGCAGAATTTCTCTCTCGCGCGCCATCACACCTCAGTTGACGTGAGCCAAATCGATGAATGCGAAGCTGAATTTCACTCTTTCGCGCCATCAAACCTGAGTTGACGTGGGCAAAATCGATGAATGCGAAGCTGAATTTCTTCACTCTCGCCATCAAACCTGAGTTCACGTGAGCCAAATCGATGAATGCGAAGCTGAATTTCTCTCTCACAATCAAACCTGAGTTCACGTAAGCCAAATCGATGGATGCGAAGCTCAATTTCCTCTCTATCGCACCATCAAACCTGAGTTCACGTGAGCCAAATCGACGAATGCGAAGCTGAATTTTTTCTCTCTCGCACCATCACACCTCAGTTCACGTGAGCCAAATCGATGAATGCGAAGCAGAATTTCTCTCTCGCGCGCCATCACACCTCAGTTGACGTGAGCCAAATCGATGAATGCGAAGCTGAATTTCACTCTTTCGCGCCATCAAACCTGAGTTGACGTGGGCAAAATCGATGAATGCGAAGCTGAATTTCTTCACTCTCGCCATCAAACCTGAGTTCACGTGAGCCAAATCGATGGATGCGAAGCTCAATTTCCTCTCTATCGCACCATCAAACCTGAGTTCACGTGAGCCAAATCGACGAATGCGAAGCTGAATTTTTTCTCTCTCGCACCATCACACCTCAGTTCACGTGAGCCAAATCGATGAATGCGAAGCAGAATTTATCTCTCGCGCGCCATCACACCTCAGTTGACGTGAGCCAAATCGATGAATGCGAAGCTGAATTTCTACCTCTCGCGCCATCAAGCCTGAGTTCACGTGAGCCAAATCGATGAATGCGAAGCTGAATTTCTCTCTCACAATCAAACCTGAGTTCACGTAAGCCAAATCCATGGATGCGAAGCTCAATTTCTTCTCTCTCGCACCATCACACCTGAGTTCACGTGAGCCAAATCGATGAATGCGAAGCAGAATTTCTCTTTCGCACCATCAAACCTGAGTTCACGTGAGCCAAATCGATGAATGCGAAGCTGAATTTCTTCTCTCTCGCACCATCACACCTCATTTCACGTGAGCCAAATCGATGAATGCGAAGCAGAATTTATCTCTCGCGCGCCATCACACCTCAGTTGACGTGAGCCAAATCGATGAATGCGAAGCTGAATTTCTCTCTCACAATCAAACCTGAGTTCACGTAAGCCAAATCCATGGATGCGAAGCTGAATTTCTTCTCTCTCGCACCATCACACCTGAGTTCACGTGAGCCAAATCGATGAATGCGAAGCTGAATTTCTTCTCTCTCGCACCATCACACCTGAGTTCACGTGAGCCAAATCGATGAATGCGAAGCTGAATTTCTCTGTCGCGCACCATCAAACGTGAGTTCACGTGAGCCAAATCGATGAATGCAAAGCTGAATTTCTACCTCTCGCGCCATCAAGCCTGAGTTCACGTGAGCCAAATCGATGAATGCGAATCTGAATTTCTTCTCTCTAGCTAAATCAAACGTGAGTTCACGTGAGCCAAATAGATGAATGCGAAGCAGAATTTCTCTCTCGCGCCATCACACCTGAGTTCACGTGAGCCAAATCGATGAATGCGAAGCAGAATTTCTCTCTCGCGCCATCAAACCTGAGTTCACGTGAGCCAAATCAATGAATGCGAAGCTGAATTTCTCTCTCGCGCCATCACACCTGAGTTCACGTGAGCCAAATCGATGAATGCGAAGCAGAATTTCTCTCTCGCGCCATCAAACCTGAGTTCACGTGAGCCAAATCAATGAATGCGAAGCAGAATTTCTCTCTCGCGCCATCACACCTGAGTTCACGTGAGCCAAATCGATGAATGCGAAGCAGAATTTCTCTCTCGCGCCATCAAACCTGAGTTCACGTGAGCCAAATCAATGAATGCGAAGCTGAATTTTTTCTCTCTCGCGCCATCAAACCTGAGTTCACCTGGGCAAAATCGATGAATGCGAAGCTGAATTTCTTCACTCTCGCCATCACACCTGAGTTCACGTGAGCCAAATCAATGAATGCGAAGCAGAATTTCTCTCTGGCGCCATCAAACCTGAGTTCACGTGAGCCAAATCGACGAATGCGAAGCTGAATTTTTTCTCTCTCGCACCATCACACCTGAGTTCACGTGAGCCAAATCCATGAATGCGAAGCTAAATTTCTCTGTCGCGCACCATCAAACCCAAGTTCACGTGAGTCAAATCGATGAATGCGAAGCTGAATTTCTACCTCTCGCGCCATCAAGCCTGAGTTCACGTGAGCCAAATCGATGAATGCGAATCTGAATTTCTTCTCTCTAGCTAAATCAAACGTGAGTTCACGTGAGCCAAATCGATGAATGCGAACCTGAATTTCTACCTCTCGCGCCATCAAGCCTGAGTTCACGTGAGCCAAATCGATGAATGCGAATCTGAATTTCTTCTCTCTAGCTAAATCAAACGTGAGTTCACGTGAGCCAAATAGATCAATGCGAAGCTGAATTTCTTCTCTCTCGCGCCATCAAACCGGAGTTCACGTGAGCCAAATCGATGAATGCGAAGCTGAATTTCACTCTTTCGCGCCATCAAACCTGAGTTCACGTGGGCAAAATCGATGAATGCGAAGCTGAATTTCTTCACTCTCGCCATCAAACCTGAGTTCACGTGAGCCAAATCGATGAATGCGAAGCAGAATTTCTCTCTCGCACCATCAAACCTGAGTTCACGTAAGCCAAATCGATGGATGCGAAGCTCAATTTCTTCTCTATCGCACCATCAAACCTGAGTTCACGTGAGCCAAATCGACGAATGCGAAGCTGAATTTTTTCTCTCTCGCACCATCACACCTCAGTTCACGTGAGCCAAATCGATGAATGCGAAGCAGAATTTCTCTCTCGCGCGCCATCACACCTCAGTTGACGTGAGCCAAATCGATGAATGCGAAGCTGAATTTCACTCTTTCGCGCCATCAAACCTGAGTTGACGTGGGCAAAATCGATGAATGCGAAGCTGAATTTCTTCACTCTCGCCATCAAACCTGAGTTCACGTGAGCCAAATCGATGAATGCGAAGCTGAATTTCTCTCTCACAATCAAACCTGAGTTCACGTAAGCCAAATCGATGGATGCGAAGCTCAATTTCCTCTCTATCGCACCATCAAACCTGAGTTCACGTGAGCCAAATCGACGAATGCGAAGCTGAATTTTTTCTCTCTCGCACCATCACACCTCAGTTCACGTGAGCCAAATCGATGAATGCGAAGCAGAATTTCTCTCTCGCGCGCCATCACACCTCAGTTGACGTGAGCCAAATCGATGAATGCGAAGCTGAATTTCTACCTCTCGCGCCATCAAGCCTGAGTTCACGTGAGCCAAATCGATGAATGCGAAGCTGAATTTCTCTCTCACAATCAAACCTGAGTTCACGTGAGCCAAATCCATGGATGCGAAGCTCAATTTCTTCTCTCTCGCACCATCACACCTGAGTTCACGTGAGCCAAATCGATGAATGCGAAGCAGAATTTCTCTTTCGCACCATCAAACCTGAGTTCACGTGAGCCAAATCGATGAATGCGAAGCTGAATTTCTTCTCTCTCGCACCATCACACCTCATTTCACGTGAGCCAAATCGATGAATGCGAAGCTGAATTTCTACCTCTCGCGCCATCACACCTCAGTTGACGTGAGCCAAATCGATGAATGCGAATCTGAATTTCTTCTCTCTAGCTAAATCAAACGTGAGTTCACGTGAGCCAAATCGATGAATGCGAAGCTGAATTTCTTCTCTCTCGCACCATCACACCTGAGTTCACGTGAGCCAAATCGATGAATGCGAAGCTGAATTTCTTCTCTCTCGCACCATCACACCTGAGTTCACGTGAGCCAAATCGATGAATGCGAAGCTGAATTTCTCTGTCGCGCACCATCAAACGTGAGTTCACGTGAGCCAAATCGATGAATGCGAAGCTGAATTTCTACCTCTCGCGCCATCAAGCCTGAGTTCACGTGAGCCAAATCGATGAATGCGAATCTGAATTTCTTCTCTCTAGCTAAATCAAACGTGAGTTCACGTGAGCCAAATAGATGAATGCGAAGCAGAATTTCTCTCTCGCGCCATCACACCTGAGTTCACGTGAGCCAAATCGATGAATGCGAAGCAGAATTTCTCTCTCGCGCCATCAAACCTGAGTTCACGTGAGCCAAATCAATGAATGCGAAGCAGAATTTCTCTCTCGCGCCATCACACCTGAGTTCACGTGAGCCAAATCGATGAATGCAAAGCAGAATTTCTGTCTCGCGCCATCAAGCCTGAGTTCACGTGAGCCAAATCGATGAATGCGAAGCAGAATTTCTCTCTCGCGCCATCACACCTGAGTTCACGTGAGCCAAATCGATGAATGCAAAGCAGAATTTCTGTCTCGCGCCATCAAGCCTGAGTTCACGTGAGCCAAATCGATGAATGCGAATCTGAATTTCTTCTCTCTAGCTAAATCAAACGTGAGTTCACGTGAGCCAAATCGACGAATGCGAAGCTGAATTTTTTCTCTCTCGCGCCATCAAACCTGAGTTCACGTGAGCCAAATCGATGAATGCGAATCTGAATTTCTTCTCTCTAGCTAAATCAAACGTGAGTTCACGTGAGCCAAATCGACGAATGCGAAGCTGAATTTTTTCTCTCTCGCGCCATCAAACCTGAGTTCACGTGAGCCAAATCGATGAATGCAAAGCAGAATTTCTGTCTCGCGCCATCAAACCTGAGTTCACGTGAGCCATATCAATGAATGCGAAGCTGAATTTTTTCTCTCTCGCGCCATCAAACCTGAGTTCACCTGGGCAAAATCGATGAATGCGAAGCTGAATTTCTTCACTCTCGCCATCAAACCTGATTACACGTGAGCCAAATCGATGAATGCGAAGCAGAATTTCTCTCTCGCGCCATCACACCTGAGTTCACGTGAGCCAAATCAATGAATGCGAAGCAGAATTTCTCTCTCGCGCCATCAAACCTGAGTTCACGTGAGCCAAATCGACGAATGCGAAGCTGAATTTTTTCTCTCTCGCGCCATCAAACCTGAGTTCACGTGAGCCAAATCGATGAATGCGAAGCTGAATTTCTTCTCTCTCGCACCATCACACCTCATTTCACGTGAGCCAAATCGATGAATGCGAAGCAGAATTTATCTCTCGCGCGCCATCACACCTCAGTTGACGTGAGCCAAATCGATGAATGCGAAGCTGAATTTCTCTCTCGCGCCATCAAGCCTGAGTTCACGTGAGCCAAATCGATGAATGCGAAGCTGAATTTCTACCTCTCGCGCCATCAAGCCTGAGTTCACGTGAGCCAAATCGATGAATGCGAATCTGAATTTCTTCTCTCTAGCTAAATCAAACGTGAGTTCACGTGAGCCAAATCGATGAATGCGAAGCTGAATTTCTTCTCTCTCGCACCATCACACCTGAGTTCACGTGAGCCAAATCGATGAATGCGAAGCTGAATTTCTTCTCTCTCGCACCATCACACCTGAGTTCACGTGAGCCAAATCGATGAATGCGAAGCTGAATTTCTCTGTCGCGCACCATCAAACGTGAGTTCACGTGAGCCAAATCGATGAATGCGAAGCTGAATTTCTACCTCTCGCGCCATCAAGCCTGAGTTCACGTGAGCCAAATCGATGAATGCGAATCTGAATTTCTTCTCTCTAGCTAAATCAAACGTGAGTTCACGTGAGCCAAATAGATGAATGCGAAGCAGAATTTCTCTCTCGCGCCATCACACCTGAGTTCACGTGAGCCAAATCGATGAATGCGAAGCAGAATTTCTCTCTCGCGCCATCAAACCTGAGTTCACGTGAGCCAAATCAATGAATGCGAAGCAGAATTTCTCTCTCGCGCCATCACACCTGAGTTCACGTGAGCCAAATCGATGAATGCAAAGCAGAATTTCTGTCTCGCGCCATCAAGCCTGAGTTCACGTGAGCCAAATCGATGAATGCGAATCTGAATTTCTTCTCTCTAGCTAAATCAAACGTGAGTTCACGTGAGCCAAATCGACGAATGCGAAGCTGAATTTTTTCTCTCTCGCGCCATCAAACCTGAGTTCACGTGAGCCAAATCGATGAATGCGAAGCTGAATTTCTTCTCTCTCGCACCATCACACCTGAGTTCACGTGAGCCAAATCGATGAATGCGAAGCTGAATTTCTTCTCTCTCGCACCATCACACCTGAGTTCACGTGAGCCAAATCGATGAATGCGAAGCTGAATTTCTCTGTCGCGCACCATCAAACGTGAGTTCACGTGAGCCAAATCGATGAATGCGAAGCTGAATTTCTACCTCTCGCGCCATCAAGCCTGAGTTCACGTGAGCCAAATCGATGAATGCGAATCTGAATTTCTTCTCTCTAGCTAAATCAAACGTGAGTTCACGTGAGCCAAATAGATGAATGCGAAGCAGAATTTCTCTCTCGCGCCATCACACCTGAGTTCACGTGAGCCAAATCGATGAATGCGAAGCAGAATTTCTCTCTCGCGCCATCAAACCTGAGTTCACGTGAGCCAAATCAATGAATGCGAAGCAGAATTTCTCTCTCGCGCCATCACACCTGAGTTCACGTGAGCCAAATCGATGAATGCAAAGCAGAATTTCTGTCTCGCGCCATCAAGCCTGAGTTCACGTGAGCCAAATCGATGAATGCGAATCTGAATTTCTTCTCTCTAGCTAAATCAAACGTGAGTTCACGTGAGCCAAATCGACGAATGCGAAGCTGAATTTTTCTCTCTCGCGCCATCAAACCTGAGTTCACGTGAGCCAAATCGATGAATGCGAAGCTGAATTTCTTCTCTCTCGCACCATCACACCTCATTTCACGTGAGCCAAATCGATGAATGCGAAGCTGAATTTCTACCTCTCGCGCCATCAAGCCTGAGTTCACGTGAGCCAAATCGATGAATGCGAAGCTGAATTTCTACCTCTCGCGCCATCAAGCCTGAGTTCACGTGAGCCAAATCGATGAATGCGAATCTGAATTTCTTCTCTCTAGCTAAATCAAACGTGAGTTCACGTGAGCCAAATCGATGAATGCGAAGCTGAATTTCTTCTCTCTCGCACCATCACACCTGAGTTCACGTGAGCCAAATCGATGAATGCGAAGCTGAATTTCTTCTCTCTCGCACCATCACACCTGAGTTCACGTGAGCCAAATCGATGAATGCGAAGCTGAATTTCTCTGTCGCGCACCATCAAACGTGAGTTCACGTGAGCCAAATCGATGAATGCGAAGCTGAATTTCTACCTCTCGCGCCATCAAGCCTGAGTTCACGTGAGCCAAATCGATGAATGCGAATCTGAATTTCTTCTCTCTAGCTAAATCAAACGTGAGTTCACGTGAGCCAAATAGATGAATGCGAAGCAGAATTTCTCTCTCGCGCCATCACACCTGAGTTCACGTGAGCCAAATCGATGAATGCGAAGCAGAATTTCTCTCTCGCGCCATCAAACCTGAGTTCACGTGAGCCAAATCAATGAATGCGAAGCAGAATTTCTCTGTCGCGCCATCACACCTGAGTTCACGTGAGCCAAATCGATGAATGCAAAGCAGAATTTCTGTCTCGCGCCATCAAGCCTGAGTTCACGTGAGCCAAATCGATGAATGCGAATCTGAATTTCTTCTCTCTAGCTAAATCAAACGTGAGTTCACGTGAGCCAAATAGATGAATGCGAAGCAGAATTTCTCTCTCGCGCCATCACACCTGAGTTCACGTGAGCCAAATCAATGAATGCGAAGCAGAATTTCTCTCTCGCGCCATCACACCTGAGTTCACGTGAGCCAAATCGATGAATGCAAAGCAGAATTTCTCTCTCGCGCCATCAAACCTGAGTTCACGTGAGCCAAATCAATGAATGCGAAGCAGAATTTCTCTCTCGCGCCATCACACCTGAGTTCACGTGAGCCAAATCGATGAATGCGAAGCAGAATTTCTCTCTCGCGCCATCAAACCTGAGTTCACGTGAGCCAAATCAATGAATGCGAAGCAGAATTTCTCTCTCGCGCCATCACACCTGAGTTCACGTGAGCCAAATCGATGAATGCAAAGCAGAATTTCTGTCTCGCGCCATCAAACCTGAGTTCACGTGAGCCATATCAATGAATGCGAAGCTGAATTTTTTCTCTCTCGCGCCATCAAACCTGAGTTCACCTGGGCAAAATCGATGAATGCGAAGCTGAATTTCTTCACTCTCGCCATCAAACCTGATTACACGTGAGCCAAATCGATGAATGCGAAGCAGAATTTCTCTCTCGCGCCATCACACCTGAGTTCACGTGAGCCAAATCAATGAATGCGAAGCAGAATTTCTCTCTCGCGCCATCAAACCTGAGTTCACGTGAGCCAAATCGACGAATGCGAAGCTGAATTTTTTCCCTCTCGCGCCATCAAACCTGAGTTCACGTGAGCCAAATCGATGAATGCGAAGCTGAATTTCTTCTCTCTCGCACCATCACACCTCATTTCACGTGAGCCAAATCGATGAATGCGAAGCAGAATTTCTCTCTCGCGCCATCAAACCTGAGTTCACGTGAGCCAAATCAATGAATGCGAAGCAGAATTTCTCTCTCGCGCCATCACACCTGAGTTCACGTGAGCCAAATCGATGAATGCGAAGCTGAATTTCTACCTCTCGCGCCATCAAGCCTGAGTTCACGTGAGCCAAATCGATGAATGCGAATCTGAATTTCTTCTCTCTAGCTAAATCAAACGTGAGTTCACGTGAGCCAAATCGATGAATGCGAAGCTGAATTTCTTCTCTCTCGCACCATCACACCTGAGTTCACGTGAGCCAAATCGATGAATGCGAAGCTGAATTTCTTCTCTCTCGCACCATCACACCTGAGTTCACGTGAGCCAAATCGATGAATGCGAAGCTGAATTTCTCTGTCGCGCACCATCAAACGTGAGTTCACGTGAGCCAAATCGATGAATGCGAAGCTGAATTTCTACCTCTCGCGCCATCAAGCCTGAGTTCACGTGAGCCAAATCGATGAATGCGAATCTGAATTTCTTCTCTCTAGCTAAATCAAACGTGAGTTCACGTGAGCCAAATAGATGAATGCGAAGCAGAATTTCTCTCTCGCGCCATCACACCTGAGTTCACGTGAGCCAAATCGATGAATGCGAAGCAGAATTTCTCTCTCGCGCCATCAAACCTGAGTTCACGTGAGCCAAATCAATGAATGCGAAGCAGAATTTCTCTCTCGCGCCATCACACCTGAGTTCACGTGAGCCAAATCGATGAATGCAAAGCAGAATTTCTGTCTCGCGCCATCAAGCCTGAGTTCACGTGAGCCAAATCGATGAATGCGAATCTGAATTTCTTCTCTCTAGCTAAATCAAACGTGAGTTCACGTGAGCCAAATCGACGAATGCGAAGCTGAATTTTTTCTCTCTCGCGCCATCAAACCTGAGTTCACGTGAGCCAAATCGATGAATGCGAAGCTGAATTTCTTCTCTCTCGCACCATCACACCTGAGTTCACGTGAGCCAAATCGATGAATGCGAAGCTGAATTTCTTCTCTCTCGCACCATCACACCTGAGTTCACGTGAGCCAAATCGATGAATGCGAAGCTGAATTTCTCTGTCGCGCACCATCAAACGTGAGTTCACGTGAGCCAAATCGATGAATGCGAAGCTGAATTTCTACCTCTCGCGCCATCAAGCCTGAGTTCACGTGAGCCAAATCGATGAATGCGAATCTGAATTTCTTCTCTCTAGCTAAATCAAACGTGAGTTCACGTGAGCCAAATAGATGAATGCGAAGCAGAATTTCTCTCTCGCGCCATCACACCTGAGTTCACGTGAGCCAAATCGATGAATGCGAAGCAGAATTTCTCTCTCGCGCCATCAAACCTGAGTTCACGTGAGCCAAATCAATGAATGCGAAGCAGAATTTCTCTCTCGCGCCATCACACCTGAGTTCACGTGAGCCAAATCGATGAATGCAAAGCAGAATTTCTGTCTCGCGCCATCAAGCCTGAGTTCACGTGAGCCAAATCGATGAATGCGAATCTGAATTTCTTCTCTCTAGCTAAATCAAACGTGAGTTCACGTGAGCCAAATCGACGAATGCGAAGCTGAATTTTTTCTCTCTCGCGCCATCAAACCTGAGTTCACGTGAGCCAAATCGATGAATGCGAAGCTGAATTTCTTCTCTCTCGCACCATCACACCTCATTTCACGTGAGCCAAATCGATGAATGCGAAGCTGAATTTCTACCTCTCGCGCCATCAAGCCTGAGTTCACGTGAGCCAAATCGATGAATGCGAAGCTGAATTTCTACCTCTCGCGCCATCAAGCCTGAGTTCACGTGAGCCAAATCGATGAATGCGAATCTGAATTTCTTCTCTCTAGCTAAATCAAACGTGAGTTCACGTGAGCCAAATCGATGAATGCGAAGCTGAATTTCTTCTCTCTCGCACCATCACACCTGAGTTCACGTGAGCCAAATCGATGAATGCGAAGCTGAATTTCTTCTCTCTCGCACCATCACACCTGAGTTCACGTGAGCCAAATCGATGAATGCGAAGCTGAATTTCTCTGTCGTGCACCATCAAACGTGAGTTCACGTGAGCCAAATCGATGAATGCGAAGCTGAATTTCTACCTCTCGCGCCATCAAGCCTGAGTTCACGTGAGCCAAATCGATGAATGCGAATCTGAATTTCTTCTCTCTAGCTAAATCAAACGTGAGTTCACGTGAGCCAAATAGATGAATGCGAAGCAGAATTTCTCTCTCGCGCCATCACACCTGAGTTCACGTGAGCCAAATCGATGAATGCGAAGCAGAATTTCTCTCTCGCGCCATCAAACCTGAGTTCACGTGAGCCAAATCAATGAATGCGAAGCAGAATTTCTCTCTCGCGCCATCACACCTGAGTTCACGTGAGCCAAATCGATGAATGCAAAGCAGAATTTCTGTCTCGCGCCATCAAGCCTGAGTTCACGTGAGCCAAATCGATGAATGCGAATCTGAATTTCTTCTCTCTAGCTAAATCAAACGTGAGTTCACGTGAGCCAAATAGATGAATGCGAAGCAGAATTTCTCTCTCGCGCCATCACACCTGAGTTCACGTGAGCCAAATCAATGAATGCGAAGCAGAATTTCTCTCTCGCGCCATCACACCTGAGTTCACGTGAGCCAAATCGATGAATGCAAAGCAGAATTTCTGTCTCGCGCCATCAAACCTGAGTTCACGTGAGCCAAATCAATGAATGCGAAGCTAAATTTTTTCTCTCTCGCGCCATCAAACCTGAGTTCACCTGGGCAAATTCGATGAATGCGAAGCTGAATTTCTTCACTCTCGCCATCAAACCTGAGTTCACGTGAGCCAAATCGATGAATGCGAAGCTAAATTTTTCTCTCACAATCAAACCTGAGTTCACGTGAGCCAAATCGACGAATGCGAAGCTGAATTTTTTCTCTCTCGCGCCATCAAACCTGAGTTCACGTGAGCCAAATCGATGAATGCGAAGCTGAATTTCTTCTCTCTCGCACCATCACACCTCATTTCACGTGAGCCAAATCGATGAATGCGAAGCAGAATTTATCTCTCGCGCGCCATCACACCTCAGTTGACGTGAGCCAAATCGATGAATGCGAAGCTGAATTTCTACCTCTCGCGCCATCAAGCCTGAGTTCACGTGAGCCAAATCGATGAATGCGAATCTGAATTTCTTCTCTCTAGCTAAATCAAACGTGAGTTCACGTGAGCCAAATCGATGAATGCGAAGCTGAATTTCTTCTCTCTCGCACCATCACACCTGAGTTCACGTGAGCCAAATCGATGAATGCGAAGCTGAATTTCTCTCTCACAATCAAACCTGAGTTCACGTAAGCCAAATCCATGGATGCGAAGCTCAATTTCTTCTCTCTCGCACCATCACACCTGAGTTCACGTGAGCCAAATCAATGAATGCGAAGCTGAATTTCTCTCTCACAATCAAACCTGAGTTCACGAAAGCCAAATCCATGAATGCGAAGCTCAATTTATTCTCTATCGCACCATCAAACCTGAGTTCACGTGAACCAAATCGACGAATGCGAAGCTAAATTTTTTCTCTCTCGCGCCATCAAACCTGAGTTCCCGTGAGCCAAATCAATGAATGCGAAGCAGAATTTCTCTCTCGCGCCATCAAACCTGAGTTCACGTGAGCCAAATCGACGAATGCGAAGCTGAATTTTTTCTCTCTCGCGCCATCAAACCTGAGTTCACGTGAGCCAAATCGATGAATGCGAAGCTGAATTTCTTCTCTCTCGCACCATCACACCTCATTTCACGTGAGCCAAATCGATGAATGCGAAGCAGAATTTATCTCTCGCGCGCCATCACACCTCAGTTGACGTGAGCCAAATCGATGAATGCGAAGCTGAATTTCTACCTCTCGCGCCATCAAGCCTGAGTTCACGTGAGCCAAATCGATGAATGCGAAGCTGAATTTCTACCTCTCGCGCCATCAAGCCTGAGTTCACGTGAGCCAAATCGATGAATGCGAATCTGAATTTCTTCTCTCTAGCTAAATCAAACGTGAGTTCACGTGAGCCAAATCGATGAATGCGAAGCTGAATTTCTTCTCTCTCGCACCATCACACCTGAGTTCACGTGAGCCAAATCGATGAATGCGAAGCTGAATTTCTTCTCTCTCGCACCATCACACCTGAGTTCACGTGAGCCAAATCGATGAATGCGAAGCTGAATTTCTCTGTCGCGCACCATCAAACGTGAGTTCACGTGAGCCAAATCGATGAATGCGAAGCTGAATTTCTACCTCTCGCGCCATCAAGCCTGAGTTCACGTGAGCCAAATCGATGAATGCGAATCTGAATTTCTTCTCTCTAGCTAAATCAAACGTGAGTTCACGTGAGCCAAATAGATGAATGCGAAGCTGAATTTCTTCTCTCTCGCGCCATCAAACCGGAGTTCACGTGAGCCAAATAGCATCTGGGCTGTAATAAACTGGGACGGATAAGATTAAATTGTAGAGGTCAACGATTTTCTTGGCTTGCAATAAGACCTGTATGTTTAGGTGCATTTAAATGGTGGTTATTGTCTGTGTTAAGTGAAAGCTGGTCAAAAAGTACGCGGAATTGTGGCATCTGCCCCACTTATTACACACGCAATTACCACCCAATCGTCATATCCTCTCCCACCTACTTACAGGTTGTCAGTAGACATACTCGTGCTATGTGCTCCCCTTCCCTCCTTCCTTCCTTCCATGCTTGTCTCCTCCCCCTCCTCTAATTTCCAAAGCATTCTTTTCGCCTCCCTCAACGCACCTGACGTATTTGTCCTTGCTTTCATCCATCCATCCATCAAGCCCATATGCAAATAGCTAGTATTTGACGATAATAATAATATTGTTCAGTAATAAACATGAATAGTGTTTACCAAACACATGCGTTATTTTAAGTGACCACAAATGTCCAACAATCAACTTCGCACGCATGCTGCCGACTCCCCACACTGTGCTTTCTTTCTTAACCCGCCTTACCACCTGCAGTGCCTGCAGTGCTGACCACAAGGGGCCAATGAGGTGAGGAGGGATTTGCTCATTGGTCCAATTTAACTGGCCAGTCACATGGCGGAGGTGCGCACATCCCTCTGGACCATGTACCTTCACGTGGGTGGAAGGCGCATTTGAAACTGGAGGATTATCATTAACACGGTTGCTTATCTGTAGGTCCCTCATTTTGTCATTGATCCTATTCTCTCGCCCAAAACAGTTTTTTTCGAGACAGTCAAGTGACGTGTTGCATAAAGTGCATTATAATGACCCTAATCAGCACTTTTTTGTAAATTGTCTTATGCATTTGATCCGCCGTACTCAAGCCACCACTTTTATGGAATGATTGCGAAATTCATCGTTGGCCGTAGTCGCCTTAAGAAGGTCCCATTTTGTTACTGAAATTTAATTTATTGCGTGCATCTTACATATTTTTGCCTCCATGTGAAGATTCTACACCAGTAGCAGGCACAATAATGCATCACATAGCAGCATCAACAAAATTGATGTTAACGGAATCAAACGTCGACCCGGATCATGTGACCGCCCGGGTAGTTAAAGAAGACAAAAGACTTTCACTAGTTGGAATCCATTTTGATTACGCAACATCTTCAGGGAAATTCCCTAATACACATTTGTTTGAGAAGAAGTTCCCTTGGATTGTGCGCCGCGATTTAGCAGTGCTCAATAAAGCAGAACTTGCTGTAGGTGCATTATAGGTGGACGCATTGGCTTTGCTAAGCGAGTGGTATTCTGGCAAAATAATTATCCAAAATAAACAACATTGACAACTGGTGTTTTTAGTGTTTGTTTTAGTTTTAGTTGTTTAAGTTCCACCCATTTATCCCTGTTTGCTATTAGGTTCTCCTAAGATGATTTGCCTAACTAGCACCGATTTTGGTTCAAATGCAAGTGCTTCAAAATTTCTTCATCCCAAAAACATACCTACCTCACACCGGTGGCACGCACAATAACCCATCGCGTAGCAGCATCAATAAAATCCATGTTAACGGAAGCAAACGTTGATTCTAGGAGGTATTTGCAACAAGAAAGCTGTAGGAATGCATTGATCCGGATCGTGTGACCCCACAGGTAGTGGAAGATGAAAAAAGATTTCGCCACTTAGAAGCCATTTTAATCATAAAACATTTCCAAGAAATTTTTGCTGCATAAATTCGTTTAATTTAATCTCATTTTTTACTGCCAGACGAAATCAGGGCACGCATGCGAGCAAAATTGATTCCTTTCCAGTTCTATTCATGCTGAATTTACTTTGGTAAAATTGAATTTTACTCATCCACTCTCATTGCAAAGCCATGGGCACTAAAGACCATCTGCAGCCGATTTTTATTCCAAACCACTCTTGCTTCACTAAAACGAGCAAATCAGATTTATCTGAAGCTAAATTTTCCTTCCCATTCCACTTTTACTGCAATCACTGGGCGCAAACTAAATTATCTACAGCAACCCAAATCATGCACAAGAGCGCTAATTGTATAGCGAATAGGCCTTGGCCAATGACTTCAGCGCATTTATTTACTACCCACCGCAATTAATCTGTACGAGCATTTAAGGATTGCTCTTATCAATGCAGCGTCAAGCTTGGTCATGTGCGATGCTACATGCAAGCGCCCTTACATCAGTGTGCAGTGTGGCTAGTGAGTGGGTAGCATAAACAGCCATTGCCAAATAAGAGCTAAGCGGAGCACAACGGCTAAAGCAAAGCAGTGCCAATGTGCAGGCAATGGAGTCAACCACCTGATTTAATCATGTCCATACCATAGTCATTTGTAAGTTCATTTAGCACAAAACGCATCTGCAATAGAACTGATGTGCTGGCAGCAGTTCTGTGTCATGCGTTATGCATTAGCGCGGATTTGGTTCTGATTGAGCTCACCCCATCTACTTGGGAGTCCAATACAACCTCTACAATAGTTGCAGCGACTCATGAAAAACACCGTTTGGGCATTTGGAATGCAGTTTATGTTACAGAATCGAGGCAAGATTGAAGTAGAGGGAACTGTGTACACCGGCGACTAGCTCCTCCGCCACCATGTTATATGGAGGCATGCTCACTAGCGTCGGTGTAGGTGCAACCTCAGTCGTCTATCACCATTGCTGCGACCATCCCCACGGCTGCGTATATTGTGGTGCCGCCACAGGCGACCATGCATGCGGCATGCCCCAGTGCGGCTTCTGCATCGGCCACCATGCACACTTATCCTCACATGGTGGAGCCTTCACAACCTCAGCCCACGGTGCCCACTTCCATGGATACGGGCATGGCCAACTCCCAAACTCCATTTCTTTGGCTGTCTCCTCAATTGCCTTGGAATGACCGGTGCGCTGGAGTGTGTTTGCTTATATACTCTTCTCGTTGGTCCGATTTGCGTCGCGTGATGCTCGTGCGCAACGTACTTTTACTGCTATGCTCGTGCTTTCCGCTCCTCAATGCCACTCTCGTGATTCAGACACCAGGACAGATCCGGAGCTATTGATTACCTATGCTCTAGTGACTCGAGGAAACAGAATATGGTTGGCAGTGTATTAGTGGTAAAGTGTTTTATGGCTTGTGCGCCTTATTCAGACAAGAGTCTACCCGAATTAGCTTTGCCAAACGAGCTGACCTACAACACTCGGTCAAACTGTTATGACTGCAAATCAGGTGCTAATCACTCCTCTTACCGACATCCTCCTACGTTGATAGCTAAAGCAACACAGGACAAACAGTTATTTAATTTTGCAAACACTGACCATTTATTTGTCAATTTTTATGACATACTTACCTCATATCTCATAAAAACGCTGTCCACTATGTTATGGGCTCCAGTGTGATGTAGATATTGCCAAAGTAATCGGCTTTGACACATCACTGAGACGCATAAACGTTTTAGCTGTGCAAAAATCTATCGCTAATAACCAAAGTAAGTTTCAGAAGCCACAGCATAATCGCCCGATACAAAGAACCGGATCGAGTTTTAAAATGCTGAAGATCGAATGTCAGTTAACATGCAGATAAACGAATTTAAATTTAAATCATTTTTTGAGTTTAACTTCAAAGCACTTGTCCAGTCGTTGGCTCTCTGATCACGTAATAATTTTTAGGAACTCTGGTAAAGTGTTGTGTGCAACTAATTAACAAGCTGGCTTGGGCTGCCCGAATAAGTCCCTTACAGCCATGCAGTTTTCAGCAGGCATAAATACTCTCATTATTTTTGTAAAATGCTTGCTTGTGGGAGGGTATTCAAGAACTAATAAAGCTTATTAGGCTAGCTGGCATTGTGTCCCCATACCGCAGGTATCTACAACCCCAGGAAGCCACACCGCTTAAAGGGTTTTAGAGGGTTTTGCTCAATAGCCATTCATTTATAAGTTAATGGGTTATTCATTATCAGTCATTTTATAGAGCGAATCGGATAAAGACTGCAGACTGTTTCTCATAGCGCATTCAGCAGCAGTACGAATAAGGATGCCACCGAATACCAGTCATTGCAAGGCACAATTGCAGAGGCATCAAACTCCATGTAAAACCCTGTAGATTAGATGACCAGTGGCATTGATGGCGCAGAAATCGTTGATGAGTGCGATGAATAAGACCGCACAGGCATGGGCGATGATATGTAGTTGGGTCAAAGTTGGAACGCATATGCCCGTTATTTGTGTAAACAATCATGGTCTTCTTGTATGCTCGTGTAGCACCAATTATAAGGAATACCATCGTGCTTGCTTTGGTGCGTGCGAACCGTGGATGTGATGGTGCGATGAGCACCAGAGATGTCAGTAACTATGACTGCACCCATTAGCAATTTTATAAAACAGGTACATGTGCCCACATTTTCTTATCCATAGAAGCGGCCTCACTTTGCGTGCCGTAGGCTCGAGTAACATACCGTTTTAGATTGGTGCTTTGATTTTGTGATTTAGGGCGTAAAACTTTGTTGTGTGTGTAAATGTTGGATAACTAGTCATACGCGTGTGCAAGGAATTCTATCACCTGGCCAAATTCCCGCATTTTATATCATTTCAAACCAAGACATCGTTATCCATGCATTTGCAACTTTTCTTGCATTCCTAAAGCTAGCAACACCATGGCCTCGTTCGCCCCTACTAGGGATAGCTTAGAAATTGGGGCCGATGAGTACGCAGTTAAATAACTTCCCCAAGTCGCATTATTGTCCAATTTAAGAGACAATCAATTATCAAAATACAGATGACCTTTAAGCGAAAACCACCAGATTATGCTTATAATCTTTTAAACGAACTTCTTACTCTCCCGCGAAGTAGTGCTGTCCTTTTGCACTAAACTACTTTGTATTGCTCTCATCAGTGTTTAAGTCCACTACAAAGCACGGAACTTGAGATGACTTTAAAGTGAGTGAAAAATCATAGTTTAAGTGGGACTATTTATTATGTCTTTTTGGGTAAATACAAAGAGGTTTTACACTCAGCTTAGGCGCCTAACTTCGTGGTCACGGCCTCATCGTAATTGTTACTTCATCATATCTCTCTGCGAGGTTAACAAAAAAGACGTAAGTGTCCAGCTATTCTTTATCGTGCATTAAGAAGCAAATTCAGGAACCTTTTAAAGCAGTAAAATGAACTATTTGCATAGTGAGGTGTTTGGTATCACAGAAACGGGTGGTTCACTGCCTGATGGGGGGACTTCATCGATAGAAGATGGTCGCACCGATGGAAAATAAACATGAAAGGCATTTGGATACTGCTCCAGCAGTAGCTTCTTTATGCGTTCAATAAGGTCATATAGCTTCAAACCAGTTGGTAAGATAACTATACAACGTGTAAAAACCACTTTTTAATAACGCTTTAGCAAACTTACTAGTGAGGCATCTGGATGGTAATTAGGTTAGAATTAAGGGATTGAAAATAGCTTCGAAAAGGCTTGACGTAATAAAATATGAAACCGAAATAGGGACAATCGTCAAAATATAGAGGGCTAAATTGCAGAGAATAGGGGGTTGATTTAGGAGTAGAAGAGCAAAATAAATGATAACTTTAATATTTATTTTCAATTGTAGAGATACACATTAGCAGTTTTGATAAGCCATTTCAATGACAAAAAACTTCCAATTAATGCAATAAATGTATTATAAAATGCGATGGGCATTTATTAAGGTGTACGTCAAAGGAAGACAGAGATGGGAAAAATAATCGTTGCAAATGTTGCAAGAATTGAGCGTAGCATTTAAACTGACCAAATCATCAGGGATCCTAGGTGAAATCGTTAGCTATTTACGTAGGAGGATGTCGGTAAGAGGAGTGATTAGCACCTGATTTGCAGTCATAACAGTTTGACCGAGTGTTGTAGGTCAGCTCGTTTGGCAAAGCTAATTCGGGTAGACTCTTGTCTGAATAAGGCGCACAAGCCATAAAACACTTTACCACTAATACACTGCCAACCATATTCTGTTTCCTCGAGTCACTAGAGCATAGGTAATCAATAGCTCCGGATCTGTCCTGGTGTCTGAATCACGAGAGTGGCATTGAGGAGCGGAAAGCACGAGCATAGCAGTAAAAGTACGTTGCGCACGAGCATCACGCGACGCAAATCGGACCAACGAGAAGAGTATATAAGCAAACACACTCCAGCGCACCGGTCATTCCAAGGCAATTGAGGAGACAGCCAAAGAAATGGAGTTTGGGAGTTGGCCATGCCCGTATCCATGGAAGTGGGCACCGTGGGCTGAGGTTGTGAAGGCTCCACCATGTGAGGATAAGTGTGCATGGTGGCCGATGCAGAAGCCGCACTGGGGCATGCCGCATGCATGGTCGCCTGTGGCGGCACCACAATATACGCAGCCGTGGGGATGGTCGCAGCAATGGTGATAGACGACTGAGGTTGCACCTACACCGACGCTAGTGAGCATGCCTCCATATAACATGGTGGCGGAGGAGCTAGTCGCCGGTGTACACAGTTCCCTCTACTTCAATCTTGCCTCGATTCTGTAACATAAACTGCATTCCAAATGCCCAAACGGTGTTTTTCATGAGTCGCTGCAACTATTGTAGAGGTTGTATTGGACTCCCAAGTAGATGGGGTGAGCTCAATCAGAACCAAATCCGCGCTAATGCATAACGCATGACACAGAACTGCTGCCAGCACATCAGTTCTATTGCAGATGCGTTTTGTGCTAAATGAACTTACAAATGACTATGGTATGGACATGATTAAATCAGGTGGTTGACTCCATTGCCTGCACATTGGCACTGCTTTGCTTTAGCCGTTGTGCTCCGCTTAGCTCTTATTTGGCAATGGCTGTTTATGCTACCCACTCACTAGCCACACTGCACACTGATGTAAGGGCGCTTGCATGTAGCATCGCACATGACCAAGCTTGACGCTGCATTGATAAGAGCAATCCTTAAATGCTCGTACAGATTAATTGCGGTGGGTAGTAAATAAATGCGCTGAAGTCATTGGCCAAGGCCTATTCGCTATACAATTAGCGCTCTTGTGCATGATTTGGGTTGCTGTAGATAATTTAGTTTGCGCCCAGTGATTGCAGTAAAAGTGGAATGGGAAGGAAAATTTAGCTTCAGATAAATCTGATTTGCTCGTTTTAGTGAAGCAAGAGTGGTTTGGAATAAAAATCGGCTGCAGATGGTCTTTAGTGCCCATGGCTTTGCAATGAGAGTGGATGAGTAAAATTCAATTTTACCAAAGTAAATTCAGCATGAATAGAACTGGAAAGGAATCAATTTTGCTCGCATGCGTGCCCTGATTTCGTCTGGCAGTAAAAATGAGATTAAATTAAACGAATTTATGCAGCAAAAATTTCTTGGAAATGTTTTATGATTAAAATGGCTTCTAAGTGGCGAAATCTTTTTTCATCTTCCACTACCTGTGGGGTCACACGATCCGGATCAATGCATTCCTACAGCTTTCTTGTTGCAAATACCTCCTAGAATCAACGTTTGCTTCCGTTAACATGGATTTTATTGATGCTGCTACGCGATGGGTTATTGTGCGTGCCACCGGTGTGAGGTAGGTATGTTTTTGGGATGAAGAAATTTTGAAGCACTTGCATTTGAACCAAAATCGGTGCTAGTTAGGCAAATCATCTTAGGAGAACCTAATAGCAAACAGGGATAAATGGGTGGAACTTAAACAACTAAAACTAAAACAAACACTAAAAACACCAGTTGTCAATGTTGTTTATTTTGGATAATTATTTTGCCAGAATACCACTCGCTTAGCAAAGCCAATGCGTCCACCTATAATGCACCTATAATGTCTCTCGCTTAGAATTGCCTCAAAGACTAAACAAATGCTAATAATTGGGTGTAAGTAGCAGAAGAAAACGACGGAAAATTAGGCACTGAGAGGCATTGCATTTCACCTCCTTACACAAACTGGGTTAAAACTGCTTCGTACATCTTAATAACCCTCTATGCTAAAAATGTCTTTACATTTGAAAGCCAATAAAAAGGAGGTGCTAAGTGTCGGGTTCAGCAGATTGGTTAGATGCACCAGAATTAACACATTTTCGTTACCAAAATTTCCGAAGTTTGAAGTTGGCTGTCTTTTAATGTAAATCCAAGTTATGAATGGCTTGATGCCTAAATCTTAGTTCCATTAGCATCTATCCAGCAAACTCGCTAGCGAGGCTTGTAAATCGAGATGAGTTAAGAGTAGGAAGGAGAATATACGCTGTCTAAGTGCCTCTTCCCATCCTCATTCTTCTCATAGCAACTCAAGAAATGACTGTCGTGTCGTCAGTTGATAGTTAAGGTCAAATGAGAATAAAAGGAAGCAACGGATCATTATTAGATGGACGAAAGTAAAGCGGGCAGCGTCAACCCAGGTCGCTCATTTCGAGAGGCCAAAATTCTTAGTTATAAGTAGTTGTTCACAGCATCCTAGTGTCTCTTGATTAGCTCAAAGGAAAAAACATCCTTTCTAAACTTAACAGCGTGTTGTTGTTTTCGAGTTTCTTTTAAATCGCATCCTTCGCAGCAGAAAGACATCGGAAGGAATACCTGCGCAATCACCTCCTGTAGTGCCTAGTGTCAGTGCGGCCAGCATCAACGACCCATGCGCCAATTTGGCGGGAATCAAATTCCATGGCGGCGACGCTGGTAGAGGCTGTTGATATTGTTGCGGTTCCGTGGGATTTAACTCCTCTTGTCCTCCAAAGCTGCAAACACTCTGTGCGTCTGAGACGGGGCTCGGACCGCTTTCAGGGGTGTCGGTAGGTGGTGGAGAGCCATAAACTTCAAAAGAAGATTTGTTTACTCACAGGCGCTGAGCATTTGCTCAAAAGTAGGCATGATGATTAGATCTGCTCCATTTTCACTTATTACTCTCGTCTTGACTCAAGTCAGATGGCATTTCTTCAACGAAGGTGCAACCTTGTAGCGGGATTTTGCTGGACAGCACAGCATTTGCATGCGTCTTTGAAGTACCATTTGGTGTTGAACGCATAATAATAAGATTAATAATAAAAGGGTTTTTACAACTCTAATTCGCTCAAATTAAGTCCATATTCATCCCGTAGCATTCTTTTTGGTGCAACCTTTCCATGATCTCTATTACATTTTTAGAGACAAACCTTTACTCGGGGCACAGAGATTACACCAAATGGTCTCCAAAGAAGCTGTTGCTGCTTTCGCAGCCAGTAACTGATCATCACCGCATGTTTCACACTCTATGGTATTACTGTATGACCCGATGGAGATTCTCTTCAAATCAAGTCATTCTTTTGGCTTCAAATTGGGTGGCACCATGCAAGGTTACACCATCATTGGCTGCCTAAATAAGTGTAAGCAAAATCTAATAATCCCTTTCCTTATTGCAAATTTTAGCAGAAGTCATTATTGCGTAGATTACCAAAAGAAGTGCGATGAATGCCGACTTCTCTGTTTTTGTCATAAAAGAATCCAGTGGATGCAAATATTAACTTAAAAATCTTTTAGCACTTGCCTTGTTCCACGGTACTAGCTCTGAAAAGCAGCCCCGTTATTTGAACGAACAAATCAACTAAGATTGCGGTTCATAGCTATCTATATCTCACGTCAACATAAACTCTAATTAACTTACCACAGTGCCCGGATCCACTTTCATTCTGCATCCAGAAAAACAAGTGAGCTGCTATACAGTTAGACTGCTAGGATGATTGCGATTGACGCTACAATGAACACAAATCTTTGAGAGATGCTTTTTGAAGTGCACCTGGACTTGAAAGCAACCGGCACAGCGCCGATACTGTGGCCATTCTCGTTCTTGTAAAAGCCATCGCAATCCAGCCCAACTCAAGCTCACCCAAAATGCTTATCAATGGGAGACACTCCTCATCTTTTTATGACAAATCCAGGCAATACGGGCAATTACATATCACAAGGAGTGAAGCGAACTTTGCATTGTGCGGTTAAGTTCAGCATTTAAGGTACAGACGGGTAAATTGGCTTCAGAGGTGTCATGAATGTCAAAATGACAAGGAACTTGCGTCTGCAGAAGCCAAATGTTGCAAAGAGAGTTCGCGTGGAGAAGGAACGACAATAACGTTACGGGCAGGAGTGGAACATTAACAGCAACTTCTTCCCACATAGCAACATTAACTTTGCAAGAAATGACTTAAAACGGAAACAAACGCTAGGAGATTAGAGAAGTGAGAAACCTTAATAAGACCATTGCACAATTAAGAAGCACTTGACGCAAGTTATTTCTGCTAGTTTGGAGTCGAAATTGCGAGGTACATTCGAAAGATAAATATGACAGTGTAAGGAGAAAGGGACATCCTCTGGTGACAAAGCACCACAACAGTACTCACCCTTGCATAAGTGAAGTAGGCACAGCATTCTAAGCACTAAACACTGCTTGCCTTTGATGTAGGATTGTGTTAGTAGCATGTGGAGATAAGTTACAAAATGATGTAAAATTTATGCAACGCTACGCCTATTGTAGATTTTAAATGCAGGGCCTGCTCGTCAGTGCCCATTCGTGCATGCTATTTGGGATAGTCTTTTTTATTTCATTCTTCATGCGTCTCCTACAAATTTTTGCTATAAGAAATTTTGAAAGCTGCCGAAACTAGAGCTTTTAAGTTAGCAAATACAGCTTTCCTCAAAAACGCTTGGTGGCAATGTGTTGGCGCTCTATACCTCAACTTCAATTTCGGCTGGTTAAGCGCTCAATGCCTCAGGAAAGCAAGCTAGCCCTGCCTGTTTCGTAACACCTTGCACCTTATTATCTTGGCTGACCATGCTTAGCTCTTTTTACAGTTTTTACTTTGTTTTGCAACTAACACTTCTTCATGCTTAAAAGACACCTCTAGCGTCACCTTCACTTCGGCATTCTGACTATTGCCCACCATGCAATGCTGTGGTAACCGCCTCAATAAACAAGTAAATGCCTAAATCTCATGCACAATTGCAGCGTCCATTCTTCGCTCATGTAACAATTGCCGAAGGTGACTAGCGTAGACATTGGGAAAACTGACTGTTCTGATGTTCGCAGTAGGTTCCCATACATATTAAACGTCAAGTCCCATTGAATAGTGTGATTGACTTGTGCCATATGGCATTATTTAACCTCATTTACACCTCAAGCTTGATAATGCCTTTAGAATACCATAGTTCACTAGAAAGTCTGCCATTTTCCACAGCTTTACCTTTCCCCCCACACTAAGTACTTTCTACAGTCGTTATAATTTTCTAATATTCTAGTTGAAACCCATCCCTATGTGTAGCAAGGACAAGGATAAAAAGGCAGCAGTTAAGATCAAATTCTCTTTTGCTCTAGTTGTTAAGCATATGGTCGAGTTCGTACCGTGAAGTTAAGTTGACATAGGTCGTAGAATTGCACTAAAACGCAAAGAAATGAATTTGCAATTAATAGACTTGTGCTCAGACGTACGATGCAATCAAAAGCCGATAGCCTCTGACTTCACACCCAACATTTGTTCACGTAATGTAATCGCGCTGCCGTATATCGTCATGACAACCAGACAAATCTCAGATAAACTCGCACCGCCACATCTGGCCATGTTCGTGTCACCATGACTTCCTTTCTGCAGCATGCTAACGATTCGCACACAATATTTGCGCTTGCCTTATTGAGCTATCAGCACCAGTTAAAAACAAAATAAGGTGTAAAATAAGGCTCACCGAAAACTCGCAAAATTAGCCAATGTAGTGGGGTTTGATTGCATTCATTCAAGCAATTCATACCAAACGTCTGCAAGGCAGAAGAGATCAGGTCTTTGCAGCAAATAATCGTTATGAAATGTGACGGATAGATGAAATGAGAACTACCAAAGTCGTGCGAATCCATGTGTTCTCGCAACGCCTCCAGAGTTGCATATTCTGCGTGGCATACTGGGCAGGAAAGGTGCACTCTTAAGGCTTCCATTATCGCGACTGCTGTGGGGTCAACTAAAGCATTGAGGCAATAATTGTTTGCAAGAGATTGCAGAGCTATGATTAAAGAGCAGAGCACGCACTTTAATGAGGCGGGTGTTAGCTGGCGCAAACTCACAACTATGCATTTTAATATGATGACGGAAGAGCAAATCGAAGTTGGAGAATCGGGCGAAGCACAGACCGCACACATTGTGATTAAAAACTACAAATGAGGCTCAAATGTGCATGCAAACTTTTGGCATATTATGGCATAAGGGAAGAATAATGGAAAAGTTCCTAACTTCTCTCACCTCTTTGATGTCGTAGGAGCATCCAAAGAGTTTGATAAGACATTTGGCACACGGGACAACGTCGAATCAAATGTCCTAAAAATATCAAATACACGTGAATCGTGGTGCTAAAGCAGTGCTGCGATTCGTCCTATTTGACAGCTTATTGAGCGAGTTTTTTGTTTGCATCACAACAAGATTTATTCCGTTCGATATTTTACATCAACTCACGAATTAAAGCAGAATTCTCACGCAAAAACACACATTTGTGTACACAAAGACACCTTTACTTATGCATAGACTCATATGCACAATGCTGCGTGTGCAGAATTGGCACATCTTAAAACGCAAAACTTCCTATCATGATGCGCGAGTCCCAAGTGTGCAATGTATAACACGAGGCCTCTGAATGACTTCGTACACAATCTGCAGACACAGGCATCCATTTTGGTAAAAAGAAAGGCGATTTGCGTCGGATACTGCTACTGCGCTTGCGATGAATTGAGTGAGCCTGCAACGCGAATTTCTGGATCTGTCCTCAGGTTTATATGCAACTACAACGCAGAGGAGTATTGGTCACGTGCCTGATCGAAATTCTCGGCAATGCAGACTCTTGTTTAAGTTTGCGCACTTCACAAGCTTTTTCGGCCTGTTTCTGCAAGCAATGACCTATTCTATGAAATTAGTTCCTTCAGTAATGAATAAGAATTTGTTGGCCAGAGAAAAAATTTCGGTGTGCCACGCATTTCTCAAAACTTGATTTTAGCGTGCCCCATCAAGTTTTTGTCAGCAAAAAGGACATTGTTTAAAAATCTACAAAGCTTGGGAATGAGGCAGAAGCTTTGAAGCTGTAACATCAAGTCATCCAAAATTTTAGCCTGTTGGAGGCTATTTTGGTCCTCATCTGCATTGAGCTCAGTAGTTACGCCCCACATCATGCTACACCAAGGATGGACGCAATATAGCCAATGGAGATTTTGAATCCTTAGCTGGTTGTGAATACTTATAGCACGTACCAATTTAACAGTTACAATGAGTTGTTGGGTAGCGAATTCGCTGACCCACAAAAGCACTGTTCCTCTAAATTTATGCCTCCACACTCCGGTTTTTAAGGAGATGAGACTTGCCTTTCAAGACTTACCTCCTGGTAGCCAGCTGCGAGTTCAAACACGTTACCTGCTGTAATAAATTCATCATTAGGTGCAAAGAAGGCTATTTAACCACGAAGTATACCGTGCTCCATTGCTCAAGACGCATTCTAGGTCTACAGACTGCTTTACGCAAATGCTATGCTCTTGTGATACTGAAACTCGATCTCACAAAGGTGAGACTTTATTCTTGCAACACAAGGGAGTTTCTCAATAGCTCGCTCAATCGCCAAACCTTTGAAGGTGTAAGACATTAATGTAACAGGGTTCTTATTTTCTTCTTCCTCATTCCTTTCTACCTTACTAGCAGAAGACCAAGCTTTACTGGGCATGGTTATATTTAAGAGGAAAAGGTCAGGTAGGGATGTCCAGTCTACGGGGCTGAGGTATCCGGTGCAGGGGGAGAACACGCTAGCGGGCAATCGACCACGTGTATATTGTGTTCCCGCCTCTCACCTACGAAGCGTATATAAACACAAACATTATTACACAGCCCTCCTTTTTTTAGCACCGTCCCCGGTGCCACTCTCGCCCATTGGTTTAGTTATGCCCTTGGGGGTTCTCCCTTCCTCCACTATTCCGTAGACTTCGTCCTCATATCCAACCGGCGGAGGGCCTTTGTAAGGTCGCATCTTATTGTGGTGTACCGTAATTGGTTGAGTACGAAATTCCGCGTTTCGGACGAGGTAGTTTGTGGGAGAGAGGATTCTTACTACGCGGAAGGGATCTTTGCTCCAAGGGTGATAGAATTTCCGATGGGTTCCAGGTGGGGGAACCGGCTTGTATATTTGGACAAGATCTCCTTCGCGGTAGGTGTTGGGTCGGCTGTGCTTGTCGTAGAACCTCTTTTGTCTACCATAAGACGTTTGTAGGTGTCGCTTGCGCCAAATTGAACGTCTTTCTTATCCCTTCTTTTAGGCGCAGAACGTAATCCGGCACATTGTCGGGTGTTGTTCTTTGCTCGGGATAAAGATGTCGGACGGAACTCTCATTTTGCGTCCTGTGAGCATTTTAAATGGAGAAACACCCGTTGACGTGTGGACTGTGGCTCTATATGCTATAAGGGCGCGTCCCAGGCTCAAATCCCAGTCTTCTGGCTTCGCCTCCTTGGTAAAAGCCTTCAGGAGTCCCACCAGGGTGCGGTTCGTTCTTTCCACCTGGCCGTTGCCTTGTGGGTGTCCTGGTGTCGTGCGTGTCTTCCTAATTCCGAGAGTCTTGCACAGTTCCGTAAAGAGCCGACTTTCGAAATTAGGACCTTGGTCGCTGTGGACTGATTCGGGGACACCGTGTTGACAGATCCAGCGGTTGAAGAAGGTTGAAGCGACTGTTTCGGCGTCTTGAGACTGCATGGCTTCAGCTCCAGCTACTTTTGTGAAGTAATCAACCATAACCAGGATATACCGGTTTCCTCTTTTGGTAGGTGGCAGGGGACCCATAATGTCAATGCCCACCCTTTCGCCTGGGAATCCTGTGAGCATGGGTTGTAGGGGTGCCATCGCTGTTGTATGAGGTTTCTTGAAACTGCTACAGGTGATGCAGGTTCGACAGAATTCGAGTACATCCGGGGTAAGAGAGGGCCACCAGTATCGTTTGCTCGAGGCCTCCACCATCATCTTCACACCTACATGCCCCAATTGCTCGTGTAACTCCTGTAGGACTGTTTGTATCAGTGAGCCAGGAACAAGAAGACGTTTGGGGGACGTGGTGTCCTCTTGATACCATAAAACTTCGTCTTCCAGAGTGAGTTTGGGCCACTGTCGCCATATCTGTTTGGCTGCTTTGCTGGACGATTTCATCTCTTCTGCAGTAGGCTTGAGCGAGGACGCCAGGAACCTTTCGTATAGCAACGCCGTGTCGGGATCTGGACTTTGTGAATTTCTCCACTGGTGCCTAGTGGGTTCGCTCAAAAATAGCATGCCCAATGCCGCTTTCCCTCTCTGCTGAGAGAGGTCTGCGAGACAGTGCATCCGCGTTGCCATGCGTAGTCCTTTTTCGGTACTGCACTGTAAAATCGCATTGTTGCAGTTCTTCGTACCAGCGCGCACGGAGCAATCAATCTCCTTCATTGTTTTTAGCCAGGTCAGCGCTTGGTGGTCCGTTCTCACAATGAACTGTTTCGCTATCAGGTAATGTTTGAAGTGTCGAACCATTGTAAAGATGGCGTACAGTTCGCGTTCCGTTGCACTTTTCTGTCTCATTTTTTATTGAGCCTGGTGCTGGCGTATGCGATGACGTGTTCTCTGCCTTCTTTATCCCGTTGGGATAGAACACCGCCTACGGCCACGTCACTGGCGTCTGTGTCTAGGACGAAAGGAGGTGCGCCGTTCTCGAAGTTGGGCAAGGCCAGAACCGGAGCGGAGCAGAGCCTGCGTTTTAGTTCCTTAAAGGCCTCATCATGTTCGTTCTCCCACGTGAAATTCTTTTTCGCCTGTTTTCTGTTAATTTGTGCAGAGGACCGGCGATCTTGGCGAAGCCTTTGACGAAACGCCGGTAGTAGTTTGCCAAGCCGAGAAAGCTGCGGAGCTCCGTCTGGTTGGTCGGGTCGGCCACGTTCTCACTTGGTTTGTACGGTCTTTGGTAACTGCCATCCTATTTGACGAGACTGTATGCCCCAGGAATGTAACCGAACGTTGAAGGAAGCGGCATTTCTTTGGGTTTAGTGTCAATCCAGCGTCTCGGAGACGATCTAGCACTAATTTCAGGTTGGCATTATGCTCTTGTATGTCTCTGCCAAAACGAGAATGTCATCGATGCATTAACGCCTGTCTGTTTGTTTATCCGAGTCCGTTTGCATGTCATTGGTCATCTTAATTTTTGCCTCTTCCGAGACTCGTCCTAAACGATGTTGCAAGGAAACAGGTAGAAACTTGTATGTGTCTGTGTGCAAGTGGATGCAAAGGCACATTGATCACATCCTCTTCTCGTAACCCGTCTTTGAAGCCAGCCAAATCGACAGTTCCATTTGAGCAAAGTAAGATCTTTGATCATTCGTTTGATGGCCTATCGAGGGCTGAATCAAGTTAATCTCCACATTTTGCCAACACGCTATCATCCACTCACCAATTAATTCAACACATTTAGTCGCTTTATCTCCTCCATGACTCCTCTGCTTCTCTTCTTATTTCAGGATGGAGTGGACATGGCAAATAAAACCACTGTATGCCTCCATGTCATGGAGACAATTTTACCTCTGCTGACGCCATTTCTAGTTGCCTGTGTGGTTCGAAACAAAGAGGGTCTGGCAATCAAAGCGATGCACTGCAAGCAGCAGGTGACGAACCGGTAAGCAGACACACTTTTATTGGTTGTGGAATTCACAGTTGAAGAGCTGTAATGCCTCTCACTCTTTCCATTTGGCTCTTCAATTTTTGGCAGTGCCTGGAGGAAAAGATGAAGATCGCTTATGCATACAATTCTGTGTATCAGCTTCAAAATGTATATAGTATATCAAATATGAGGAGGCTTACCACCTTCAGCATCTTTTTTGAGATCACAGTTATTTTTCACCCAATACCGGCTTTGACCACTACAAATCTTATCCTTACTCAATCGCAATCCGATTTCTCAGAGTCGACGGCAGCTGTGGCATAGCCTTTCGATATTAACTAAATTGTCATTTGCTTCTGTTGACCCAATCAGCACTTCTTTAGAATACCATGCCAACTTGAAGAACTTAGCAACCGCCAACCAAGGCTAAGGAGTTGGAATGCTCATTGTGTCGAATCAAGCTGCTGTAAAAATGTTTGAAGTAAAGCGAAAACCTGCTGCATAAGCCTAACACAACATAACACAGTAATATGGAGTGTTCATACGCATCATTCTTAAACGAAATCGATGTACCCGTTTGATGCTTCGCACCTATGAGATACAGCCGGGAAGCCTGCTCTTAAAGCTTTAGTAGGACACACGCATGAAGGCAAAGTGGCTTATTTTAATTTTGTTAAAAGCAAAAATAAGTGCAAGCAAAATAAGTAGCACTCATTTTTAGTTAAACTTCTCCATTGCATTTATTCCTTCGAAGAAATTAAGCTTCTTACATCAAAGAAATTGGTTGAAGCGCACGACCAAAATGGGCATTTTGTCACATGGTTTAAAATTTAAGTCTTTTCACGTAGTCGATGGCAAGGCAACCAATGTGTGTCTACATCACAGCAAAGTATCGGTGCTTCTACATGGCTTCTAGTCAGTTGGACACTTCCTTACTCGCGTGCACACTTCTTATCTTCAGTCACCAAAGATGTTTGAGACAATAATAAGAGCACTCCTTTCAATACCAGCCCTGCGCGCTCTCAGCTACTCGAAGCTTCGCTTTAACAACAAAGTGATTACCACTTTTGCAGGTTGTTAGTCACGCAATCGTAAATTCACCTCTTCTGAGGTTGTGCTGTTTAAAGGCTGGCAAAATTCACTACGTCGAGGTCGGTTAAAGGAGGAAGGAGACCTTACAGTTGTTTGTAAAACTTAGCGAATTCAGCAAGTAATAGTACGGACGGTCCAAAACATGATAGCTATAATGAAAATGATAAATCGAGACCCGAAATAAGTCTATAAGCAGGTATTGTAATTAGTTTTACAAACCAAAATCGGTTCTCACAGCAATGGTCCAGTTCTGCAGATTGTAAAGAGAGCGGTCTTGTTGGCGCTTAAACTGTCACGTGAAATAGCGACCAGTGTTTCGTGGCTCTGCAGCAGTGGTTGGATGGTCTCCCTCCCGCCCATTGCAATGTGTGCTCTAGCCACCACAGTCAGCAGAGCCAGAAATGCTGCATCCTTTGGGTTCCATAAGGTCCGAAGGTGACAAATGTGTCTTGGTATCATTTTACAAGCAGTGCCAGGTGCCATCAACTCCACGTTAGAGAATATCGAATCAAATGCTGATATCGCCATATAACTGTTGCTGAGCATTGATTCAGTAGTGAACATATTATACTGCAGAATGCAGTAGCGAAAATGTTAGCAGCACCAAAAGAACGATGCTGAGTGAGGAATTTTTAACGTACGCGTGTGTGAATGATTATTTTAAGGCATCCGTTGTGAATGGATCGCTGTGCAACCAAAATGTAAAACTTGCCTTATTCGCAATAATTGAAAGCGCATTGATGGACCTATAGGCATACAGGATGAACAAGCTAAGTAGTCAATGACCAAATCTGCTTAAATTGTTTGTATTAGGTAGAAACAAGTGAACATGCCATAATGGGAAAGACAGAAGACATATAACTGACATTAAAGAGTTACGGTGTGCAAACTAACCGATAATATGCTGGCTGCTTTAGAATTGCGGCAAAATATGAATGAAAGGAAGGGGTGATGTTTGCTGATTATGCCGATTCGGATTGTTCGTAGCCATAACTTGGTTGCAGTTCTAGCCCCACTCCCAACGTTTACGTAGCTGCTTGCCAAAGAAGAGAAGAGCTCTGATGATCCGCATGACTGTGAACTGGCTCTTCACGCGCCCTAGCACCACTCCAAGCAGAAGAAATCAAAATGAGACCCTCGTATGCGATCGCGATGCGGTAGTGCAGCCGAAGTGACGCTCTGACCTTCTTCATTCTAACGTGATTGTTTTTACAAACAAACTATTAGATATCGCTTTGGTAACGCATAGCTTTGGCTACCTAAATATGAACCCAGTAAAAGGCATTCCATTTTAACATTTACGCACTTATTTTCAAAGTGTAGAATGTTCAAATGCTGGTTGCCGGTAAATACGGCAACCAGCGACGAGACCTTAGGCTGTTCCATGTGGACGGATATCGGCTCAAATTCTTAAACCTTAGCCGGACATTACGTCTATCTTCCCCGTTTGTTGTGCATCACATGCAGTGGGTCACTAAAGGCCACTCGTCCTCACCACGTGAAATTCGTAAAGTGTCATTTGTGGAACTGCTGCGTGACCAAGACCATAGTCGGCATGGATACAATGAATTAACCTAGAACGACCAGTACTGGGACCAAAACATTGTTAAGTGAGCAGAACGCAACGCTATTGCTTAACCTAACTTGGTAAAGCGAACAAACTCAAGTTTTATCGCTTTTAATTGGCAAGCTCCTATGAGTCACTCCAGAACGCCAGAGATGCTTACATAAAATCTGCAGTGACTTTCGAACCTTCTAACAACTAACACTAGGTTGGACTGGAAAAACAAGACACTTCAACTGTAACGAATAACGATTGCAGTGAGCACACCAGTGTGAGCGAATCTGGGCTTGGCGTAACGGTTGGCTGAGCTGTCTTAGCAACGGCGTTGATGTGACATCACCATCTGGAGTCAGGAGCTTAACATGAGCGATGCTGACTACACGCCACGTATGCCAACTTATGCTCACACGACTGACAAATAGGGTAAAGCTATGATGTTAGAAGCTAATCTTAGGGTAAATACCAAGAGGGCTAGTAGCAATGTTCATGGCCCCGATGAGTGATTCTGCGGTAAAATTGGGGGAGCCAAGTTACGGCACCACCGGTTACAGGGAAATAAATCTATGGCGAAGTCGTTTCATCAGATTTCTCCTAAAAAGTAAGCAGGAGTCTCTAAGCTGATTTAATAGAGAAGTTCACTCAGTGATTCGTGACGGGGGTGAGATGACGCAGCTAACTTAAATCCATGTGATGTCGGATTCAGTGGTGATAATCATCTTCGTGTACGCTACGTTAGCGGATCACTACAACCCAAGGCTTCGCATTCGAAACTTGTCAGGGAACCGAAATAGCTGGGTCCTGAGGCAGGTTTCTACCCACACTTAAATTTGGACGTCAAACTGCTAGGCGATACACGCAGTTACGATATTGCTTTTTCATCACTTGCAATTTAGGACTGGTTCACATGTATACTTACCAGAAATCGACCATCCATAAATAGCTCAGCAAAATGCATGCATATTTTCCATTGTACTACAATTATGTGAACTTACAATTCCATTAAATCAGCCCATCGCGAGCAAAGGCTAGCTATATGCACCCAATCATTGATTTAATTTTTATTGCCTAGTGCTAGTGTAAGGTATGGTGATGATTGTCTACATGAATAGCTGGAAAAACAGCTGCTTTAACGCAAGCTTAGGTTAGTCATTAAAGAGAGATACCAAATTCAACTTTTTAGGCTATAGTAAAAAACTTACACTCATCACACATAGCGAGTCATGGAAGGCCACCCGCCCTCACCACCGGAGATTTGTGGAGTATCCAGCAGCACCGCTACCTGACCATGACCAATGTTAGCATGAAAATATTAACTCGCCATCGAATAAAACGAATTGAAAACAAAGCTTTGCCAAATAAGCAGTACATAATGCTACCACTTAACCCCATAGCTTCAGAACCGAGATTAACTTAGTGAAGCGGACAAGCTCAAATTTCAATTCTTTCAACACACAAGCCCCTACTAGTTAGGGTAAGTCACCGGATATACTTGAACAAAAACTGTAATAACCTTCGAGCCGTCCAACAACTGGCAATAGGCTAAGCTGGACAAAAAAGTCATTACAATTGTGAGGAATAGCAATAGTAGCGATTAAGTACAATTCAAGGCTAAGCGAGTACAGCATGTAAGAAGATAATCCTGGAAGTAGGTCGTAATACGCCTATGTATTCATTATTCCTAACACCGTTCATTCTCACTGAGTACCTAAAATGGTGAAAATACCGTCGATGACCACAAAAGAACCGCACGACAAATCTAGCAAGGCAATAATTGGAATTAACAGCATCAACTTAATTATGTTACCTACTCCTTCTGCCGAGGAGTTGGGTCCGACTTAATATTGAGAGTTCTGCTAATTTCCTCCAGTGTCTTCCCCCTGATCATGTTGACAAGAGATTCGCAACACGCACCAAGAAGGCCTTCTATGTCGAGGCACTTAGCTGCCATAAGGATTTCAAACAGAGTCCCCTGATCAACTCGAAGAACTCTTGATCCCGGCTAGGCATATCATCCGTCCGATGGTCCCTATTTTTAATCGTGGCTCTGCTGAAGAGCATCGTCTTTGTGATGCGTGCACCACTGGAGAACCCTCCTCAAAATATCGGCATTTTACGTATTGCAGTGGGATCGGTTCATCATCCTCTGCAGGCTCAGGCCCAACATCTACCAATAGAAACAACAAAGGAACAATAAAAACAGGCAAATTGTTTGTTTATAGCCATTTGTTATCAATTCTTAAGAAGTGACGCGAGGAAACAGCTATGAGCGATTTCGGTGGTGACAGCGACAAATAGCTCATTCAAGCCGTTCCTTTGCCCCGCGAACTGTACAATTTGGATGAAACATGCAGTGGGTTTAAAACAAAATGGTACATTAACTAGAGTGGTGAGGATAGGCCAGGAATAAAAATTGGGTAAAAGGAAGGAACAGAAGATATGCGTCTCTGAACATAAATGATAAGTGTTGCAGACAACAATGTGTACCATCTAGAATGTCTCTAATCATCACGGATTGTCTGGCAACCACCACATCTACGTGAAAGACAACTGCGTCAGAGTCACCAGCTTAACGGGCATCGTCAGAGATAGTGCGACAAACGCGGGCCCGACGTCAAATAGGCCCGATTCAGGAGATTATAACATTCCTAGCTAAAGCGTTTAGTTGAAGCATCAAACAAAAACAAATTCCTTTTGATGCAATTAACGAAACTTTAAACAAGTTGCGTACCCATAATGTCATTCGGATATTTGATTCCGATTCGGCCATTAATGTGCATCGTGAAACAATTTAAGATTTGCAAGTGGTGTTGAAAATCTGAGTGATAAATTTGGAAAACTTGGGTGGTGCCTGCATTACATGCTACAATTAATCACTTTTAAATTGAACTAGAAACAGAGGTTCAGCGACAATCTTTAGGCACAATATTGTGTGCAATTTTAAAAGTGATAATGATTGAATGCTTTGCGGCACATCATTGGCCAACGTAGCTGCAGGTGGGCAGTTTCATGGTCTACTTGTTCTGATATATGACCTATGCCCACTGGGTTAAAACCCTTTGAAAGCCAAATTCTGCAATACATCAACCACATCTATTGTTGTTCACTCAACTGGCGAGCTCTCACAAGCTGCACTGCTTATAGCGTGACTTCGAATCGTGGCACGTAACTCAGCCCTTCACCACTGAACAGTGAGCGTATTCATAGATTCCTGTCAACTGAGGCGCGACCTGCTTGCACCGCATTTCCTACCGTAATGCCATGAAAATGTTACCTTTGTGCATGTCGTTTTTGAATCCCCTGACATGTTAACCTACGCACTTTGTGAAGGCGAATAGGGAGGATAGTGGGGAAGGCTGAACCACCTCTAATTTAGATCAATTTTAGTGTGCTAAATATCAGGCTTATTGCTGTTGTAGTGGAAAAGACAAAGAATCTAGACCCGTGGGCCAGGCAGTAACTTCAAACTCAGTACACAGACAAACCAACTTCAAGCAGATTTCTTTCTTTGTGCAACAAATATTCGATGGTAATGAATTTTTAAGGGTTGAACTTTGCTTTCCTGTTAGGAATTTTTCAAGCCTAATTTATATTTCTTTCCCGTTTACATCCTCCAAATGAATTTAAGCGGATTAACTATACCTTCTGGTGTAGATTGGTCGTTCCTTTAACTCTCGTTTGCATTCGTTAGCGACGCACTGCGTAGTAATGCCTCAGTTTTGTCACGAACGCTCTATTGATGAGTAAATAAGGAAGAGTATTCTGTTGCAGTCAAGAAATTCTAATTTGCAGAACAGCTATGGTAACCATTACACATGTGCCAAAGCTTATAACGGAGCCGTTTTCTGCACTCGTACAGGTGTATCAAGCAAGTAAGCGTGCGAAAGGTGCACGCGCACTTGAGAGAAAAACCACCTATCCACCACCGTGTAGGTGTGTAGATAAATGGAACCATATAAATAGAAGGGTGTGATAATTATCAATAAACTCTCTCGTTATATTATTGTTTGAATGGTGCTAATGCTGGCACAACTTCGGCACAGGACCAAAACTGCATTAAGGGACATTGCTTTGCTCCAAACTCATACCATAACAACCAGGAAGTCGTCAGGGTATCGTACACAATGCTACTCAAGCAGATTAAGTGGTGCACTTTGCATAAAGTGGTAGAAAGTAGCAGCTGCATCACACAGCCTAGAAGCCATTGTATCGAATTCGTAATGTTTCTTTAACACTGATAACAACTGCCTCCCTTCTGTCCATTTCCGCCATTCCCACCTACTGCTATCCACTGTGACCGTGAAAGTGAAATATCGAATGAGCTAGATGAGGCAGCGAGAGGCCATCTACCTACTTTATAACCTCCTGCTTTCTGTAGCAACTCTTAGCATCAGATCTTTATGAGAAGCAAATGGTTAGACCCATGGTGACTTTGGTGGCTTTATGACCCCGTAACTGATCAACTCTTCTACCAAATGGCATGTATCCTCTGTATTAGCGCAATATTAGCATCTGACTGTCTCTCTTAGCTGATGCTTGTCCTGTTTACAACTACGTGTCCTTTTTGCCTACCACCAACTGAATGACTATGTTTGAGCATTAAACTTATAGCGCCCAAGGTTCTTTCGTTATTCTGTCGATGCCATGGGCAATGTGGGTGGGGAGATCATCCAAGCTGTGAAATGATTGCTGTGAATTTAGAGCCTTGTTGAGCAGAGACGGGACCTTCCATAAAATCAAAGACAGGATTGTGATGCCAAGAGTCACGTACCAACTCGAATCTGGACACATCCCAAATCCCACCCATTTGTTGCCCCTCCTTTTCTCTCCGTAGCCTTGGCATGTTCAAGATTAAACTATGCTGTTCTTCCATACAGAGCGAGGATCTTGTCAGAGTCGAAGATAAAATTGCACTGAGTTACATCTGTATTTCTAGAAGTGAAAGTGATTTGAGTAAAGCAAGTAGGATGAGAGAAATAAAAGACTGTCTAACTTAGAGCTAGAAAGTGGAGAGTCTCCAAATAAAACCATAGGGCGTGGTTATGAATTGCACTTGTTTTAGCTCGTAAGCACAAGTGAATCCCGATCCTGCTTCAATATTATAACGCGAGTTGTTGTTCTTGTCGACGTTTTTGGTATCTACATTAATCACTATTGCAGCTAACTGCAACCAACTTATATTGTTCAACCAAGCTAAGACGTAAATGAAGGTGCTTCTTCTTCTCCCTCCATGCATCTAGGGTCTATCAAAACCAACATTTGTAGCCTGTTTTGGAGGCATTTTAAGTGCACTGCTAGTTTGACTGGCTTCTGTATTTTCTCGTTTGAACGTGATCAAAACGCCATTTGACATATTAAATTTGATCAACACACACACACAAACATACACGACTCAGACATGTTGACTCCGCACATTTCCATAGCTGTGGTGGAGGAGGGAGGTTTCACAGTCCTTAAAACTTGTTTGCTCTAGGACATCACAATAATTTTTTTAGTTTAAAGTCATGTCCATTGGTATAAGTAGATTGCTTTGCATAAATTGAAATATGCGGGTTCACACAGTATAAGGGGAAAGTCCAGTTTTAGATCCGACAAATAACACATAAATTAATGAGAAGGTTCTTATTCCCTCAGTGCGTGTAGTAGCATCTGTGTCATCTAAAGGGGGCATAATTCGTGGGAAAGAAATCGTCATAGTTACCACTGCGGTGCCTCAGTATCCTTTTGCAATGCTACGCAATGGCAAAGCGCGGAACTGATGGGCAAATGGATGGATGGGTGGAAAGGGAAGTGATGAAACCTGGATTTAGCACTGAACGAAGTGAAAAGACAAGGAGATCCCAACTGGCAGGCAAATGGTAACTGCGTGGAAAATATTATTGCCACAAAACTATCACGTATGTGCGGATTTACAGCCACACCACTGGCGTGACATGGCGAAGACTGGATGGAGCAGCTCTAACACTGCTTAATCAGCTGCATAAGAACTGCACAATTTCCTAACAAAATATAGCTCCTACTGTTGCCTTTGCATTTCTGGGATGGCAATTTCATGCATTGAGGAATGCAGGTTGGTGAGTTCAAAATTACTTGTCCGTCTGCAGACCGCCATCTTGCTTACTTTCGCTACTAAGCCCTATAGTGACAAGTACCCAGACAATTATGCCAGTGATTCTACCGCGCCACTGCGTAATCTCATGTGACGCCATTACGGTCAGTACAGTCGTTGGGCAGCAAAACCATCATTTCAAGATAACTTGACTCTTAATATAACTTGCATGAGTGGTAGAAGTCCCTAACAAAAATGTGACTCGAATCAGCAATGGGCGCATTAATGAGCTTGACGTCTAAGTAGACGATGGGTATGGCGTAAAGATTCTGCAGACTGCTGATTATCTCACAGCTTCAAATCGTGCATACTTGTCACAGAGGCAGCCAAAATTTTTGTAAAATCCTGCAGGTCGGAAACCTCTTCTTGTGCCGCACAAAGGACGGAGCCCTGTAAAGTAGATAATTTTGTAAAAGTTCTGCTATATATGGTGATAGCTCTCTTTCTTTGTCGAGCCGCATCCAAATGCGGTGCTCTCAAATAATGAACCGAAGAGCAGAGTCATGTTCTTTTAGAACTGCTTCAATGCACAAGCCATACTTATCGTGACAACATCACATCTTCCTGTGTAGACCTTCTCCTAGACGAAGAAGTAGGACTTATGAGCAACAAACTTCCCTTGATCAACCTTACCGGCCTGCGTGCCTTCGGCCTACTTAGGCTGACTCTCCTCTCCATCGACTAAATTCCAAAGCAGGCACAGCTGACAATATTTCGTTTGCCTGAGCCAATCAAACCAAACCTCGCTTTATGTTGGCTTTTTGCATCTAAAACTTTTCCATTGTGGTGCGTTAACATTGGTGGTACCGGTTTGATCGTTATTCAAAAATAGGTGTTAAAGCGAATTCAAACATCGATTTTATATTGCGTTAATTTGCCTTCACCAATTGACTTACCTGAAACAGGAGGAAGCAGAGCTTTGTTGATTCCTCACTTAGTCACATTCAGGCCGTGGGAGTTTGTTGTCACCTAATCGAAACTTGTTTGCAAACAAGATGCGAGTGATTAGTGTGCATCTTTGGCGTTAACCAATAATCGAATTACTTGGTAGATGCAAACTGTGACTTCAACGAATGCGTAAGCTGCGTGATGAGTACCATATTAGACAAGTATTCGACAGAGCACGAATTTGAAGTAGAACCATGCTTTGCGGATTTTTCAGTGGCACTCTATCTGTACGACCAAATTTGGGAGTTTTAGATAGGGTTTCGGAATAAACTTTGACACTGTTATCAATTAAGCACTACTCGGAGCACAAAGACTGTGCCAAGTGGATTAATGCAAAGTTGAAGGGGTTTAAATGCATTTAACTAAGCTCAATAATATGTAATTGCTTTTGTGTGAAGACGATGACTAAAGCTTGAAGAGCCTCGATGACCTTTGATCAAATCCTAAGTCCGAGTGTTTTTGTGGGTTTTTTAGTAACACTTGATCCATCTCGAGCAATGAAAATTTCTGCATGGCCAAACCTTGGAGTATGCATAGTAGTTTGTAAAATTTTGCGGCAAAGGCATTGTTTTATTGGCGAAACCTTCATGACTTGCAAAACAGCAGGAAGTGGGGGGTTGCTTGACGGCAGCAGCTTTAAACACGGAAGAATGTATAGATGCTTCCAGCTCACACACCACCACCACAGACAATAGGTGCACTCGCAGATACGGAAGCATATTTGGCAAATGGGCTGTTTTGAGTTGACGAGTAAGCAGCCAGCTATGTCCATTGAAGCAGCAATGCATAATGCAGGCCTCCAGAGTGCCACACACTCGACGCGATATATCATTCTCATCCTCTGCTCTAGATGTTCGAATAATGTCAAGAAAAATTTGGCTGATTACGATGTGTACATGCTAAGTCGATTAACGGAAGCATCACTAAACTGCAAGAGCGTGGCAAAGCGCCAAAGTCCCCACGTGCTTAAAATAAGCGCTGATATCTGGGTAGCAATATTAGGGCAATATTGCCATCTAAGTTTTTCTTATAAGCTGTGAGGCGCAAACGAAGCATAACTAAATGACGGAATACTGAAGAATGAATGAGGTTTGCATGCTAGATTCGAAACTGGTACGTGAACTGACCTTGATATGGCCTATCTAACCTAGCTTAGTTCAGCTTAGCCTATTACAGTACATCCGCAGTGGGCAAGCAACTGGATGCATGGAGTTTGAAATGCAAGCATTGTAAAGAGGTGAGCAACACACCCCTAAATATAATCACGGAACTTGCAAACGCAAGTTGTCAAAGGGTGTTTCAGGTTATTGCCTTCGGTAATGCTTGCTCCTAACTAGAGAGGAGAGTGAGGGTGGCTCGATCCCTGCAATGCAAGCAAAGAAAATATTTGTTTAGCTAAAAGTGCTAAAGAAGTAAGATGAGCTTGACAAAGGGAAGGGAACGAGGAGGACAGAGATCGATGAAGAAGCAAATGCAACAAAAAGGGCATCATGGACTTGACGTCAAAATCACAGAATACTAACTTTTGTGCAATAACATGAAGCAGCGTAGCGGTAACTACGATGACTTCTGTTTAAATAGCGGTGCTTCGTTTTAAATAAAAATGACGTGTTTACACACTGATGACGCCACACTAATGCTGTGCAAGACTTCAATTGCAATTTCCATGTCATAGAACAATTGATTATTAACCTAAAGCAAGAATTCATTTAAAAAAATCATTCATTTTACGCGGCCTTGAGCTCTTGAGTTTTTTAGCGTACACCTAATCAGCGCCACTAATAGCGGAAGGCTGGCAATCTGAATCTACAGTGCTTATGCAAATGTGTCAGCGGTGTGAACTCACGATGCCTCTTCGTGTTCTCCGATATTTGGAAAGAATGGGGAACAGGGCGGCAAATATGAGCAGAGGCATAACCATATCCGCATGAGTCACCTTAGCTCCGTCCTTCATTAGTGGCTCTGCATTTCTATCGATGTTTATGGGAGCAGTAATGGAGTCGTGTAATGACCAACGCAATTTTATCCTTTCCAGTTCAAATTCTGAGCACCACGAAATATCAGATTTAGCAGCAGTGCTCCTTTGACTTATTATTTGAGGCTCTAGGTGCTACGATCCATCGTTCGTATTTAACGAATTCTTTGGAATAGAAGTGACTTGCGTCTTGATGTGAGATAAGATATGAAAAGAAGGCAAACAATTAAAAAGATGGTCAGGAAAATAGGGCTCGAATAGATGAACCATAAGACATATGAGTACCATTGGCCAAATGGGGCATGATCGGAGTATTGGCGACACCAATCGTCAGTTGAGCTACGCCAAGATTTCGGTGATGAGACCTGACTTAAATACAGGCAAATTGTGGACGAATCCCACACGATGCGTTGCGCTTCTATCTGCCTGACCATGAAGTCATTCGTTCAACAACCTTTTGTCGCTATCGTTATCGTACCTCTTGTGACGCATTTACCTTGTCGTCCTTAACTTTATTCATCTTCTCAAATCCACTGCTTAGAAAGACCCGTTTTCTAGAGCAATTGAGAGTATCCTGCCCCTTAGGCCCTACCCACCTATTTGTATTCCACAAATCCTTTTATTGACACAAAATTGCACTTGCCAACAGACCGGTAGATTAGTTGGAATATCCTCACAACACTCAAATCGTTCATAACCTCTGAACGGTCCCTGTCCACATGATCATGCTGTCCCACTTAAAACGAATGTCTGAGCTGTCGCATCTAACTCTCATTTGCAGTCTCGCAGCTACTTACAAGAAATACATAGAAATTACCGAATGTTGAAGTCATTTAAAGGCGATGTTTTATCCACTTACTAGTTTGGATGCAATCAGACTTGGAAACCAGAATCTACTGAAGGCTTTTGTTGTCATGGTGCCTTTAATTTTTTGCATCAAAAGATGTCACCTGGTAATGGTGGTTACAAATGTGCCATGTGCCTTACCGAAATCACAGAAAGCAAGTTGAACGTGCCTACAAGTGCACATTATTTTGAAGCCAAAATCACTGATATGGTCAGCAAGGACGTCTTGTGTTTGGCTAGGCAAAGTGTCTTTGAAGAAGAAATCGAACCATAAACTATAAACTTAGCTAGTATTAATACACTTGACTAGCCCTCCTACTTTCCGAATCATTACTTACTGACAGGCAGTGATTGATGCGCTGGCTTATTTCACACATGACTTAAAGTGCCGATTGTCTAACTCATTTAACTAGTGCCATCTCTGCTTTGCTAACTTGAAGTAAGCAGGAAGATATACCTTTGCAAAGACACCTATGGTAGCCGTCTTCTAGACTTATCGAATCTTAGACCACATGGTCAGATTTTGATGCGGAGGTCATGGGACGAGACCATGGGATTCGATGCACTGACTCATCTCTAGTTCCCCTCTGACCCCAGAGAGACTCGGCCCAGTGAACACTGCAGTCACGCTTGCTAACAAACGTGGTGTTAGATAGCACAGCTGTTCGATGAGATTCCAATCCAGTCTACGCATTTCAGCGCCAAATGTTTGCAACGGGACATTTAGACTTATCTCCAACTAAATTCTTACAGCTGCGGAAATTCGGTGCTGAGATTATAACGCCGACATTCATCACCTCTGACTTCATTGCTGGTAGTGATGTAATTAATAATGTGGCGCATCTAAGCATTACAGGTGGAGCAAATGATAGAGTTGTGACTAGGATGCAAGACGAATGCCCTGGAAAGGATAAGCATTCCACAGTGCATTGTTTATTATCATATTCGTTCTGCATTTATATTTCACCCTAAGGTATGCAGTTGCACGAAGAATTAGGCTCTTGCAGATTGCGCTGTTGATCTGACGTATAAGATCCAGCTATTCCTTTCCCTTCACGCAGCTGCCTTTCTCCAGCGCTTCCTCTCTTCCTCCGTTATGGTTGGAACGTAGAAGGGACAAAAGCGACTCGGAAGAGGGTATCTATTTTATGAACGCAACAAAGCGATGATTGAGGCTGCACTGCTCTGGCGATCCTTGGAATAAATATGGCTAACTACAAAGGGTTTTAAATGTGCCGCAAATCAAACGAAAAATCTCCTTGCAGAAAATAAAGATAGAAGTGTGAAGCCGCACAATCAGTGGCGCTTAGCACCCTAAGACTGGGATCATTTGCACTTCCTTGACTGAGACAGAGTCTTGATATGATTTGCCATGTCAAGAGGTGGCAAAGTATTGACGTGTTTTCTATCAAGTGCAATAAAAGCATCTTCTTCCTTAAATAAGGTAGCCTAATTTGGGAGCTTTGGACAAGTTTGGGGGCTTGTACTATTTGACATACACTGTGAGAAACAACTGACCTGCACATATGCTGCAAATTGGCAGTTCTCTAGTGTAGCAAAAATAGGGAGGAGTGGGTGAGGCATCGCATGGTTAGAGCTGTTATCTACAGCGCGTGGTGAATGGGCGGGATTGTGCCTGGTAGTGGTGGATATGATGTGGTGGGGGAACATGCGCCGACTTCCGCATCTAGCCACTCATTTGACCAAGCGCTAACACTTCATTACGCCTTTTCGTCTTATCAACTTGCCCTCATTCTAAGTTGCGCAATACATTTTACTGACATCGTTGAGGTGATATGTGCAGAACTGTCATCACCAGAGTCGTCGGCGACAATTTTGCGAGTGAAGGAGCCGGGCGTATCTCTCGCTTAGACTTGCCTTAAGAACGAAACAAATCCTACTAATGGGTGTAAGTAGCAGAAGAAAACGACGGAAAATTAGGCACGGAGAGGCATTGCATTCACCTTTTACACAAACTGGGTTAGAACTGCTTCGTACATCTTAATAACTTTCTATGCTAAAAATGTTTTACACTTTGGAAGCCAATAAAGAGGAGAAGCTAACTGTCGGGCTTAGTAGATTGGTTGGATGCAGCGGAATTAACACATTTTTGTTAACAAAATTTCCAAAGTTTGAAGTGGCTGTCTTTTAATACAAATGGCTTGGTGCCTAAATCTTAGTTTCATTAGCATCTATCCAGTAAACCCAGTAGCGAGGTTTGTAAATCAAGATGAGTTAAGAGTAGGAAGGACAATATACGCTGTCTAAATGCCTCTTCTCATCCTCATTATTTTCATAGCAACTCAAGGAATGACTGTCGCGTCGTCGTTGATAGTTAAGGCCAAATGGAGAATAAAAGGAAGTAACGGATCATTATTCGATGGCCGAAAGTAGAGCGGGCGGCGTCAACCCAGGTCGCCATTTCGAGAGGCCAAAATTCTTGGATATAAGTAGTTGTTCACAGCATCCTGTGTCTCTTGATTAGTCAAAGAAAAAAACACCCTCTAAATTAACAGCGTGTTGTTGTTTTCGCGTTTCTTTTAAATCGCATCCCTCACAGCAGAAAGACATCGGAAGGAATACCTGCGTAATCACCTCCTGTAGTGCCTAGTGTCAGTGCGGCCAACATCAACGACTCATGCGCCAATTTGGCGGGAATCAAATTCCATGGCGGCGACGCTGATGTGGCTGTTGATGTTGTTGTGGTTCTGTGGGACTTAACTCTTCTTGTCCTCCAAAGCTGCAAACACTCTGTGCGTCTGAGACGGGGCTCAGACCGCTTTCAGGGGTGTCGGTAGGTGGTGGAGAGCCATAAACTTTAAAAGAAGATTTGTTTACTACAGACACTGAGGATTTGCTCAGAAGTAGGCATGATGATCAGACCTGCTTTTATTTTCACTTACCACTCTCGTCCTGACCCAAGTCGAATGGCATTTCTTCAACGAGGGTGCAATCTTGCAGCGGAATTTCGCCGTTTTTCTGAGCAAAGAAAGGAAAAGTGCAAACCAATTAACATGATTTAGGCTTGCTCTTTCCTAAAGCTATGCATTTGTCCTTTAAGACGTTTTTTTTTCATCTGGTTCCAGAGAAACAGCTGATAGTTGTCTGGATACTGTAGAATGTGGGTTTCACAAGCTGTGGGGTGGCGTGTACTACTTATTGGTGATTTGCAGCTCTGAGTCACTGCAGTGTCGATTGAACCTGATGTATCATAAGCTTGTTAGACGCAAACATTTAAGTGCTCTTGGTCATAAACAGTGAAATTTTCTGGGAAAATTTGTCAATCATGTGAAGTGAAATGAGATTGGAGAATGGCTAGGCCCCAAGAGAGGGATACTGTTGGCTGAACCAATAATGCTTGAAGTTTCAAGACTAAAATGGTTTATGAAAACGTCCTGACTCGGAAGCGAAGCGATTATGCCGCTCTTTTTGCTTCGTTTGTGTGAGGGGAGCGTGTGTTTCAAAAGGTGGTCAGCTATGTATAGGTGGTATAGATGGCTATCCATGTACAAGAATGGATACAAGGTAGAAGTTTCTTCTTCGGATGTTATTATAGCAAGTAAAATCCTTTGGGCATTTATGAGAATAAGTGAATTAGAAATGAGGGGAATGAGCACACTACGGTTGGACCGATTGATACCCGTGCTTTGTAGTACACGCCCTCATACGATCGTAAGATGTAGAATTGCATGAGGAAAGTCGAAAAAAAGTGTTACTATAAAAAAGACACAAAAAAGAATGACCTTTTGAAACAAAGTGCATCAGATCGAATATTACTATTTACGTACGAAAACGACACCTCCATTTTTAGCAGTGAAGATAAGCAACCAGCCCTGATTTACGTATTTATTAAAAACGGAGAGGAGCATTAAGGCTTCTCTTACAAACAAATTTTTATATTAAATTTCATAAATTAAAGTAAAAAATATAATGGAAACCCAAATGAAACTCGAATTTGGAGTAGATTAACAGAGGCAATGTGCTACTTAATCCATCTTAAGTAGGTAAAAGCGTGATATCAGATAGCGTAGAGTCTGTCTTGACAATTGCGCAAAATAGATGACTAGTCAACAACAGGTCATGACTGCTTGCAGCGAAATAAGTAATGGCTTATTCAAAGTCGCTTAGTTGACTTGTTATCTACCTTAGCCAATTTGGGTCGCCCGGGATTTATCCTCGTTGCGATGAGAAGGTGGTTGGTAGAGAGGAAGACCTGCCTCAACCTCTCCTTTTTCTCACATGATGAGGAACTAAGCTGAGTGATTCGTGGGCAGGGATAGATTGCCTTGTTCATTGTCACCTGTACCAGAGTGCTTGGCGTAGACCAGCAAGATACAAAGCACATGAACAGATAAAGCAAACCATAACCCGCTAGTGTTATTGCTTTCATGCATTAAAAAGCGTATGTTTACGCACAGAGGATCAGCATTAGATTAAATTATGGAGTTGTTTTGCTCATATTTTAAGGTGTGTTCCAAGTTCCGCTAATCCAAGCCTTTCTAACACGACTTAAAATCTAGGGTTAAATGTGTTCGACATATTCCACCATGAGCATGGCGGATTTCGCGCTTTGTTGCTACTGATTGTCTACATTAGAGATCGAGCTCTTTTAAGGCACTCGATACCGTCCTTACATGTTCAACTCACTCCAGGTGCAACCCTTTTGCTCTAGGATCATTAAAAGTAAAACGAGAAAACAAACGGAGGTAAAAAACAAAGTGGTTAGAACGCCGAAGTCTTAAAAGCAACTAACTACTTATGAAACAAGGAAAGCAAAAGCATTGCTACTTCTAAAGGCAGTTCATGATAATGCAATAACACCTGCACTACTCATGTAGCAGAAGTGGACTCACCCTGTCTCACAAACACCTGATTTGCATCGAGAAGGATATCACACCCATCAGAAATCATGCGTTCGATCGCGAGGTTCTTGCGAATGTTCTCTGTCTCACTTACCTCATCATGAATCACCTTCCAAAGAAAAGTAAGTAAAATGAGGTTGTTGATGCAATCGAGCTAAAAGAAGGGAACGTACTTGAGACAGCGTCTCCAATTTTCTCTTTGCATACTCCAGATTCGTTCTATCGACATGTTCGTGAGGTGTGTGGGCAAGAATTTCGTGCAGCGTGACGAGATAGCGGGGGATTCGTAATTGGATAAGAGCGAGGAATACGTACTACTAAATGCATTAGGTAGGAGGTTTTGCTCTAGAACAATTAAAATGAAGGAATTGATTCTTTTGCTACATTCAAAGGAGTTGCAGAAGATTGAACACTGCCAAGCATTGTAGATTAAGTTTTTACACACGAAGGAATCCCTTAGTCATCTCTCTGCTGACAGGACTTCCTTCCTTTGATGTATGCCGATGGAGATTCATTTGTGCTTCTGATGCGGGCGCAGCTCTATCTACGACAACTCGTGCATGGTCAAATGCCAACCGCCTCCCTAATCCACTTCTACAGGCAATTACGCAGTAGACTTTACCAGTGAGTGACGACCACTGCCTTGGCTTATCACTAAAGTATTCCCTCAATCTGAAGCAGCGTGTCCAAAATACCTCACTCTCTTCTATAGAAGCAAAAAGCAAAATTTTATGCTGGGTCTCTGAGGACTTATTTTAGTGCATGGCATTTTTGGGCGGTTCGCACAGTTTTGCAGTTTATTTAGAAACCAAAATCAGTGAAAATGGCAACATCAAACCTAAATAAGTATAAAGGAATATTGGACTGCTGTTTGTGAGACATTGGAAAAGACAAGTGTTTCAGGCGTACAAATGATAACTTCCTTAATTGTAAAACTGCTAAAATGATTCGTTTGGGATAGTTGAGCAACTATAAGGTACAAAAAGCTGGTGTTAAGGAAGTGACATTAAATGAGTCCACGGTATGATGATAAATGTTTCATTTATTTATTGTGCACCTGTTTTGATTAATGCAGATCGGCGCAACGACTTGGTGCATGAGGCCAAATCGGTTAAGAACACCCCCCATACCCCAAGTTGCAAAATACGTTTGTATATTGCAGTTAAGTAATAGGAGTAGACATGTAATTATTTTGCAACAGTTTGCGCAGAAGTTTGACATAAAGGGCCATCGGAGATGGCAATCGAGAGAAAAGATGAGCAATTTATTAAGCAGTTTTAGAATCTGCTTTAGTATCCTACATTTAGCTTAAGTAAAGACCTTATCCACAAAAATTTAAATGGATTTGGCTAAAGAAAAAGAACTTAGGCAGTATTGCCTGGATCCAGTATACTACTGAAATTCTATTTAAAAAGGTAACTCAAGCTCACCTGATGTATAGGAGAGGTGAGCAAGGATTCAATCGACCTCCCTTCACATTGCGATTTCTCCTTGCATCGTTTTAGTGTCCGAGTGAACTCCTCCTTCATTTTATACTCGGCTAGGACTTGAAGCGAATGGTGATGATTGCGGACGTATTCCCGGTAGACGCCCAACATTGGCAGCAGCATGTCAAAGAGATCGCCTGCAAAATAAAATGCTAATAAGAAGGCATTAATAACCAGTTAATTTAGATGATTTTACAAAATAATTTACCAAGTATTGATTTATTTGCCGCTCAGGATGAATTATTATCGTGCCCAATGCTGTTGCCATTCCCGGGTGCAAAGGAACCCACAAATGCTTTTAATCTGTAAACTTTTAATTTCCAGACTCTATAAAGTAGGATATTTTCTCTGTTATGCGTCTTTTATTGCTTTTATAAGGGTCATAAGAGGGTGGAGTAGACAGTCACAAATTCTGTGACAATCGGGGCGGGCGCAAAACTTCAAAAGATCACCCGCTACATTGAGCATTCCGACGCGCCGAGGACGCCAGACTTAGGTAGGATGAAGTAGTACCGGCGGAGGCACTTTTTTAAGCACCGAATTTTCAGTCACAGTGGACGACATTTCTCCTTGCCTGCGCACTCACTTGACAAGCCAGTTGGCTTTGAATTAGCTTCTGCCTTGTTGCAGAAACTCAACTAACTTTGTTACAAGCTGCTCAAAAGATGATGTTTTGCCCCTAATCAAAGGGACAAATGATTCTCTTAAATTTAATTGTTAAAAGCTTATTATTATTATTATTCTTATTAGTAGAACGAGGGCAATTAAAGACGTCCCCTGAATGGGAGGAATAGGTGAAGTAGGAAGCGCTGTGAATACCCTTCCACAAGTGCTATTAGGAGAACATTAAATCTTTAAAATTTAAAACATGTCAACTAATGTTTCATGTGATTTCAGTTTTAATACAAAGGTGCACTTCCTAAACGCTACACATTACATGCGCAACTTCGTCGTATCCGGCGACGTGTGCGAATTACCGCTGTAAGGTAAGGAAATGAATGCATACCCGAGCAATAGGCCACAAGAATTAAAACTAAAATAACAATTCTCATCATCTTAGCCGTTCATGACTTGTGAAGCAGTAGGTGTGCATGTAGCATTTTCCTTCCACGCTCACGTTCTCTTTCCCACGTCTTACCCACTCTTTGATTTTCGTCGTCTCCTTTGGCCGTCTGCAGTGTTATAAGGCTGTCGAAACTAGTGAACTGATCAATTCGATTTGTTGGAAGGGAACCATGAGTATACACTCCAAATGCACCTCCAGGTAAAGCTAAACATCCTTCTACGTAAGCTGAGCGCCTTTTGATTCTTTTGCACTGCAGCTTGTTTGATAAATGAATTCCTGAACAGAAGTGCGAAGCAGAGCAAACCAATGCTTTTGCTCTGCTTCTTTCCAAAAAAATCCGGATCCCCACAATTTCGTCCCCATTAAAATACAATCTTTAGAGGTAAGTTGCCTATTTCTTATACCCATCCAACCAAGAGATTGTCTTTAACCGCTTGAGACTGTGACCTACTTATGCCTCATGAATCGGCAATTCAACTTGCAGACGTGTGCGTGTACTCTTACGCAAACGACAAAGTCAGACAGTACACGCGTTGTTGTCAATAAGGAAGACCAACACCAGAATACTTGGAACGATGGAATCCGTGATTAGGGCATGTAATCATTGAGCTGAAAGCAAATGTCTTCATTTTGCCCGGCGTACTTCACTTTATTGTGTAGGTGATTGGGGATTTTAGACTTAAGGCTTGCGGTTAAGTCACTTATGAAAGAGCCAATGTTGCAGTAAGCCAATAAAACAAGTGTGAATTTTACTCTTGTGTGAAACTATGGAGGTACTGATGAGGTTATGACAGGTACCCCATATTGTCTAGGGGACGTCATCATTAATTATTTGTGTTGCTTACGACATTGGATTCTGTTACGATGTGTGGGACTTCAATAGTCCAGTAAATTAGTCACCAATTCGCACGCCCTGCCAGACGTCAAAATAACCCGGGGCGATTGTTTCAGTTTTTCTTCAACATCTTTGTTGTCTTCTTAGTAAGTATAATTTACATTTCATTTGCTCAACCACCTCAGTCGGTCTTATCCACCAAAATAATTTAATCCTATGGTCTAGAAACCCTTGAGGTACCCTACAGACACCAAAGCAGACCAGGCAATAAGATGACCTAGGTGCTTAGAGAGTAGAATAATCACAATCTTTATGAGACAACATCAAGACAAGTCAGTAAGTTGGGTTTTAATTAGATACTAATTGTTAAAAAGTAAATTTGACGCCAATCATTTGTGTGCTGGGACACATTACATTCATACAATGCACTCATGTTTACACCGCACTCACCGTCTTGAAAAAATGACACTAGGTGATGGTTCCGATTCAGTTTGCTTAAGCATAGCAACTAAGGAAATAATAGAAGCGATAACCTTAAACGTATTTTCTCACGTAGGCGGCTTAAATGATGCTGACAGCTGTTGCGTAATGAATCTGCCTCATTTGACAGCGCAACGAGAGTTGCGCCCACCCGTATTCCGTAAATCTCTTGACGTCAAGTGCAAGTCAAGCACGTGGGTATACGCCGTTATACTTCGCCATACGATTGAGTTCCTCGACTTCTACGTGTCGTTAGCGCAACCTCATATGTGTGGTAAATTACTTTTTATATCTTACCGATCTACAGCCAGAGGAAACATAGGGCATTGTATAAGCCAGTTACTTAAGAGTAAATTCTTTTATGAGACTCAAAACTTCCTCCAGATTTCACATTGCGAAATGTAGCTTAATTAACGCGTTTCGATAGGTTTGGGGGCTCGTACCATTTAATGCACATTATGAGGAACAACTGACCTTCCTAAATGCTGCGAATTGGCGTTTCTCTAGTGTGACGTGCACAGATAGGAGTGGGCGAGGCACCACATGACTAGAGGCGTTACGTACAGCACGTGGTGAATGGATGGGATTGTGGCTGGTGACTTATAGTTCCTTCGCAGGCGAACTTTGTCTTTACCAGAATTTGCGAAAACTGCTCTAATCTTGTAACTTTAACGACAGGTAGGTAAGCGCTGAAGGACATGTTGAGAGCAGTGCTTTAAAAATGGTGTGACATGCAAATAATGAGGCCGTGTTGTTTTGTCTTTTCCACACATGAAGGCCTAACTTTGCTTAGCCGTCTGTACAATTTGTCAAAATAGATTAATCAAAACTAACTCACGGCAACAAAGGCAACTTATGGTCGTACGCACTGAGCCTTAACGCTCTCACAAAGCAGCATATTGCTGAGTTCGTCAAAATTGTATATACCGGGTCTTACATTTTAAATGTGGTTAGCTGATTTGAATAGACACAGACTTAAACAAAGTGTTGGTCCAGCCAAGTGAGGTCGTCATCGGTATCATGCAATTTATCCTTTCGAGTGCACGTGCTACTGCAACAGATGTCACATGCGTGAGACAACTCACTCCCCGCCTGTGCTGAATCCCTCCCTTTAATTAGAATAAAGTCAAATGTTAAAACTTAAAATTTGGAGTTGTCACTGGCTTACTGACACGTTCGCCGTGACTTTTAAAAATCTGTGTAAAGTACAAATTGCTGCAATCGATTAAAATATTTACCACCAGCGCTGATTCAGGGGCTCAAAAATTTGTGTTTAGACAGTACTTATTCGGCAGCAAACTTGGAGTAGCTATGCGTGGAATCTGTTTACATACTACCACGGGTTGATTCTGAATTTTCAAAACCAGAAAATCAAAGCAGGCTGTGCTATGGCGGTGACGTTTTGTGAAAACTAACAAAAGGAATGGCGAGCACTTTATAGAACTAAATTAATATGCTAAAACATCTAAACAGCATTATAAATGTCGGTTTTTGAGGCAAGGGTATGCAGTCAATCTTCAAAGTGGGCTAAATTTCGATATTTTTGACAAAATTGCACAAATTATCTCGAGGCGAAAAGTTGAGGCAAAGCATTTCTCTCTCTCTCTCTCTCCCTTTTATTGCATTGGCGTGCATGTAAATTTCATTAAAAAATTGAAGAAGAAATTTTGTTGGTTGATGCTACGAGGTTGCCTGTGCACCCGGACAGGTTGGGGCTAGGTGCTGACCTCAGTCTCGACTGAGGTTGACCTTGTATTCAGCACCATAGTAGAAGGCGAGGCAGCGTAAAGCGATTTGGTGGTGTGAGTGAATTTACTACTTGCTGTTACCATCAGAGTGGCCTTTCATTCGGCAAATTCGAAATGTGGGTTTCAACTATACGATGGGCCCTGAAAATGGGGTAAATTATTCTTTTGAAAGGTCCTGACATTTTAGAGATGATGGAATGGACATCAATGAGGAAAACATGTGGTTTGGTGTAGGTATTGACTGTTTATCAAGAAATGGAAAAACAACTTTGGCTAAGATTGGTGCTGAAGATGGTCTTGATATTTAAGGGCATTTTTGCCCATAACAATATGCACCTCATGATCGAGGAACTCGGTACCTCCTCACTTCTCCTGCCCTTTTTTGTTTACACACAACAAAGTGACTTTTCGCCTGTTTTGCAAAGGGAAAGGCAAACTGTTTGGAAGCAGGAGGTGATGCGCTATATGGGGAATCGGGAGACTTAGAAGTATGAAATGCAAGCGTGCTGCGTCTGCCATCAATTAAGCTCGGGTTTTCCAAACCTTTGGGTAGCCGGTGCGCATTACCTAGCGCGAATAAATTTTCCTTCTCATTGGAAGGTGTTGCAAAAGCCACAATGCAGTGGGAAGTGAACCGATACCAAAGCTGTGTTTCAGGAGGACCCAAGTTCGCGTGACAGTAGGTTAAGTGGAAAAGTTTGAAAGAGCATTTGCCCCTAGAATTGCATCTCTTCCACTGATAAGTCTCTAAGTCTTTATTCAACCGGCAAATTTCATCTACTTTAACATTCAGGGCAATCTGTGAATTATGCATGATGCTTAATTAATTGCATAAGTAGTTGCGGTTGTCAACTTACCGTTGCTGCCACTTCCCGGAGAGGGAATTTCTCTTCCACAAATAGCCAGATATGGTGGCTTGGCTATCCTCTCTGGCTTTTGTTGCAAGGTAAGCAAACTGCGTTCGCATCGGTCGTAGAGATATGGGCATCTTGTGGCAAGCTGTGGCAAGCAGCGCAGCCACCACGGTTTAGTCAACCCTGGACCAAGATAAACGACTAAAATAAGGATTCGTTATGCTCCTTATTATTAGAAATGTGTCCTTAGTATCCCCAACGGCTGCTAGGATATAAACTGGTTACGTCAAATTGTGATAGATGTGAGGGCAGGAGACCCATTATCAGCCCCACGTTCTCGATGCTTTAAGGCGACAACAATGTAGCCAGCTGTTACTTTCTTGGACCTTAGCATGTGATTGGAAAGTGCTATTCAATCTGCTTTGTCCTCAGTCTGCTCGCTTCAAGTATAAGCCGAGTTTTTGAAAAAATGACATTTCAAGAACAAAAATGGGACCTTCTTAAGGCGACTACGGGCAGCGATGAATTTCTCAATCATTCCAAAAAAGTGGTAGCTTGAGTACGGCGGATCAAATGTATGGGACAATTTACAAAAAGTGCTGAAAAGGGATGTTATGATGCACTTTATGCAACATGTCACTTGACTGTCTTGAAAAAAACTGCTTTATGCGAGAGAATAAGAGCAATGACAAAAATGAGGGACCTACAGGTAAGCAACCGTGTTAATGATAATCCTCCAGTGTCAAATGCGCCTTCCACCCACGTGAAGGTACATGACCCAGAGGGATGTGCGCAACTCCGCCATGTGACTGGCCAGTTAAATTGGACCAATGAGCAAATCCCTCCCCACCTCATTGGCCTCTTGTAGTCAGCACTGCAGACACTGCAGGTGGTAAGGCGGGTAAAGAAAGAAAGCACAGTGTGGGGAGTCGGCAGCACGCGTGCGTAGTTGATAATTGGACATTTGTGATCACTTAAAATAACGCATGTGTTTAGTAAACACTATTCATGTTTATTACTGAACATTATTATTATTATTGTCCGATGCTAGCTATTTGCATATGGGCTTAATGGATGGATGGATGAAAGCAAGGACAAATACGTCAGGTGCGTTGAGGGTGGAGGAAAGAATGCGTTGGAAGTTAGAGGAGGAGGAGGAGGAGACAAGCATGGAAGGAAGGAAGGAGGTAAGGGGAGCACATAGCACGAGTATGTCTACTGACAACCTGTAAGTGGGTGGGGGAGGATATGGCGATTGGGTGGTGGGTAGGTGGGTAATGAGTGCAAACAGCGGTAGTGGTAGGTGCGTGGACGAGATGCGGGACAGAGAGAGAAAAAAGTGAGGAGGAATTAGAGGTGAGAGAGTAGATCCTACTGGGAAAGAAATGAATAAAGGAAAGGAAGAATAGGGGTAGAAAGAGGGACAGTGAGACGGAAATGACAGGGCATTGTGGGGAAGATGAGGGAAAAGGCGTGGGTGGGGTTAGATGAGGCAACAGAAGGAGTGGTGATATGTGTGCGACGTTGGGGGTGGCGGTATGTGTGGGAAGGCAAAGGGGGAAAAAAGGTAAGCAAATTCTTCGCTGGTGGTGCGGCAGTCGAACTGGGGAGAGTTCGCCTCCTGCGCGAAGATGGTGCTGCCCGCCGCAGCCGCACTCCCTGGCCCTGGCGGCGGGCAGCCCGGCCGTACGCACTGCGCTGCACGGTTTCCTCGTAGTGACCGCGAGAAACGCACGCGCAGCGCATCTACAGTACCGTACCAACAGCTGCCCCGTCTGAACATGGTGGTACGTGTTGCCGTGCGGTGCGGTGTGGTGTGGCCAACCAAATAAAGAAGGAATCATCCATGTGGTTTTCTGGCTACCACTTCTCACTTCACTTTACTCGCGGTGTGGTGTCATGCCATTTACGGTTCGTGATGTGTGCTGTTGCGTAATCTGACTTTGGAATGTGGTGTGACTAGCTTCCTCCTCATCTAATGGTGGTGTCTGATGGAACGGGTGGACGCTCCTGGGGCCGCTTTGCGACCCCAGACCGCGCGGTTCTACAAAAAATCTCCAGCGTGGCTGATGAAACGATGGCTAACTCTCCTGGTTCTGGTCTGAAACCGTGCTCGTGATCCCCTCCTCTTATGGTGTACTATTGCCCACTCTGATGGCTCAACCCCTTTTCGCCTCCTATGGCGGTGTACTGTTACGTAATCCAATGTTGCTTGGCGAATGCCCTACTCCTGTAGTGAAGTCACGTGACCGAGACCGCGACCTCGGCTTGCCTGGTACCCCTGATGGGGTCACGTGACCTGATAAAACCAACCTATCTCCTCCCCTCCCACTCATAGATCTTGTATTTCACAATGCCATCCACATGCAACCGCCGAAGAATCCGGACAGTGGACGTGGCGGTCCATTATTTCTTTGGGACAGACAGACAGATACCAACAGCTATTTACCATGACATACCTCTCACACCCATTCGACACCGTAAAAGGTGAAGTCAACTAGTAACCTCCATCAACTGATGACATTAAAATTCAAGGCCACACTGTCTACTATCAATGGGCTTAACTTACAAGTGCATTGATATTAGCATGCGTAAAATTTGAATTTAATTTAAACTACCACCTTAGGACTGCACTTCCCACCGAACAGCCAGAAATCTACTGGCGCATCTACCTACCACTGCTTAGACCACGCACACTTGATAACACAACTTCCTATGCCACCTTTTACGGACAGCTGCAAAACGACCAAACTAATAAAATCTCATGTCTACTCACCTCCAACAGCAAATACCCTCACCTCGCCAGGATATCCTACGTTTCTAAGTCTGTTGATCGTCACCATATCTTTTGGAAGCCAAAACTAGGAGGTCAGCACTTGTTTCACTCCCTTTGCGGTTTCAAACAATCTACGATGAAAAATGAAGACGTCACAATCAAAAACGTTTCTCATATCCGCCTCGTTTTACCAAAACGCTATGCATTATTGACCAGGAATGGGAAAAGTGCATGAAAAGTAATCGCAACTAGCAAATTGAGACCCGTTTCCACCTGGACAAAGTTCAAAGTGATGGCAAAGGCAGAAATCACATTTTGTGGCAGTCGAAAATGCCTCTACACTTATAGCAAATACTTCACCAAAAAAGGCAAATTGCCGTCAAATTTAGAATACGCAACACCTTTAACAAGTGAAGACAAATGCTAGGTGCATTTTTAACAATGTTCAGCAAATTGGGACTCGGTTGTCTGAACCCACCGCTATTACAATAAGGAAATAAAACAATGAAAATTGGTCGCTTAAACTATTGTACAATGTAATTAAAAACTGAACCTTAGCAGTATATAGGTGAATGCGAAATTGGATGTTGAAATGTGCACATGTGTAAATGAGCACCTTTACAACGCATTAAGACTAATGCGATAACGCACTAGATTTTTAACTTTTTGCAGACCTAAACAATATTAAACAAATTTTTATTGATTCAACAATAGCAAGCCACTAAACACGAATATAGCATTGGTATTTCTGAAGCGCCTGGCACTTCCTCAAAACATGTAAAATAGGTAACAAATGGTCTTGCATCAAAAGACCGAGGACAAGTTACAAAGCACTCGCGCACCGGTCGTGATCATTTTGAATGTACCAATGTATTTAAACGTAGTTGGTTTATTTGCTCTGCATAATTTATCAACAATCCTACCTTACCGAGCAATCATTTCCACCACTGTGAGGCAGTGCTGCAACGAGCGCAGTTAAGCCTACACATATTTTAGTGACCATGCTGACAAAGAAGTCAGCTAATTTTCTTCATTTCTTTCTTAGACCCTGTTATTACATACTGTCCGCTGGTCTTTTTGATAAAGTGGGTGGAAACAATGAACGCAGTGGCATAAGATCGAGTATGACTTGATTGGTCATGCTGTTCGATCGCAAATGTTAAAAGCTGCTGCTATGTCAGAAAAGAACAAGAAAACAAATACTGCATGACTCCAGCACGTTTTCAAATTGTTGACGTAATGTACAAGTAATGTGGTCAAATTCGTAAACTCGTCATTAGTGTCATCCACTTCCTCTCCAAATGTTATCGTATTCTTGCAGCGTCCAGTACAGGAACCAAAAGTGCATGCAGATCAGCTTAATGTCAACGACGATGAAGGGAGTGAAATCTGAGCAGTGTTTGAAGAAAATGCGCTAGTGCCAAAGAAAAAGCACTTCATTTTCTGCTCTGCTGTCACATTACAAGAGAAAGATGGACCATCACTTTTCACGCACTGAAGCAAGTTCTGTCTTCGTGGCTGGCCTACGGCGCTCCCTTTGTTTTATGGGTTATTCACATAGATGACTCCTTCTTTATTTGGATAGCAGAGCCGTACCGCACCGCACGTCAAAGCGCTCCACCATGTTCAGGCGGGGTAGCTGTTGGTACGGTACGGTAGCTGCGCTGCGCGTGCGCTTCTCACGGTCACTACGGGGAAACCGTGCAGCGCAGTGCGTACGGCCGGGCTGTCCGCCGCCAGGGCCAGGGAGTGCGGCTGCGGCGGGCAGCACCATCTTCGCGCGGGAGGCGAACTCTCCCCAGTTCGACTGCCGCCTCACTCGCAAAAATTTTCCTTACCTTTTCTCCCCCTTTGAACTCCCACCCCCCACCCCTACCGTCGTACACATCACCACTCATTCTATTGCCCCTTTTCAGCACTTCTTTTGTAAATTGGAACCCATTTTGATTACGTAACATCTTCAAAGAAACTCCTTAGTACACAATTGCTTGAAAAGAAGTTCCTTGGATTGTGCTCCATTGTGCGCCGCTAATTAGCAGTGCTCAATAAAGCAGAACTTGCTGTAGGTGTATTATAGGTGGACGCATTGGCTTCGCTATGCGAGTGGTATTCAGGCAAAATAATTATGCAAAATAAACAACATTGACAGTTAGCGTTTTCAGTGTTTTAAACACGGTTGTTTTAGTTCCACCCATTTATCCCTGTTTGTCATTAGGTTCTCCTAAGATGATTGGCCTAACTAGCACCGATTTCGGTTCAAATGCAAGTGCCTACCTCACACAGTGGCACACACAATAACGCATCGCGTAGCAGCATCAATAAAACTTATGTTAACGGAAGTAAATGTTGACTCTGGGAGGTATTTGCAATAAGAAAACTGTGGGAATGCGTCGATCCGGATTGTGTGACTCCACAGGTAGTGGAAGATGATAAAAGATTTTCCCGCTTGGAAGCCATTTTGATCATAAAACATTTCCAAGAAATTTTTGCTGTATAAATTCGTTTAATTCAATCTCATTTCTTTACTGCCAGAAAAATAAAGGCACACATGCGGGCAAAATTGATTTCTTTCCAGTTCTACTCATGCTAAATTTACATTGGGAAAATTGAATCTAATTCACCCACTCTCATTGTAAAGCCATGGGCACTAAAGACCATCTGCAGCCGATTTTTATTCCGAACCACTTTCGCTCCACTAAAACGAGCAAATCAGGTTTATCTAAAGCTAAATATTCCTTCCCATTCCACTTTTACTGCAATCACTGGGCGCAAACTAAATTATCTACAGCAACCCAAATCATGCACAAGAGCGCTAATTGTACAGCGAATAGGACTTGACCAATGACTACAGCGCATTTATTTACTACCCACCGCAATTAATCTGTACGAGCATTTAAGGATTGCTCTTATCAATGCAGCGCCATGCTTGGTCATGTGCGATGCTACAAGCAAGCGCCCTTACATCAGTGTGCAGTGTGGCTAGTGAGCGGTTAGCATCAAAAGCCATTGCCAAATAACAGCTAAGCGGAGCATAACGGCTAAAGCAAAGCAGTGTCAATGTGCAGGCAATGGAGTCAACCACCTGATTTAATCATGTCCATACCATAGTCATTTGTGAGTTCATTTAGCACAAAACGCATCTGCAATAGAACTGATGTGCTGGCAGCAGTTCTGTATCATGCGTTATGCATTAGTGCAGATTTGGTTCTGATTGAGCTCACCCCATCTACCTGGGAGTCCAATACAACCTCTACAATAGTTGCAGCGACTCATGAGAAACACAGTTTGGGCATTTGGAATGCAGTTTATGTTACAGAATCGAGGCAAAATTGAAGTAGAGGGAAATGTGTACACCGACGTCTAGCTCCTCCGCCACCATGTTATATGGAGGCATGCTCACTAGCGTCGGTGTAGGTGCAACCTCAGTCGTCTACCACCATTGCTGCGACCATCCCCACGGCTGCGTATATTGTGGTGCCGCCACAGGCGACCATGCATACGGCATGCCCCAGTGCGGCTTCTGCACCGGCCACCATGCACACTTCTCCTCACATGGTGGGGCCTTCACAACCTCAGCCCACGGTGCCCACTTCCATGGATACGGACATGGCCAACTCCCAAACTCCATTTCTTTGGCTGTCTCCTCAATTGCCTTGGAATGACCGGTGCGCTGGAGTGTGTTTGCTTATATACTCTTCTCGTTGGTCCGATTTGCGTCGCATGATGCTCGTGCGCAACGTGCTTTTGCTGCTATGCACGTGCTTTCCGCTCCTCAATGCCACTCTCGTGATTCAGACACCAGGATAGATCCGGAGCTATTGATTACCTATGCTCTAGTGACTCGAGGAAACAGAATATGGTTGACAGTGTATCAGTGGTAAAGTGTTTTATGGCTTGTGCGCCTTATTCAGATAAGAGTCTAGTCGAATTAGCTTTGCCAAACGAGCTGACCTACAGCACTCGGTCAAACCGTAATGACTGCAAATCAGGTGTCAATCACTCCTCTTACCGACATCCTCCTAAGTAAGTAGTCAAAGCAACACAGGACAAACATTTATTTAATTTTGCAAACACTGATCATTTATTTGTCAATTTTATAACATACTTACCTCATGTCTCATAAAAACGCTGTCCACTATGTTATGGCTCCAGTGTGATGTAGGTATTGCCAAACTAATCGGCTTTGACACATCACTGAGACGCATAAACGTTTTAGCTCTGCAAAAATATATCGCTAATAACTACAGTAAATTTCAGAAGCCACAGCATAATCGCCCGATACGAGGAACCGGACTGAGTTTTAAAATGCTGAAGATCGAATGTAAGTTAAGATGCAGATAAACGAATTTAAATTTAAACCATTTTTGAGTTCAACTTCAAAGCACATGTCCAGTCGTCGGCTCTCTGATCACGAAATGGCTTTTAGGAACTCTGGTAAAGTTTTGTGTGCAACTAATTAACAAGCTGGCTTGGGCTGCCCGAATAAGTCCTTTACAGCCATGCAATTTTCAGCAGGCATATATATTCTCATTATTACTGTGAAATGCTTGCTGCTGAGAGGGCATTCAAGAAATAATAAAGCTTATTAGGCTAGCTGGCATTGTGCCCCGTACTGCAGGTGTCTACAACTCCAGGAAGCCACACTGTTTAAAGGGTTTAAGAGAGTTTTGCTCAATAGACATTCATTTATAAGTTAATGGCTTATTCACTATCAGTCATTTTATAGAGCGAACCGGATAAAGACTGTAGACTGTTTCGCATAGCACATTTAGCAGCAGTACGAATAAGGATGCCACCGAATACCAGTCATTGCAAGGCACAATTACAGAGGCACTAAGCTCCATGTAAAAACCTGTAGATTAGATGATCAGTGGCATTGATGTCGCAGAAATTGGTGATGAGTGCGACGAATAAGACCGCACAGGTATGGGCGATGATATGCAGTTGGGTCAAAATTGGAACGCATATGCCCGTTAGTTGTGCAAACAATCCTGATCTTCTTGTATGCTCGTGTAGCACCAATTATAAGGAATACCATCGTGCTTGCTTTGGTGCGTGCGAACCGTGGATGTGATGGTGTGATGAGCACCAGAGATGTCAGTAACTATGACTACACCCATTAGCAATTTTATAAAACAGGTACATGTGCCCACATTTTCTTATTCATAAAAGCGGTCTCACTTTGCATGCCGTAGGCTCGAGTAACATACCGTTTTAGATTGGTGCTTTGATTTTGTGATTTGGGCGTAAAACTTTGTTGTGTGTGTAAATATTTGATGACTAGCCATACGCGTGTGCAGGAAATTCTATCATCTGGTCAAATTTCCACATTTTATATCATTTCAAACCAAGACATGCTTGTCCATGCATTTGTAACTTTTCTTGCATTCCTAAAGCTAACAACACCATGGCCTCGTTCGTCCCTACTAGGGATAGCTTAGAAATTGGGGCCGATGCGTACGCAGTTAAATAACTTCCCCAAGTCGCATTATTGTCCATTTAAGAGACAATCAATTATGCGAAAACCACCAGCTTATGCTTATAATCTTTTAAACGAACTTCTTACTCTCCCGCGAAATAGTGCTGTCCTTTTGCACTAAACTACTTTGTATTGCCCTCATCAGTGTTTGAGTCCACTGCAAAGCACGTAACTTGGGATGACTTTAAAGTGGGTGAAAAATCATAGTTTAAATGGGACTATTTATTATATCTTTTTGGGTAAATGTAGAGTTTTTACACTCAGCTTAGGTGCTTAACTTCGTGGTAACGGCCTCACCGTAATTGTTACTTCATCATATCTCTCTGCGAGGTTAACACAAACGACGCAAGTGTCCAGCTGTTCTTTATAGTGCATTAAGAGGCAAATTCAGGAACCTTTTAAAGCAATAAAAGGAACTATTTGCACAGTGAGGTGTTTGGTTTCACAGAAGCGGGTGGTTCACTGCCTAATGGGGGGAATTCATCGATAGAAGATAGTCGCACCGATGGAAAATAAACATGAAAGGCATTTGGATACTGCTCCAGCAGTGGCTTTTTTATGCGTTCAAAAAGGTCACATTGCTTCAACCATTTGGTAAGATAACTATACAACGTGTAAAAACCACTTTTTAATAACGCTTTAGCAAACTTACTAGTGAGGCATCTGGATGGTAATGAGGTTAGAATTAAGGGCTTGAAAATAGCTCGAAAAGGCTTGACGTAATGAAATATGAAACAGAAATAGGGCTAATTGTCAAAATATGGAGGGCTAAAATGCAGAGAATAGGGGGTTGATTGAGGAGTGAAAGAGCAAAATAAATGATGGTTTTGATATTTATTTTTAATTGTTGAAAACGCATTAGCAGTTTTGATAAGCCATTTTAATGACAAAAAACTTCCAAATAATACAATAAAAGTGTTATAAAATGCGATGGGCATTTATTAAGGTGTTCGTCAAAGGAAGACAGAGATGGGCAAAATAATCGTTGCAAATGTTGCAAGAATTGGGCGTAACATCTAAACTGAGCAAAATCATCAGGGATCCTAGGTGAAATCGTTAGCTATCAACTTAGGAGATTGTCGGTAAGAGGAGTGATTGACACCTGATTTGCAGTCATTACGGTTTGACCGAGTGCTGTAGGTCAGCTCGTTTGGCAAAGCTAATTCGACTAGACTCTTATCTGAATAAGGCGCACAAGCCATAAAACACTTTACCACTGATACACTGTCAACCATATTCTGTTTCCTCGAGTCACTAGAGCATAGGTAATCAATAGCTCCGGATCTATCCTGGTGTCTGAATCACGAGAGTGGCATTGAGGAGCGGAAAGCACGTGCATAGCAGCAAAAGCACGTTGCGCACGAGCATCATGCGACGCAAATCGGACCAACGAGAAGAGTATATAAGCAAACACACTCCAGCGCACCGGTCATTCCAAGGCAATTGAGGAGACAGCCAAAGAAATGGAGTTTGGGAGTTGGCCATGTCCGTATCCATGGAAGTGGGCACCGTGGGCTGAGGTTGTGAAGGCCCCACCATGTGAGGAGAAGTGTGCATGGTGGCCGGTGCAGAAGCCGCACTGGGGCATGCCGTATGCATGGTCGCCTGTGGCGGCACCACAATATACGCAGCCGTGGGGATGGTCGCAGCAATGGTGGTAGACGACTGAGGTTGCACCTACACCGACGCTAGTGAGCATGCCTCCATATAACATGGTGGCGGAGGAGCTAGACGTCGGTGTACACATTTCCCTCTACTTCAATTTTGCCTCGATTCTGTAACATAAACTGCATTCCAAATGCCCAAACTGTGTTTTCATGAGTCGCTGCAACTATTGTAGAGGTTGTATTGGACTCCCAGGTAGATGGGGTGAGCTCAATCAGAACCAAATCTGCACTAATGCATAACGCATGATACAGAACTGCTGCCAGCACATCAGTTCTATTGCAGATGCGTTTTGTGCTAAATGAACTCACAAATGACTATGGTATGGACATGATTAAATCAGGTGGTTGACTCCATTGCCTGCACATTGACACTGCTTTGCTTTAGCCCTTATGCTCCGCTTAGCTGTTATTTGGCAATGGCTTTTGATGCTAACCGCTCACTAGCCACACTGCACACTGATGTAAGGGCGCTTGCTTGTAGCATCGCACATGACCAAGCTTGATGCTGCATTAATAAGAGCAATTCATAACTGTTCATTTAGAGCACTTACGTTGGATATTATATAAAAAAATCTTTGGTTCTGAAATGAAGGCATGGAATACCAAGTAACGGATTTATGTCGATTTTGCCATTGTGCGCACGAGTGTTTGCATTTTGTGCTGAACAAGAGGGAACAACCTTTTCCTTTTCAGATCTTGATATTTGTTGCAAATACTAACTGCATTTTCGACTAAAAGTAAGCAGCAAAAGAAGAAATTTATCCCTTGTACATTATTTTTGAATAGCTGAGACCAGGTTGTCCAGCTGTACCTGCAGTGCTGCATTCGGATATGCGCTTGGTCCTTTTAAGCATTTTTAAGTCGGATTACAGAGCATTTGGGGATGATGGACCTCACGATCTATAAATGATGACAGTAACTGGGCCGCGCTGGTTGAATTTGCCTCTCTGCGCTGTAAGAAATGGGCATCTCTCGGAGGTCAGTTTTAATACACTTATTTTGATGAGTGCAGGAAAGAACTAAATTCCAGTGATCTGCTTCACTGGATTGGAGGGCCGTTTTATATGTGAAGATTTCCTATTTTGGAGGATGTTGTGGCCAGCTTGTTAAAATTTTTTGTGATATGAGGTAGTATTTGACCAGGCAGTGCTATCCTCTATTCGTTTTGCGCAGGTGTTACCATAGGACGAGGCAATTGATCAAAAGATTTCTGAGCTTACTCTTGCATCAATTGGACACCTCTGTGACACAGAGAGCGAAGCCTGCATGAACTGCAACCCTTCATTAGTCAACGTTTAAATGGCTTCCCTTGACACAATCAATGATGTGACGGCACCACTAGCTTTTGTCAAATGCTGCTTTCCTGCAATCGTCTTGCTCGCCTACACAGCTGAGCAGCTAATGAAGGTGAAGCTGCATATGATGCTGCTCAAATATGAGCCAAAAGAATGGCTTGATCTGAGGAGAATTTCCACTAAATCATATGGTAATGCCGCAGAATGTAGATTGGTTTCCAACTGCAGAAATAATAAAGAACTCTTTCAAAGCCAGTTTTGTGGCATTGTAGTCTTAAATGAAGTTTTAAGTCTAAAATTGTAAAAAGGGGGATCATGATAAGATCGCAGTGGAGGGAGGGAAATGGGAACAGAGATCATAGTCGCCACCGCGGCAAGCTTAAAGGCAGAATTTAGCTTAAGTTAGACAATCACAATTGTAGGGACCCTCAAAACTCTGAAATGCACCTCAAAAATGCATGCGAGTGTTGTGATGCCTAGGCAGTTACGATGATGGCCGTACTCCAGTGAAATGTGTGATTAGAACACTGACACTTCAAACCTGTTAACATATATTGCAACGAGCTTAGCGTTCCACGCTCCAGGGCTCAAGCTGAAAGATCTGGACTCTTTACCTCTGCCGCATTTACTTGCACCTACTTAGGCAGCTGTGAGCTAGCTGTTACAGCGCGAATGCTTGATATATGATCGTACGAGCTGGAGCCATGCAATTCCTGCAATGAGTTGATATGGAAATAAAGCTACTAAAACATGAGATGGCACTGATTTGGCTTGCACATTAGTGGTTGTATTTGTGTTGAAGTGCAGTGCTTAGCAAGGATGGCAAATCTTAGGCTAGGTGGAAGTGAACTTAAGCGGCTGGCTAAATCAATTTTTATCGAGACCGATGAAGATTTTAATAGGCCAGGGGGGACTCTCTGACCCCACTTAAGGGTATAAATCTGTACTTGGATGCGTGCAAATAATGCCCAGTGGCTTCACGGTATCAAGCATCATTTGTCTGAATGCTTCCTTACTTTGGCTGACACTCGTTCATCATAATGTACGTCAAGGAGGCACTATCAAGATTGTCCAGTTTTGATGTTTTTGGATATTGCCCTTAAACCAAGCTATTTTGGGCATTTAGAGACTTCTCTGTTCCACCACAAGTTGTCTGCCCCCATCTAAGGGAAGGAAAGGAGCAACAAGCTAAAAAATAGGCCAACGAAAGCGGGTGAGTTGGTAAATGAATGGTAGAGTGCTGACGAAATGAAGCAAAGAAAGTAATAAGCAGCCCAGCTCCCTTGAGGTCCTTTTATAAAAGGAAGAAATGCCTTTTTGTTGATGGGCTCTACTGGGTTTGCAGGAACGCCTCGGTAAGGTATGCTGGTGTAAGTGCAATATAATTACCGGTTGCAGTGAAGTTCAATGAGACAGCGTTAATGACGTTATCAATAATACTGCCAAGTAGTGGTAGTCTTGACTAGTACTGGCTTGCGTTGATGTGACAATTATTATCAATCTCTGCTCTACCAGCAACGTGCTCCTTGATTTTTCTAGCACATCCAAATTTGATCCTATTGTCACCCTAAAGGAACCACGAGGCCTTAAAGTAGAGAAAATAGTGATGAAGGCCAAAACATCAGCATCTTTGCCAACTCATCACAATTCCGTCTTTCCTCCTTGTTCTTTGGCGGAGTTGCTCACTTTAGTCAATGATTCGTATATTGGTAGAGGAGAGGCGTCCCCTCGCCTCCGCTGATAACTGGAGAATTAGAGTCGTGCAATACAGCATTAACAGCACAAAGGCTTTACTATGTTTTAATAAACCGCGCTATTCTCTAGGTCTACTTATCGTGGGAGCGAGTTTCCATCTTCTCCACCGAGAAATTGAAATTTTGCACATCCGGTTCGTAAGAAGCTGCAGCTAACTTTCTTATATTTTACTCTTCCTTGCACTGTTTCGAATAACAGGCCGAACGAATCACTTCTGGTCGCTTACATGATCAAAACTTTAAGTCAATCAGTTCTCTCATTATGAGTACCCGGAAAACGGGTTTGTGCAAGGTCTCTTTGAGACTTTTGCAATCCTCTCGTCTTCTCCTCTCACATGGCTGCAATTTCATTGCTTTTAGCAGAAAGTCATGCTGCCTTACCTACGATAGAGTCTTTCGATCACCGCCATCATCCTTCCTAGAACAAGGCAGCAATCAGCATAGACATGCGATTAGAAATAATCAGCAGAAACGCACATTCTCCAATTTCAAAAAGTCCATAGGAGTTCTTCCTGAAATGTGGGCTGAAAAGCCAAGGAGAAGAAGTCCCAAAAATAGTGCGTTTTATAAAGCACGGAAACGTCGGCGATCATTCTTACTCTCTCTCTTGCCTCCTTTGCATGCACTGCGATACAATACATCCACTTAAGGTGGAAAAGCACAAGGAAAAGTGGTGCCTGCTTTTACAAAACCACCTACAAGGGACAGTGTCTAAAGCTCAAACTAGATGGCACTGAAAGACATCTCACATCGCGTGCCACTAATCAGTTCACCCGCATCAGATTTGATTGATCTATTGCACATCAAATCGTCACACAGCTCATCTACGCGTTGCATCGTCAGCAATCACTAATCTGCCTCGATGCGTTATCGTTTCTACCAATCCCTAATTCATCATTGTCTCCCCCGCTTTGTTTTCTTGCCCACAGTCTTCTTCTCAGTATCACTTCATCAATCGTGTTCATCACCTATCACTTCAAGCCTCTTAGCTCGCCGTCACAGAAATATCTGGGGTCCAAAACAGACAAAAATCGTAGAAATTAGGGTTAAGATATGCTTTCAACCTCTTCCTATCCACTTATATTTATTTGCCTGTGTCATTTCAATGTTGTTATACAAAGCATTCAGTGCAGATCACATAGAGTGGAAAATCTATGATTGGTCTCTTCGAGTGTGCTACTAAAAATAATTCAAATCCCTTCCTCTAAGTCAACTACTTCATGCTTTGCCCAGTCATGAAGCCAAGTGATTAAATGCGGGGTCTAATTAAAAGTGGATTGGAAAGAGGTGAAAAAGACTGGGGCGCGCCTAATTGCACCACTGCACTAAGCCATCTCACAATGCCCCTTTCCCATCCTTCTGTCCGTCCCCACCCTAACTCCTTCCATTGCAGATGCCTCTCATGTCTGCACCTCTGTCTCAGCCATTCCCTCATCTACCTCAACTAAGCAGTTAGTTAACTTAGCTCCTGCCAAAAAGGGCATGGCCTACCATTGCCTATTGTAATGTAAACAGCAGTTATTTTAAGCGCTTGAAGAGTTATACGCATCATAGATAAGTTACCGAACTTTCATTCACAAAAGAACCTTTTGTGTTGAAATTCAAATCGACCCGTCTAACTAACTCCACACAATTTCACACAGTGTAAATTAAGGTCTTCTTTTCCACGGATATTAGGAGTCAAGGCACATACATAGGAGAGTGTGGTAATCTCTTCGATTTGGGTAAGTAGGAGCCCCTATATTTGCGCCTTCTTTTCCATGTCCCAATTTAACGCATCTTCGTTGCGCAAACCAAGAGCGTTAGTTATGACACTCTTAGCACCCGCAGTCACCAGGGTATATACAACAATGCTCCAGGGTAGTGTTCTTTTGAAATGCAAAGTCTGCAAGTTTTTTAACCTCCACTCCAGCTATTTTGATTGTTGAGGTGGGTCGTAGTACATAATAGGCATTTTGCAATTGCTGCCCTTGTGTGAAACCTCTGGATGGCCTTTATCAGCCTTAATTTAAAATGCGATCCAATATTCTTTTGCAAAGCTAACTACTACGAAGTTTATTGAATTGCAGAAGTTCTTCAAAAAGAGTACATACCTTCAAAAGGATAATCCATTCCGTCCGCATTCCAATTGATGGCCTTGATCGTTAATATTTTGCACACCACTAAATGACAGGAAATATGAGTTTAATCCTAAACGGATTCCACACAAGCGACTTAGAAACACTTTTGCAGGATACTTAAAGGTTAATGACAAAGTGCATATTGAAAGTCGTGCACATATGATTATACTGACAGGGGTGCCTTACACATGTTACGCAAGACGACTTTCCTTTTAACAAACTTCACTTGAGCCACTCCTAAAATACCGTTTTGCATGCCGTTGTAACAGTAATGAATTGTGACTTAGCTAAAAATCTGCGGTCATGAAAGAATTTGCAATTTACCGATGTCTTCAACCGAATGAGACAACAAATGGCAACGAGACAACCGTGGAACTGTACACTGGCGCGCTAAAAACACAATAATTGCCTGCGGGGGGCTGCTTGGCATGTATGACCCGGAAATAAGCTGACGCGTACTCTACGCCTACTAAAGCTATTGTTGCTTAAAACAATGACCTAGCCTTACCTGCCTCTATTTCTAGCTACTTGTTTACAGTCGGTTGCAAATGTAGTCATGTGTGCAGGAGGTGGTGAAAGGCTGTAATTGAAGCCGGTCAATGCATTACTATGGGAATGTGAAGAAAGGTCATGAGATCCTCTTACAATTCAGTTTTGGAACAGTTTAGCGCATAAGGTCTGATATTAATTAAAGGCTAGAAAAAGACTTCATTCTTATTGAGTGACTAGCCTAGCCTCTTCGTGTGAAAAGGAGGAAAATGGAGTATAGGAAGGAATGCTTACTCTGTGTTTGTCCAATTCTTGGAATGTGAAGAGTTCAGGTGATTAATAGACGCACCCAATGTCCGGACTCTATAAGTTACGCAACAAATGAAAGAAGTGAGCAAGACTGGGATAATCTAACCGACTTTAAGGGTTGCTCTCGTCTGTTTAGTTTCTGCGTTTGCCAGCAATTGTTTGCTAAGCTTCCTCGATTCTGAGCCAGAGTGGGTTTAGACCAGTTCTTCAGTTCCGGAGATAAACTTTCCAGCATGTTAGGATGGATAGGTACGCAAGATCAGCAGTCTCAAGGCAAGCAATCTGCCGTTTTGCTTGGTAAGGTAGAACGCACTTAAAAGTAAAGCACCAACACTTAAACGGCATACAATAGGAGGCGAAGCTCATAAGGTACCTTTTAGCGGCTTTGTCAAATATGGCACATTTAAACTAGTGATGAGCTCATAGAGACTTGGAATACAGCTGAATTTAGTTCCTAAGGTGAAAAAACCCAATCCACTTACCGCGTTCATGCGACCAAGAAGAATTTATAAAAGGTGGGGCAGAAGCGACTTTAAGACAAATATGCTGCACAACAATTGACGACTAGGCATTCATTAAAAGGATGCGGTCAGGAGATTGGTGACGAACAATGTCGCGACAATACATTCTGTCATCTGTTAAATGTAGGATCTACTGACAACACAGAATAATTGTAGGGAGTCTAGCAAAATAAACACTTCAACACTGTTTTGCTATTAACTTATTTTCTACGTCGTATTTGCAAATTGCTTTACGCTTGTATGCGTGTCCTTTTACACTGTTGAAAGTCATAATTGCACATTTATGGCACAACAACACGAACCTTCTCAAATGGCTCAACTCACTAATCGTTTTATTGAAGAATTAGCGTTAATGACAAGCCTTTCTTTATTTGGAGACAAATTACTTTCAAAATTGGAATGTGCCACTATGAGTCCAAAAGAATGCTGTCCCTCCAATTTGATAAAATCAATGCTCTAACCTCGTATCAAATCTGTCTAGTCAGCATTTGGGATAGAAGATCACAACCATTTAATGCCGTAAGTCATGCTACCGGCATGTAGCGCCCGTTCTGGACACAACATAATGTCAGGCAGAACTGACGAGTGCAAGGCAATTAGAAGAGCAGAGACATCTTTAATAAGCATAAATTTAGGATGACTTGATGTGACAGCTCATTACGCTTCCGTTCTATGCCCGTTTCTTTAGGCAATCGAAACACCCTTTCTCCTTATTGACAAAAAGTGATAAGGTAACTGTCTAAGTGGGTGAAAACGAAGCCCTTAAAATGTCCGCTATGCTAAAATTCTTTTTGACAAACAATTTCCTAATCTGTACAGAAGAGGCAAAATCCGAAGGACCGCTCATCATTTGAAAGACGACGAAGAGGCAAGTATTGCAAGGCAAAGTTTGATCTCATGACCTCACTTTTGAAAATTATGGTCGGACGCGCGACCACTGCTCCTCTGCGTTTTAAGCACACGTTAGGCTGAAGGACAGATCCAGAAGGTGTTCTTGCCAACTCACTAAAATCGCCGTAAGTTTACTGTAGGATTTCATGCAGCCTGCCTTTGTCCTCAACAAAATGTGTGTATACAGATGTACAATATGCTCCACGCCATTCAGAAGTATCACCTTATGGCATACACACATGCGTCGCAAGCATCGTGGTAGGCAGATTTCAATTTTATGTGCACATACATTTCTGTCTACATGAATACGTACATTACTGAGAGCGTGTCACCATGGATGGATGTGCCTGTTTATGCATTAATAGTTAGCGTCAGCTTACGAAACCTCGAAACGTGTGCAGCGGGAAGGAAGTAGTTTCAATTCAATCAACAAAGCAAGCAGAAAAGTCAGGCGGATAGCAGAATGGTTTCCTTCTTTCACGTGTGTTTGATATGTTTCAGCAAGCTTGGATCTGCATTATCCGACTTGCTCAAAGGTTTTCAACACACTCGGCATGGCCTTATGGCATCAAAAATATAAGACAAATTACAGTACCGCTGTGGTTGTCTTGCCTTTTAACCCATTCACACAAAAATTACCGCAAGCACTTTTAATCCTCAAAATAGCCTCGAACCACAATTCGTGCGGGTTGTGTTTTGATTCATTTGCCAACTTCCATTCACTTCTCAGCCATTTTATCGGTGCACATGTTTGTTGGTAAAAAGCTCTAATTGAGTTTAGTGCGTGCTCTGCTTTTCAGCTATGCACTTGGCGTCGCCTGGCTACTCTTCCTAAACTAATGTTTTATTGTACCACTTTGCAGCCCCGAGGACGGAAGATCCAGAAGTATGCCCTAGCTGCCTAGAATTTTGCCAGACGTGAGAAGCAGCAAAAATTCACACGCGAGCGCGTCATTTCTGTAAGAATTCCCTTGTTGATTGAACATAGATTACATTTATTACTTGTAGTAACACCTTGATCCCTTCTACTTGGCAGAGATTTGGCACGCATTAGTAGGATAGAATGTGAGTAAACGTTATCATATCAAAATAATTTAGGAGAATTAGGTTTCCTCTGTGTTAATTTATTTACCATTCAGCTGCAACTGATGGCTAGGCAAAGTACTAGCTCTTATTACTCAGCCTACGATACTGGGAAACAGAGGTCGTGCACGGTCTTACATGAAGCGGATCTGGCTGTGCGAAGCCAGTCGAATGTTGCTTGTATGTCATTGATAAAGCAAACATGGCATTTCGCCGAAGTACATTGGCAATTTGTCTAGTTTAGACGATGACACAGTGCCATCACATGGTCAACATTTGAGCGTGTACTCATTAGCATTACAACAAAAATGCTATAATAACCTACTCAGTTATCTGCATTTTAGAACTCTTCGATCGACTGCCTCAGTTCTTTGTCCACGTGCACATGCTAATCTAAGTTCTTCATGATTTGGAATGCACTCAATATTAGCTATAAACGCAGCTTTTTCGACTTCGAGGAATTCTCGGTGCACTATACTTCACGCACGCATTTCCTTGTTGTTATTTTTGTGGATGCGATATTTGGTTAATTGCTCACACCACCAAGTTGGTTCTTATTAACCTATGCGGAAAAGTTTAATTTGTTGCCCTTATTGCCGTCCTTGCAAATCATACTATCTGGATTACGGTTAGTTGATGCATTTTCATTTTCCCGGGCCGATGCTTTACGAGCATTGGTTAAGTTTAATAACTACTAATGCAGGTCGGATTGCTGAAATATTTGCGCAAATGTTAGTCTGTTCGGTACCACCGTTCAACCACCTTGTAACTCACGCAATTCTTGCCAACCAAACCGTTGACCACCTCCTTAGGAGAGTATCGTCTGTCCCAATCCAGCTAAAGTCCCTCTGAGGTGGCTGACTAATCTTTAACCTAGCGTTTTGTGCTGATCTGCAAATGCTGTTTATTGAACGTTGAAGTCGATTGCTGTGCAGCTCTGTGTTCCGTCTCTCTCATAGGTGATCCATGAAAAGCGGTTGGGCATTCTACTAGTCTTTCCCTTATTAAATTCCTTAAAAATAGCTTGCTCTGGCAGTTATTCTTACTAATGACAGATTCGACCATTTCATTCGCCTGTGCGATAAGCAGTGTAGTAGATGATAACTTAAAAACACTGAAAATGGTATAGCTGTGGTATAATGCCTACTTTGAAGGCACACGTTCTTGGATAATTGAAGGAGATATTTCATGCAGTCGTTGAGAGAAAATTAACATTAACATTGACAGCACGAGTGATCTCCAACAGTCGAAAGTGGAGGTGAAAGGGGGAGAAGAAACAAACCGGGTCTGTCTCTCGTCCAAATGTTCTGCAATTCGATGTTGCAGAAGAGCTGGCGCTGGCACGATGACGAGATTGTTGGTGAGCATAAAGACAACATTGTGCATATTCACAACGCCAATAAAGCGACTGCGTGGATAGAGGCACTCAAGTGGGAGAAGTCACATTGCCACAAACGTCGGACAGGTTGACTGCGGCGGTGCGCCGGTGATGTCTAGAACTACTCTATTTGAGCACGCATCGGGCATTAAGGGTGTCACAAACTGCCTGTTGGCCGCACAATTAGGTTGTAGATCGCTGCACTCTATGTGCGCTGCATCATTGACCACTACGACTCAGTGAAGGCGCACTCTGATTTCAGGCTTGCACTGCTGAATGTGCGGCCTAGGATAGATTGGTTCTTTGCTGTCTGTGCTTGCGTGAGGATGACCTGGAGACGAAGGTGCCTCCCAAAGCACCTAAGAAATCATCCTGATAGCACCACCAGCATACCCGAGGCGAGAGACCAATGCATTCTTCATCACTGTCTAACCTATTCTTGCCTCTATGATGTAGGACATCTCTTGTGTTTGCAACATTACCGTTTCTAACAGTTTAAATCTGAGACGTAAACATTGGTAGATTTTTGAAAGTTATTAGGAATGTGAGACTGTCGATCAGTTGTGGAATGTGAAATGGGAATAGCAATTAGTCCAAACTTGTTTTTAATGAGAAGGAAAATGGATGTGGGTGCTGCAAACATTCGTCACCATTATGGACCATGGCTAGTACATTCTGAGTTTCCGACAAAAGCCCAGATTGTCCTCAAATATTCTGTCATACAGGAAGCGTGCGCCATCTTCTAGTAACATGCCAAGAATCACAAAATCTGGCACAGCAATCCCATTGTTTAGAAACTTTAGTACGTTTGACTGTAATATTGAACACAACCGAAAAGCACTCCCAGTATCTGCGCATGCATTGCTACCTCCGCAATGGGATGAAAGTTCCGGCAGGACCCACCCCGTCAGCCCCTTTTCTCTAATTGGAATGAGGTCAGAGAATGAAGCCATCACAAAGCCCACATCATTGTCGTCACCGTGGTGTCTTCGCCTCTTTCAGAGCATCAACTATGGGAAGAGAATCCGTCGACACGTTATTGAACGCAAGCTTTGCTGCCGTTGCAAGACAATTTTGCGTTACAGCTTGGAGAAACGAACACCTGCCGAGCGAGACATGCTTAAGCGGTGCAAGAGGAGAACCCAAAGGCGCTGCAGAAGATGGCGTTACAAAATGGTAGCAGGCTGAGAGGTGGATCACGACACTAGACCTGCAGACAGACGCACTGAGAAAGGAAGAAGGATTCTCCAGGACAGGTGGAATAAAAGGATACATTGAGCTTTGTCTTCACATATGTTGTTCACTTGAGTCTAGTCATGGTGGAGCAAAAGGAGAAATTGAGTTTTGTCTTCACTGATTTTGTTCATAGGAGCCCTAATAGGGAAGTAAAAGGAAGATTCGAGCTTTATCATCATCAATTTTGCTCGTGTGAGGCCAGTGTTGGTGGATTGAAAAGAGTAACTGAGCTTTGACTGCATATGCTTTGCTCATGTAGGGCTGGTGATAATAAAGCGAAACGTAACATTTGCCATTTTCTCAATGGATTTGTCTCACTTGATTGCCGTGATGGCGGAGTCAAATAGGTAATCGAGCCTTTCCTTCATCGGTCTCGTTCATGTGAGCCTAGTCGAGGTGGAGTGAAAAAAGCAAACGTGTCTGCTCATGAATTTCGCTTACGAAATTCTGGTGATGCTGAGATAAAAGGAGCAAATGAAATTTATCTTTATCGACTTTGCTCACGGAAGTCATGTGCTAGCTGAGTAAGATGGGATTTTAGCCTTAAATTCATCTACATTGCCCAGGCAAGTCAGAAGAAGGTGGCGTAAAACGAGCAGTTGAGGCTCGACGTCGTCGATTTCGCTCACGTGGGTTTTGTGATGTTTGAGTAAAACGAGAATTTCTGCTTTGCCTTGAGAGACTTTGCTTAGGTAAGTCAGGTGTTGGTGGAATAAAATGAGGATTGTAGATTTGTCTCCACCAATTTCGCCGACGTTAGTGAGGTAACTGTGTACTGAAAGGAGAAATGAACCATTTTCTTCATGGGTTCCGCTCACGTGAGTCAAGTTTTGGCATAACGCATGGAGGGATTGGGCGTTGTATTCGCAGCTTTGCTCACGTAAATCAAGTGGTGGTTGAAGGCAAAAGAGAAATTGAGCTTTATTTTCATCGAATTTGCTCACGTAAATCTAGTGATATTGGAGTGTAACGAGAATAGTTGCTTCATGTACAAGGATTCCACTCATGTGAATCTTGGGATGATTAAGCGAAACGAGATATTTAGCTTTGCATTTGAGGGTGCCCCCCGCGAGATTCTTGCAACGATTCCCTTAACACCCCATTGCATAAAGTTGTATTACAAATCAATTAAATACACAACAGAATAAACTAAACACTTTACTGCCCGTTTTTGTTCTTAGCTGATGCCACGTGCCAAAACTGAAAGACGTGTTTGTCTTATCAGATTGCTTTCGTTGCAGCAAAATATGTTGCAAGAGGACGTGTTGAGATGCGTGGTCTCGATTCGAAGTGCGGATAAATTGACCGTGAGAAGCTGTAGGTCATGGAAGCTGATTTGGCCCCCATACTGTCCGGTAATGAGTGTTCCATGTTAGTTAATGCTAAACGTCTACCACGTTTGCATTTCATGAATGTCCTATCAGATGGCATATGCAGTGCGAACTGGCTCAGGAGGAGTCGAATTTACTTCCCTTTATTCTTTCTGCTTGGTTACCCATTGGTTGCTCATTGTCCAAGTCCATCAACTTCAGTTTCTTTGAATAAGGAAAGATATTGCGTCCATACACCATAATCAAGCTTTATGCTATGGTGGTACTTTTCTTGCACTGGACTTGATGTGAACTTGTAGCTGGGGTCACCTGTGGGTCGCCGGCTTCGATCTAGGTAACAGCAGAAACCCCTAATTCTCCCTGATTTTCTTTGTGCTCGGATTGTTCAGATGCTTCGCAGTTATAACCAAGTGTTAAACAAAACACTCCCTTTGACTCCCAATCCCAGGAGTCCATATCGGCACAGTGTCGCAACTTGTTGGCGTTGGCTAAATACACGCAAGCTTTGTAGGGATCTCAGTCACCACCATCCCGTCTGATCAAACTGGATGTGACAGTCAACACTGCGTTACTAGCACCTCCACCACTTTTTGCACATTATGGAGAAAACTGCTGCAATTTTGCTTGAATAATCATGTAATTGGCCTCCTCTGGTGATCAGTTGATGGGGTAGGCGCCACTTTGTTAGCTTGTTAAGTGAGTGTGGCAGTTTGTGGTTGCTGTTTCAAAAACGATATTCCTGAGCTGATGGATGCATCAAACAGGCACTGTCTTAGCGGAGAGTGGTCAACTGCGCAATTTGTGGATTGCTTCATGTGTGTTACAATTTTCGACATGATGGCCATGATGCTTGTAGCTAAAATAACTTACTGATTAATTAACAAAACAATGAATCTATTTAAGAGACGTTTGTCTGTCCCAAGTAATGCTGAAGTGATTTGACAAGCATTGTGATAGGGGAAGGAAGAAGATAAGTCAGCAATTAACTGATGTCACACAGAGTAGAGGAAGGGGCTAGCTTTGAAAGGGGAGCCATTCAGCAAGCAACTGAGTTGAACTTATAAATCCACCGTGTCTTAACGTATGGATGAATAGGCAGGACGTTCAGTTCGATAGGCGGAAAAATTGATCAGGGTCTCGGGGACTTTTGATGATGGTTGGGTGGTGTCAATCCTAGCCTTAAGACCTTAACAGGTTGTGGGATGGCAGACGCGCCTCCTTATCGGTGAGTGCCTAGGTATTGGTGGTCATATAAAGAAGGTTGCATTTACTAATTGGTAATGGCGTGGCTGTTAAAGAAAATGTGTACGCTGTTGGACCCAACTTATGTCTAATAGCTCTTCGCTTGCGTGCGTTCGCGATTCAGGCAATTTACGGAGCGGTTGTTCGCATTCTACCAAATGCCAAATATCATTAAAATTACCCTTTTCACTGAGTTCATTCCATTCGTCCAAACAGATTAAAGAGCTGATAAACGGATGTATGATGAAAGAGTGGATAGCACAGCTATATTGTAGATTTAAATGGCATGCCCCCAAAGCATCTATCGTAGCTACTCGCGTGCCAAGAGAAGCGCAGCGAAGGCTAGGTCATGGTCTGTTTTCCTTTATTGAAGCGATCAGTTGCAAATGAAATGTAAAACCGTCGTTTTACACTTTGATGAGGCGGTCGCACAATGTAAATTTAACGGTTGCATAGCCATGGGCTGCGGTTCTCCATTAATCGAGAGCTGAAGAGATAAAACTGCCACACAAAGTCAATGATGCTGCCGAGATGCCATAACTGAGCCTATTTTTAAGTTTGGTTGTGATTACCTCTCACCGCCTAAGGATCTAATGCGGCCCCAGTAGTGCCACAAAATAAATTCACTTGAATTCTAATTTGCACTAGCTACCAATATCGACAGAAGAGGCTTTCAGTATCCCCCATATAGTTAAGTCAATACTTTGCCATAGAGCAATGTTTTGCCAAAAGAAAAGTAGTGAACTGCAAGGAAAACATCTGTGCACAAACTAATCTCGCTACACTACGAGCCGTGCACTTGATCTCACTGTATTTCGTCTCTCATTTTATAGCAATGATGACATCAAATTCTGTTCCCCTTCTACAGCTTGCATGGCTTGATTTGCATTATCATAGCCAAAATAAAGTGGATGCATTAGTTTTCCTGCAACCAAATACCACCACTCGAAGAACACGATTTTTAAATTTTATTTTAGCAAGGATGGCGATCGCTTTCGCAAAACATTAAATAGTTGTTGATTTAACAGCTTTAGAGATAAAAGGGTGCACAGATGTACCGATGGATTAAAGGATTTGTTAAGTGTGCGGTCAGTCATCCATCAGCCTCCCTGTTCATTAATGAGAGTTGATGCATTTTATGGTAGTGTTTCACCATTTTTTTGATTCAACTCAAGTTGTCGCGCCTCAACCACACACATTTGCCCATGTATTGCTTGACGTCTGTGAATCTTAGCCATTCTCAAATCGACAACTGTAGCACAAGTTACACTTTGCCGCAGCGTTGGGCATGCTAATGCTTTGTAACAGACATGAGGCAGCAAGCAGGACAATTTTGAATGTCAATGCTAAAATTGGCAGAGCTGCTGGGACTTTTCACAACTTGGACCCTTTGCACTTCCATTCTAATCAGTTGCGAATACTTCAAATTTCGCCTTTTCTCCATCCAGAAGGGTGACTTCATCAGCCGATCCGATCGCACTTTTTAAGTGGGCTTAAAAGAGGTCATCTCAAACGACTGTAGCGTTCGGAATTGCCAACGCATTTATGTATTTGTGATTTGTCAACGCATGGCGCATCATATGCTGCGATGCTTTGTAGCATTGAATTTATTGTCGGTGCATGCTTCTTTCTTTTTTCGACCCATACGCCGTCTAAACACTTGTTGCTTTAGCAGATGTTAAAATATAAAGGTGCGAGAATTCTCACTCCATTTTATAGGTCTCCCTAAATGGCTTCGGTCAGAAGGCAGGCGCTTCAGGCGAATTCTACACCCAGTCAAAGTCACGCATGGATGAAAGTCTTTCAGCCCTAAATCATAAACTGGATCAAACCATACTTGATGTTGAAGGACAACGTTGCTACTTGCGTCAGTGTTCCTATTACCAGTCTAATTTCATTTCGTTAGCCTCAGTTGAGTGCTCCCTTTAAATCACAACATAGCTCTGATGTCAGAGCCTGCAATACTGTAGAGTATAAACCAATTGACTCAACTGATTGTCGCATTTCTTCCCGTCACACGTATCTTAAAAGTCTGTCATCTCAATCATGCAAATGCAGAAAGAAAGGGAATGATGAGAGGATGGCTTATTTTGCCTTCCAATTTAAACTCATGCCAGAACGTTAAGGTGGACAGTATCACTTAAAGAGCGTGACATGCATCCTATTTGGTATTCTTACCACCATCTGGGAAACTCAGGCAAACAGCTTTACAAATTAGGAATTAGAACGCCTTTACCTGTCACAATAGCTCTGCCCGTCATCGCGTCTAAGGCCTAGGCACTGAAAAGCATTCCATTTTAGTTGCTGTAGAATCGAACAGGAATGGCATTTAGTGAAATGAGGTAATGTTTTTAAATGATGTTCTACTAGCTCTAACGCTATAACGCCGAAGCTCTTGAATTCTTCAACACGTTTAACCGCATGACCAGCGATCAAGTAGCTTTCGATTGGCAAACATTACTTCGGAATGAGTGATGCTCGCATGGTGAGAGCAATGAGATGTACAGATGTAGAAGCAATAGCGAATGCTGACATGTGACAATGGTCGCTGGCAGGCTAAAGACCGTAGAAGACGGAATTAAATGCAGAAAAATAATTTGCTGTTGTGGTTGATGAAATCGAAATTCGAGGATAGAAGGAAAATCATTTGGCATCTGAAACGCAATAACTGAGCTTAAGCAGCATTTATGTTGCTATTGTATGACCAATGTTAAGATTTTTGCCCACTCTGCGTTGCCTGCTAACATATCGACGAGACCTACATTGTCACTGCATAAATCGAGAAAGACCCTTAGTAGTTATAGAAGAAAACAAGCTGCCAGGTCCTAATTCTGAATGATCCTGGATTGAAACGGTAAAAAGTGGCGCAGCCACGTTACCCAGCTCACTACTCGAGGCTCAGACCTTAATTGCGGCTCTTCGATGCGAAGTTCGGCAAAAGCAACAACATTATAGAATAGGATACGGAGACCTTATTTGATCAAATCCATGTCGCAACGAATAATAAGGAACGCAGCTGTATAATTGGGCTCTCTTCCATCGACAAAATCTAAATTTCCGATGCCACAATATGTGGATAAATGGGAAATCCTTATGCTCTTGTGGTGTTTTAAGGAAGTCATCGTCGCCTAAGTACCCCACAATTATTCCTAACTCAGAAACAAATGCGGCGGTTGGTCAATTCAGCGTGATGTGCGGATGTGATTTGACAGGTTTCATGCGCTCCTCTATATTGCCTTAAGCGCATGGCTAGCATTCAAAAACAATACTGTTTACCACCTAAGCAATAAAGTAATAGGCGTGAGACTAAAAAGAGTTATTAGTTGGATTTAGAATATGTTTCATCCCTTTCTCTGCCTCCGTGACAGTTTGTTTTCATATTCATCGATTTCTGCCCCACTCATTAAATGCTTTGAGCAGTGAAATGAAGAGATAGGCCAAAGAGTCAATTTATGCATTCTGCAATCCCGTTTTTCTTTTATGGGTGCTTCCTACTATACGTCTTGTAGATTTACTTTTAGGAATCCCAAAAACAAACACTTTTTAGCCCCTATCCCCCTTCTCTTCCACAATCTTGCTTTCCCTAATTGCCTTTGTGCCGGGCGTTTCCAGCGTCCATCACTGCTGCTGCTGAAAGCGTTTGTTACTCAGTGAAAAAAACATATGCTCATCCCCTCATTCTCCTCCTTCTCCTCTTCTCCCCTTATCTGTGTCAGCCGCTACACGCACACACGCGAAATCATCAATTTGTCTCCCTCTCTCACCTCCAACCCTCGTCCCCATATCGATTGACTAAGTGCTGTCATCACTAAGTTGGTAAGTGAATGAGTGGGTGGTCTCAACAAGAGATTAAAAATAGTCCCGAGGTAGGTATAGTGAACCCAGATGATCGGTGCACTTTGGTCGTCCCCAGCCCCTGTTTACCCCTTTCTGCGCTGCTGGTTGGTATGCCTTTGTCTCCTCCACCCCAGTGACTCACCACCCGCTCCTCAGTTGCATGTTCGTACCTTGACGGTCCTTGTGTTTTTTCTGACAAGCGCCCTCACCAGGCAGTAGTGTTTGCATTGACTAAACAATCTAACGACTCAATCCCATCTCAAAAACCACAACAATTAACTCACCTTTATCATCCTTATTGCTTTAGATCCAAACAATAGCTATGTTAACAGATTAATGTAAGACAACACCTAAAGGAGTTTTGTCACGAGAGCACTTTTGGCGGTGGGCAAGCAGAAACCAAACAACACAATCGCAGACAAGAAGAATGGTATGCAATTGAATACACCTCAGCACACAAGTCAGATTCATAAAAAGCAGAGGTAGGCAAGGAAATGGAGCATGGAATTTGGTTGTCTGTGTATTCATTGAAGTGAACACTATGGGGTGAGTTTGTGAAGGAATCACAGTGTTGGCAGAAGTGAGCATGGTGGTTGGTGCAGAAGCTAACTTGCTGCTCGCTGTGTGCATGACTGAATGAGGTAATACCACAATGTGCACAGTCGTGGGAATGGTCGCAGCAGTGGTAGTAAACAGCAACGGCGACTGAGGTTGTGCTCACATCAACGCTTGTGAAGACGCCTCCGGATGCCATGGAGGTGAAAAGCTAGCCAATGGTGGATCAGCTCCCCCATAATTCCAGACATAGTATTGATTCATTGAAATGCTTGTAATCAGCCGCCAAGCCGCGATCGGAAAGAATTTTAAGCACTGCTCAGTTTCGCAACGGAAGCACATGACACGGCTAATGCAACTCCAGTTATCAATGTCTTTGCACAAAAAGCCCTCTTTTACTTTGGCCTAAAAGTTGTATTACATCTCGATCGCTTTCAATTAAAAGGCAGTAGGAATCAACGCGGGAACACGCGCTTTACAACGTGCTATAATAGGTCCCATCAGAAACCATCCAATGCAATACCAGGTACCCTGCGGCTTGGCCACTGCAAAAGTACGGACAATAGCCGTAGAAAAATTTGCTCGACTTCAACTACTCTAACTCACTATAAGCACTTTAAAACAACAAATAAATTGTGCATGAAGTTGAAAAATTTCCAGTAGCAGAAAGATCTGAGAACTCAGCAAAAATTCTAATAGTTATTCTCCTCTCCCGCCTGCCCTCTGGCTCATATATGTTCTTTCTCGCTTCCTCATGAAATCATAATAGTAATAATATTAATGTTAAAAGGGATAGAATGCTAAGCATCAACAACAGCAGAGATTTTCCATGGTTTCCTCCAGACGAGTGGAGAAACAATCCACAAAACAGCAGCAGGAAATACAAGCTTTATGAATGCCTGAGTGCATTCACGTCTTCATCGCCACAACCCACTCAGTGCCTCAAAAAGATCGTAAGACCGGTGGAGAGGAAAAAGTCACAACGTTTGCACAAAGACCATTTAGACACCACTGTCTAGACATCCTAGTGAGCGGTGAATGTCGGAAAGGATGAACGACCACAACACGTTAGCCTGTTGCAAGGACATTGAGACTGTTTTCATGCATAAAACTAAGCTTAATCGACCGCTTGGTGATTGCTTGCGTTTATTTACAACTTCATCCACTTTCTTCTTTCCCACTTAATGCCTCGAATAGACTGTGGGACTGCTCGGTGGTGGATCAAAAAATACAGCGTACACAAAGACCGCCGAGACAACCCCCACCCCCACCCTCTCTCCACCCTCATACGACTGAAGCGCAAAGTAAAAAAGGGTGTTTCGCAATGTCTAGACGTCTCGTTGAGCGGTAGACATCAGTGTCAGGTTGTCCATTAAAGGGGCTGAGATGAGAGCGTAGACAACCCAAGAACCCTGATCACTTAGGTTTATGATATGAACCCTGGAACTTTCCTGCCCGTCCGCATTGCCACTCACTTACGCACTCCATGTTTGGTGCACTTAAATTCGATCAATATGAGGACCGAGGGTAGAAGTGGGGCTGTAGGTTGGGGGGTTTGAAAGGTCGAAAAGTTGGTGGTTCTGTATGTGTGAGAAAGTGCATGCAGTGGGGTAGTTGGAAATGGTGAGAGGAAGGAAAACAAGGACAAAAAAGAAGAGGCACGAGCAATTTCTACCTTTTTTACAGCTCGAATGACAAATCCTAACTGCTAAGTGGCTGCTAGCAGCAGATGGAAGTGATCAACACTAAAACACGCCATCGAGGCAGTTAAAATAGTAAACTAACGAGAGAGAGGTATCTATTTATAAAGGACTGGCCACGAGGTATGAGAAATAACAATACTAGTAACAATGATAATAACAACAACAAAAGTGGAATTTCCGTTCATTACCTCCTTCTCAAGCTGTAGCATTTGTGTTTCATTTCTTGCCACTCTGGTAAATAACTAAAGAGGTGAAAAATGTGGCGAAATCCTATCTTGGCTGCATACACCTGTACAGCGTCTTATATGACACACGTATCAGTGAGAAGAGAAAAAATTCTAGAAATCGAAGAAAAAAGCCTACAGTGCAGGTGGTGGTGTAGCCAGCTAGGCCGGTGGTAACTGCTCGTGGCAGGCAAGTCGATGCCGCGTTTTCGCAGTGGGTGCGTAAAACCGCGCAGTTGAGCAGCCAGCATCCCTCGTCTAATCGGAGGGCAACCACCACTGCTCCCACTCATTACCAAATCACCACCCCAAATATCAAAGCCCCACCTTCTTCTAAGCTGTCAGCAGATACCTTTCTATTGTTACCAATCATACAGCGTGCTCTCTTTTCTTTTTTTACTTTTCCTAATTTACGATAAAATGAGCCTCTGGACTACCACATTATGCCAACAGCCCGCAACAAATCCAGTCCAGCATCTAAATGGACCATATCCAATTAATCACAACGAAATTAACGCAAATTGGATTAAAACAGCTTTTTAAACACACAGCGAAGTGCTGAAGGAGGGGAGGAATAATCGAATTAGACATTGCAATGCAATTGGAGTTCTAGGGTCTCAGTTTATTATTCAAGCTATAATGGGATAGTATCTTAATCCAAAAAATCTTGCACATTAGTAGTGCATTGAATTCTTTTCTGCAGGCAATTCTAGTATTTTTAGCCTCTGTATGTTCCAATATCTAATAAAAGCTAATTCAGCATTTGATATGCCATAATATTTCCTGAATAGTAAAGTGTGTCTGCTCTGCATTAGAATCACGCTAGAAGGCACTAGAATGTGTCCCACTATTTTTCGCCCTAACTAGGCCTTAAAGCATTACGTTTATTGTTTGTTTACATCCTGATTTTACTTTCGAAAGATGAAAGGACAACGTCAAGAAACAGGTTAAAATCATTTGGGAAAATTTTTATCATCAGATTATTTCCTGATAATTCCTCCAGTCTTTCAGAATACTTTTCAATAGAAGTCATCGTGCATCTGAAAGTAAAACCGCTCACCCCAAGATGGAAGGCTGTGTAGCCTTTGAATTGAGCACTTTGCTCTTCTAATAAAAGGTTGCAAGTGTAGAAGCGATGCCTTAATTTAGCACGCAACTGCAACAAATTCTTATGTGCACAAGAAAGTACCACCAACAACAGGCAACAAGTGGCACTAATTTAAAGGAATGCTGTTTCACAATTAACTCAACTCCAATACTATAATATAAGAATGTGGCGTTTGTGTTTCCGTGGCTGTTTAATTAAAAGGAACGTGCATTGTGCAATGTTTCCAAAAATACTAGCGCATACGTTTCGCTCAGCCATAAGCGAAAGTCTAAATTTCTTTCTACTTTAAAAGCCTCAAGCAAAAAATAAAGCTAAATGAATCTTTCTTCACGGGCGAGGTGCAGCTAGGATTTGTAATTTGTGCATTTTATTGTGCTGGGGCCATTTTAGTGCTCTTTTGATTGCACTGGCATGTAGGCTGATTTTATTGTCTGGTGGAATCCTCTCTAGGAGCAGAATACCATAATTTCCTTCATGCACTTCAAGGCTGGACTTTGACCCACGAGACAGCTTGCACTGGCTGTCTGTTCGTATCTCTTATATTATCCGCCTTTGTCGCATCCTTTCGATGGGTGGTATTGTCAACTTGCCTGAATATGTCAAATGTGTTTCCATTCTCCTATGCCTGAGCAACACTAATGACGGTATACCATAACCCACTTGGTGTTCCATGCCTAGTGGGATGCACAACGCATGTGCTGGCTTTCGTCTACAGTCACTTGACATCAACAGACACTCGGTTTTAAGACGTTAAAAGCAGTACTTTTTGAAGATTTTAAGGGCATGTATTAGTAGTACCATTTCAGCTAGATCGGGTGACCCTTCAGTAAAGCACGTAATTTGTGGTGGGACTCATATCAAGCCAACTAACCCAGTGGATCGATATAGCTCCTCCAGAGAGTTACGTCGCTCTCTCTACTCCTACTAGATCTGCTTAGGTTAAATCAGATTATGTGTTGTGATTACATGGTATGAGCCATAGAACTCCTTCAATAGGATTGTTTAAATGTCACACAACTGAGTAGTTATGATTGTGTGAGGCGCAGTTATACGTCGAATAAACGGACACATGGAAACTTCATGTTTTTATAGCTGCAAGTTTTGCAACTCTGGAAAACTAGAGGTTTTGCACTGGCTGTTGGCGTGGCCCACCAAAAGCCAGCATACATTCAGATTTAATAAAGTTGCTTTAGTTTAATGTGGTGCAAATAGTCATGACCTGTTTGAACTGCAAAGGGTTAAAACGCAGCCTAATTTGAACGAACCGGCAAGCTTGGTATCAGCACAACCGCCCTGATGTACTCATAAAGGTGAGTTGGGACGAGAAGCAATAACAGACAGAAGCGAAAGGCAATGCATCTAATAACAGGTATAAATAATTTGCGCTTTACAAAACTTTTGGGCACATGGACAGTTGGAAAGCGATTCACATGATCTTAGCCCTTTAGGTCCACCCTCTCGAATGCTCTAGATTTTTTGATAAAGTACGCAGAAACCTTGACCGTGCAAAGAGCACTAACTATCACCAACAGATCCGATTTACCATCTTATCCGAGTCCACTATTATGCGGGAGCATAGAGACAACCCTTGACAAAACATTGTAAAGCAGTGATGCGCCTTGCACCTTGTGTTAGTTCAATAAAAAGGAACCTCCAATCTTAGCTGTATGGCCTTGAAAATGTAACACTATTTTGCAGGTAATTTTTTCCGATGTCTCTCAGCCTCTTCTGGATTCTCTAAGCCCATCTCATCACATTCCTTCATGGCCACCCATCCTTGGAAGGATTTTACTGTGTCCTTGTAACAACCCATTTCATAAAGCAAACTCACTGCGTAAAAGACGTTGACTGAAGCGAACGACCAAATGCCTTTATTGTGTTGTTACAGTGTGTAGTGGGCCCTCTGACTGAACCCCACCTGGCTAGATTCTAGTTGACTGCGTGAAGGCTTTCAGAATGCACTAATTTTCACTACGGCCTTTAATAGGTCGAAACAAAATAAAAATCCCTTTTCTGTTCTCCTCCTTCCTCTCTCACATTCTTTTCAGATGTGCCCTCTTGCTTCAGTGTCATAGAAGCGTTCACCAGAGAGCTGCTGAAAAGGGAGCAATCAAACAATAAACGAAAGTTCTACTACTCCATTTATTTGGCCAATAAGTGGTACCTACTTGACCTACTGCAGGTAAAATTACACCTTTGCCTCTAGCGTTTGTTGCTCCCATTACTATTATTGGAACAGCCTCAGGTGCCTCCTAAAGTCCTCGATTCGTGTACGAGCTGAGAGACATTGGTTTGCCCCTTTACATTTGAAATGGGTGAATTAACCCGGATCACCATCTGCGCACTTGCGGTGTCAATTAGTTTAAAAGTCGACTCTAAATTTTCGTGAAGGGAGAGTAATGTGACTATATTTGATAAATTCTTCAGAATCAACATTTTTCTCTGGTCCTTTTTTGTCTGATAGAATTGCCAGTGTGCAACACAGAAAGCAAAATTTTCTCAAACCCACCTCCTTTTGCTCAGTATTGTTTTCCTTGCATTGCGTTTAAGCAAATGCTTGCATTTTTGCAAGAAACCCTACATTTAAGCAGCCAATGCAGGTAATCGAGTGCTTTTTTTGAATAAACATTCACTAGTTACGAAATGATTGTCATGATGAAAGTTTTGGCCAAAGCCACGAGCCTACTTCACGCACTTGATAAAAAGGGAAGGCAAGCAGATGTAGAGGTTCCTACAATCATCCACTTTGAATTACGCTACTCTCTACTCTCTCAGCACGTCGACGTGTAGCGCCTCAGCAGGTGTCGTGCCCCTTCAAGTAAACTGAGAGGATTGGAATACGTCAAGATCGGAACAAATAATCTATTGAGGTCGAAATGCGCTGCCATGCACATAACCTTAGCTCCTCCTACAATGGCTTAAAACTTCAGACAACACTCGATTGCAAGCATGTTCGTAGCAAGCTAAGAGTAGATCCAGAGGATATACACCGTTAAATATTGTGTTGCTTCCCTTCGCAAACAAGTCGCAAAGCACGTGCTTAGTGCAGTGCCATGCGCACGCCATATTTGAGAGTAGCCTGGGAAGGCTTATTTAGCAAAGGGACATGAAAAGATTAAAAATGCGTAATTGCATCGTAAATGTAGGGTGATGTGATGTCTTGCTAACAACAGAAATTATGATAGCATATAAGAGAGGGCAATAAAATGTTTGCAACTATATCATGCAGAAGTAAGCACATCGCTCTCAAAACGCATTCAGCACTCTCTTTTGCACAGTCATCACTGCCAAAACTAGTCGATGGTGGCTCATTGGTGATGCATTTCACGAACAGAATAGATCCGCACACAGTAGGCGAAGCAGGACGTATGACAACACCTAGCGTTGTTACAAAAGGGCGAAGCCGATTTCTTACCAAAAAGGTCGACAGACGAGAGAAAAAGGGCTGTTGTTCTACACCTAAGCAGAATCTATTCCTCACTATTGACAACTGTGCAGAGTCTGTGGAAAAACTAAGAAGAGAATTACTGCAACTTGGTGAAAAGGTCTTACGTTGCAATTATCCAGTCTTGATCAACTTGATTTGTTGCATGCAGATTAGAGCTACTGCTCCCATGATACCATTCATGCACGGGCTACAGACAGGACGAATCGCTTTAGTCGCTTTATGGTAAAGGGAAATGAGTGGGCTTAACGTTTAGATGAAGGGCACATAACGAAGAGAGATGAATGCAGACTTACGTGAAATACCTGACTTATGAGGTCCGGCTACTAAATGGCAACTACGCGACCCAAATCAACTGCGACGCTCAGGCAGTGGTCATAGGGATAGGCATTGTTTTCGAGATCCAGGCGTCTCAAACTCGAGAAGTCGGTATTGCCTCGCCACCGCGAACATGTTCATTGAACTGCAAGTTAGAAGGAACTCAAGGAAAGGTAGTAGTAAACCTGTAACTAATAGGCAAGAGAAGCAGTTTTAGTGGACATTGCTACGACCGCAGATGAGTAGACATAACCATCCTGCTTTGTTACATCGAGTATGGTTTGGAACAAAAAGTGCAGAGATGCTGTGTTGCAAAGTGCGTCCTCTGCTCCTATGCTTATCATTCGTCACTGCTTGCAAACGGGTGAGTTCCCGGTGCAACGCTAATAGGACAAAGAGGATTTTGCATCAATGGTTAAAGGGGTGCAAAGTCGGGTAGTAAATAAAGTTGTCCGATTCTTGATTCTATGTGGAGTGATTTCACTCAGTTGTTGCTAGGAAGAGGGGGTAGCAATATCTCTTGAAAGTGAAGGAATCTAATAGTTACACTAATGAACAGCTAAAATAGCTATTGAAAGTAAAAATTACAAGTTGCAACACAGAACTCACTTTGTCAATCAAATATGTGATTATTAATTTGTGTTTCGTCAATCGTTAGATGACTTCGCCAAGCATCGCAAAGATGTAGGTTTGTCGATGTTATTTATTGCTGAGACATTTGGTGCCCTTAATGGAAAAGTAAAAAGCTTAAAAAGGAGATATAGAATGCAGAATCAGTGAAAAACATGAACGGTTGTGGAGCAGTGTTTCAACAATGAAATTTGAACTCCGCCATAAGCCGTTCGACAGTAGCAAATGCTGATGCACGCACAAGCGAAACCTACGGGCAGAATCAACCATTACACAACCACAACTGGCATTAAGCGCTTTTAGTTTATTTAGTCACTCCTTCAAAATATTAACAAATTATGCGGCTAGCTTCATACCAAGTAGGTCACACACATCTTGTGGCCCTAACCACATCATGGATAATCATAGGCACCATGAACCGATGAAATACTTGCTATTGGTGCATGACACCGAAAAAATGAGTTAACATAATCAATTTAACTAGCAATCTTTTCGCAAAGGGCCCAACAAGATGCAAGTGAATGATAAAGCAAACTTTGGAAGCATCACTAAACAAAAGAATTGTACTTAATCTGATGTGACTCGCATTAGTTCTGATGTCTTACATAAAAATGGATAAGAGACCGGGGTGAACCAACCGCAGAATTCAAGGCCTTTAACAAGTATCACGCAAAACACCCGAAAGATAAGGTCAAACCAAAATGCACTGCATTTTCAGCCCAAACAAAATACGTTCATAAAATAACAAGAGCGCAACTCATGACATCGTCAAGAGCATAAAGACTCGCTTTCAAAGCGTAAGAATTTTCTTGCTTGTCACCCTTAAGGCAAATGCATAGGTAAAGTAAAAATTGCGAGATATTAGAAAACACATTTTGGCTAATGGGAGTAGGGCACCAAAACACCTACAAATCCGTCGCATAGCTAATTGCTGCCATGAATACTTTTGAAATAGGCGAGAAAAAATGCCTGAAAAGTCAAAAGAGAAGCCAAACTATCCTGAAACAATCTCATAATAGAGCGTGAGCTCAACTTTTACTGAGCCATGCCCCCGATAAACACTGTTGATTAAACTAACTTATCGTATGCAAAGACGGGGTTGAATTGATTCAATAGATCTGTTGGCTACTGCAGGGGCACTTTAGATAATCAGAAGATGGCCTCTCATAATAGTAAACTTGCACCTTCAGAGTAGGGCACATTAAAATGACTCCTAGTGCCTCATTCCTATTATGGGAAATGAGGGCATTGCATCAACCTTATTGGTCATCGGAGGGAGCAAGACTCGACTGCTGTCAGGAAGTAGCAATGACCAAGATCTTAGAGCAAACTGCCCTAAACATAGAATCAGATTGCATACCGGTAGGTTTTATGTGTCCCAACAAGCTATGTGGGTACTATGTTTGGTGTTCGGCTACTGCACCACAATATTGGTAATTAAATAAGCTAAACCTTTGCCTATTCTATGTAGAATATCTGCACAAATAAAGCAGACAGAAAGGAAATTGAATTACCTACATGAAGGTGGTTTGAGAACAAACATAAAACGGGTTCATTTCTGACAAAGCTAAAGAGTCTAGAATGTATTCTGGTCAGCTGGAGCGGTGTCGACACAGAGTTGGTTAAAGCATGTGTATCTGTCCAGCCTTCCGAAGCTGCACCCTCACACTTGCATTCATTTCCAGATTTCAGAGGTGGCAAAAGTTCCTCATTACTTAAAGGAAATCAGTATCCATTAAACTAGTCGGGAAGCATCACTTAGAAATTGGTTTACAGGTATTCGCGAACATAATTGAAGTGGGTAAAAATGCACTACGCTTTTGAGTATTTATGTAAGTCGAGACTGCAAGTTACTTATCGTTCAAGAGTACATGTGAAAATTGGAAGACTAACGAAGTTTAAATGCTTAACCTTGACAAAAAAACGGTTAGCCCAGACGTTTCCACTCTAACCTGTAATATAGTCAAAGCTCAGACACGCCTAATTTATCCACTTCTTCCTTCCAGCTGCCTTGTCATGCCTCCTAATTACCCCATTTAGTGTGTTATTTGGCAGTGTTTGGCAAGTCGCGATGTAAACTATTCAGAATACATGCATACCATGCCTAGAGGACATATGCATGCAAAGCAGATAGCAATGATCATGCTTCGATCTACAAATTAAAGCTAGATTGCTTGCGAGAAGTCGATTTGGGACTGACCACAAATGTGTACTAATGCTGACGACACTAGACAGATTTTTTGATTTAACCTCTGACCAAACGCGGTGGTTGTACAAACCTTTCATGGCAAGTGAACATATAACGTGCATTATCCAACTACATAGCTGTCAAAATTCTTCCAAAATCACGACCCTACTGCACAAACTTGCATAAAGCAGTAATACAAGCAGTATACATGACCTTACTTGGCATCAGGAGACTCGCTATTTGTGCGCGTCAACGAGAGTGCTTGCCCATGGTGCAGTACTCTCACAAGGGACAAATCAACAATGTCATCTCCCATAAGAGTGATACGCTGGTGCATTCTGCTGTTTATGTGGGCAATGGAACAGCAGAATTTTCTGGTGGCTATCAACACTCAAACTCTTCGTAAAGTGTGCTTGACTGGACTCACAAATTGTAATGCTCCGAAACTTGCGCTTAATGAAAAGCTGGTCTTATTCTAGGGACCAAAGTACTTGTCAACAGTGCTTGGTCCTCCACTTCCCTAATTTGCTTGAAGTTATCTTACTTTACGCCCAGTTTACGCATCCCTTTAGTCGTAGGAACTTCAGTTGCAATTAGGATCATTATCAGGACTGATGAAAACCTTTACCAGCATCAACTTATGTCTTGCCAAAATGCAAATTGTTTACTACTAACTGCATCAATTGGGCAATATTTATCGAAAATTTGGCAGCTATGCTCATCCAATCAGAACTTCTGATAATTTGCATGCCTTAGAAATGCTGCGTTTCGCATCAAAGATCTTCGTGAAAAACAACGGCAAAGCGTACAGGCTACAATTTCTAAGCCTGTATATGAAGAAACACTTTAAAGGTGGAAAAGGTGTACAGTAACCGTCGGTTTATACGAACAAACTATGGTGTCAGCAATGATTCTTATGCATTTACGTCAATTTAAACGTCATGGAATAGTGCAATTTCATATCAAGTTGCTCCGGTTTGGGTCTTCGTTCATTCTACGCAATCAGTGGGGATTATCACAGTTGACACGTATTGAGCACTTAGATACAGCCACGTTGTTACAAACAAATCAAGGCCGTTAATTGTGCTGGCTATGCCTGCTGCCCAGAAAAAGCTTCTACAATTCGTAGATATCGAGTGAACCAAAGATCCTATTCTCTAACAATTCTAAAATATGACACATTTTGCGTTCCCGTCAGACCACTTCTGAGTGCTTAGCAATCGAGTGAGTAGAGAGACGTGAAGTGTGCCATTAACTGCACCACTTATCAAGTCTCGCCCATTAACACCATAAACAGGCACGCAAGAGTGGGTTCCATCCAGGATTCGGTGACATCTCCCTAGTCGGGGGACGCGTACTTGCTTCCGGTTGTCAGACACTGCTTTTATTCAAGTTGTCGCCATTTAAGTCATCATTCGCTCTTCATAAAACCCCTTTATGAGACCAATGCCCAAACGATGATGGGTTTACACTTTTCACCAGGAAACCATTCCTCTACCGAACTTTGCAAATATTGCGTTAGCATTATAAATTGAATTGAAAACTTGAGTTGAAGGGGCTGGTGCCTTAATCTCAGAGCAATGTCGATACTATGGTAACCAACCATGTGATAGGTTATTCAATCTTCGGTAGGTGCTGAGCTCACAAGCCTTGGCGGTGGGGACCAAGGTGCCTGTTAAAAACAAGACTTTGGCAATAATAGATCAATTAGCAGCCTCCCAAGTGGCTGATATGATGTTATCGCTTTGCCTTCACCGCAACATGAAATCCGGACTTTGAGTAGTCACTTATGCGATTTGTTCAGAGGTCATGATAACAAAGATTGCTCACAGTTGCCTATATTGCGCCTTAAGTTCCTATTTTAACGTTACAAATTTTATTAGGTTTGTGAATTACCGCTTTTATATTCCAAATATAATGAGTTAGTTTGATCACCAGCTTGAAGCGAAATTTAGGCCAGCCTAGCAAGATGGTCGTTGGCACTGTGTAAACACCTCAAAAGTGGCTGCACGTGCTGCTGTAAGGAAAAGGCAATACGCGTAGGACTAATAATTCCCCGCTTGCATTGTATGCACCCACTTGCAGTGTAATTGAGTCAAATGCCAAAAATTAAGGGTTGAAGTGATCTACCACTGACTAAATAGTATGCTGTATAAAATGTCCACGAAATGCGTGGGAGTGTGGATTATAAATAGCTGCGGTGAAAAAAATGTCTGCATTTGCCACAAAGTAACAATTTTGTGAAAATTTGCAGACAGTACCTACTCAGTGGTGAATTTGCCGCAAGTATGAATGACATCTGTGCATATACAACCGTGAAACCCGACTCTCAGCACAGAGAATCAAGATGATGCAATTCTTAGGAGCAAGATATCACTGCAGCTCAAGCCAAGGGGCCAAAACGTCATGAGACGCCAACTAAAGTCATTTTTACGTTTTTTAGAGCCAAATTGCATAGCTGAGGTGTCTTAACAGCATTAGAGATTTGTTGATACTAATGACAATAGTAGCCGGTTCTGCTTTGAAATGGGCTTAACCTCGGTTATTTCGGCTGAATAAACATTTCTCTTTAAGCAATGGCGGCTTTCATTCCCACATTGGAAACTGCCATTTTGTGATGCTTGTGGCAGCCTCTTTTGAACAGGAGAACGTGGTAAAATCAGAGTAGAAGAAGTTTAACCTAAAGCGTGCACTGTAATGGTGGGTATCTATGCAAAAAGTGAATAAGTAACAAAAAATTAAGTTATTTTGAGGGGCTGCAATTTTCGCTTACGGTGTTTACTTATCCCTGCCTTACAGAGAGATGCATTCTTACAAAGGTGGACAGCATCAGCGATTAGCCGCTACTAATCTGCTCTTGTGATGGTGATACTGAGGGGTGCTATTGTTGATAAATGTGCCTATTAATAATTTTCTGCGAGTTCCACGAGTACATGCCTCTGGCACTTTCATGAACATGGCCAGTCCGCATTAGCTTTACCCCTCTCATTAAGTGTACAGCTCTGCAAACTGCAATAACGGCAATGTTTTGTCAACCTGTCTCAAATGCCTTGAGCAAAGTTCAATATTTTGGTAGCACCTGCGCTATGGATCACTCCTGAGAGAAAGCAGTGACGGATCATGATTAAGCCAATATTTGAGCGTTATCTTGCTTAGTGGCACTAGAAAACAAAGCACTTAATAATAGTGCACGGATGCTCTTATGTCACACGTTTGCTGGCTCCACTTGACTCACCGCAGTAGTCACCAATTTTTTCTACAAGTTCGGTTCCATGCCAAGTACATTGAGCTTTGCCGTTGACAGCAAATACGACCTGGTTCAAACATGCATACACACATAGTGCACTGATGGACTAGAATCACGGAATGTTGGCAACTTTTTTAACTGCTAAACAAAATTAAAATATGCGGAAATAGTACGGTTTTTATGCAGATTATCAGCTTTGAATCTATGGATTTGAGCAGAAACCGTGCTTACCCATGAGCTGCTATTTGCTCCCTGAACGGCAAAGTCAACTTGGAATGACTCTAAGTCCTTCACAAACCGTGAAAGAGGAAACGAAGTCTTCACGTCGACTTCATCTGCCATGTAAGAACGCGCCTTAGTTGACACGTGAGTGTATAACCTTAACAGTCTTTGCTGTACATTAATAAAAATTGATGCAAATGGTGAATTTGTAAGCATAGTCAGTGGATCAATAAAAATAACAATGAATACGCTAAATATAGGCAAACAAGGCACCACTGCTAAAACGAAGCGATAAATATGTTGTTTTACCACAGACTCGGCGTATTGAATAAATACGGATTATGGAAAATTTCTAACGTCGGTCTGCATCTCATTCATTTTCGTTTTGAATCTCCCATCTCTAAGCCAACACTAATGCTATGTGGCGACTGAAAAGCAATACCTGGGTCGGGCTGCGGAAAATTGCATTGTGGCACAAAGAACGTTGTTGAAGTGAATAATGTTGAATTGTCCCTATCCTCAAAGGTAATCAAACTGTCTTGTGCATTCACGTCGGCCGCGGTGATGACAGCATTGCCTAAAGCGTAGAGAATTCACGCCAATCATTGTCTTTTTCTTGACTGCTGTTGATTTGGGAACTGCGTGACATACACACCGTTACATGCACTAGCCTATGGTGGGGCAATAGCGGCAGACCAACTTTTTTTCTTTAAAGCAGATCACATGCTTATGAAGCGTCTTGTCAAGTAGTTTCACAAGGCAAAACGGCCTTAGTTATACCAACTCAAATGCATAAATCAAGAAGCCAACATTTAACTCCGTGGCCAAAATTACTGGTAGAATGTAAATAATTTAAAATTTCCTCTAACTTAATGTGGGTCGACGAAAAAAGTCCAATATACCTGCATTCCCACTACATGGACCGCCCCAAAACTGTGTAACGTTAAGGAAACACTTGCCATCCTCAATTGACAAATCACTGATCATTTGGCCTTGTTTGACAATCATGCCCTAGAAGCAAAGAATTCGCAGGTGTAGCCTTGCAAATTTACATGTCTTAACAAAAATTGCACACAACCAGCCTTTATGATCTAATCTTGTCAGTTGTTACATGTTTCTCACAGTGACCACGAATGCTTCTAAGTGCTTTATGCAAAAGATGTTCTCGAAATCAACGCATACACAGACTGGAGCTTCGGAAACTCACAAACTCAACGGCAAACTGATAAATCATGGGGTCCGATGGTCCTGACGCCTTTGAAATGACTCGTGAGCCCCATAATTTGGGCGTATTTGCACCTTTTGAAAATAAAATCAGTTCAATTTATTACTATGCTAAGGATTCAAGTGCTGCCGCACTTTATTTTAGATCTAAGCTTTAATTACGGAGCTAAAAGACCTTGCTAGCCTGCACTTCAAAAATACTTCCTAATGTACCATCTTGATGATATTTGAAATTCGTGAAACAACTTAACTTGCTATTTTATACTTTGTATAAATGCACATTCTATAGGTCTGATGGTTGCGAATTCAAAAAAAAAAGAGCCGCATGAAAATGAAGTGGTAAGCACCCACCTGAAGAGCAGGCAACAAAAGTGAGAAGTGCAATAATTCTCATCATTGTACCCGTTAACAATCAGCCAAGTAGATTGTGTGCATTTATGTTACCTTCAGTTAGGTTGTGGAATACTGATTGGCTAACTTGCTGATATTGCACTCCAAGCTAAGAGTGGCAAGGCTATCAGTGTCAAAGGACCAATTGCTGCTCGCCTCATCGATGCGTGGGTTTAAGCTGCCTGCTTAAGGCAAAGTGTCTTTGGAACGTTTTACGATATTAATGTCATCATTGCCCACAAAATGTGGATGCATTCTCTTAAGATCATTAAGCGGATGGAGTTCGATTCGTGCCTACATCAACAAATTGAAAGGTTCCTTAGAAGGAAATGCTTTTGGCAATAAAATGCCAGTGCGCAATACCAGCCTGAAAACACAGAAACAGATGTAAACACAGAATTAAATGAATTGGCGTCTGGTGGTTTCGTTTACCCTCAACTCAGTGGCGGTATCTCTGAGCACATAAGGCAAACAGCGTGGTGGCTATCAATAAAACGGCAGGCGATTGATGTAGTAATACCTTGGAATATTGCAATTAAATATGGCACAATTAAATAAAATGTATTACGCACTTAAATAGAATTTGGAAGGCTTGATTTGTTGGAATCGTACCCGTAGCTGGGGTGTGGAAATCTCCAGTATTACTCACGTAGCCACCAATTCTCTCCGCACAATAAATGTTATCGTTATCCCATGGGGGTCACACTGAACCTGAGCAGAACTTCTAACTGCATATGAATTTCTTGTAGGCGTTTCTGATTTATAGTGAAGCAACTTATCACATGACCACAGTGCTGCTGACAAAACCACATGTTAGCAATTGGAAAGCAGGTGCTGTGGAAATATTGACCTTTGCTTAAAGCATTAGAGACAGTCCGACGAAACGGTGCCATTATTGCAGTCTACAGAGCTGCGCACATAATGAGAGGGGTAAGGCGAATGCGGGTGGCCATGTTCGTGAAAGCGCCGGAGGCATGTACTCATAGAACTCATGGAAATCAATTAAAGGACACATTTACTAACGACAGCACTCATCGACACTCAAAATCTCAAGAGCAGAATAATGGTGTCTAATTGCTGATACTGTCCACCTTTGTAAGAATGCATCCCTCTGTAAGGCAGGGATGAGAAGACATCATGGACAAAACTTGCAGCCCCCAACTAAACCCTGGTTTTTCGTTACTTTGTTCGGTCGCTATGGAAATTCACGCAAAATTGCTGCTGGCTCCGCCAGTCACAAATCATGGTCGGATTAAAAATCATTCGGCGTATGGCTTTTTCTCATTTATATTCATAGCCTTTCAACAGGCAGGCTAATAGCGTAAAGGTTTTTTGTTGGCAATGTTCAGAATAAGTGTGAGGATTGGTGTCGTGTGCTTTCAGAACGCTTGTGTGCCTCAGCGATTTGTGGCGATGCTCAAACCAAGCAAGTTTGCCTTTAGGGAAGGCCTTGTGCTTTATAACGAAAAGAGCTAAAAGTATGCATGGCAGAAGAAGAAGCGGAGATCATGCCTCGTCTCCAAATTTATGTTTTGCAAGTGCTTGGAATTTAATTGACAATGTGCGATGCATATTCGCTGTGAATTCTGACTAAGGAGTGGAAAGTTGACAACGAAACCCTCTTAATGTGTTCTAGCTTTGTGAGATGGAACTTGAATGGAGGATCTTATCACCACGTCCGCCATGCCTTCTTTGTGCAAAGATAAGTTTATAAATAAAGGTTCGTCCAGAAACATTGGAAAGGTCACCTCACACATTAGCGCATGACTTCTGCCTCTAATGAAAGCTAATCACAGCAGTGTTTTAATGCAATAATATGGAAGAGAAATTTAAATTCCCTAAAACCTTTGTGAAGCGGCTGCCACTAGTTGCTGAATGTCGCTTCTAATTTGAGGAGTCTAAGCAAAACCCCTCAATTAAACAGGAATATATGTCCGATTCAAACCGTGTTATGCGATGGCCTGTTGATAATGTTGGAAATTTTGGGTGAATTTTTCGGTTGAGCTGGACATTCTAAGCCAGTTGTTAGTTGTACTTTAGCTGGAAACGTTCAGACCGCTTGCATTAAACCATGCAACTTATAGTCACTCACAGTTGCATCTTTTTGATGGATAGCCAAAATGCTAGGTCTCGTTACCTTTGTTGTTCGCTGCATAGGCAATGAAGGGGCAGAAGCGATGATTCATTCCAAGAGTTCAAATGTTCGGGTACAGTGGTAGGTAAAATAAAGCCAGTCCTAACCGTTGCAACGAGTGCATAATTTTTACAATTCGCGAAATGCGGGCTTGCATAGATCTGTTCAGTGCATTAGCTAGTCATATAAATCTGCAATTTCAAAAGCTGATCTACGTTGGATGGGGATCACATGGACAGGTGTATCAATTATATCACATAATTACGAGCAAACCTGAAGTTACTGATGTGAACTGTAGTGATTTTATTAATAGGATGGGGTTTTTTCCGGCTATTTCAGTAGCTCATATGCTCGCATAATGCTCGACCTTTTGGTCGACTTAATTGGGGAATTGCCGCACAGAATGACTGAAACCCATGGCGTCAACTATACCGCAAGTTTTTTGTAGAGCTCTCTTCAAGTGCGATTCGCTTGCATGTCAAATGCGTCGGAAGCTAAAAATTTAGCAAACTACTTGTTGTTATTCCAAAACTACGCTAAACAATGAAATCCAATGCAAGTGGAACTAGTGATTCCAATTAAAGTTAAGGATTCAATTATTCTTTGTAAATTCCAACATACAACCTGGGAGTGCATATGATAAATTTGAGGGACATAAATGAAACAGCTCTTATTAATATCTGCTAGAGCTATATGCAGCTAGCCAATCTCTACACAAACTTATTAGACAGGTAACTTTAATAACGTATCACCCTGGTCCACCACGTGGATGTTCTAGCTTCTCTAAGCGGTATACAGATTAGGCGGGTCATGGAATAAGACGCACTGTCATAGGAGTAGTTAGCCTAAAAATAAAACGCAGGTACCACCAATCTGTGGCACTCTTGAGCGGAACTTTGTAGTAAGGAAGAGTCATGGAAAAGTGAGTACGTGGTGGATTGAATTAGAAGGACATATCATGTGCAGGAGTGTGAGTCCATGTAAGCTTACGTCAAGCCCTATCATTGGACAAGGGAAAAGCATCTGGGCCATGGTGATTAAACGACACGAAGCGGACCAATGCGTTAACGCTAATTTAAGGTCGCTTAACCACCCCCTTCTTCCCCTTCTAGAGCGTTAGTGCTTAGGCCTCGTCACCACTGCTTACGGTCAATCCAACTTGGTATTGTTCGATAATGGTGGGTTTCTGCAAATTTAATTAGCTTCGGCATGCCTCTTTATCTTTATCGCCTCCCATTTGTTGCTCTCCTTATATTCTCCGTTATCATTTTGCCTTTAACCCATTCGGCGTCATTAACTCTGACCTACTTTTGCTATACTTTAGAAGCAACGCAAAATCACCGACTTTCCTGCAGAAATCGCACTTCGAATATGCAAATTGGTTGATGTGGAGGATTTGATGAATGCCTGCAATACCATTCCCAACTGGCGATGGATACTGTCAAGTCGACAATCAAATCAGGCAATGACTTGTCATATCAGTAACTGGAAGTGGCTAGATAAGCATCTCTGTTGCCTCCTCTTTTCTCAGACCTCCTCAACTGTCGATGGGAATTTGCTTCCTGCTATCGAGCATCGTTTGAAGGAAACGAACTTGTTTCGACAGTATTCATCTCAGTCAAGCCCTTCTTCTTCTCGACAACTTTTCAAATGTTGCCTCATATTCTCTGCTAACCTATTTTGCTTCGCGCTCTACAAGCAGGATTACTACCACCCCATTTTTCACACCATAGACCTCCACGAATCGCTAAGACGTGGTCCTCATCGCTTCGATGTTATTAATATTTTAAATTATAACTATACTGCTTCTGGGAGCGGATATGATAGCATAATATATTACGATGAATTCGAACAAAGAAAATTTGAAGGCGATATCTTGAGCTACGACTGCTACGTACTCCTGATGGATCCAGATTTTCGTTCCAGGTATCAACTGCTGCACCTCTTGGATGCCATCAAGCCGCATCAAATATTAATCATAGCCCTCTTGCCAGGGAGTCAGGATAGTCCGATAAATGAGATGCATGTCTTCGCAAACTTTATTGCAAGTTTCAACAATTTTGTGGATTGCCCACTTGCGACTACTGCAGTGGATTGGCGACTGTGTTGCGTCAAACTGCTGGATACCGGAGAGTTCAACTTGGAGGAGTGGATGCAATTCGTCAATTACGACTTCCACTTTAAGGGCATTGGCAGTAGACGCAAGGAAGAAGGCACTTATTCCAAGTATCAAACTCTTAAAAGGCCCCCGCTATTCCCGTAAATGCGCTTTCAAATGCATTTCTGGTCTTCTGAGTCACCGTATTTTCCCTTTCTTAGCAATATTAGTGGCCCTTAAAATGACTTGCTCTAAGTTATTCAACCCGTGGAATTTTTAACGCTCTTGTGCTAAATAATTAACCTTAGTAGCTATGTCTGCTTTTCCATTTTTTTGCATTCTTTATTGTGCGTACGCAAAGGGAGAATTTGTCAAGCTAGCAATTCTATTGAGAAATGTCTAATAAATAAGTAGGCATGCAGGCCTTCCCTTCATGAAAATATCTCTAAATCATGCATACATACGACTGGATGTAGGTCCATTAATATCTCCCAAGTAGATTTTGATTTAGTGCTGGAAGTTTTGTCCTCTTATTTATCGGCATTCTAGTGAGTAGCACTGACATTGGCCAGATGGCTCAAGGGTCCATCCTGTGGGTGCTTTTGGGCTTTATAACCAAAGCACAAAAGAGCTCTTATTTTAGCGGCGAAGCCCCAAACAATCTTGGTTTTTTGTTTGCTTGTCACCCCAACCCTTTGTGGTGAAATTAAACATATCAAGTCAGAGAAAAGCAGCTTAAATGAAGTGATGAACGAGATTTGTCCACGACAATGTACCTGATTAAACACTCCCACGTCTTCGAGTCTCATTTGCTAGGTGAATCAATTCAAGAACAAATCGAGGTAAAAAAGTCGTGCAATTAGATCACGATATTATTAGTTGCATTTTATAATGCCACAACAAAGCTGCAATCATTTCCACTAGGCCTGGTTTGTAGTGCAATTCTGTTTTAAACATTATTAGCAAGAGTCGATGTAGATCCAGACCATTTTCTAGCGTTTAAGCACTTTCATTGATCTAATGGATAGGATCGTCTTTGGATATGCAATAAGGTATTCAACTAGGAAGGCAAGCACCTAAATGGAAGTATATCCAATGCCAGCGCATTTAGTATCCACATAATAATGAGCTGACTTTTGGAGCCACTTCGAAGGAGAGGTGGAAAACTTGTTGCGTCAAACATCTCAGTTTGGTGGAATTAAAGCGACTGATTTGGTAATCTAAGTACTTATAAGCATCACTAGCAGAATTGTTGATAATTGCTGAAGCAAAAGAGAAATCTTTTTCGTCTCTGCTGAAATCCAAGTCGACTTCAGCAGACTGAGTAAAACTCACTTAGCAATGTTCCATCGCACATGCGATGAAGTGAGTTCCTACAAATGCGCATCACACCCATCGAAGTTTACAGCCTAAACAAAGCTCGCGGAGCGGACTCCGAAATTGAGCTTTCGGTGGAAGTAATAATAACTTAACTAGTGGTCTTGATTCACACTTTGTCTTTAAGTGTTAGTGCCATATTTCTGATGCAGATATTAGGCTGTTAAATTTCAGTCTGCCATACTACTTTCCTTTAACGAAATTTGTCACTTTACTGGCTCTTGGTGATAATGTTGGGAGTAAAGGTCATTTGCTGCAAACTTAATGACTGAATACGAAGAGGCCATTTGTTGATGTTACCAGTTTGCCAAAGCATGGCCATAGACTCCAATGGCAGGACCGCTTGTCGCAAAATTTGTCTTGTATCTTGATGAGGGCGTGTTAGTTGGTGGTGGAGGGGGCGGAAGATATGCCTCGGAGGTGGCAGTTAAGTGGATCTTTTAGTATCACTTTCTTCAAATGTTACGATCAAATAATGGTGCTGACTCACTGGTTTCGATGGAATTGCGCAGCGAACATATATGTGAGTGAGCTTTGAGACCGTAGGACTTGATCGTCAGCCGCGTTGTACTGTGAAGGAGAGATGTGTGTTAACGCAGCGCTGCGAAGGCGCACGAGTACGGAGATAAGAGTCCAAGAGAGATCAAAGGGATTAATTCTTAGCGCCACTGAATCACTGATGTGGTATTTGCATAAGAGAATTAACTTGAGGCTTTTCCATTCCCTAGTCGATGTTTGTGTGTAAATTCCACGTTTGGCTGCACCAATGAGAGGATTTGCAGTGCTACCGCAGGAAATTTAAGAGCTACACGTGAAATCGCCAGGATAAGGCACTATTAGACCATTTATTACTGCTACGTGGTGGCCATGTTCTGCGCGACCGTTTGGAGGCGTGAAAACGAGGCGAAGAACGGTCTATTCAAGACTACTACCAAATCAGTTGTGGAGCATGAATTTAACTTCTAATGTGCAACAGAGTTTCCTTTACTATCTAAGCTATCGGTACTTCACACTCCTCCACCAAAAGCTCAGTTTCGAAGTCCGCTCCGCGAGTTTTGTCTTAGGCTGAAAACTTCGTTTGGTGAGACGCGCATTTGTAGGAACTCACTTCATCGCATGTGCGATGAACATTGCTAAGTGAGTGTTACTCAGTTTGCTGAAGTCGACTTGGATTTCAGCAGAGGCGAGGAAGATTTCACCTTTGCTTAAGCGATTAGCAACAATTCTGCTAGTGATGCTCATAAGCGCTTAGATTACAAAGATGATTTATTAAAATGGATAGCTTTAGCTAAATCAAAGCCTGCAATGTGGCTTAGAAATGCCCATCCAGCGCAAGCAGCGCCATTTTCAGGCACTATTATTGGCAATGTTCGGATAATAGGATCAATGAAACAGTTACCAACAAATAGAGGCAATCAACAGTCAACATTTGTTTGAAGAGTGGGCTCGAAAGACAGCGGGAAAGAGGAGGCAAGCTCGAAAAAACAAGACAAAAATGCAAATGGCGACACCTGAGTCCAGCAACAGACAAATGGTGCTAATGTTTCCGCACAACTTGACCACATCTGGGGTCCACAAGCGTGGACTCTGTGATCCAAATGAAGTTTAGAATCAAGTTAAAGGCTGGCGCAAGTATTTGCTAAAGTTGTAAATGAGAGTCATATAACAAAATGCGTTGCTTTGAATGTAAAAAATATTCTTTAGAATGGAAGGAGGAAGCAACTGTCGAACGCTCGGCATCTAATTTCTACAATTGTTAAGGCATCATCAACAGTGACTGTGCCACTATGAGGCAGCAAATAATCCAATGGTTTATGTTTACCGTCTCCACTCTCGTGCTTCTTGTAAGGAATGGCCGTAGAAGACTGAGTAATTAACGGTAAGGGCGTGAGAGAGAAAAAACATGGAATAAATTACAGTCGAATTGGTAGTTGTCTGACGATACCATCTATTCTGGTTGCTGTTAAAGACGTCCAGCGATAACACTACAACCCTCTCATTGGTGCATCTAAATGCAAGATTTACATACAAACATGGATTAAGGGATAGAATAGCCTCATTCTGATTTCTGATGCAAATATTACATCAATGCTCAATGACTCTAAGAATTAATCCTTTTGATCGCTCTTTGACTCTCCTCTCCGTACTCGTGTGCCTTCGTAGCGTTACATTAACCGACGTTTCCCTTTATGGTACATCGTGGCTGACAATCAAGGTCCTGCGGTCTTTAATCCCACTCGCAT
>CM010312.1:28369436-28556727 GCA_001923025.3 Taenia multiceps | reverse complement strand
AGCTTTACCCACCTATCGTGAAAGCTACAAGATTAAAGCAGTTTTGGCAAATTCTGGTAGAAAAGGTTCATTTGCGAAGGAAATATAAATCACAGGCATGAATTCATTTATTCACTACACGCTGTACAACACCTAGAGAAACGCCAATTCGCAGTATTTAGGAAGGTCAGTTTTTTCACAATGTGCATTAAAAATACAAGCCCCAACCTGTCGAAAAACGTCAATTAGGCTATATTTCGTAATGTAAAATTCGGAGGGGGTTTTGGGTCTCATAAAAGAATTTACTCTTATGTGACTGGCTTGTACAATGCCCGATATTTCCTCTGGATGTAGACGGGTAACATCAAGGACATATTTTGCCGCACAAATGAAGTTGCGTTAACGACGCGTAGAGGTCAAGGAAATTATTCTTATGGCGAAGTATATTGGCCTGTACCTACTTGCTTGACTTCTCTTGCACTTGACGTCAAGAGACTCACGGAATTCGTGTGTACGCAACTGTCGTTTCGCTGTCAAGCGAGGCAGTTACATTACACAACAGCTGTCAGCATCGATTAGGCTGCCTAAGTGAGAGCACTCTCCACGCACCAGTGCCTGAGGTACCAGTTGAATTTGGATCATAAAAACTCTGAAGAAGAGATGTTCTTTTATTCGCTTAGTTGTTGTGCTTAGTAAACTGAATTGGAACCATCGTCTAGTATTTCTTTTCAAGATGGTTAGTGCGATGCAATCATGAGTGCATTTTGTGAATATAATGTGTCCCAGCATACAAATAATTGGCGTCTAATTTACCTTGTAACAATTGATCTCTGACTAAAGCCCAACTGTCTGACTTGCCTTGAGGTTTCCTCATAAAAGTTGTGACAAAACTCTCTGAGCACTTAAATCACTTATTTACCTTGTCTGTCCTAGTGTCTGTGGGGTGCCCCAAGGTTGTCTGAATCATAGGATCAACTTTTTGGTAGATAAGACTGGCTGAGTTGATTGAGTAAAATGGAAGGGCGATGAAAATGGCACTTACAGAGAAGACAGCAAAGATGTTAAGTAAAAACTAAAATAATCGCCTTGAGTTATTGTGACTTCTGGCAAGGTGCGCCAATCGGTGATTAATTTACTGGGCTATTGAAGTCCCACACATCGTAACGAATCCAATGCATAAATAACGAAAATAATTAATGACGATGTCTCCTAGCCAATATAGGGTACCTGTCATAACCTCATCAGTACCTCCATGGTTTCACACGATAATAAAATCCGTACCTGTTCTCATTGGCTTACTGCATCATTGACTCTTTCATAAATGACTTAACCACAAGTCTTAAGTCTAAAATCCCCCTTATCTACACAACAAAGTAAGGTGCGCGGGGGTAATAGTAGACACTTGTTGTAATTGCGTGCTTTACTCTGACAACTGACTGTGCATGAGGATACCAGGATACAAACAAGCCATACTCATCTTGTTTTTCGCCCAATTTTCGTGCCAATGCGCTAAAGAAGGTGGCCTTTTTGTTATGAAATCTCCCTACTCATCATATTACATTCCCTATGTAATTCTGCGTTGCAAAAGCGGCCTGAGATGGCATAAATCCATGCATCACCATAATAACATCACAACAATAAAATCAAGCATGCACCAATGGCTTCTTTGACGCTGATTCAAGAACCTTGCCAAGAATTGGACTACCATCTATCTTTTCTGCCCAACAGTGTGCGCCTACATTTTCTATTATCTGCGTCGCTTAATGAAGCATCTTCTTCCATGCCAATAAAATGTTTCTCCTTATCAGAGCATAGAAATTATCTCGTAGGACGCAAAATGGCACCCATCGAGAACATGCTCAAACGAGGTTTATGGCCATGGCAGGAGTCATTAGTACCGCCCCTAAAATATCGAATCTGCCAACTTAATACCAACTATATCTTGCAGTTGATAGCTACGTGCCTGAGTAGGTATTTGACCTGCTTAAGCGTCTCTTCAAATGTAGAGCATCTCACCACAATTCAGGGGTCGATTCTCAAGCCAGAGCTAGGGAATTGACTTTTAATTGGTCGCCAGATCGCTCTTCTCCCAAATGTTAGGCTCCGGTTCAGCCCATTTGTAGTAAATACCGGTAAACACGCACTTACTGGGGCAAGATCTCAGGCGAAATCTTGGAGAACTGAATGTCCCCTGGTTTTTTCAGGTCTTGCTAATAGTTTGGCTTTTGCCACCTACTAGCAATATGCCACGTCCTAGGTTCTCCAATAAGCAATACGCCACAGACAGTAGGGTGCCGCACAAAGGTTTGAGAGACCGGAGCAGGAAGATCAAGTCGAAAAAAGCACAGTTTATAGAGCAACTGTCGCCTGATTACTTGATGTTAGTTTAGTCTAATCTGACACATGATGCGGCCTAACGATGTCATTCTACCCATTTTGACACTAGCGAAATCGACTGCCTCAGTCGTTCATCACAACTTGTCACATAAAATAACATGATGCAGCTCATGCTGGTTTGCTGTGACTATTTCAGTTAGTGGTACATGGTCTCTACGAAGAGCTGCATGCTCTGTCAGACACTCGCTTGATGTGGTACTCATGACACGACCGATGCCTTCGTCAACTCTAACGTTATGCATTGTCTTACGCGTAAAACACCAATAGTGGTATGACAGATCATCCATGCCGTATTTTTAGCATAAGGAAGCGGCAACACCCATGAATTTTTTAGGTCAGTTGACAATTTACGCCGTGGCTTAAATGCGACCAAGTGAGTAGTAGATGTAACATACCCTTGAGGAAAAATCCAGAAATTTCTGGTTACTCTTCTCTCAAACAGAGCAGCAAATAAAAGCGAAGTCAAGACGCCTGCTGATAAAATCAACAATATTGCGAAATAGCCCCAACACAATAAAATGCGCCTCCAATCGCTTGTTATTTAGGCACTTCTTGATGGTCATCAAAGCCAGGGTCACGCAAACTGTTTATTCGACTTTTAACCAGTGTACGTTTTAGAATAGCCGCCAAAGAGCCATGAGAGATGACAAACAACCCACCACTGGCCATCAACATCACCAGTGTTAGCACAATTTCACCCGCACATATCAAATGCGGCGATTTAAAAGAATGCGGGATCTTATTTGACGAGTTACGCCAAAGTAACTCCAGTGGTTGTGCCAGCCTCTGAGGTCATTCGATAAGCAGGCGAGTAAGCTCTGCCCGCTTTGCCATTCTCTCAGTATGCTTGTGATTGCCAAGTAAATAGATTAATGCCTAGCGTCACATATGCATATCATCCCACACCCTGTGCATTCCCTTGCACGTGGAACACAACTTATTCACCATTGCTTAGATATAAGAAAATATTAACAGTTCTGACAAGTTGTGATTACTTGACGATTAACATCCATAGCCTGAATGCGACTAAGTGAAGAGATGTAACGTACGCTTTCAAGGCAAATCGAGAAACCCTGCCTCCTCATCTTCCCAAAAAGCAAACCATGAAGGCAAATTAACATCATATGGAAATAATATTTGACCTATATTAAGTACCTGCTTTAGAATGGCGATCAAGTCGGCCATGCATGTAAGGATGGGTTTCAACTAGAATATCAGAAAATTATAACGACTGTAGAAAGTACTAAATGTGGGGGGTAAGGTAAAGCTGCGAAAAACGGCAGACTTTTTAGTGAACTATGGTATTCTAAAGGCATTATCAATTTTGAGGTGTAAATGAGGTTAAATAATGCCACATGGCACAAGCCAATCACACTATTCAATGGGACTTGACGTTTAATATGTATGGGAACCTACTGCGAACATCAGAACAGTCAGTTTTTCCTAATGTCTACGCTAGTCACCTTCGGCAATTACTACATAAGCGAAGAATGGACGCTGCATTTGTGCATGAGATTTAGGCATTTACTGGTTTTTTGAGGCGGTTACCACAGCATTGCATGGTGGGCAATAGTCAGAATACTGAAGTGAAGGTGACGCTAGAGGTGTCTTTTGAGCATCAAGAAGTGTTAGTTGGAAAACAAAGTAAAAACTGTAAAAAAGAGATATGCATGGTCAGCCAAGATAATAGGATGCAAGGTGTCACGAAACAGGCAAGGCTAGCTTGCCTTCCTGAGGCATTGAGCGCTTAACCAGTTGCCACCAAGCGTTTTTGAGGAAAGCTATATTTACAAACTTTAAAGCTCCAGATATGGCAGTTTTGATTTCTTATAGCGGTAATTTGCAAGAGAAGCATGAAAAATGAAATGAAAAAGACTTTTTTAAATAGCATGCACGAATGGGCACTGACAAGCAGGCCCTGCATTTAAAATCTACAATAGGCGTAGCGTTGCATAAATTCTACATCATTTTGTAACTTATCTCCACATACTACTAACACAATATTACATCAAAGGCAAGCAGTGTTTAGTGCTTAGAATGCTGTGCCTACTTTACTTACGCAAGGGTGAGTACTGTTGTGGTGCTTTGTCACCAGAGGATGTCCCTTTCTTCTTACACTGTCATATTTATCTTTCGAATGTACCTCGCAATTTCAACTACAAACTAGTGAAAATAACTTGCGTCAAGTGCTTCTTAATTGTGCGGTGGTCTTCTTAAGGTTTCTCACTGCGCCAATCTCCTTGCGCTTGTTTCCGTTTTGAGTCATTTCTTGAAAGTTAATGTTGCTATGTAGGAAGAAGTTGCTGTTAATGTTCCACTCCTGTCCGTAACGTTATCGTTGTTCCTTCTCCGCGCAAACTCTCTTTGCAACATTTGGCTTCTGCAGACGCAAGTTCCTTGTCATTTTGACATTCATGACACCTCTGAAGCCAATTTACCCGTCGTGTTAAATGCTGAACTTAAACGCACAATGCAAAGTTCGCTTCACTCCTTGTGATATGTAATTGCCCGTATTGCCTGAATTTGTCATAAAAAGATGAGGAGTGTCTCCCATTGATAAGCGTTTTGGGTGAACTGAGTTGGGCTGGATTGCGACGGCTTTTACGAGAACGAGAATAGCCACAGTATCGGCGCTGTGCCGGTTGCTTTCAAGTCCATGTGCTCTCTAAAAAAGCATCTCTCAAAGATTTGTGTTCATTGTAGCGTCAATCGCAACCATCCTAGCAGTCTTACTGTTTATCAGCTCACTTGTTTTTCTGGATGCAGAATGCAAGTGGACCCGGGCACTGTGGTAAGTGATTAGAGTTTATGTTGGCGTGAGATATAGATAGCTATGAACCCAATCTTAGTCGTTTTGTACTTTTAAATAACGGGGCTGTTTTTCAGAGCTAGTACCGTGGGACAAGGCAAGTGCTAAAAGATTTCTAAGTTAATATTTGCATCCACTGGATTTTTTTATGACAAAAACAGAGAAGTCGGCATTCATCGCACTTCTTTTGGTAATCTACGTATTAATGACTCCTGCTGAAATTTGCAATGGGGTAAGGGATTATTAGGTTTTGTTTACACACTTATTTAAGCAGCCAATGATGGTGTAGCCTTACATGGTGCCACCAATTTGAAGCCGAAAAGAATGACTTGATTTGGAGAGAATCTCCATCGGGTCATACAGTAATACCATAGAGTGTGAAACATGGGGTGATGATCAGTTACTGGCTGCGAAAGTAGCAACAGCTTCTTTGGAGACCATTTGGTGCACTCCCTGTGTCCCAAGCAAAGGTTTGTCTCTAAAAATGTAATAGAGATCATGGAAAGGTTGCACCAAAAAGATGCTACGGGACGAATATGGACTTAATTTAAGCGACTTAGAGTTGTAGAACCCTCTTATTATTTATCTTATTATTATGCTACAACACCAAAGGGCACTTCAAAGGCGCATGCAAATGCTGTGCTGCCAGCCAATTACTTATTCAGCCGTACTTCAGTGACTTGTGTGGTTTTACTGCTGACGCCGCAAATCTGTTGTCTCATATTGCATCGAGCTAAGCGATTCATTCTCCCAGTCTAATGCCACTAGATTCCAGCCGAAACATTTCAACGCCTCACTTGCACCCAGATAAGTAGCTGTGGACTAGCTGTCATAGCAGAGGTGGGTGATATGAGTCGACTGGGCCAGAAACATGCACTTCTACTATGCGAAATGAGGGGGACCTAAAAGTAGTTAAAGTGCATGTTAACAGGGGATTGGTTTAAGAAGTCGTGGTCGTAATTGTGCCAAAATGCAGTGCTCAGCAAAGATGACAGATTTCACACTAGTTAAATCAATGGCTACCAAGTCTTGCAAGGATGGTCGCTAAGCCGGAGGAGACAATCTAACACTAGCTAAAAGTGTGAATCTGTGCTTGAATTCAGTCTTTATCGTGAGTTTTTACTGAGTGGGATCAACACAGTCCAGGTAGAGATTTCTTGAATGACGGACCTAAAGGCAGCAAAATAATAGCAGCATGCATTAAGGGTGGGTCGATCGAAGTCAGGTAGTAGGATTACGATGCTACTGACATGTGCGTAGACGCGCACATAGACTTGTACGTGACACTCTTGCTGACTCCAGCCAACGATCAGAAGGTAAATTGAAAGAGGCATTTTCAGGCATCATTGACGTGTCCTTAGTTAGGAACAAACCTCGTCCACCATTTCTCATGCTCTATGGAGTTATTTAATAATGTAGTGGATAAATTTTTCTAAATTTACCCTACTCTTTTTACCTTTCTTGCGGGCAGCATAATGTAGAAGTCTGCATTACCATCAGTGATTGTATAAGGCCACGAGTAAACAAAGCGAATAGGAAAAAGCGGTGCTTAAGTGCTTCCAGCGATGCCAATGCGTCCTAATGCAGTCCTCTTCTTCTTGCAATAACCTTGTAACAAGGCAACAACATTAGCTAGGAGTAGTGAATGTGGTAAAACATAGGCCTGTAGTGGGAGCGGCAAGTGAGTAGATCTTTAAGAGTGCAAGAGGAGTCAAAAGCAGATGTGCAAAGGCAAAAATTGCTTACACGTAAATATTAAGAAGAGACAAACACGGATTGGAAACGTAACATATGTGCTTAACCCATTAAGCAATCTGTTCTTCTTAAAATGCGCCACTCAATTTGCCCAATTTGCATTTACTTCTTTATCCCATGCTCACACACGTCCGCATCCATACCATATCTTGGCTATAAAACTGTACGCATCTCCGGAACGAGAATTTCCGGGTGCATTAAGTCTCGAGATAAATTTGACTAATGGGGAAGGAATTTGCAAGGATGATAATTGGGTAACACTTTGTAAACTTCACAAACCCATATTTTTGAATAATTCCAAATTTTATTCTCTTTTATAATTTTGTAGACTTCCTTATCAGGATTGATTCAAGATAGAGGAAGGAATGTCGAAAAGTGCTTTGATGGGTAAATTATGTACAGGTAGGTGACGGCAATAGACATGGATTTGGATACATCCCTATAGATTGATGGATGGCTTGCTGACCAGAATGAAGTTGAAGTATAAGGTAGATGGGTCTGGAAACTTCAGCATTACCTTGCTCGTAGCATGGGCTCAAAGAGATCGAGATCGTTTTTTGTTGAAGCCAGTTGAAGTGAGGGATCTCGAAGGACGCAACGAAGCACAGCTATGATTGTAAGTCCAGTGGTGAAAACGCGGTAGGTGAGAAGAAAGGTGTTCAGGTAGTCAATTGACTGAAAGCGAGGATCCAGGAGGCGGTCCAAGAGATGGCCTAAGGTGCCATGGCGGACCTTCAGGAGACAAAGTGAGGATTTGATGATCATACTGTCAACTTTTATTGGGAATAAGGGTATACCAGGGCCCTTGAGAGGTGCTTTGAACCCTGAAAGAAGCGAGCGCTGACGTACGATGGCTTTTAAAGCAATCCACTTATTGACACTCCTAGCCCAAGCCCATTTTCACTCTCCCACTTCTAGGTCGTATGGGTTAAATGGGAAGTGGACGAACTAGTTGTTACCTTGTTGGAGCGCTCAGTGGCTGTTTCATCAACTTTTTCGAGCATATACGCTGGATTTAAATAGGAATCCAAGGTAGAGGAAGGTCCTTGAACAGATTGCTTGGTGCTCAGACGTGCTGCGTTAGTAGAACGCATCATCCAAGAATGCCTCGAGCAGATGAGGTAAGACAGATGGTAAGCGGGAGGTTCGAAGAAAATCCCACTATTGAAAGGCTGATGGGCTGACCAACTTGCCAACACTTGGATTCTTTTGAATTATCTCCAATGTTTTAAGTACAACTCAACAATTATGCTCAGTTGAAGCACTTCTAAAATTTCTTTTAGGTGGTTGGTACTTTCAAGTCACTTTCTTTGGCTACGAAAGCATAAATGAGGTGGAGGTGGAATCCTCCACCGACACGCCAGTACCTTGGAGACACGCGCGCACCACGAGAGCCCCTGCTTTCTTAAATTTGTATTTAGTCAGAAGGAGCCACCCACTCGCCTTAATTTGTCCTTTTATCATTTGGATACCACAGGTGCTTACCCGACAGTCCTCTACTTTGTAGTGCCGAAGCATGAATTCATGTGGCATTATGTTAGATGAAGCTTAAAGTGGTTTCTGGACAATGCTAAACAACAACGAAGTCATTTTTTAACTTTTAGAATTTGTGCAGACCAAAAAATTACAAATCAAAAGCACGGACTACAAGTAGATGTAAAAAAGCGATTACTTGAGGCATTTTACACAGTTCCTTGTTGATCGGTGCTTAATGTCAGGACAGTCCTTGAACAGCCCAGGGTCCAAACTGGGAAAACAAAAAAGGGTGCTTGATAAACCAAAGTAATTAAGTAAAATATCCAATCCTGGTTGCTGTAGAAAGTCGCATCGAACCCACCGAACTGAATAAGGCATGGAGATAGATGACACCTCGGAATGCGCGATGCTCAGCATATGACTGTAATGTGGTTGTTCAATGCACTAAAATTAAAAACAAACCTCTTTTGCCCCACAAATAGCAGCGTTGGTGTTTCATCTCCCTTGTTCCGCCCCAAGGGACCACTCAAGTTAGTAAAGTATTTAAGCGACCCATTTTGTTGATACAAGTATAAAGCTGTACTTAAACTTTAACAATTCTGTCGATTCTCAAACCTGACTTATATCCGAGCACCAGGCCTCCTTTTCTTGCAAATTAGAGGCTACTAGCCAAATACTGCTGGCGCCCTCCCTATCGCCTGGCCATATTATTTGAAAAACGAGATTCTCATAGCTGCCGAGGTGGTGATCGGGGTTGGTTGCCGATAAGGTAGACATCGTTGAGGTGATATGTGCAGGACTGTCATCACCAGAGTCGTCGACGACAATTTTGCGAGTGAAGGAGCCCGGGCGTGTCTCTCGCTTAGACTTGCCTCAAAGACGAAACAAATGCTTCTAAGTGGGTGTAAGTAGCAGAAGAAAACGACGGGAAATTAGGCACGGAGAGGCATTGCATTTCACCTTCTTACGCAAACTGGGTTCGAAACTGCTTCGTACATCTTAATAACCCTCTATGCTAAAATGTCTTTACACTTTGGAAGCCAATAAAGAGGAGGAGCTAAGTGTCGGGTTCAGCAGATTAATTGGATGCAGCGGAATTAAAACATTTTTGTTAACAAAATTATCAAAGTTTGAAGTAGGCAGTCTTTTAATGTAAATCCAAGTTATAAATGGCTTGGTGCCTAAATCTTAGTTCCATTAGCATCTATCCAGCAAACCCACTAGCGAGGTTTGTAAATCAAGATGAGTTACGAGCAGAAAAGAGAATATACGCTGTCTAAGTGCCTCTTCCCATCCTCATTCTTTTCATAGCAACTCAAGGAATGACTGTCGCGTCGTCAGTTGATAGTTAAGGTCAAATTGAGAATAAAAGGAAGCAACGGATCATTATTAGATGGACGAAAGTAAAGCGGGCGGCGTCAACCCAGGTCGCCCATTTCGAGAAACCAAAATTCTTAGATATATGTGGTAGCTTACAGCTCTCCACCACGTACCGACACCTCTGAAAGCGGTCCCAGCCCCGTCTCGGGCGCACAGAGTGTTTGCAGCTTTGGATGACAAGAGGAGTTAAGTCCTACGGAACCGCAACAAAATCAACAGCCCACATCAGCTCTGCCGCCATGGAATTTGATTTCCGCCAAATTGGCGCATGGGTCGTTGATGTTGGCCACAGACACTAGGCACTACAGAAGGTGATTGCGCAGGTATTCCTTCCAATGGCTTTCGGCTGTCAAATGTGATTTAAAAGGAACGCGAAAAAACAAAACGCTGTTAAGTTCAGAGAGAATGTCCTTTTCTTTGAGTTAATCGAGAGACATCAGGATGCAGTGAACAACTACTTATATCTAAGAATTTTGGCCTCTCGAAATGGGCGACCTGGGTTGACGCCGCCCGCTTTACTTTCGTCCATCTAATAATGATCCGTTGCTTCCTTTTATTCTCATTTGACCTTAACTATCAACTGACGACGCGACAGTCATTCCTTGAGTTGCTATGAAAAGAATGAGGATGGGAAGAGGCACTTAGACAGCGTATATTCTCTTCTACTCGTAACTCATCTTGATTTACAAACCTCGCTAGTGGGTTTGCTGGATAGATGCTAATGGAACTAAGATTTAGGCACCAAGCCATTTATAACTTGGATTTACATTAAAAGACTGCCTACTTCAAACTTTGATAATTTTGTTAACAAAAATGTTTTAATTCCGCTGCATCCAATTAATCTGCTGAACCCGACACTTAGCTCCTCCTCTTTATTGGCTTCCAAAGTGTAAAGACATTTCTAGCATAGAGGGTTATTAAGATGTACGAAGCAGTTTCGAACCCAGTTTGCGTAAGAAGGTGAAATGCAATGCCTCTCCGTGCCTAATTTCCCGTCGTTTTCTTCTGCTACTTACACCCACTTAGAAGCATTTGTTTCGTCTTTGAGGCAAGTCTAAGCGAGAGACACGCCCGGGCTCCTTCACTCGCAAAATTGTCGTCGACGACTCTGGTGATGACAGTCCTGCACATATCACCTCAACGATGTCTACCTTATCGGCAACCAACCCCGATCACCACCTCGGCAGCTATGGAATCTCGTTTTTCAAATAATATGGCCAGGCGATAGGGAGGGCGCCAGCAGTATTTGGCTAGTAGCCTCTAATTTGCAAGAAAAGGAGGCCTGGTGCTCGGATATAAGTCAGGTTTGAGAATCGACAGAATTGTTAAAGTTTAAGTACAGCTTTATACTTGTATCAACAAAATGGGTCGCTTAAATACTTTACTAACTTGAGTGGTCCCTTGGGGCGGAACAAGGGAGATGAAACACCAACGCTGCTATTTGTGGGGCAAAAGAGGTTTGTTTTTAATTTTAGTGCATTGAACAACCACATTACAGTCATATGCTGAGCATCGCGCATTCCGAGGTGTCATCTATCTCCATGCCTTATTCAGTTCGGTGGGTTCGATGCGACTTTCTACAGCAACCAGGATTGGATATTTTACCTAATTACTTTGGTTTATCGAGCGCCTTTTTTTGCATTCCCAGTTTGGACCCTGGGCTGTTCAAGGACTGTCCTGACATTAAGCACCGATCAACAAGGAACTCGTGTAAAATGCCTCAAGTAATCGCTTTTTTACATCTACTTGTAGTCCGTGCTTTTGATTTGTAATTTTTTGGTCTGCACAAATTCTAAAAGTTAAAAAATGACTTCGTTGTTGTTTAGCATTGTCCAGAAACCACTTTAAGCTTCATCTAACATAATGCCACATGAATTCATGCTTCGGCACTACAAAGTAGAGGACTGTCGGGTAAGCACCTGTGGTATCCAAATGATAAAAGGACAAATTAAGGCGAGTGGGTGGCTCCTTCTGACTAAATACAAATTTAAGAAAGCAGGGGCTCTCGTGGTGCGCGCGTGTCTCCAAGGTACTGGCGTGTCGGTGGAGGATTCCACCTCCACCTCATTTATGCTTTCGTAGCCAAAGAAAGTGTCTTGAAAGTACCAACCACCTAAAAGAAATTTTAGAAGTGCTTCAACTGAGCATAATTGTTGAGTTGTACTTAAAACATTGGAGATAATTCAAAAGAATCCAAGTGTTGGCAAGTTGGTCAGCCCATCAGCCTTTCAATAGTGGGATTTTCTTCGAACCTCCCGCTTACCATCTGTCTTACCTCATCTGCTCGAGGCATTCTTGGATGATGCGTTCTACTAACGCAGCACGTCTGAGCACCAAGCAATCTGTTCAAGGACCTTCCTCTACCTTGGATTCCTATTTAAATCCAGCGTATATGCTCGAAAAAGTTGATGAAACAGCCACTGAGCGCTCCAACAAGGTAACAACTAGTTCGTCCACTTCCCATTTAACCCATACGACCTAGAAGTGGGAGAGTGAAAATGGGCTTGGGCTAGGAGTGTCAATAAGTGGATTGCTTTAAAAGCCATCGTACGTCAGCGCTCGCTTCTTTCAGGGTTCAAAGCACCTCTCAAGGGCCCTGGTATACCCTTATTCCCAATAAAAGTTGACAGTATGATCATCAAATCCTCACTTTGTCTCCTGAAGGTCCGCCATGGCACCTTAGGCCGTCTCTTGGACCGCCTCCTGGATCCTCGCTTTCAGTCAATTGACTACCTGAACACCTTTCTTCTCACCTACCGCGTTTTCACCACTGGACTTACAATCATAGCTGTGCTTCGTTGCGTCCTTCGAGATCCCTCACTTCAACTGGCTTCAACAAAAAACGATCTCGATCTCTTTGAGCCCATGCTACGAGCAAGGTAATGCTGAAGTTTCCAGACCCATCTACCTTATACTTCAACTTCATTCTGGTCAGCAAGCCATCCATCAATCTATAGGGATGTATCCAAATCCATGTCTATTGCCGTCACCTACCTGTACATAATTTACCCATCAAAGCACTTTTCGACATTCCTTTCCTCTATCTTGAATCAATCCTGATAAGGAAGTCTACAAAATTATAAAAGAAAATAAAATTTGGAATTATTCAAAAATATGGGTTTGTGAAGTTTACAAAGTGTTACCCAATTATCATCCTTGCAAATTCCTTCCCCATTAGTCAAATTTATCTCGAGACTTGGTGCACCCGGAAAATCTCGTTCAGGAGATGCGTACAGTTGTATAGCCAAGAGTATCTAAGTATCAACTCATAGCAAATTTCTTCGTTAATTTGCAATTACTCAATCAGGCCATTTGGTAGTTTTCCTGCTTTAATGTGTTTGGACCTCCCTGTTTCAACCCTTTACCTTTCATCAACTCATTTCCGTATTCATCGTCTCAAGTCTATGGCCCTGTTCTCTAACATTTGAGCCAGAATTTTATTTCAAATCTGTCGATAGGACAGCATAGGGACCTTAATACATAACCAGCATTTTGTCATCTAAAATTTGCCTACTCGCAGCTTTCAGTAATAATTGTTTACTCGCGAAATTCTAGGCCTGGAGCCCGAGGTGCTAAACACCATCACAACGGCAGTTTTCTTGCCAGAAGTAAGGGTGGCAGACGGGTATCCGCAGGTATGCTCGATGTCGCCAGGCATCAGACCTTTGTTGCACGTCAAAATTTTCTCACTGCAAATGTTCTGAAGGAAGAAGTACACGAAAGTGTGTCAAAAAGCAGTTGTTTTAAGGGAATATGTCTTGAAATAGTCATTCACGTAATTAAAATTTCGGTGCAGGTAGCGCATTCGAGGAAAATGCAGAAGATCGAAAGATCCGGAGCGCATCAGAGGATAATAAATCAAGGATTTTTCGGTTCCCGAAGGGCAGTAGTGAGAGGGGTTTCTCGAAAACTCCCATGATTCAGTGGAGGTGGTAGAGACATCAACTATGAATGCGGTGAGTTCAGTGTCGCCAACACAAGCCCCTTAGTCACAGGCCAGTTCGTAGGGTTTATTTGTACCTCTTGACGTTGAATTTCATTAATTAGTAAGGCACTGAATGAATGAACATATGTTAGTTGTGATGGTTTACTTTTTATCATGCAACACCTTTGCCTCACGATATAAAACGTGGAAAGCCAAGGAAAAACACAAAATAATAAACAAGCAGGATCTAATCGCATTCTCATAGTCCGTCTGTTAATTATTTCGTGCTACCGTCCCTCCTGTTGTGAGGGCTTTCGGCTGCTATTTGCACGCACTGAACTCCGCAAGCCATCATGAGAACGCCAAAGATAAGATCTGAGAAATGTATTTACTTTGTTACCGAAAAATTATCATTTAAGGAAAGATAAACTAATTTTTAGGTATTAAAAGACAAATTCCTTGGCTAACATAGAGTATTGTTGCAAACGATTCAGTATAAAGTACTGGTAAAAATGCAGAACACATACTACTTACTTGTCCATTTCAGTACCGTGAAAACCGTTATGATTTACTGCCAACTGAAAAGAAGGAAATTGGCAATTTGAACTTACTGGAACACTCCAAAGAAATCAGCGATGCCAAAAACATGATTGAGGGCGTGGAGATGCAAAGAGGAGAGAGAAGGAGGTAGAGGGGGAAGGCGATGAAAAACACTCCACCCTTGAAGCAGACAAACCGGCTCTTGTACGGCTTAGTCCGATGGGTGGGTTTATTGCGATTTAACATCCGCTTTGCCTAGCTAATTAGACATGAGCTTTGAGATGATGAGTTTCAATCCGTAAGCCTTTTTCGGTCTGGGATTTTAGATGCAGTGAAAGTGGAGCATAGAGAAACAGAAACGAGAAAACAGTTCATTACGAGGGAATTCATCTTACCCATCGCTAATGCTGGCTCACCACTGATGTCCTTCTTCGGGAACAGGGTAAGGCCATTCATCGCTATAAAAGCAGAGCAAATTAAAGTGACAGTCTTACAAGAAGGTGTGTTAACTTTTAAATACTTCTCTTTATATTACTGGCTATCTTATCTACCATTTGTTTTAAAGTAGAGAAAATCGTGGCACTTTCAAAAAGCTCAACTTTAGGGGTTACTTGATCCTCCATTTTTTCTAATATTAGACTGAATGACTGGAAAAAAGTAACGTTACTTCCTTGACCCTGCCATCACTTTAGGACTATCAAAGTACCTTCATGCCAAATTTGTCAATCATCGGACGCCATTCCGTTTCACTTCTGCTCCCAGTATCCTGGAAAATGCACAAAAAGCCTCGAAAAAGTCGGTTCCATTCTCTGCGTTTGCATGGAAGGGCGACCGCTGTCCATCGTATCCGTCATCTGGTTATGCTTCTGCTTCTCAAGTTGCTTTTTATCCCTTTGCCGAATGCATATATCATCGAAAGTTTTACTGTTTCCGATTAACCCATATTTTCCCCCCACATCCATTAAGCACTTGACAATATGGTCAAGCACCGCACCTTGGTGCTACCTATTACTTTTAAGTAGCGAGTATATTGCATCCAATTTTAGGGGGCAGAACCAGCCTAACTAGACAACGAAACCACGTGAGCTATGCATGCGACATGCCGACTTATCGTCGACCTCCAAAAGCGGGTGCTATCATAACCTCTGCACGACTGTCTAGACGAAGGTGACAAAGTGCTTAATTAAATAATGTTACCATGAGTAATGCTTGAGGAAGATAAAAGTTTCTGATTATCTGCAAATTAGTCACAGTTTCTCACTGTCCCTCTCCAAGATCAAGCAACTGGACAGCGGTGAAAGCCTTCGCAATAGCCACTGCTGCCAGCGGTTCGACGCGAGTGTCTCATCATGAGCGCACAGCCGACATCCAAATATCCCCACTAAAAACAGCAATAGCAACAAATCTAGTAGCGTCAGCAAATGCTGTTGCGCCTACACCACACTTGGATAAACGCCACCCACGACAACTGTAACGAATAACGACTGCAGTGAGCACACCAATGTGAGCGAATCAGAGCTTGGCGTAATGGTTGGCTGAGCTGTCTTAGCAATGGCGTTGATGTAACATCACCATCTGGGTCAGTTGCTTAACATGAGCGATGCTGACTACACGCCACGTATGCTAACTTATGCTCACACGACTGACAAATAGGATAAAGCCGTCATGTCAGAAGCTAACCATTGGATGAATACCAAGACAGGAGCTAGTAGCAATGTTCATGGCCCCAATGCGTGATTCTGCAGTAAAATTGGGGGAGCCAAGTTACAGCACCACCGTTCACAGGAAAATAAATCTATGGCGAAGTCGTTTCATCAGAGTTCTCCTAAAAAGTAAGCAGGGGTCCCTAAGCTGATTTAATAGAGAAGTTGACTTAATGATTCGTGACGGGATGACATAACGCGGCTGAACTTAAATCCATGTGATGTCGGATCCAGTAATGATAATCATCTTCGTGTACGCTACGTGAGTGGATCACCACACCCCAAGGTTTTGCATCCGAAACTTGTCAGGGAACCGGAATAGCTGGGCCCTGAGGCAGGTTTTCCTACCCTCCTTAAATTTGGACGTCAAACTGCTAGGCAATACACGCAGTTACGGTATTTCTTTGGTTCATCACTTGCAATTCAGGACTGGTTCATATGTATGCTTACCAGAAATCGACCATTCCATAAATGGCTCAGCAAAATGCACGCATATTTTCCATTGTACTACAATTATGTAAACTTACAATTCCATTAAATCAGCCTCATCGCGAGCAAAGGCTAGCTATATGCACCCAATCATTGGTTTCAATTTTATGGCGAGTGCTAGTGTAAGGTATGGTGATGATCGTCTACATGAACAGCTGGGAAAAACAGCTGTTTTTAACGCAAGCTTAGGTTAGTCATTGGAGAGAGATACCAAATCCAAATTTTTGGGCCTTAGTAAAAGCCTCACACTTATCACACATAGCGAGTCATGGAAGGCCACCCGTCCTCACCACCAAAGATTTGTGGAGTATCACTAGCAGCACCGCTGCCTGACCATGACCAATGTTAGCATAAAAATATTAAATTGCCATCGAATAAAACGATACTGAAAACAAAGCTTTGCCAAATTAGCAGTACATAATGCTACCACTTAACCCCATAGCTTCAGAACCGAGATTAACTTAGTGAAGCGGACAAGCTCAAATTTCAATTCTTTCAACATACAAGCCCCTACAAGTCAGGGTAAGTCACCGGATATACTTACACAAAAACTGTAGCAACCCTAGAGTCGTCCAACAACTGACAATAGGCTAAGCTGGACGAAAAAGTCATTACAATTGTGAGGAATAGCAATAGTAGCGATTAAGTACATTTCAAGGCCAAGCGAGTACAGCATGTGAGAATATAATCCTGGAAGTAGGTCGTAATACGCATATGTATTCATTATTCCTAACACCGTTCATTCTCACTGAGTACAAAAATGGTGAAAGTACCGTCGATGGACCACAAAAGGAACCGCACGAAAAATCTGGCAAGGCAGTAATTGGAATTAACTGCATCAACTCATTTATGTTACCTGCTCCTTCTGCTGAGGAGTGAGGTCCGACTTAATATTGAGAGTCCTGCTAATTTCCTCCGGTGTCTTGCCCCTGATCATGTTGACAAGAGATTTGCAACACGCACCAAGAAGGCCTTCTATGTCGAGGTACTTAGCTGCCATAAGGATTTCAAACAGAGTCCCCTGATCCACCCGAAGAAACTCTTGATCCCAGCTAGGTGTGTCATCCGTCCGATGGTCCCTATTTTCATCGTGGCTCTGCTGAAGAGCATCGTACTTGTGATGCGTGCACCACTAGATTTTCATCGTGGTCCTGCTGAAGGGCATCTTCGTTGTGATGCGTGCACCACTGGAGAACCCTCCTCAAAATATCAGCATTCACGTATTGCAGAGGGGTCGGTTCATCATCCTCTGCAGGCTTGGGCCCAACATCTGCCAACAGAAACAACAAAGGAACAATAAAAACAGGCAAACTGTTTGCTTATTGTCATTTGTGATCAATTCTTAAGAAGTGACGCGAGGAAACAGCTATGAGCGATTTCGGTGGTGATAGTGACAAATAGCTCATTTAAGTCATGCCTTTGCCCCATGAACTGTACAATTTGGATGATTCATGCAGTGGGTTTAAAAGCAAAATGGTACATTAACGAGAGTGGTGGGAAAGGCCAGGAATAAAAATTGGGTAAAAGGAAGGAACAGGAGACATGCATCTCTGAACATAAATGACAAGTGTTGCAGACAACAATGTATACCATCTAGGATATCTCTAATCATCACGGATTGTCCGGCAGCCACCACATCTACGTGAAAGGCAATTGCGTCAGAGGTCACCAGCTTAATGAGCATCGTCAGAGATAGTACGACAAACGCGGCCCGACGACAAATGGCCTGATTCAGGAGATTATAACAATCCTAGCTAAAGCGTTTAGTTAAGGCCTAAATGAAAACAAATTCCTAAATTTTATTGACATACACATAAATTATTATGAAATCAAATAAGTTGTTAGAAACCGACAAATCTTTTAATGCAATTAACGAAACTTAAAACAAGGTGCTTACCAATAATGTCATTCGGATATTTGATTCCGAATCAGCCATTAATGTGCATCGTGAAACAATTTAAGATTTGCAAGTGGTGTTGAAAATCTAAGTGGTAAATTTGGAAAACTTAGGTGGTGCAAAAATAATCGAGCAGTAAGGGTGAGTGGAATATCTCTCACTAAAAATCAATCCGCAACGGCGTGGATGCGTGTGTAGTAAAGGGAGTGGTCACTGTACCTAAATGCAGCGACATGGCCAATCGGGCATGCTGATTTCCTCCCAAGCCAGAATCACGTCGGTAATGCATGCTTTATCTTGGCGGTGCATCTTTAGTTGTCGTTGAATGTGTCTTAGTAAGCCACACTTAATTCAGCTGGGCACAATTTCAGGAGTCCAATAGCCGTTTAGAAGCAGCACAACTTTACAATATTCAGTTAAGTGTAAATTAGCGCAAAATACAAACAACAACCAGAAAAGGCTAATGACAGTTTCCTCCAACCTGCCACTCTATCCTTGAAATCAATTACAGGAGTAGGAATCAGAAACCACTGCGTACGGCTTCCGATCCGTCAAGGATGATTGCATCACCTTCGCCGGCCAGAATGGCCACTGAACCATGGCAGTAGCCCAGGTCCCTTCTGTTCATTGAATGCATAGGTTGCGAATTGAGCATTTTTCGACTTCGAGGAATTCTCGAAACACTATACTTCACGCACGCATTTCCTTGTTGTTATTTTTGTGGATGCGATATTTGGTTAATTGCTCACATCACCAAGTTGGTTCCTATTAACCGATGCGGAAAAGTTTATTTGTTGCCCTTATTGCCATCCTTGCAAATCATACTATCTGGATTACGGTTAGTTGATGCACTTTTATTTTCCCGGGCCGATGCTTTACGAGCATTGGTTAAGTTTAATAGCTGCTAGTGCAGGTCGGATTGCTGAAATATTTGCGCAAATGTTAGTCTGTTCGGTACCACCGTTCAACCACCTTGTAACTCACGCAATTCTTGCCAACCAAACTGTTGACCACCTCCTTAGGAGAGTATCGTCCCTCCCAATCCTGCTAGAGTCCCTCTGAGGTGGCTGACTAATCTTCAACCTAGCGTTTTGTGCTGATCTGCAAATGCTGTTTATTGAACGTTGAAGTCGATTGCTGTGCAGCTCTGTGTTCCGTCTCTCTCATAGGTGATCCATAAAAAGCGGTTGGGTGTTCTACTAATCTTTCCTTGATTAAATTCCTTAAAAATAGCTTGCTCTGGCAGTTATTCTTACTAATGACAGATTCGACCATTTCATTCGCCTGTGCGATAGCAGTGTAGTAGATGATAACTTAAACACACTGAAAATGGTATAGCTGTGGTATAATACCTGCTTTGAAGGCACATATTCTTGGGTAATTGAAAGAAGATATTTCATACAGTCGTCGAGGGAAAATTAACATCTTAGTCCGGAATGGCCATTTCCACTCTCAACAGCACGAGTGATCTCCAGCGATGGAAAGTGGAGGTGGAAGAGGGAGGAGAAACAAACCGGGTCTGTCTCTTGTCCAAATGTTCTGGAATTCGATACTGCAGAGGAGCTGGCGCTGGCACGATGACGAGATTGTTGGTGAGCATAAATACAACATTGTGCGTATTCACAACGCCAATAAAGAGGCTGCGTGGATAGAGGCACTCAAGTGGGAGAAGTCAATTGCCACAAATGTCGGACAGGTCGACTGCGGTGCTGCACCGGTGATATCTAGAACTACTCCATTCGAGCACGCATCGGGCATTAAGGGTGTCACAAACTGCCTGTTGGCCGCACAATTAGGTTGTAGATCGCTGCGCTCTATGTGCGCTGCATCATTGGCCACTACGACTCAGTGAATGCACTCTGATTTCAGGCTTGCACTGCTGAATGTGCGGCCTAGGATAGATTGGTTCTCTGCTGTCTGTGCTTGCGTGAGGATGACCTGGAGACGAAGGTGCCTCCCAAAGCACCTAAGAAATCATCCTGATAGCACCACCAGCATACCCGAGGCGAGAGACCAATACATTCTTCATCACTGTCTAACCTATTCTTGCCTCTATGATGTAGGACATCTCTTATGTTTGCAACATTACCGTTCCTAACCAGTTTAAATCTGAGACGTAAACATTGGTAGATTTTTGAAAGTTATTAGGAATGTGAGACTGTCGATCAGTTGTGGAATGTGAAATGGGAACAGCAATTAGTCCAAACTTGTTTTTAATAGAAGGAAAATGGATGTGGGTGCTGCAAACATTCGTTACCATTATGGACCATGGCTAGTACAATCTGAGTTTCCGACAAAAGCCCAGAGGGTCCTCAAATATTCTGTCATACAGGAAGCGTGCGCCATCTTCTAGTAACATGCCAAGAATCACAAAATCCAGCACAGCATCCCATTGTTGAGAAACTTTAGTACGTTTGACTGTAATATTGAACACAACCGAAAAGCACTCCCAGTATCTGCGCATGCATTGCTACCTCCGGAATGGGTGAACGGTCCGGCAGGACCCACCCCGTCAGCCCCTTTTCTCTAATTGGAATGAGGTCAGAGAATGAGGCCATCACAAAGCCCACATCATTGTCGTCACCGTGGTGTCTTCGCCTCTTTCAGAGCATCAACTATGGGAAGAGAATCCGTCGACACGTTATTGAGCGCAAGCTTTGCTGCCGTTACAAGACATTTCGCGTTACAGCTTGGAGAAACGAACACCTGCCGAGCGAGACATGCTTAAGCGGTGCAAGAGAACTTAAAGGCGCTGCAGAAGATGGCGTTACACAATTGTAGCAGGCTGAGAGGTAGACCACGACACTAGACCTGCAGACAGACGCACTGAGAAAGGAAGAAGGATTCCCAGGACAGGTGGAATAAAAGGATACATTGAGCTTTGTCTTCACATATGTTGTTCACTTGAGTCTAGTCATGGTGGAGCAAAAGGAGAAATTGAATTTTGTCTTCACTGATTTTGTTCACAGGAGCCCTAATAGGGAAGTAAAAGGAAGATTCGAGCTTTATCATCATCAATTTTGCTTGTGTGAGACCAGTGATGGTGGAGTGAAAAGAGTAACTGAGCTTTGACTGCATATGCTTTGCTCATGTAGGGCTGGTGATAATAAAGCGAAACGTAACATTTGCCATTTTCTCAATGGATTTATCTCACTTGATTGCAGTGATGGCGGAGTCAAATAGGTATTTGTGCCTTTCCTTCATCGGTCTCGTTCATGTGAGTCTAGTCGAGGTGGAGTGAAAGAAGAAAACGTGTCTGCTCATGAATTTCGCTTACGAAATTCTGGTGATGCTGAGATAAAAGGAGCAAATGAAATTTATCTTTATCGACTTCGCTCACGGAAGTCATGTGCTAGCTGAGTAAGATGGGATTTTAGCCTTAAATTCATCTACATTGCCCAGGCAAGTCAGAAGAAGGTGGCGTAAAACGAGCAGTTGAGGTTCGACTTCGTCGATTTCGCTCACGTGGGTTTTGTGATGTTTGAGTAAAACGAGAATTTCTGCTTTGCCTTGAGAGACCTTGCTTAGGTGAGACAGGTGTTGGTGGAATAAAATGAGGAATGTAGATTTGTCTCCACCGATTTCGCCGACGTTAGTGAGGTAATTGTGTACTGAAAGGAGAAATGAACCATTTTCTTCATGGGTTCCGCTCACGGGAGTCGAGTTTTGGCATAACGCATGGAGGGATTGGGCGTTGTATTCGCAGCTTTGCTCACGTAAATCAAGTGGTGGTGGAGGGCAAAAAAGAAATTGGCTTTATTTTCATCGACTTTGCTCACGTAAATCTAGTGATGTTGGAGTGTAACGAGAATTGTTGCTTCATGTACAAGGATTCCACTCATGTGAGTCTTGCGATGGTTGAGCAAAACGAGATATTTAGCTTTGCAGTTAAGGGTGCCCCTCGCGAGATTCTTACAACGATTCCCTAAATACCCCATTGCATAATGTTGTATTACAAATCAATTAAATGCACAACAGAATAAACTAAACACTTTACTGCCCGTTTTTGTTCTTAGCTAATGCCGCCTGCCAAAACTGAAAGACGTGTTTGTCTTATCAGTTTGCTTTCGTTGCGGCAAAATATGCTGCAAGAGGACGTGTTGAGATGCGTGGTCTCGATTCGAAGTGCGGATAAACTGACCATGAGAAGCTGTAGATCATAGAAGCCGATTTGGCCCCATACTGCCCGGTAATGAGTGTTCCATGTTAGTTGATGCTAAACGTCTACCAAGTTTGTATTTCATGAATGTCCTATCAGATGGCATATGCAGTGCGAACTGGCTCAGGATGAGTCGAATTTACCTCCCTTAATTCTTTCTGCTTGGTTACCCATTGGTTGCTCATTGTCCAAGTCCATCAACTTCAGTTTCTTAAATAAGGAAAGATATTGCGTCCATACACCATAATCAAGCTTTATGCTATGGTGGTACTTTTCTTGCACTGGACTTGATGTAGAACTTGTAGCTGGGGTCAACTGTGGGTCGCCGGCCTCAATCCAGGTAACAGCAGAAACCCCTAATTCTCCTTGATTTTCTTTGTGCTCGGATTGTTCAGATGCTTCGCAGTTATAACCAAGTGTTAAACAAAACACTCCTTTTGACTCCCAATCCCAGGAGTCCATATCGGCACAGTGTCGCAACTTTTTGGCGTTGGCTAAATGCACGCAAGCTTTGTAGGGATCTCAGTCACCACCATCCCGTCTGATCAAACTGGATGTGACAGTCAACATTGCGTTACCAGCACCTCCACCACTGTTTGCACATTATGGAGAAAACTGCTGCACTTTCGCTTGGATAATCATGTAATTGGCCTCCTCTGGTGATCAGTTGATGGGGTAGGCGCCATTTTGTTGGCTTGTTAAGTGAGTGTGGCAGTTTGTGGTTGCTGCTTCAAGAACGATATTCCTGAACTGATGGATGCATCAAAATAGGCACTGCCTTAGCTGAGAGTAGTCAATTGCGCAGTTTGTGAATTGCTTCATGTGTGTTACAATTTTCGACATGATGGCTATGATGCTTGTAGTCAAAATAACTTACTAATTAATTAACAAAACAATGAATCTATTTAAGAGACGGTTGTCTGTCCCAAGTAATGCTGAAGTGATTTGACAAGCATTGTGATAGGGGAAGGAAGAAGATAAGTCAGCAATTAACTGATGTCACACATAGTAGAGGAAGGGAATAGCTTTGAAAGTGGAGCCATTCAGCAAGCTACTGAGTATAACTTATAAATCCACTGTGTCTTAACGTATCGATGAATAGGCAGGAATCTCTAAAGGCGCTTATCGACGGCTTGCTAATTGGCCCTCAAATTTCATGCCAATATTAATGAAGGAAATTAATAATTAGCCTTTCTTGTTTGACTGTGCATGCTCTTAGTATGCAGGAAAACTACGCTTGCACGAATTTAGGCGTCTTGACGGAATGTGAACTGCATGGGGATAAAACCCCTCATTTTATCGATGCTTTTTGCTAAACTGAAGTTGACATAGAATCTCTCCTTTCCTACATTTGGGTTTCGAGAACACACGTGTTTCTTCTGCTCTGCTTTGTGTCATCAAAATATGTAAGTTTTCCTTAGCGGTAAAGAAAAACTGCAGTTTTTTCGCATTCTCTGGTGCAGCACCCATCACGGCAGTCAAATGTCGCGTGTTGTAAAGGCAAGTAAAGTCCGGGTGACGTTCAGTTCGATAGGCGGAAAAATTGATCACGGTCTCGGGGACTTTTGATGATGGTTGGGTGGTGTCAATCCTGGCCTTAAGACCTTAACAGGTTGTGGGATGGCAGACGCGCCTCCTTATCGGTGAGTGCCTAGGTATTGGTGGCCATATAAAGAAGGTTGCATTTACTAATTGGTAATGGCGTGGCTGTTAAGGAAAATGTGTACGCTGTTGGATCCAACTTATATCTAATAGCTCTTTACTTGGGTGCGTTCGCGGTTGAGGCAATTTACGGAGCGGTTGTTCGTATTCTACCAAGTGCCAATTATCATTAAAATTACCCTTTTCACTGAGTTCATTCCATTCGTCCAAACAGATTAAAGAGCTGATAAACGGATGTATGATGAAAGAGTGGATAGCACAGCTATATTGTAGATTTAAATGGCATGCCCACAAAGCATCTATCATAGCTACTCGCGTGCCAAGCGAAGCGCAGCGAAGGCTAAATCATGGTCTGTTTTCCTATATTGAAGCGATCAGTTGCAAATGAGATGTAAAAGCGTCGTTTTACGCTTTGATGAGGCGGTCGCACAATGTAAATTTGACGGCTGCATAGCCACGGGCTGCGGTTCTCCAATTTTCGAGAGCTGAAGAGATAAAACTGCCACACAAAGGCAATAATGCTGCCGAGATGCCATAACTAAGATTATTTTTAAAGTTTAGTTGTGACTAACTCTCACCACCTGAGGATCTAATGCGGCCCCAGTAGTGCCACAAAATAAATTCACTTGAATTCTAATTTGCACTAGCTACCAATATCGACAGAAGAGGTTTTCAGTATCCCCCATATAGTTAAGTCAATACTTTGCCATAGAGCAATGTTTTGCCAAAAGAAAAGTAGTGAACTGCAAGGAAAACATCTGTGCTCAAACTAATCTCGCTATACTACGAGCCGTGCACTTGATCTCACTGTATTTCGTCTCTCATGTTATAGCGATGATGACAACAAATTCTGTTCCCCTTCTACAGCTTGCATGGCTTGATTTGCATTATCGTAGCCAAAATAAAGTGAATGCATTAGGTTTCCTGCAACCAAATTCCACCACTCGAAAAACACGATTTTCAAATTTTATTTTAGCAAGGACGGCGATCGCTTTCGCAAAACATTAAATAGTTGTTGATTTAACAGCTTTAGAGATAAAAGGGTGCACAGATGCACCGATGGATTAAAGGATTTGTTAAGTGTGCGCTCGGTTGCCCTTTAGCCTCCCTGTTCATTGATGAGAGTTGATGCATTGTATGGTAGTGCTTTACCATTTTTTGATTCAACTCAAGTCACCGCGCCTCAACCACACACATTTGCTTATGTATTGCATGACGTCTGTAAATCTTAGCCGTTCTCAAATCGACAACTGTAGCACAAGTTACACTTTGCCGCAGCGTTGGGCATGCTAATGCTTTGCAACAGACAAGAGGCAGCAAACAGGACAATTTTGAATGTCAATGCTAAAATTGGCAGAGCTGATGGGACTATTCACAACTTGGACCCTTTGCACTTCCATTCTAATCAGTTGCAAATACTTCAAATTTTGCCTTTTCTCCATTCAGAAGAGTAACTTCATCAGCCGATCCGATCGCACTTTTTAAGTGGGCTTAAAAGAGGTCATCTCAAACGACTGTAGCGTTCGGAATTGCCAACGCATTTATGTATTTGTGATTGGTCAACGCATGGCGCATCATATGCTGCGATGCTTTGTAGCATTGAATTATTGTCGGTGCATGCTTCTTTCTTTTTTCGACCCATACGCCGTCTAAACACTTGTTGCTTTAGCAGATGTTAAAATATAAGGGTGCGAGAATTCTCACTCCATTTTATAGGTCTCCCTAAATGGTTTCGGTCAGAAGGCAGGCGCTTCAGGCGAATTCTACACCCAGTCAAAGTCACGCATGGATGAAAGCTTTTCGGCCCTAAATCATAAACTGGATCAAACCATACTTGATGTTGAAGGACGACGTTGCTACTCGCGTCAGTGTTCCTATTACCAGTCTAATTTCATTTCGTTAGCCTCACTTGAGTGCTCCCTTTAAATCACAACATAGCTGTGATGCCAGAGCCTGCAATACTGTAGAGTATAAACCCATTGACTCAATTGATTGTCGCATTTGTTCCCGTCACACGTATCTTAAAAGTCTGTCATCTCATTCATGCAAGTGCAAAAAGAAAGGGAATGATGAGAGGATGGCTTATTTTGCCTTCCAATTTAAACTCATGCCAGAACGTTAAGGTGAACAGTATCACTTAAAGAGCGTGACATGCATCCTATTTGGTATTCTTACCACCATCTGGGAAACTCAGGCAAACAGCTCTACAAATTAGGAATTAGAACGCCTTTACTTGTCACAATAGCTCTGCCTGTCATCGCGTCTAAGGCCTAGGCACTGAAAAGCATTCCATTTTAATTACTGTAGAATCGAACAGGAATGGCATTTAGTGAAATGAGGTAATGTTTTTAAATGATGTTCTACTAGCTCCAACGCTATAACGCCGAAGCTCTTGAATTCTTCAACACGTTTAAGCGCATGACCAGCGATCAAGTAGCTTTCGATTGGCAAACATTACTTTGGAATGAGTGATGTTCGCATGGTGAGAGCAATGAGATGTACAGATGTAGAAGGTGCTAAACGAAGGACTTGGGAAGGTGAAGCAATAGCGAATACTGACATGTGACAATGGTCGCTGGCAGGCTAAAGACCGCAGAAGACAAAATCAAATGCAGCAAAATAATTTGCCGTTGTGGCTGATGAAATCGAAATTCGAGGATAGAAGGAAAATCATTTGGTATCTGAAACGTAATAACTGAGGCTAAGCAGCATTTAGTTTGCTATTGTATGACCAACGTTAAGATTTTTGCCCACTCTGCGTTGCCTGCCAACATATCGACGAGACCTACATTGTCACTGCATAAATCGAGAAAGACCCTTAGTAGTTACAGAAGAAAACAAGCTGCCGGGTCCTAATTCTAAATGATTCTGGGTTGAAACGGTAAAACGCGGTGCAGCCACTTTACACAGCTCACTACTCGAGACTCAGACCTTAATTGCGGCTCTTCGATGCGAAGTCCGGCAAAAGCAACAACATTGTAGAATAGGATACTAAGACCGTATTTGATCAAATCCATGTCGCAACGAATAATAAGGAACGCAGCTGTATAATTGGGCTCTCTTCCATCGACAAAATCCAAATTTCCGTTGCCACAATATGTGGATAAATGGGAAATCCTTATGCTCTTGTGATGTTTTAAGGAAGTCATCGTTGCCTAAGTACCCCACAATTATTCCTAACTCAGAAACAAATGCGGCGGTTAGTCAATTCAGCGTGATGTGCGGATGTGATTTGACAGGTTTCATGCGCTCCTCTATATTGCCTTAAGCGCATGGCTAGCATTCAAAAACAAGACTGTTTACCGCCTAAGCAATAAAGTAATAAGCGTGAGGCTAAAAAGAGTTATTAGTTGGATTTAGAATATGTTTCATCCCTTTATCTCCCTCCGTGACAGTTTGCCATCATATTCATCGATTTCTGCCCCACTCATTAAATGCCTTGAGCAGTGAAATGAAGAGATAGGTCAAAGAGTCAATTTATGCATTCTGCAATCCCATTTTTCTTTTATGGGTGCTTCCTACTTTACGTCTTGTAGATTTACTCTTAGAAATCCCAAAAAACAAACACTTTTCAGCCCCTATCCCCTTCTCTTCCTCCATCTTGCTTTCCCTAATTGCCTTTGTGCCGGACGTTTCCAGCGTCCATCGCTGCCGCTGCTGAAAGAGCTTGTTACCCAGTAAAAAACATATGTTCTTTCCATCATTCGCCTCCTCCTCTTCCTTCCTTTATCTGTGTCAGCCGCTACACGCACATACACGAAACCATCAATTTGTTTCCCTCTCTCACCTCCAACCCTCGTCCCCATATCGATTGACTAAATGCTGTCATCACTATGTTGGTGAGTGAATGAGTGGGGAGTCTCAACAAGAGATTAAAAATAGTCACGAGGTAGGTATAGTGAACCCAGGTGATCGGTGCACTTTGGTCGTCCCCAGCCCCTGTTCATCCCTTTCTGCGCTGCTGGTTGGTATGCCTTTGTCTCCTCCACCCCAGTGACTCACCACCCGCATCTCAGTTGCATGATCGTACCTTGACGGTCTTTGTGTTTTTTCTGACAAGCGCCCTCACCAGGCAGTAGTAGGTGCATTGCGTAAATAATGCAACGACTCAATCCATCTCAGAAACCACAACAACTAACTGAACTTCATCATCCTTATTGCTTTAGATCCAAACAATAGCTATGTTAACAACGACTTGATGATAAGAAAGACACACATTGTAGTCACAGAGCGCATTTCTGATCAGGATAATGCAAAATGTAGCGTTGATATCCAAGGGTAATCATAAAGAAAGTCAAAGTTGAAGAGGTACCGAATACTGACATGCCTGGTACGGTGAAGCGAGAGTGTCCTCCCTGCCTTCTCCTTACAAGTTACTTTCAAGAATTTGCTCACTACTTGTTAATGATTACGTCTTCTGCAGCGCCTAGTTGTAAAACAATGCCATGTTGAAGGGATTGTGTGGAATGTCAAGACGATGACTCGGTTACCCAGATCCCTAAACAAACGTCAATCCATCCATTGACTGAAGTAATGACAAATAGATTGCATGGCTTAGAAGTGAAAGCAAATTAGAAGTGACAACCTTCGCATTGCAAAATCTGCTGGCTAAGGAGCGAACCAGACATCCAACCGTGGATCGCACAGTAGCTAGGTGGATTCCTGTCCATCAGCATCACCTACAAGTGACCAGACTATAAAAAGTGTTGTTGTTGTCCTTCAGCAATTGTGTTTTAAGGCTCGATTTATAATTCAACCCACATATCTGCTTTGCACCATTTCGTCTCTTGACTGTGCGATGACTACTCGGCCTGTCGGTCTGTCTGTCGTCGAGGTAGCCAGCTAGCCTGCTACAAGGCAAACCGGCATCCTAGTCACGAAATTGCACCTCTGCCCACTACATCAAAATGGAGCAGCCTCAGAGGCATGTCAACTGTTAGTCGAAGCAATTTCTTCCATATTTTCACGCAGTGGTTTTACACACTATGGGTTACACCAGCTGGGGGCATCGGAACACAAGATGCGTGACAGACGACAGCCTTCAACACCCAGACAGGTATATTAGGAATACCGTCTAGTGTTATGAGGCATATTATCCTTAGAACGCTCTTCAATAGTGTGCAAGATCGCGTAAGCCAAAAACAACATGCTTGGGCCCCTATTACTAAGCCTGTTTATAAACATCACTTTCCCCGTCCTATGTCATTCCGGGTAAAGCATTTATTTTTATGGAAAGATTAAAAATAAGGAGTTGAAGCCGATGATTGTAGTGCTTAATGACTTATTTTAAATCGACCATCGCACATGCTAACTAGCTCTTATTTCGCGTCTAGTAAAAGAACAATCACAGACCTACCCGATGTTTGCATGGCGCGCTATTGTCGTGGTTCTCTCGTCACATTATCAAAATCAATGACCCTCACAGATGTCAAATCATCTAAATAGATTCGCTTTTTAAAATTATTGGCATGTAATATTATGGAAAACTGCGATTAAATGTTTGTATAGCATTAGAATGGCTTCTCCTTTTTCATTTTAACAAATAGAGTACGAATTGATGAGGAAATTTAATTGCGCTATCATGTACATATTCGAGCTGAGAAAATAGGTGGAGACAAAGTGATTTTGATGCTTTTGTGTTGGTAGGGCCTCCTAAAGTGGACGAAGAAGTTAATAGCGCCAAATCGTGCTGTTGCTCTTTGCATGCGGACAGCAATCCCAATCCCTAATCTTGAAGAAATGTAAAGTCGTCGACCCATAAATGCCTTTCGTAAAAAGACTGGCTCAGTGTTCATAATTTTTGCAAAGCTCAAACGTTTAATTTTACATTTACATTCATTACAGAATGCGCCCATTTTAAGTACTTGGCTCGAAGATTCTAGCGGATTTCCAAAATGTCGAATAATCCAGAAGCGTGATTTTGTAATGTAACAGGGTCTTGAGAATTAGCTACTATGGCAGCTTTCCACTGAAAGGAATATTGCTGAGTTTTAACCAAAAATTCAAACAAGACATGCACTTCATACTCGCGAGCTTATTTCTCATCCGTCGCGATTGCTGTTTTTGTGGAGAGGTGAGGATCGCAGGTCTACCCTCATTTGATTTCGCTCATGAATAGATAGGAGGAAAATTTAATAACATTCGTTGCAACTTTCGCGATAGTGAATCGGTTGTTGGCACACTTTAAAAAGAGATGCAGATGAAGGACGTGAATGGAACATTCTGCTGTTAATGAGGAATTTGCTAAGTGCTACTCCGCGTAGCAGAGATAACGAGTGTTAACGGTCCGGAAGTCGGATGAAGGATCAGACTGACACTACCCCGATGTCAACGTATTGAATAGTGTTATGTCGCCTAGGTTGAAGGACGTGGGTTGCATGGTTTCGAACGCTGCACCATATCTTTTCATCATTACTACTATAAGTAGGGCAATCGTGACTTCTAATCAACATCTTTGGTGATTATTTACCTTTCAACTTCTGCGTTGATACCTCTTGAATGAGAAATATAATATATGAGGAGGACTCTTGTATAAAATGATACAATTATTTACGAAAAGATGCTATTATGGGTGACGGCAACTAAGTGACTGCAGCAACCTCCAAATCCGCACAAGGATCCTCCAGCAAATTCTGTTGTAGTTGGAATTCACCAAGATCCTTCATTTAGTTTTGTAATCACACGAACGTTTTGGGGCTACCTTGTCTCTGCTCCATTGGCTCTGTCATATGGTCTAGAATTATAAATGAAGGCGGAGTTCGGCCAAGCACCACTTGAAGATGTAATTGGTGCCACTTAGCTAATTAGGGCCTCTGCAAACAGGAATTGGTGGGCGAAGAGTCTCTGTCTTGGAATAAAAAGAGGTTCACTGACATCCGCTGCTCCATCTATGCTAACAACTACCTCTGTTCCAGGTTGTCAGACAGAAGTAGTAGCAGCGGAGATGAGTGAATGCTTGCCGCTAGCATGATCCCATCGGGATTTGAGAATAACAATTCTGCAAATATTTTAATTGATTGAACTACCATATTTCTGATATTATGCTCATCCAGCGAACCCACTGCCTTTGGAATCGAACAGAGAAATCAAAAGCAACCATGCCCTGTCGTGAAGAATTCGTACAGGAAGTGGCCCGTGTACAGGTTACGTTCTATAGCATAGAAACGAATACAATTATTGCGCAGTAGCCCACCTCTTAGTTTTGACCTAGCCTTCTTTTAAAATTTGAAATAATTTTCAAAGAGAAAAAGCTAACACTTATAGTCTAATTTCACCGCCCTTGCTGAAATCGTGGCAAATCATCTGTCCAACATAAAGAGAATCAAGAAACCCGTGTGCATTTTTTCCCAAGAAAACTACCCTCTGTAAAGAATTGTTCGCAAAAGAAGACATTTGTAACAAAACCATGTTTTGTACGTCAATATCGTTGGGGCTCTTGAATAAGCGTCTCTCTAAACTCTTGATTCGTTTTTTGATTTCCGGGTAATGCTCCAGTTCAAAAAAATAAAGTCGTAGACATCTAAAAATTTATAATGGTCTCTAGTGACCATAAGAAAACCATGTTTTGAACGAAAACACCGTTGGGGCTCCTGAACTAGCGTGTCCTTACACTCTTGGCTCGTTTTTGAGATTCCTCTATAAATGCTGCCCACTCCAATGCAGTTGCTCTTGCATTCGACCCGATATTTAATGGTCCCCAACATTCAAAATTCGCTTCTAACGCCCCTACAACAGGCCGAATGAGGAAACCAAACTAATGGCCACTATACGCTGTCAGCACTTCCTTCCTCCTCCCCCTTCATCCTCAGCCGTCCAGTCACTAACTTCATTGGCCACAAGCAATCACCTGCCACTCTTAATTGTCTGAAGAGCATGAACAGGGTGCAGGATACCAGTGGAATCTGAGTGCTGGAAAACACTGCTACTGTTACTTCATAAGTAGAGTGATTTCAGCTAAATGCCTGTTAAGTCTAGCAGATAAAATGCTGCCCTGATGAATGCACAGATTATCCCGGATGGGCTTGCATCGACAAGCAGAAGTAAATGCATTCACTCGAGCCAAATGCGATTGGGGCAGGACAGTTTGCCGTGTAAACACGTGCAATTGGCTTTCAAAGCTAGTAAACCTCATTGCAAGAGTAGGCTGATCCAACTGAAAGGATTTTTCAGCACTTAATGTTGCTGATTTGTGGCCAACGGTGTCTAAAACCTCCACCAAAGAAACCCTTGAATTCGCCTCTACCCTGGTATTACGCGATAAAAATCACACTCATTTGCTCCTCTCTGAGACAACACCACGTGTGTTTCGAATGCAACAGCACAATTTATCTTGCCTTAAGCCGACTAACCATAACTCCCTATGCACAGCAAAACATTAATTGATGATTAATCCGTCACTTAGCAGCACCAAACTTATGGCAATCAACCCTGCCGTCACCACCGTGTGCACTCGGAGATAATCACTGGTCCGACATCCGTGCTTGCATCTAAATCAACTCGCTACGATGGACTCGCACTTCTCCTCATGTTGCAAAGCTGTGCGGTGGTTGTTAGCCTTCTCAGCGTTTTGCTGTGTCCATCTTCTGAAGATGCACCGATTAAATGGCCAGACCCGCGCCACTTACGTGTAAGACTCGATCAACAATGGAGCAGTACATTGACTCTCCACTGGCCTGTGAAGGATTACTGTGCAGCGAATGGCCTCGTGAATTTCTCAGCGACCATCCCAAGGGCTGGAAGTGAAAAATCTCGGAGGCTTGTTAGCACGACAAATGAACGCCTATGTGTCACAATTGACAGCGATGAGGCTGAGTATCACATCGCAGCCGAAATGAAGACCAAATTCAATTTGCAGGGAGTGTCTGCCAACGCTAGCCTGAAGATAGACAGTAAGCTATTTCTCATCTAACACAAATGAGTAATCATCTTAACGACATTGTAAAGCAAACAAATATACCCAATCAATCGTGGATTTTGTGCCAATCAGAGAGTTTTCGCCTTAGCTACCGCCTCCCCACGGTAAGCTCAAAATCGCCTGTTTGGAGTTGTTGCCTGACACATGATATGGAGAGACGCTTGATAGAAAAAAAATTTAGGAGAATTCAACAAGCCGATTTCTCAATGCTGGTGTAATCCAGGCACCGCGATGTCATGAGGTCTTCTGATGGAATAGGCTTTATCACAGTGTGGTGCAATAAGACTTAATGCTCTCCATCGGCATTCATTTGATCCAGATTGGCACTGCTTCTGGAATAATTTTTCCACGAATTGTTCTTTACCAGATCGACTAAGGAGGTTCACGACGTTCTTGCAGACGGTGACGGACCATTCGTGGTGGTATTGAAGCACAGTGTCACGGGGGAATGCTTGGTGATTATCTACGATGAGGATTCTGCTAGACACACGGTAAGTAAATACTACTAAATCTGTATTCGGTAAATGAATAGAACTTATGCTTTACTATGCTGTCTGTTCCTTTGATTCGGTTTATTTTTTTAGTAAAAAATGTGTGCCATATCCTGACATCATGAGGTCATCTATGTGAATGTGCCTTGGGTTTTATAATTCCACAACTGAATAGACTAGCTTGCATAAGTACATAGACCGGATAAAAGACTAATGAATCAAGGATTCAATTGTCATGGCCCAATGCTAAGTTCGATACGTACAATGCTTTTACTTTACCAAAATTCGGTTGCTAAATTCCGATTTCCATTGACTTCTGGCCTGTCAAGAAGCGGTCTACGTATTTCGTATGGAACACGTTTTGTTCTGCCCCGAATCATAAGTCCTTCTGTTCTCTCTGCCTAGATCGAGGAACTGGATGTCTGGCGGGGTGGAGAACGTGCGTCAATGGCAATCTCTTTGCCGATCAAGGTGGAGTCATCGAGTCGCTCCCCAAAAAGCACCTCAAGTTTGAACTTCCAAGCTATTTGCTTAAATCTCTTCCAAAGTTCAGTATCACAGCCTATTCCGTCTCCAACAAAGAAAAGTTTGAACGTAAATATCCTTCGAACGCATAACTTTCTTCCCAATTCACGAGTAGCGAAGCGCTTTGCAGAGATAGCACGATCAAAAGAGTTGGCTTCTTACTTCCTCAGATACTTGAATCGGTTCATCTAGTAAGGAGAGATTTTGGGTATTTTAGTTGATCCACCGCGCGATGTCTACGGGAAGTTGAAGCTGACGTCACCCAAGGAGACTCTCCTCATCGTTACCTTCCGTCCACCAGCTTCAAATCCTGGCCTAATCCATAACTTCACTTTTTATTTTAGTCATAATAATGAGGCAATTGTTTTCGTGGTCGTCAAAGACAAAGTAGGATTTTCGTTCGCCTATCTTTCCGCCTTTTCTGCCGAATCTCGACCTCTTAGAGCACTAGTCTACCTCCATGGCAATGGCAGCCGACTCTAGTAACCACCAAGGCAGAAACGAATACCATATCCTGGTTTTGCATAAAGATGGGAGGACATTGACGTGGATGTAGACTCGCTTAAATAATGGCCCAATGGCGAACGTAGTTGCCATGCTCACACTTTCGGTACTACCTAAGGCAATTTGATGTACTATAATGCTGCTTCCAGGATCGGTCCCTAAAAAGCAAAGAACCAGGACACACTCCTCCTCCAGTTCACCTGGTTCGCAATTGAATGTCTCGTACTGGTTGATTTGAATAATGTCCAGCATCTTGTAGCGTGAAGAAGCTACCTAGATGAGCCTCCTGCCTTGTGTGCCAATTTGGTCCTTACATCCACACTGAAGACAGTATTGAGTGGGAATGTCTTGCAATGCTTTCGTATTTCATGTCTGTATGCATGTGCACATTCGAGGATCACATCTGCATGTACATTTGCATTCGTCGGGGTGAAACGGCACTGCTTTCCTCGTTCCCTCCCCTTCCTCGCAATCGTTCACGAAACTAGAGGACCTATTGTCTTAAAATGTCTTTGCTGCATCTGGTAGGTTTAAACAGTATTACTTTGATAGGGATGAGTTTGACCTTCTTATCAGGCAGATTAGAGGTGTGTTACGCCTCTCACACAAAAGGTGCATTTACGAACATGAGTATTACAGGATGGACGTCACTCTCGCTTCATTAAATAAGGATCACAAAACGAATTGACTTGAAGGGATTTCACTTTTGTAGATGCAACCTCAATCGCCTCAGTCGTAGTGGTAAACAATTTTCCTGTTATCAAGCTATTTTGTTAGTTCCATGGGTATTTGGTAGGCGGAGTCCTCATCAATTTTATTCTCGTCTGGACTTTGGCTAGGAATGCCCTCTTTAGAGCTATGAAGGCCACATAATGCAATACTCGGGCAGAATTCAGTTATACGTCTATTCATGCGTTCTAGTTCTTCCAAGGCGCTGATGTGGTAATGCCTTTATAGGAAACACTGGCTTTGGAAGCAAATAGAGATGGAAAGCTTTGAATGCAAAGATGAATGTGAAAGACTAAGCCCAGTAATGTCCTAACAGCCTTCGATATAAACCACATACCCAATAGTTTTAGTGTCTAGCACCTATTTCGGAGTGAGGTGGCAAATAGTAGAGTGGTTAAAGGTCATCATCACACACACACACAAACAGACCAATAGGTTGATTCAGTATTGTTGTCGCTGCCACAGATTCATTCATTGAACAAGAATGGTAAGCGTAGCCCGACACGACCGCGCATGCGACTTGGCTCTCAGTTGACGTGATGTCCTCGGCCAGGACCAGCGTGAGTCACGTGTGGTAGACCGGTCGTGACTCACAGTGGCCGTCCGCACATGCGTCATCCACGGCAGGCGCACACTCACATACACTACCGCAAAGCGCAGTGAAGAGGCTTTGATCTACTTCGACCTCTTTCTCTGTTTTCCATCTGACTCGGCTATTGGTGGCAGCACATCACCCAGCGAATCCGACTAGGCTCTAGCACTGGGTAGATTTGCACAAACCGAAATATTGCATTAATTAAGTAGACAATTGCGCAAATGCCTCGTGCACTAAATGTCAAACATTGCTTGTTGCCACATTTCTGCCATCTTTGCTATTATTTGCTCTACGACTGTTGCGCACTAGTTTATTATCAATGACGAAATATTATAACGGCAATTATGTCAGCCGCGGATGAAATAGGTCAGTGAGTTTGACAACCGCATGGAATGTTGTGAAGACATGGATTGTTATACAAATGTGCTTAGGGTTGTCAAATTTCACAGCACACACCTTGGGATGGCGCTATTTCTTGGTGGTCTTCCAATATCCTACCCGCAAAACCACAACGAAAACAAACCGCCGTTGAGGTGAAGCATCTGTTCTGGTAACCTTAACGGCAGAGTAGCGAATCAGAATGTCGCTAAATTCCAATTGGATCGTCGTGACCTTGAAACCACATTGCTGCATGGTCTGGGTGCTCTAAATCCAAACATTTTAAGTGCGTGGCTAGCATACTTTGCAGCTCCATTTTGCTGAATAACAAGAACACTGTAAGTCTTTTCGTGTATGGCCGATTTTGTATTTTAACGTTAAAACGTCGACTGGTCAAGTCCTCCACCCTCGTTTTACCTTTCGGCCTAAGCAGGCCATTTCAACGTTCCTATTTCCAAAGCAGTGGCATTTTAATCGCCCTGATTCTGCCCGACGTTTGTATATCAAATAACAATGGGAATCATATATTGCGGAATCAAATTCCCCCAGAGATTTCGAAGAAGTCGAGGTTTTGTAGTCTACTTTTGCACATCAATGTGATGCATGTGGCAATTTTGTGGAGCCACATTGTACGACGCATGGTACGTAACATTAAGGTGCGATTTCACGCATCCTAATATTCCATGACCTGGGCTCTATTAGTAAAGCGAGATGCACATCAGACCATATGCTTATTACAAGGATAGATTACTTATTTGTTTTCTCGGTCAGAAGTTAATAAGCGCACAGGATATTGAAGCTTTGTATTTGTTAATAGTGTTTCGATTTCATCAACTCCACATGGCTGAGGAATTGTGCAGAGAGGCCTTGGGCTATCCAACCACGTGGCAGTAGTCACGCCAATATATTTGCCAAAGCCACAGGAATTGGCGACTCATCATGTCTCCCTAGTCCCCGATGCACCTCTCAAGACATTTATTTGCTTTCCGTTTATCCCCCATCTCCAGCCTCTGCCCTCACCCAACTTGTGTGAGTGAGCAAACGTTAGACGTTGGATTGGGAAGGTCTGGCGACGAAGATTGGGTTCTGGAGTGATGAGAACTAGATACCTGGAAGGAATTGTGGCATATGGTTGGACAAACGGCTTTCGGAATAAGGGAGGTGGTTAACTGGATTGCAAGCTGGCGACCAGATGTGTGTGTGATGTTGACATTCAGAGTGATGACGATCATCAATTACAGCGATCAGGCTTAACTTATTAAAACAGGCTCTTAAAGAAGGGGCTACGGGGAGAAATTTGAATTTGATTGCAGGATCTGAATCGCAATTTGGGTTGCTTTGGTGAAAAATGTGGAGCTGCTTCGGTGATATCTGTAGATTTTGTGTGGGCGAGAACCCGTGTCAGGCTGGTGGATTGTTTATTCAACTTCCTTCCATTTAGTTCATCTGTAAATTTATGTGGTCTTGGCATGGGAGGACAGTTTAGTTATAAACTATTCATTGCACAGCACCTTCATTTAGTGGTCAGTCTTACCTGAAGTGGATGCAGGCTGTCGGCATGTCGTCGAATTGGAGTCATCTTAATTTCGATCTGTGTTTAAAAAAATCTGTGGAGAGAATAACAATCTAATAGATATTTACTATGTGTAGCAGTATCTCTGGATCGGTCTAGGTCCAATAAAATGGTTCGCTTTGTTGACTTCGTCTAGATGACACATCCAGCAACTCAGCGCACATTCATGAAGGACGTGCAGCAGCTCTGCAGAACAATTGACGCCTCCACCGACGGCCAAGAATCCATAGTCGGAGTAGAAGAAATGACAGTTAAGGTTGCTCTGCACCCCAAATCCGGCTACAATGCGCATGCAGGCTTCCTGCTGACTGCAAATTTCCTTGGCATGTTGGTGTTATTTGTATTTGCGTGGAATTTCACCTGAATATTTAATTGCTCATGTTGCGTAGGCTGTTTCATTATTTAGGTAGGAACGGCAATTATAAGTGTATAGTTTTGTTGTACATGTAAAGGAGCTGACTCCATACAGTTGGTTGTAGGCATTTCACAGTGCTTAAGCCTCTCAGTTGAATTGTGTAAACCGTGATTGACTTAGCAAAGCACTTGAGACTCTAGAACCGGGTCACTCGTTGTCGTTGTTTTGTATATCATTGAGGTTGCTTTGAGAATGTTTGGCAAGTGTCATTGCTTGGTGTGTGCCTAATTTCAGATCAAGTGTTCTCCCTCATATCCCAGGGACCGCCCTGAGGTATCCTTCAACTCACCCATATTTCATCCCAACATTGACTCTTCGTATGGTTCTGTATGCATGAGCCTTCTTGACGACTGGCAAAGGTGAGCAACACTTTTTGAGTCAAAATTTCCGAGCACTGCATGACTGGGTATATTGGCAGATGTGTTTCATGGGATGAATTTGGCGGTGCGCAATTAAAACTTGTAAATGTGAGCATGGAAAAAGTGTCGCTTTTTGTTCCGCTTTATTAACTTAGCTCCCTAGAAACAGATGTAAAGTCCAGAATTTCAGTCCCAAACACTGTATTAAGATGGAAGAAGTGACTTAGTTGCCCGTCTTGAGGCTGATTTCGCCTTTTGGCTTACCTGATGCACAGCTGCTACAGTCTACTGGACTTGGTGAAAGCCATGCTCTACCTCATCGACCATCCCGATTTTGACTCGTCCAACAATTCCTTCGGCATACTCAGTGATCTTGCACAGCTGCCAACGATGACGACGCGTGTGCTTGCTGGTCTCCCTGTGAAGGGACGTCGCTTTCCACCTAATGCCGCGTAGTTTGAGTGGGCTCGCGACAACTGTTGTCTGCCCACCGAAGAAGGGGAGGTGGGAGAGTCGCGGAATGTGATGGAGACAAAGAGCAAGTTGGATCAGAAAGGCAGTGAAGTGATTGTTGCTTACACCAATACCGCAGCCTCAGAGGATGACAAGGTTAGTCGAAGAACTTACAATGCAAATGATTTGAGTGAAATAGAATTACTAGATCTTTCAACAAATGCTTTATTGCCTTAGAATTCTGCCAATGAGACAGTTGATGCATCCACTGATACTGCATCAGATACCATCCCATCCTTTGCGAAGATACGCTATTTGTTTGATCCTGAGGATGAAAGTTCTTATTGGGACCCTTATGCAGCACGCTGATCACCATTTGATGTGGAGTCACATCGCGTTTTAATATGGCACCCTGCTAATGACCACAACACTGGTGCTTACAGTGTTTTCTACTTTACCGAATTCTTGGGAACCGAGCATCATCGCAATGAACTGGGCGAGCATTATAACACCCTCTTCATCGGCAATGTCTTACGTGAATGCCAGTCTCATCCAGAGTCAAGACAAACGTCAAGCAACTGCTCTTGGTACGCATTTTCAAAGTATTTTGGAAGTTCTTACCAGTCTCACACTAGCTACAGCTCTTCTCTGCACCTTGACAATGTATTCAAAATAAACAAATCAGTCAGGCTGACATTGACTGCAGACTTTTGCCCTTGGTCAGCGCAGGATGGTAAAGGCAAGCAGGCCCTGTTTTGTGGACTATTTTTCGCGAACAACCGAAGGAGAGGCAACTTCACATGCTTTTTGGATGAGGATGGTGACAACGACAGTACAAGTCAATGTATTGCACGACTCTTCGACTCTGCCTATTCTGACCACGAGGCGCATTGTACGACACCCAGTGAATCCTCTAAGGCTGACGCCCAAAGTGAGGCCATGAATCAAGCGGACAGCTTCCTTTCGAATAGTGATGCCCCTTCCACAGAAGAATATGATAATAATGTCTTTGAGTTTGATGAGGAGAGTGAAGAAATGTCTTCATTCACCTCATCTTCAGCTTACAAGGACGTTCGTGTGCCTTATCCAACAGTAACAGATTGCTTTGATTGCCAACACGAACACGATTACATAAGGGGCTCTGTTAACGCAGGCTTAGATTCGGAGTGGAGATGGTTTCTTCGTGGAACCCGATGGTCCATACGATTTGCCCCACAGCAAAGTGTGGACCTCTCAATGACGGGTATTCGAATTCCACCATGGCGAGCCAGTTCGGGTCGAATGCTGTCCGACATTTGCCTCTTTTGCGCAAAGAATCAAGACACGCTAAATCTCGTTCTTCTCGATCCCATGGTAAGCCCATTTATGAGAGTAGTCTCTTTTAAGTACCTGTGATGCTGTTGGATTTTAGTGCCTAGAGCGAACTTTGTTAGTTATGTGAAGCAAGTTGAACACTGGTGCGTGCTTGGTGGTTAATCTGGGCATTATTTTGAGAGGTTGAATCAAAGTTAGTTGCCGTTCTGATCTTATTATTGAATGTAGTTCATTGTTTTGTTGAATTTTACGCAAGGGTGTGCGGAGTAAGGGTGTGAAATGCAGATCAAGAATGCAGCCATTTCAGGCATTTTCCTACATACGCGTATGCATAGGCACTGTCGCCGCTGTCGCCTTTGCTCAACTTGATGTGCCACTGTGCGTCACCAACACCTCGGCTCACAGGCGTTCTCTGGATGACGCCGCTCGACGCTATCTCGCCTTTCTACCGTGTGCCCATTCCTGCCAGTGAAGGACAGGCAGGGAGCGAGATTGTTGAGTACGAATGGGTAGACGGTGTCTACCCCACACCTCTCCATCTGCGTTTCCTTGCCGTTGTGGGTCTGGTCACCAACTGGCTGGCATGGATGCCACGAGTGGAGAACTATGCTGGCCTCAGTATGTCACGATTTCATCCTGATCTCATCAGTGCTCCCGTGGCTGCATGCATGCTGCAGCCCCTGAGCCTGGGCTGCGGTCAGGCTCCTTTGATGGATCTCTGGCCAATGTGGCTGCTCCGTCGTCTCCTCACCCTTTCACTCAGACTCTCCCAACTCCGACTCCCCTTCTGTTACCGCAGCCAACACCATCCCCACTATATGTTCCCATTCTCCGACCTTGACGAGATTTGAATTTCCACCTTTTGACACCTTACTTATCTTTTTTCTCCTATGCGAACAGAGTCTTGTCAACGCTACCTTGAAGATATTTACTTAACTGTTCTTTTATAGAGTGGTATGCACATTATGTTTTGCATTTTTGATAAAAAGTTTGCTGTATTAACATAGATTGCATCGAACATGGCTTTCGACTTGTGTTGTTGTTTTGGAGCGCGTTTCGTATTGTCTATGCCCCAGCTCATGCTGTATTTAGTGAACTCGAAAAAGTAGTGTAATGCCACGTTGCGGCTCATCTAGCTACTGCGAATCTGGTTTTCATGTATGCGAATTCCTTTTCTGCTGAACAATTGGCATCCAATGTCAGTTATTTCGTACGGTCTTGAGGAATTTACCTGGCTTTCTTGAACACATGCGGCATCAGTGAGGTTTCGGGCTAAAGCAGACCGCAAGAGAATCAGATAGCATAAGAGATGGAGCAAGTCATCGGTGAAGCGATATATTGTAAATTGTTGCACTTCAAATTCGAGGGAATCTCTCCTGTCAATCAGTAACTCATCCCCATTTCGGGTCAGGGAAACCAGTCATCGGCGGGATTTCTCGGTAGTAATGAATGAGTATTTATCGTTCTGAACAATGATAAGTAACTGACCTCAATTTCGGGGCTACTTTGTCCTAAAGTGAGATTCCATACTCAGTAAAAATCGAACCGACGACTATGAATTGGCCACGCCTGTTACGGGTATCTTTTTAAGTCATTGCCTACTAGCCTCGTAATTATCCACCCCTTGGTAAGCAAAAGTAAAGAGCAGAGCACAAATATATCGGTGGCTTGCTTGCAATTGCTGGTTCAAAGCCAGATTCATGGCATGGTTAACTGGTGGAAATTGGAATCATATGGGAACAGCGAAGTGTGTGTGGTGGTGAAACATATCCAAACACCTACAACAGAAGCAGAATGCTTGGAAAAGTGACTTATGGTGTTATTTTCTAACGAGTTGATTGGCAGAAAAGTGCAGAATGTGTACATTAAATTATTTTATTACGAAGACTATACCAAAGTTGAATTCTGGGGTGAGGTAAGGCCCTGGAGTGTACTTTGTTGATACTGATGACCTCAGAAAAAGTCCACAACGCTCTTGAACATGTGCTCAAGTTGTGCTCCCAATGTGTGATGAGAAGGGCAAGAGAACTAGCTAGACTGGCCAGTGCACGTTACACGATGTGCATAGATGATGAGTTTTGAGGAGACGTCCTGACATGCCATGCATGTCCACAAGTTTGTCTTTTACTTGAATGAGTCGCAAACGAGTTTACATCCATAGATAAAACACTGTGATTCCTACCAAACCCATCTTTGAACATGATTGTAGATGTACCTATGTAAAAGATTGCCTCACCCACTTCAAAACAGCACTTCAATCGATCAGTGACTCCAACAGCTTTGTGAATTTGATCCTAGCGCAATAAACACGTCAAAGCACCGGTTTGCAATCATTAACACAGATAACAAAAGACTCAGGTGGTCTGCCTGATGACCCAGTGCCTAGCATTGTGCAAAACACTTTGTTTCCGCACAAAAAAGGTACTCAGCAATAGCTATGAACATATCCCTGCCACAGAAATTGCTTAACTTCTCTGACGTCACTTACTTCTAATCGGGTCCCACTCGGTGATAGTTTATCAAGCTGTGCAAACGCCTGGTGATTGAAGGCAGGACTGCTGCCTAAACTGCACCACCGCATTCAGCAATTTCCAGAAGAACAAAAATAGCAAAGTTTTGCGTAATTGGCTGGATTGTGTACTCCAACACCTGGAAGAAGTGAATGAGTAGGTTACCAAAGGGCAGTCAATCGGGAGAGTTCGACACACAAATGTTAGTTTATTCCAACATTGGTTCGAGAATAGAGCAGAGTGTTTGCCAAAGAGACGAATCACTCGCTTGATTCGCATTGGAAACCAATTTAAAACTCAGTGACAGTGGGGCAACCCACTCACGGGTGCTATCTCGACCTCACTGCTGCGTGGCCCGTACCCATCCAAGCATACCACCGTTTATTGGGGTTTTACGGGCAAATTGACCTCATGTGTTGCCGTTTGGTTACAATTTGTCCAAACAGTTTAGGTCATTGATGGGGCTTATGATGGAAATAGGCAACAAATTTTACAAAGTGAGGATGATTAATCAAATTTTTGGTTCTCCATTGAGCGCAAATGGGTGGAAATGAAGCCCTGCTAATTTAGACTTTGGTAATGGCGTGTGGAATGAGCCTAGTTGAATTAGTGATGGATAACAATACAGTGCAAACTAGCCGGCGGCAATGAAGTCTTAATGACCAGCCATCATACCAGTTTTTAGAGGCCTTGTCTGAAGACTAATGGTCGTGGACGACAAGTATAGGTTTGCCACTTGAAGTGCTCCAGGGAGTAAAGAAAGAGCTCCACTTCTCTGCAATATGTGTCGTAGCTGAAGCTTCAAACACATTCATTTCATGGTTTCCTTCAGCTAAGGAAAAGAGAACGGTTCGCCCAACTCCAAGTTTAAATGCCTGCCGGTGTGGTAAAAGGACTGGATAGTAAAGAGGCCAAAATAATGCGCAAGTTGGATCCAATCGCAGTGACCATATGCACTCGTGCTTATGTGTAGTATCCATTAATGTTCAATTGTATTAGCAACCAACTCAACGTATTTTGGAGTAAACAATGGCTTGAAAGGTCAAAGCGCGGCATAAGACAATTTACCTGAGGCTGTAACTAATGTTTGGTGGGTTTGTGTTAGGTCGTGTGAAGAGTGCGTGGTGGACCACCGGAAACTTCGACCACAAACCCCATACGCGAGGCATATTACCACTGATGACGTAAAAATAACAGGTTTCGATTTGATTCTTTAAATTGGATCAGGTGTTGCAGGTGGGGTCGCCAATCAAATTACGCATCGAGCCGCCCGATGTTGTGAGGTAAAGTGGTACACAAAGAAGGCAAAATGCCTTAGAAACAGAAGGGTGGAGAATGACGAGAGAGTTTCTCATTCAATAGGAAGACTTAGTGTCTCGCATCTCAAAGGATTGCGCTTTATTTTGAGAAACTACTGGGTGGTAGTTCATTTCATCTTCTAAGTCCATTGATTTGTGCATTTCCTGGTGGCTACCGCTTTTCTTGATACTAGAATTACGTCCATATAGGGATTGTGGTAAACGGAGATCTGCATTTTGAAATTGGGTAGATGCAGCCCTTTTATGCAGTTGTCTTCCTGCTTTTACCGACTTTATTTTTAATTCTCATGTTTTACTCGACGCTACCTTACCTTAACTCACCTCCACTTGTCGCTTTCCACTAAACAGAGAATTCTCCACACCAGCTGTATTTGAATGGGACACCAAGGCGACAAGCAAAAGAGCGATGGAAGGCCTTCTTGACTGATTGCTCTGGTGACACTGCGCCTTGCCATGGGCAAGTCGCCTTCTTAGTAGCCGTCTTGACAGAATGGCGTCTGAAGAGGTTTTATGATGTGGCAAATCAACAAAGTACCGCTTATAGATTGGCAAACTGCTACCTTAAAATCACATTGCCGCGTGTACCAACGCGCCTTACATGTGTGGGTGGTTTCCCTCCGGTTACATTGTGCCGAATAGCTAGCACACTGTTGCTTCAACGCTTAATTCTTTTCCTATTTCATGTTTGGAAGGTCGACTAGTCCTTGGCACCTTATTGTGGCTTTAGTCTAGCAAATCCATATCGATGCTTATATTTCCTAGTCTCCTTGCTATCCCTTCGGTGTACATGCGTTGGATTTGCGCTGGGTCCACACAAATTCCAACTCCATTTCATGGAGGCACTTATAAAATCGACAAGTTGCACATACTCGCTCCTTGGGAATTCAAGTCGGCTACCTATGATGCTGATGAGCTAACCCCTTTTGTTACCTTCAAATTCGCATGATCCATAGTGTTTGGTGGCAAAATAGATCTTCGTTTGACTTCCCAGTACTTGACGTTCGTGTACTCCGAAGAATAAACACACCACTGACTTAATGCCAATACCAGGGATGCATTCATGATGTACAAGTCTCACAAAGCACACTAAGCGTGCATGTCGGTGCGGCATGGCCAACCCGGTACAAATATTGCTCAATTGTAGATTATGCGACCCAAGAATAAATCAAAATTATTTATTGTGGATTGTCGAGGAATTTCGCAGATTGAATGAGACTTGTATAGCCACACCAATCAAGTCGTATGAACATATTTTCAAAGTCATAAGTGTTTGCATTTTGTCTAACCTCTAATCGCATTGTTAAGTCCACCAACAAGAACGGCATGCGGCCATTATTACGGCGAAAACATCTACCGATCCTGAGACGGGTGCTTAATACAGCTGTTTAGGTGGAGCACGCTGGTTCCGTGTTAATAACGCAAATGTCCTGCCCATTTGAATCACTCACATTCAATTACTTATTAAACTACGCCACCTTGGCATCTGAAGATGGCTCATTTCTGAACCAATTGGTGTCAATCTTCCTTTGCATTATCCCGTGCAATGGACCCATCTTAGCGTTGCAGAAATCCAAACATCGCACTGTATTGGCAGCATCGGAAAGGAGACTAACAAGTCAAAATTGGTTTGCCTCAGCCATCTTTGGACTCAAAATCAGTGTTAGTTTGATGTAAATGCATCGTCCCTATGGACTTGTACAAATCTTCGTGTCCTGATGACTTGTATGGCAACTTGGCTAGCATTTATGAAGGACGTGCAGCAGATGCATAAGCCAATAGACACCTCCACTGACAGGCAGGCATCCATCGTCCAAATCGATGAAATGAAGGTGAAAGTTTATCTGCGACTTGAAACCGGCTTCAACGCACACGTCGACTTTCTGTTGACTGCAAGCATCTTCGGCATTTTTGCCAACAATGCCATTCACCTGAAAGTCCATAAGAGCATCTCCTCGGTTACAGAGAAGCTGCTAGTTGGATATTCGAAAGAGCTGCGTTGGTACTGGTTGCGTAATTTTGTTGTACCTACAATGAAGTAGGCAGAGGTGTTCAACGCATGTCACCCTTTAGTTTCTGCATAAACAACCGTATTTGATACAGGGATCTTTTAACGTAATGATCAAGCTGTGGTGTAGAGGTGATTACAGACTAACATCCAAGTATGAAATTAATAACCCTTAAATTATGGTCTGTAGCTTCTAAAAGCAATACCTATCACTTGTGCTTTTCCCTTGAAAACGGTTTGCTGACTAGCGAAACATTCGGGCATGCGAAAAAAGAATGTTGCGTGTGGGGATAAAACGCATACAAACAACTGCAGTCGCAGTAGAATAATGTTTACACAGATTAAACTCACTTTAAAATGGAAATCGGTTAATGTGGGAGGTGCCTTTCGTGATAAGTTACATATTGGAAAGCTACAAAATATGCCCACTAATTTAATCTATTCTGCCATGCAGCTTACCTAAAATTTGATTGATTTGAGGAACCATCAGCTGCTCTGCGCCTTTCCAGTTCAATTTGACTTCATTAACCACCTCTTCTCCCGTGAGGAGAAAACCGTTTCCGCCAGCTTACTCAATCCAAGCGGTTTCGGACGAAAACACCATCTGTTGGTCAGAAGATTAATGAGGCGTCTTCATAGATGGCTGGATATAATCTTGAGCTGCTCCGAAGGAAGTATTCTATGAGCAGGTGTGCACTGCCTTCGCCAAATCCCTTAGGTTATTGCGCCTTTACGGGAGACAGAAAGTAAGGGTAAACAGTTTTAAAGACAGCCCAAAGTCATGACTGACTCTGGTCCGAACTAAATTTCCGTCCACTAGCATGCAAATGTGCAGGACATATCACTGAGGTGCTCATTTAGCTTGCCTTACATTTACTCTAAAGTACTTTCGCCTAAGACGTTGATCGTCACACTCAACCGTGGAACAATTCAAGTGTTTGATATACAAAATTTAACACATGCCCGTCAGTCTTCCAAAGACTTAACTATATTAGACCATATGATTGATAAATTTTGCGGTGAAATATGAGTAGCACGTACGATAACTTGGGACTGGCTTAAAGACATGCGGGACCACAAGTGATCTAGAAATAATTACACACCATTTTAGCAGGTTGTGTGTTATGAGAATCGCTCAGTTTTCAAGTTAGTTCCAGTGCAATGGCAAAAATATGCAATGTATAATTGCATTCAAGCACCTCCACCAACTTCTATGGCTATAGTAGACATAGCAAAATCACACAATTAGCATAAACAGAGCTTCCATAAGAATGATGAAGAGCTCCTATGGATGTCCAGATGAGTACTAGAATTATTAGAAATGTTGGAAATGCCTACAGTCAACAGGGTTTCTGCATTCGATTTGAAGCTAATTAGATTCGGAGGGAAACATTCACCGCCATCTCATCGTTTTCGGTGGTGAACGGCTGCTCATAAGTGGGGGCTTCAATTGTCCTGTGCAGCTGCTGGACGTACTTCATAAATGTTTGCGTGTTTGCTAAACATGTCATCTGGACGAGGCTAAGGGAATGGGACAGCTTAACTAGGCCACAACTGGTTCGGATCCTGCCCCATATTTAGTGAACCGCTTTTGCTACTCCGGTCTCCCTTGCGATGCTGCCAACGGAACGCAACACTGGGATAGTGGAAGCTCTAGGATCTGTCAAATAAACCTATTAATGTAAAGGAAGATTGACAGCTAAAAAACACCTAAAACAGGAATGTTAAGCCCTGAGCGACTCAGATAACATCATTTAACATATGATCTTAATATGGGTGATTTGAATAAGCTAATTTTGCGATTAAATTTGCCACTCCCTCCCATGAAATAGTGTAGTGCGTTCTCGAGAAAAAGCGCTCCACATTTTGAACGAATAACCCAACCTGACAGTGCATACCCATGCCCTGGAGTCAGCCATCAAATACCTGTTTTAACAAATCAGGCAGCCCTCCTATGATTATTAGCCGTCACCCTTCTGAGTGTAGGTAACGTGCGCTCCTGCGGCTTTCTTTTCATGCTGCTATGTGACAATCGGTTACACTACACAAGTTCTCGGTCACCTGTAACCAACATAACTGAATTGTTCTAATTTTTGGATTGCAGCATGATGACACTCATATTCCTTGACAGACGTTCACTTAGGTCAAGTTGCGACGCCATATGCTCTTGCTAAGATCTGTAAGACAGGACAAGTTAATAGCGCATCCTTGCTGCACATACATGACCTAAGGCGCTTTCCACACTCCTAATTTCTCCTACGACACAGCTTAAGAGTCAATGGCGCCGCATCTGCATCACACATCTCATGATTGTGCAAAGTTGAAGGCTGTCAAAACAATGTGAACAAATCAGCAGATGTCCACTCTGAAAATCTAAAATTGCACCTCCATTGGAGAAATAAGTACGAAAATTTTTACTGCTGCCAATCTTTGCATAAGGATTCGGTTGCTAACTGTACAAGTGGAATGCAATGTTACTGCACATTTATCAAATAGATGGAATAAGAAAACGGGTAGCCGAGTTTGGGAAGTACAACATCAATGTGGATTGCAAAAATCAAAAGCGACTCTAAGATATGAAAAACAGAACAAATGACGTCTCAACATTGAAAAGCGAAATGGACCACACAAGAAGCTTACGGCGTCCTAATTACTCTGGACATCGGAGTTACAACGACAATCGTTGCTTGAATTGAGGGATGGTCCTGTTTGTCGCACGCAGCAGTTTCACCTCAAGGTCACGCAGAGCTGACATTTTGATTTGCCAGACGATGCAAGTCTTTGCATTTTGAGACTACCGTTCCGGCGTTTAGCAAAGATGGCCCACCTTAAAGAGGGTTCGCCTTTGCTAGGATTTTGGAAAGTACAGGACGGGACATCGTACAAAGGGCTTCATTCCCGAACTTGCGGTACCAAATTTTGCATTATAGCTCAGCACGGATGTTACATTGTTAGTGATTCTCTCTATTCCTCTTGACCGATCGCAGTTTCACCATCAGTATCACGTTAACGCCCATCTAAGGCAGGGTATTGTCGATCTTGATGACCGATTTCGTCCGCAACCGGTACTGCACCGAACTTTATTTAGCACAATACATAAAAGGCCCAATTCCAGAACGTATCCGCTTTCACAATAAAAGTTGATGCATGAATGACCCTGCAAATTCGCATGAAATCAGATTGATACATGGCAATGAGCAAGGTTCAGGGTCAGAAATCAGGCCCTGCTGTACGGGTTATCACTACTGTAGCGTCCCGAGGCTCCCTTTAAAGTAAAAGAAGGCGCAGTACTAGGGCAGAATATATATATTCCGGGAACAGAGGACTTGGGGACTGTTGGCACGGCCGGAGGCCGACCAACCGGCTAGAACAAGATGGCCACCCAAGTGACCTATACCGGTAGTTTGAACAAACAAAGCATTACAACTACTATCCGGATCAGGCAGGAAACAACTATCGCGACAAATAGCGAGCGCATATTCGCCCAACTTACCTTTGCCTTGAGCAGTTCTTCTCACGCATTCACCAATATTCCCATTTATCCACCATGAATCAACTGGTACGAGCAAGCATACACAGTAAATAGTCCTTTTCAATGCTAGCCTGAGTGACAGAAGAAAAATCACCCACCTTTTAACAACACTTAGCCCTCAATCGCCGGAAAAACTGTGCATTTAGATGAGAAGAAACGCAATCTCCCACACCGAGCAGCAAAGTGCATAAGCCAGTCATACATTTATTCACGGCCCTAAACTTTCGTATCGTACTTCATCAAAATAAAAAGCCAGTGAAAATTCATAAAATGACTATCAAATTTATTGTTGTTGGCACTGAAGCGTTGGCAGAAATGCTTTTCATTAAGTTTTCTAAGTCAACTTTGTTACAAAGCTCACTCGCATTATAAATTAAAATTTGCAAAAAACAGCAGTAACAAACAGCATATTGTTATAAACCTTACATAAGTATTGCTTTCAAACCTCTAAACAGCATTTTCATGCGTTCACAAGTCTCTCATATTCATTGCCCAGTTTCTCATTTATGCTAACGTGGCAATTTATTTTGCTTGCATATCTACTTTTTAAATTTGGCTGAAACGACGAAAGTTAAAAATGAGTGTAGATTTTGACTTGTTAAAGGTACATAATAATAAAAGTTTATTTGTTTTGTTGGCTGGATTTGTGCGCGAATCGCATAAGTGGTGTACGTCTCAGGGACCACTGTTTTCGATAAGGGAGCCTTTGTTTGCTGCAAAAAGTTGAGAACCTGGTAAGCATTTAGCAGTTTTTTATTGTTAGATTTGTTAGCTGTTACTAGTCCTTTCAAGCGTCCCTTGGCTCCCTTTACACACCTACTTGCTAGAGTAAACGCAAAGGCTTAATAATGTGACTTAAGGTGTTTGGTTTTCAACCGCAAGGCCTACTCACGTTTTTTTAGTGTATAATACTTTAAGCGATAAATTAGGATTGCTTTGGTGATATATTATCCGAACGGCTTTGCAATGAAGCTGGAATATGACTACTGTTACGTAATTTTCTGCGAAGATTTACAACCTTACTAAGTGCCTGGTATTGATTTAATACTTTATTACGATTAACTGCCCATTACATGTATGTATACACATTTAGTTATCCGTCCTCTCCATCTGTTTATATTGCAAGACTAAATGTTAAAGGAATAGATGCAGTTGCTCTGAGGACTTTTTGTTTTTTGATTTGCACTGCCTGATTGGGTTGATTTGCTCACTGCACAGTGTCTGTAGCGGTTAAATGAGATTGTTCTGGCTGTCTCTAAATGGTCTGCCCTTTCAGTAAGGGTAAGCTTTGGTTGATGGGGCCTAATACGATGGGGGAGCTTGTATTTTTGATAAGGTAAGCGCAAAGGCTTCAACTGCGATCCCTACTCACGCCCCTTTTTCGTAGTCCAATACATTAAGCGTTAAATTAAGAGTATCTTGCCAATTTGTGGTTAGATTGCCTCTTGGTGACGGTGGCTTTTGTTTAATGGGGCATAATTTTGTTGGGAGGACGATAGATACAGCACCTGGTGCACGGTAATTATTTTCTTGCTGATTGGTATCCACCACATTTACAAGCCTTAGTGTCTTTTTTCATCTGTTTTCATGCTAGAATAAACGTTGGAGAAGAAGTAGCTGCAGCAGTGAATGCGAATCTCGCCTTCGCTATCACTTCGCACACGTTTCTCAGGTAAGATTGGATTGTATTTAAGTACTTCATTGTGCTCCTTGTTTACATACACGCACTTGGTTATCCACTTCCTCCTTGTACTTATTTGCTAGAATAAACGTTGAAGGTATGACTGCATTTGTGCTTGTTGGGACTGTTTGTTTTCAAACTACAATGTCTAGTCTGGTTAGTTTTCTGCTGCACAACACTTACAGTTTTCAACAAATATTCTTCCGGCAGTTTGGTAAGTGCTCTACCATATTATTAATGGCGATGGGTTGTAATTACTGAGGCCCAATTTGGCAAAAGGAGTTTTAGCTTTATTAGGTTCACGGTGCTATTATATCACAAATGGGTACCTTTCTATTGACACAATGCTGTTTATCTATTTCCCTAACCAGAGTTACTGTGTTTTGCAGGCACGAAATCTCAGCATGCTTATTTTTCTTTCCTGAGCAACACTTTAGATGGCAGGCAAAATTGCTTTGGGACTGTAATGAATGACTGTATGGTTTTATGACTCGGGATTGGGATTTGTGAGGTCCAATTAATTGGATGGGGTCGGGAATCTATCGCATGCTTGGCTCTCCTTCCCCTTCGCTTCTCTTGTTGAAGCCGTTTCGGCGGAGCCTGATTGCTACTGCTTAGTTAAGATTGCTTTGACAGTTTGTTAACTGGCCTGTTATCTTAATACTGACGGATTGGGATTAATGTTGTTGTTTGAATCATTGAGAAGAGTTTCAACGCTAAAATACTTGTGTGTCACTCGTTATTTTTGCTAAAGTAGGTGGCAAAGCTGAATAGGATGACCGTGAAGACGTGCTCTTCTCTTCCACCTGCAACGCCTGATTGCGCTTATTTGTCGCTGCAACATACCTCTGGAGATTAAGTAAGCATTCTTGGCAGTTGGTTATTTTTTAAAGTATAGTGACAATGCATTTTGATTGATGAGGTCAAATTTACTAGGAAGCCTCTTGACCTTGCTAAGTTCTTCGTTGTCATTCCTCGCTTGCCCGCTAATAAACCCCTCTCTCTACTTAGTCGCACTTGTTAAATCGTTTATCATTGAACTGGAAAAGTGCTTCACTTAAGTAATTAAATTAATTTTGACATTGGTTGGGTGGTTGGATATTGTAATGGCAATGGTTAAGGATCAGTGAGGTCCAACTTGTTGAATGCAGTTAAGAATGTACCACATACCTGGTTCTCCTTCCCTTTCTCCTTCTTGTTGCAGACGTTGTGGAGCCTGACTTCGACGAGTGTCATTTATCATCGTCATCACCATTTGGTGAAGCACATGTTTGGCAAGCTTGGTGGCCTTACCTGGCAGCGATGAATGCGAGTCCCGCCGCGGCATGATTTTGGACCGACTGGATAGCTGGTTTATTACGCCTAGTATCTCTCTCTCCCTCCTTCTGAGATGGGATGGAACACGCGTGGATTGCAGTGTGATTGTAATGCCGTCTGCTACGACGTTGGTTGTTATTGGAAATGGATGAGTTGGCGACTTGGGAAGTTGGGGAGGAAGAAGAAGAATAGTGACCAAATATCAGTCAGTTTGCCCATCTTCTCTTACTTGGGAGTTTTTGAAACCGTTTGTGTTGATTGGCGATGCAACACGGGACTCAATTTGCTGCTTACCTCGTCTGCATGCCTTGTTACCCTCTTGCCCCTCCCTCCTCTATGGGGAGGGGCAGGCTGGCAGCATAGGGGATGGTGTTGGTAGCGGACGGAAGCGAAGAGATCATGCACTGTGTTGGTACACGTGGAATAGATACGTCTTCTGCAAGACCACTGCCACTACTATTTATGTGTCTCCTTCCTTTCGTCTTTCTCGATGGTGGGCGAGTGGATGAGTGGTAGGGAAAGACTGGGTGGGGGCACTGCAGTGTGCACGTATGGATTAGAGCAGGAGATGATGTTCTATCACAGCGCACTTTGTCTCTACAGATGTGGAAGTGAAAGTGTTTCCTTCCTTTTGCTTTGTTGGATCACGGTTTATGAATGTTGGTGACACCATCCCAACTGGTTGAAGGAACTCAATCAAACAGGGAATTTGATGTGTTGGTTTGGCAATGGTGAGTAGGGGGAGAGGAGGAAGTCTTGCTATAGTACCACTTGGACGAGCCCGTTCATGACTCCTCAATGTCGGTGTCTCCCATCCTACATCTGCTGTTACTACCACTGCTACAACTCACTACAAATTAGCACCGCCGCCCGTTGATGACTAAGTGGGCAGGTGCCCTAACTAATGAAGTAAATGTTTTTTTAGTCAGAATTAAGGAGAGGGCTGCCAAAGAAGCCAGGGGGGTGGGAAGAGTGTGCCACAACAGGGCAGTTCAGAGAGATGCTCATGTGGAAGAAGTGGGTAAGTGAGGAGGAGGGAAGGGCAACTCGTCAGTCACATCTGACATAAAATCGATGCGATCCTAACGTGCTTTATGTCGCCGCCCTGCCCAGAAGAGCGAGGTAATGGAAGGGGCCTGAGGCAGCAGCAGCAGTAGCAGTGGTCTATGCCATACCGAAGGTGCATATGAACGCGAATGGGAGGAAGCGGAAGGAAGAAAGGGATGCGGATATGAAAGAACGAGGGGATGGAAGGCAGAGGTTTGCTCGAATAAGAAGGAGGGAGAAGGAAAATGGATGGAAAAGCGACGGGGCGAAGGAAGACGTGAAGAAAGAGGAGACAAAACCCGTGGCGAAGGATGGCGCTGGCGATGGTAAGGCAGTGCTATTGTCGACTGCGGCGGACTACTGCAGGATGTTGTTGTTGGCACCTCGACTTCTCAAAAGAACATCGAAAAAGGGAAGGGAGTTAAAGAAAGTGGGGAGGAGTTTGACAGAAGTACGGACGGAGAGGCGCAGGTTCTTTTTTCTCTCGGCGAAGCATAGGCCACCATCATCACCTATCTCCTCCTCCTGCTGCGCTAACCGCTGGCTGTGCGAGCAGATGCATCAAAAACATCAACAATAACATCAACTAAAGTGCATTCCCAACACCCTCCTCCTGCTCATGGTGGAGATGCTGCATTAACCAGAATGAGAAGACAATCCCACCAAATTGGCTTGTTGAGGTAGTGGGTAGCAAGCTATTCCTCGTCCATCAATGTCTAATGGCGTCGGTGTGACTGTGTCGGTTAGGTCGTTGGCGTTGAGGTCGATGCTACACGAGTCCGCCGGTCGTGGTGGTGACTAGTCGACTGCACCAGCCACGCGTCTTCTTTGGATGGCCGTCAAGATGGTGGTAAGCAACGCTGATGACGTGGCGCGCCTTCTCCTTCTTCACCTCTTTCGCCATTCTTCCGTTCTCCTTCACCTGCTTTCGCTCCTGCTCCTTCTTTGAACAGCCCTTTGCCTTTCAGCGCTAATGTCCTTTGCGCCACCCACACTACTGCCCCCTCTTGCCTTCCAATCGTAGTCAGCAGGAATTCCGGTTATGTCATAGCTCGTGGCTGCAGTGCCAGTGTCTCATTCCATTTCTGTTGAGTGCAGCTTGCGCTGCATTGAACAACTTCTAAGCGAGGCGACGAAGTTGAGTATCTGCTGGAATCTGACGAACTTCGTATCACATGCTCCTGTTGAGTTCTCCTCCTCCACCACCATTCCGTCTTCTTCTTTCACATGATAATCCATCTGAATAGCCTCGTTGTGACAGCAGGCTGCTAGTGGGCTGCTTCAGTTTTGGCAACCTGCAAGTGACTGGCGTTAGTAGAGGTGTGTGTGAAAACGAGCACCTACCTCCCCTCAACACAATTACCGCGATGTCCACTGCAGTGTAGGCAGCAAAATGGAATCGAAAATAGATTCCAACTAAGGGAATAAACAGTAGAAATGCAAGGCAGGCGACAAGAAAGGGAGTGATGTAGCACCTCGTTCTGCCAGCCATTATCTCTTAAAGTAATTTGAGGAAGTGACGCATTCGGTGGATTGGACCGATTGCTGCAGCGTTTAAAAGTGCGTGGCTACCAGGTGACGCTCTTAGGCTACAGGCGCAGCATGGGCGCAGAAATGGAGAAAAGGAGTAAACAAGTGTGTGTGCGTGTGTCACACATATGGAATGATAAAAATGAGCCATTTGAGAGAGGGTGGTGGACTAGTCGGCTGGTGGGCAATGATGATGATGTTGGTGGCGATAATGCCGTGTTAAATGAGGGAAAGAGAGGCGGCGAAAAAGATGCGGAAAAATGAATGAATGAATGAATGAATGAATGTATGTATGTATGTATGTATGTATGTATGTATGCATGCATGCATGTATGTATGTATGTATGAATAGGGAGGGAAGGGGAGAAGGAGGCGAGGGGATGAATGAATGCAGTGGAGGTGAAGTTAACACTCGAAGGGGAAGAGGTGTTGTGGAAGAAAAGAGCAGGAGGAAGGAGAAGAAGAAGAGGAAGAAGAAGTAGGAGGAGATGTTGCGGCCCAAGAATGACAATGAGCTGGATTTGCGAGAGAAATACGTTTATTACTTAAATGCCATCAGTAAAGAGTCAGTGCTGTTTAGCATGACAAGAAGATAGGTGCGATTGCTAAGTGGACTATTCTAGCACAGCCAATGTAGAAATAGGAATTTCGGTGAGGACATAACCATAAACAGTCACACGGGGTCGCACTGAGAGTCTGTTTGTTTGATGCATGCTCGGAAAGAAGGCTTCAATGCGGAACGATTGGTAAGCATTTCTAGGATATTCCAGAATAACCTACTTCAATTACGGAATGCAGTCTCAATCCACAGCAAGCTTATTTTCCACACTCGCAAGCAACTTTGTTTTTTTCTGCTGGGTTTAAATCACATTGCAATACTTATGTGGCCTCTCAGCAGCAGGTTTCTAGGTTATGTCTTTGCGCGTTCCAATGAAAGACGAGGAAGAGGCAGTGATGTATGTATTTATTTATTTATGTATGTGTACGTACATTTACGTATTCCTGCACGTGAATGTATGCATGAGACTTAGAATAACAGTTAAGGTGCTGATTTTGAACAGGGAAATGTAAATTGTTAATACGTGCGTGTGTATACGTATCACATATGTGTGACGGTGTAGGGGATAAAAGGAAGAATAGTGAAAGTTAGGTATGGCATGGCTTAAAGGGAAAGTTTTAAATTATTCTTGGTGATCTTCTTTGGTTTACTTGAATTGAGTTGTGCTCGGTGACTGATGGGAGGAAGTGAATAAAAGAAGAAATTGGGGAGTAGAAGGTGGTTGTCTAGTGATAAACAGGCCAATCCAATAAGTAAATAAAAAGAAAAAAAGAGAAGTTCACTAGCTTTACGTAAGCAGCTGCAATAGGGAGCAACAGTGAATAAATATGTGCGTCACACATATGTGACGGTGGAAGGGATGAAATGAGAATTTGGACTTAATGAAGGAAAGGGCATCGTTGAAATAAAGAATGTAAAAGCTGCTTTTTAAATTGCTTTCTTTTTATAGTTAGTGAAACGATAATGCAAAAGAAGGAGGCTGAATTTGGAGAGAGAGATATGTATACTTGCCTTTGAAGGCTGTCTGCTTACTGCCAGTAACTTGTGCATCGAAATGAATGCAAAAAATAGAATCGATGCATCTCATTAGGAGCACGTCTTATTAAGGGAAAAGTGGCCGATTAAACAGACAATGGTTTAAATTTTTGGAGGAGGGATGCATGTAAAGTGAATAAAAGTTAAGAAAGTGAAAATACATAAGCAATGAAAGAATAAAGGGGGGAAAATGAGCAATAAATGGCTTTGGGAGAGTAAAATGCATTCATTCTACCTGAAAGAAGCAACGTCGACCTCTGATACACAATATTACTATCTTCGGCAACTCTTGGTCGACTTCATGTGATCCAATTTTGCGTCGCATGGAATATCGGCCACTAAGTACCATGATGCCAAGAGAGAACACGCCAGGGCCTATACATCCAACTAGACACCCATTAGTAAGTTTTTAGGCTCCACAAGTTTATTGATGCAATGCGCTAAGTGATATGCCGAAAAAGCAGCCGAAAGTAATGATTAAAATTGTTAACGCGAGCGCATGATAAGCGTTTTAGCACTGAAGCAAGCGAACTTTTTTGGCACTGATTCTGGGATTTTCTATTCCTGATTTGCACGTGCTATCTTTGCCCCTAAATATTGACACCAGTGATGCGGCAAGAGGCTGTGATCTTTAGCAGAGGTAAGGAGTGATAAGCAGCCGCCATCGCCAACGCGCTCGACAGTAAAATGAGACAAGATTTGTTTAAATGTTCGAGTAATGCAATCGTTACACTTTTATGTCAGGTAGTCAAAGCAATTTAAATGGAAAATATGCTAGATCCAACCCACTAGCATGTTGTCTTCACTAAATCATCGCCTAGGACAGGACATTTGTAGTTTCACGTTTTCACTGAATGGGCGATTAGAAAGCAAATCATCACGGAGCAGTTGGTTCCTTGTGATAAACGGTGAACAGGAAATGGTACTAATGGTATAGCTCACTGAATACAGAGAGGGAATTATGATAAATGCATAAAGCCATCGTGTTATTGGGCAAAATGTGGAGACCAGAAGCCCATATAAAACAGGAGAGAGCATCTGCTACTGAAACAGCTTTTATAAGATGACATCAGACCGAAAGTGACAACTTTAACAAAGGCCACATCAGAAAAATTGAAGGTAGTCAAATTATTTAGCGAAATTCGAAATACTCCAAGCTGCTTCATTATTTGCAAGGTTATGTGAAAAGAGGAGTACTTTGAATTAAACCTACTGATTTTTGAAGGGGCAGAGAAGGGCTAGCATGTTGACTTTTGTTCTGAATGGCCCATTTTCTGGTGTCTATGAGAATGGATTTGATGAGGTCTGGTTGCTCATTTTGAAGGTTTGTACTACGCGGTCCCATAGGTGTTGGCGGTCATGGGTACTTGACTAAACATGCCAATAATGGCAGTGAGTGACTCATTCTGACGTGTCTGGTCAGGTCACTAACATTTTCGCTCAACCAGGAAAATGGATTGACTGACCTCATCGGGTGACCATGTAAATGGTTTAATGGTGCAAACACAGGATAGTGGTCGTAGTCCCCTGATCATTTTGAACTTTGTCAGGTTACTGTTAACCAAGTGTGTTTTCAATGTCAGTTAAACACGGAGAAGGCTACTTCCTAACATCATCGATATGTTTAAAATTCATTGATTGTAGCAATGAGGTAGTTGAAAACACGTGAATCTCCAAGTGCGTAACAAAACCAACTACTGCTCAACTGAAACTGGTGGCAAAACTTGCGTTCCGCACTCAAAGCTACAATTTTTGAATATGATAATTAACTACCACCAGGGAAGCGCTAATATATAGAATGCAACCAGCAAGAATTTGGCATTTAACCAATTTTTTCCGGTACAAACAATAAAAATTCGATGTGTACTATGCAAAACAAATAGCATGCCGTAAATTAGGAAAATTTTGAGCGCATTGTAGCGAACATCATGCTTGTTACTGGATAGGAGCTAAGAATAGATCCGATTGTTTTTATTTGTGTCGACTATCTTTTGAGTCACACAAGTGGCTTATTCTGCCGAAGTTTGAATTGAAATTCACTTTTGCTAGAAGCTACAAATTTAATGAAGAGCATGCTCCTTCTCCAAAGGAAGAACCTTTTCTGCATGTATCGTCTTTCATTGATTGTAAAGGCGGATCAAATTAACGTTGCAAACGAATGGATGAAGAAAAGTGAAGTAAGAGAAGCGCTTGCGCGTGCCGGGAGTCGAACCTGGATCGACTGCTTGGAGGCAGCCATGATAACCGCTACACCACACACGCGTGCCGTGCAGCGTCACAAAAGCTTTACACGAGATGCATTCGCGCAGACATTTGCTGCTATTGGCTGACGCTTCTACCTTTATCTGTTAGGGCAATGGAAGACTGTTCTGCGCAACTATGCAACGCATCTTTGTACTCGCTACGCACACCATCCTATCGATCAACCAAAATCCAGCATTTTCTCCTCTGTGCTTTAACATTCTTATCACTAGGATGTAGACCACAGATCTTTAAACGCTTAAGCAGCTGATCGACATGCAACGAGGCATCGTGTCCAAGGTAAGATAGATCTTACTGTTTCCAACACCATGATGGCTGTGGCTATTTAGTACCCTGTTTTCTTAAATGGCAGTTCTGAACCAGATGAACTCTACGCGTCAAAATCTTCCTGCTCGTCTCATCACACAACCTCCAAATTCATTTGATATCTGGTGCCTGGGTGGGCACGTGTTTTAAATCAGTGGCTAATTTTTATCAAAACGATGCGGTAGGCGGACTTATCAAACAGTCTGATTAATTCACCATCTTGTCGATTATAGCCATAGCCTCCCAATGTTTCTCTTGCTCTGTATAATAACAATAAATTACTTTTCCTATGCAGTGGCATGTCACATTACGCAGTAGAAAATCGAGGTTGATGAAATAGTTTTCTTGGGAGATGTCGTTTGATGTTTGACGCTTGACAGGGGGATTAAAACATAATTTACTGGTTCTTGCGCATCTTTGAGCACCCTCAACCAGTATGCACAGTAACAGCGTCTCTCCTGGGTACAATTTTGGTCAAATTAAACACTGGACTGTTGGCCTACTTCCGTCTCTAATATCGAATTTTGTCATCTTGAGAAGCTACGTGTCTGCCTTGGATATGCGTGAATTCATCCACCTGAGGCTTGGCTCAAAGCTCCGTCCGTATCTCATGGATTTGAACGACAGTTGTTTCCTTATTCTCCACCTCTTTCCATCAGCTGCGGCGTTTGGTGTGTCTACGCTTCTACTTTGTTTGCAATGGCTCACTCTGCAGCATGCGATCTCTTGCAAGCTGGAACCGAAGATAATAGGATGAATACTTCCTTTGAATTCACTCTGGTGTTTATAATAACTTCTGTGACGCAGTCGTAATTTGCGAATTTTGCATCCTCTATGGGTGAAATTTAGGATTAATGGCTGCGCACCGAAATTTTTCAGGTTATTTGTGACTGTCGCAGATTTTCTTATCCACAAGATGTTCATCACAACGCTTACTATGGGGTCAAAGCATTCAAGAATAGAAATCGGAACCCACGCCTAATAGGATCAAGTCAGCTCCCATTCTGCTCTAGGAACAACCGGACAGAGTATGCCTTACCGACCTAAGGGAATGCTGACGACCTGCAGACATGGCCAGGAGACCATACCACTCAGTAGAAGCACAAATGCGAAAGCTTAAGCATCCACGCAACCAAAACGAATAGTTAAACAAGCATTCCAAGTGTTATAGCTGACCTCATTTAATGTCAGAACTCCTAGATACTTGACACTTTTGGAGCTGGAAGTGTTGGTCTACACTCTCTGCAGCTGGCGCCTATTTTGAGCATGCCACCTCCAGATTGTAATCCTTTAAGCAGTTACCTTAGTAAATTTAAGCAAGTTGGAAGGCCAACATTCCATTTAAAAATACAAGCCTGAGGTGATCAGCCTAAGCAATGCCCCTCTTTAATATCCTAGGGACAGAGTAATGAGACATTTGCGCCCCCTCAAGGCTTCCACACCCCCCAACGATATTAGTCAAGTTAGTCATCAAATGTGTGGTTAGTTGGTTAGTCGCGTTGTCTTGGGGGCTGGAATTCCAAGAGTTCGCCAATAGGTGCTACTTGAACCACCTTGGTGCAGACACAAAGTCAGCCCAGAAAGTAGGAAAATCGCACTGCCTGACTTGGCCAACCCCTGCCCGCAGTGTCTGCCAAGCAGCACAAGCAGCAGTTGCTGCTACAGCGCTGCTCCACCACCAAAAACACGCACACTTACACGCATGCAGTCCGCTAGGCAAGAGCGAATGTGAGGGTAAGGAGGCATTGATCCGCTTGCCGAAGCCAAGTACAAGCCTGCTTTTGGATGGGCTGGCAGTCGATTAGGCTTTGCATCAGTGCGTGTGTGTACTCCTTTCTGAGTAGAGTAAATAGAGGGATGTGAACAGCTAATTAGGTATCGTGCTAGCGCGCGTATGTGCGTGCGTGAGCGAGGTAGCGGGAGAGCAGGGGATTGGAAAGAGCAGTAGAGAACTTTACCACCCAAAATAAAGATCCTCTCCACACATTTCACTTTTGCATGGCTGGCGGAATCAACTGAAGCTTGACTTAAGCATTTCCAACGAAGTGAGGCTGGTCCGCCCCACCTCATCAAGAGTTCCTCAAAACATTTAATGATCTATTCATAGACCCCACACGACATTCAAAAGCTGTCAATTTGGAGATATGCAGCCTCAGACTGGAGAATAACCGGAAGCAGCTCTGCCTAAATGTCGCAACAAAAGGTATAATTTTGATGTGCCATTTTCTGTTAAACAAAATTATTATGTTTATGAGGAATACATCCTCTAGGCGGTTATTAGTCATGAAAGCAAAGCCTAGCAGTTGGCAGTGCACATGCGAGCATAAGCATGGCACAAAACTACTGATTTCTTATCAATAGAACCGCTGCACAAAGATCTGAGACTTGCAGAAACGTCATTGCGGAAAGTAAGTATTAAGAGGACAAATACGTCGAATGCATCACGATATGTGAGAAGGCTCAGCATCCGAAAAGTGAAAATTGTATCTTCCTATTTCAAAACACAGATTTGATCTGAGTGAAGTGGCCTCTCCGTGCTGAAATGGCTTTAATACTCCACACCCAATGTTTGTGACCATGAATCCTGCAAATAAGGTGTGTCGCCAAAGTGATTAAAAAAAATTCGGTGCCAACTATAAGTAACCAGATTGATCAAGTGCACCTCAACGTTTTCCAAGCTGCTTTTGGTGGCAATAAGCAATCGCATGAGTATCCATCATTTTGGGGCACAAAGGCTGGAGCTTTACTCTTGTCCCTTGGATTGGAACAAATTAAAAGATGTCAGTTAATTCTATTAACTCTAACAGACAAAACACCTAAAATAGTAGATGACGAACCTCGTGATACTTGCCATCATTGTGAAAAATCCCTTGTAATTGATCAAAACTTCTCAAGAAAAAGCTTTTATTGTTCATACTTTCCCTTGCCACTGACTGAGCTTGTACAGCCAAAATGCTCACGATAAACTGTAAATTTTGGGTCCGAAAGGTTTAACTTCTAAAAATCATGAAAGCATTTTTGTACGTGGTTAGCATAACTTTTGACAAAATTGAGCAGGGAGTACCTTTTCAATTTTTACAACTTGATGGTCTCTAATTCAGAATGCTAACAAGCAAGTGTTACACATGGAAGCATCTTTTAAAAAAGCTAGATCAATACTACTCAGAGTGTTTTGAGGAAACACAAAATATCGACAACTGTTTTATTTTAAAACATAACTTAATTTTATTTTCATTAAACTCCTAGAAAAATTAACTTACACTACAAACTAGTGCTTTTATAACGTATAATTCCAAGGTAATATTAAGATTTAGCACATACAATTTGTGTTCCTCAAGGGCGTTTGCAGGTGAAATTTAAATCGTAAGCAAGGATAAACGCTGATGCTGAAAAGTCAAACAAGCCTTTAATTGTAACTATCAGTAAGATGTAAAAATTAAAAAAATAAGTAAGACATAAAAAGTCTTTTTATAGAGCTGTCAAATTAAATGGAACGAGTAACCCTGAACGAAATGCGATTAGATAGTTACGATACCATCGTAAGGGTTGAATAACACTTTACAAACTATCAACATTTAAGATGTATAGATAGACGGATGATGATCTATACATTTGGAAAAGAAAAAAGTTAACAGGGTCAAACGAACAACATGTGCTAAATTCCAACACATTTACCACCATTTTTAGATGGCAATAATTTCAATGTTTATAAATGAAACAGGGCTAGATGATAGCACGCTTTACTGTAATCGTCACATTAGGCTTTATACCTGGATTACCTTCTGATTCAGTTTGTTTTGATGTGATATTTGAAGTTTTCGCCGCATCGCTGTCAAGAGACGCCTAAAGCTTGCGCAGGGGGAAAAGGCGAACGAAATAGGTGTTAAGGGGTTTGTCCATCTTTATGCAGGTAATAATTTGCACCAGAAAACTCTAGAAGCGTGTAGCTTTAAAAAGAAACTGAGACCCCCAAATGATCTGAGGTGAGCTTGATGTTCTGAGAAACAATGCGCGGCCAACCAATAGTGTTCTGTTGCAATCGGTGCTTTTAAATAGACTACAATTCTTGCAGCAAAACAGAGAACCGAATGATTAAGGAAGATTTATTTGTCTGTGTGCACGGACTGGGTGTAAAACGCCACACCTACAACTGATTTCAGAGGAAGGAGAGCGGAAAGCCTCCGCATTTTCAGTCTGGTGATTGCGAGGAAACAGTGGATGGTACAGTGGATAAGTGCAACCTCATGTTTATTGCTTTATGTCTGCATTATTAAAGCATGTTTTTGTGGCCAGATGAAGGAGACAGAAAAGAGACTATGATTCTACCACCCAATATCTTATTCAAAGTTTGCCTATACACATGCATACTGCTCCGGATGCTAATTAGGCCCTCTTCACGAATAAAGGGCGAAATTTATGTACCTAACCCAGTGTTATACATGACGCAAGATTGTTGCAGTTTTCATGTCCTACCGAATTGCCACCCCTCCATCATCGATAGCTCTGATCCTTGCAGATGTTTAAATCCGACTTGCATAAATATCTTTCAGTTCGTGTCACCTTGACAGAATATTAGAGCTACGTCTAATTTTCTAATCTAACAGGCGGCGCATGAAGTGATGAGGAAACTTGTGATTGTGGTGTCATGCCCATGTAAGGGCTGAAAAGATAAACAAAGACTGAGTTCATTCCAACTAGTTCCACTACATTTGTTGTAGTGGATATCCTAAATGGAATGGCTAGGTTAGTCACATCAACTTGTGTTAAAGTCCTCTACTTTAAAAAGACAACCACAACTCGTGGCCTTAAAACATGAAGTCATCGACCAACAAATACCGTTCGCAAAGATACCTTAAATGTGACATGGCTAAGGCATCAGCTTTTCCACAGCATGTGTTATAATGAGCGCCTTTTTAAGTCGCTTAGCTCAAAACTCATAACAACTTTCCATAGGAACCGCAAATTTAGACATATGTCCATAAAACATGGCAGGTACTGAGCACTAGCTGCTGAATGTTTTACAGTGAAATTGATAATACTAAATTTCAACCAGCAATTCAACTACGACATGCACTGCATACTTACGAACCTAGTTCTCATTCGGCTTGATTGCTGGATTGTGGACAGATGAGGGTCGCAAGTGAATTTGGCCTTGGACAAACGCACGCAGGAAACTTATGTTGTCACTTTGACCATCATGATAGGCAATGGCTTCATACGCATTTTAAAGGAAGCAACGAAAGGGTTGTGGTAAATGGCTTGCTATTAACGAAAAATGTGCCCACGGACAGTCTGCATGACAGAGCCGACGAGAGTTAATGGATTCGGGAGTCATGAGGGGGCGAAGATTAGACTGACGCTACCTCATGTCAACACATTAAGCCATGTTATGTCGCCCTGTTTGAATGGCCTAGATATCGCAATTTGGGGGTTGCGAGATACTTTTCTCTCATGACTACCACAACTAGGGCTTGGCGTGGCTTCTAACTAGCAACAGTGGCAATTACTTGCCCTTAACCATCTGCGTTACTGCCTCAAAATAATGAGGGGAGAAGATAAATCTCGTGATTATTGCTCTAATTCTTCACTGATATTTTCTACCATGCCTGACAATTTGAGAAGATCACTGTGCGACCTTCAACTGAATACTCATTCATCAACACGTGATCGAATCAAGCGCAATGCCTGTGGTACTCATTCTACCGTGCCACCGCAATTTCGGGTGTTTCGCGCATGATTGTCCTAGTCTCCAATTTCAGTGAATATTTCTTAAACAAAAAAGTGGAACCACGGCGTCTTGGACAGGAAAGGATAGCAACTCAACCACACTGCCGACAAAATTGCCTATGATGAAAGCGTCGCATCATCATTTGCCGTATACAGTAGTTGTTGGCTTCGTGAGACAGTAATATCCATTTCAAGAAAGGCAATTAGGAGATGTTCGTTCTGCGCAAACATGTTAAATTGGACAAGCGCATGCAGGAGATCTCATTCATTTCACTCTCCTTCCTTTCCAAAACAGCGATTTACCAACCAACCAACAACCACCGGCCAATTCACCAACCCCTGCTAACACGTTAAGTTATTTTGCTTTTCACCTGGGCACGCATTTAGTAGCCCTTCATTGAGACCCAGTCCAACCCATGTATCATAATTTGGCCCAAGCCGCAAGTTGATGCAGCCCTGCAAACATATTTATCCTTGCTACCCCTCATATACTGCTTCCCTTGTCCCTTTGATATCACAATTCCTTACCAAATTTTCGTGTCACTAGTGATGGCATGCCTTCGGTTCACATGGGGAACAACGCACAATCACTGAATCTCCAGCTGAGTTGTCATTAAAATATGCGATTTCCTTGATGTAGGATTTGATGAATGCCAGCAACGCTCTGCCAATTGGTGATGAATACTGGCAAGTCAACGATCAACTCAAGCAATGGGCCGTCAAATGAGTAATTGGAGGTGGCTATACGGGCATTTCTGCTGCCTCCTAATTTCCCAGACCTCACCAACTGTTGATCGCATTTCCCCCCCGCTATCAAGGAAACGAAATCCCTTCAACAATATTTATTTCAATTAAGCCATCCCTTCAGAAATCTTAACAATTGTTGCCGCATATTTAACGGTTATGCATTTTATTTCTCCGTGCTCTACAAGCAGGGCTATTGCAGTGCAATTTTGCGAATCATAGGTGTCGAATTAGCAAGACGTGGTCCGCGTCTTTTTGACATTATTGGCATAATGAAACATACTATGCTGCCAATGCAAGTTGATACGATAATATGACAGATTGCAATGAGTTCGGAAGTGACAACTTGAACTACGACTGCTACGTATTCCGGTGTAGCCAGAATTTTGTTGCCAGCATCAACTAACGCACCTCTTAGATGTCATCAAGCCGCATCAAACATGATTTATTGCAATCTTACCAAGAGCCTGAGGTAATGCAATTACTGGCGTGCACTCTTTGCAAAGTTTATTTGGAGTTTTAACAAATTTGCAAATTGCCCACTTGCAGCTAACGCGTTAGATTGGTGACTGTGTTGTGTCAAGCGACTTGAAACCGGATGGGTCAACTTGGAGGGGTGGTTGCATCAAGATCTCAGAATGCCCTCCCTTCCTTATAAATGCTCGCTTAAATACATTCTCCTCTCTTTGACTCATTGTGATTTGCTTTCCTAAAAATATTGGTGACTTTTTAAGGACCGTTTTGGGCCACTTACTTCGGTTTATTAATTGCATGGATATTCTACTGTTCTCTTGCTAAATCATTTGCCTTGATAGCTTACGCATCAAAATTTGTCGGGAGGAGGACTCAAAAGGCACGTTCGTTGTGCTTAAGAGGTGTAGGGCAGAAATTCGGGCACTCTGTGCCTGAAGTCTCATCTCAGAGACGAAACAGGCTAACGCGCAGCGATTTGGCATTTTTGGCACCCGGAGAACACAAATCGATGAAATTTGTGCGCACACGTTTTGAGTGAAACGGTGAGATTACAAGCAGTGAAAATATTAGCAAATCACTTCAAATTTGGCGGGTTTTTTGTGAAGAGTTCCATTTACTTCTTTTATTTTCTGTCTTGGCAAATATTTAATCTATCCTATGCACCAGAACGACAGTGTATTGAACATCCGAGACAGTAGCAACGAGTTAATATAAGCACTGCAAGCATTGCAGCAAAAATGGTCACTTTTTACTAGAAGAGTATTCCCGTGATGGTGGCACGATGATCTCCTTAAACATCCATTGCCGAATGAATTGACATATTAATTACTAGCCACAATGAATTCATGATTTATTGCATTCGTAGTTGAAAAGGTAAGATAACCAAATCCGTAAAGCATGTGAAAAATCCAAGCCAGATATGCAGAAAAACAATTTTAACCAGGTTTTTCTCCTTTGCGCCATAGGCTGGATTTTAATAAATTAGTGCAAAGTAATGCTTTACTTCCCTGTTAAGAATTTTTTGGGCCTAATTTGTACATTCTGTTTTGGTTAACTTCTCAGCTAGCAGCAGAGTGGCTAAACTGTGCTGTGGGACGTCGCTTGTTTAACTTTTCGTCATCCATCCAAAGAATCAAAGATGTTGCCAAGAAGCAATGTCTTTATTCTTTCACAACGTCATCAGCACATAGTTCTTCCTGCCAAGTTGTGTACAACTGTCCCCAAGGTTGTCTCGAATGCTGCATTGGTAGGTGGAGAAGAGTATGCTGCTGCAATCATGGCTCAGTGACTACCCCTAACGTATGTTCTGTAGATAACGCTTATCTTTGATGGCTAAGCTTCTCTTCTTCGCATGGTGCGGGTTTGTTTACTGTGCTTGCATAGAGATGTCAACTAAGTTGACACCCAAATGGTGTACTTGCACAAGAGAAGCTTCCCACTAATCTACTTTCGCGTTGATGTGCATTTAAAATTAATTGCACAAATTGAAAATGTGACGAATTGCTTGTGATACCTGCTGTCAAAACATTGCTCAAATGTTAACCGGCCCAACTTCGAGTCGGGGTCAAAACTGCACCCCAGCTTGGTGTTGTGGCCTGGAACATTCCCGTCCAGGTAGAGCTAGATAGGTTTGAAGATGGTTTAATCAGTGCTGTTCACATGAGGCAGTGAAAAGTGACCGCTGCGTTACAAAGGCCCAACAGCAAGGTCTGGGATTCGTAATGATTCTTTGCCAGCAATGTAAGCTGTCCTTTTTCTGTCCATTTTCGCTGCTCGTTAAATGCTGATTTTAAGTCTGAAGTGGAGAGCCACCCTGACCATGTAGGCATTCCAAAGAATCTGTCGTGTGAGGGAATGGGAGGCCAATCTTCTTGATTTACACTTTCACTTGCCTGTAGCAGCCATTGACCTCCTGTCTTCCTCATGGTAGAGCAACTGAAATGATCCATGATGACCTGGATAATTTAGTGATCTAGTCTCTGATCAATTCCTTCAGCAGGTGGTACAATTCATTAGGGGCTGCTAGATGCTTCATATTCTTGATAACTTTTATCATGTTACTAACGTTACCTGTTCTTCCAAGCCTACATCAAACCGGATATATATAGATATTTGCATGCTTAACAGCTAGCATGATGAGCTGCGTCCAAAGGTTTCAGCTGCAGCTCCTAAAATGGCACCTAAATCACATACACGTCTCTCTTTGGTAACGAATGAACTTTCGGGGCTTCAGTGTTTCGATTTGGGGGGCAGAACCTCCCATGATATCCAACATAGAACTGTTGGGCCAAGAGTCACAGTTTACTTCGAATTTGGACACACTCCGAATTCCACCTCTTCGTCCTTGTCTCCTTCCCTTCCAACAAACTCATTCTATCTGATTGCAAAATTATGCCATTCTTGCATTAAAGTATCGGGAATGCGTCAGAATCGAGGTTAAGCTTACATATTGGTTTTCCAGTGTTTGCAGAAATGAAAGCAAACCGATTAAGAGCAGACTGATAGGAGACATGAAGGCTTGCCCTACTCGGAGCTATAACATGGAGAGCTTCAATATGAGACTGTTGGGTTCGGTTGTGGACCGTAGTTGTTGTAGCCCATAATCATGAACAATCCCTGATCTCTCTTTGTTGAGATTTCAACCATCCTACAATGAAAAATGGTATCCGTGGCGTTAGTCTTCTCTAACTATCTAGACTAATCTTTTTGCAGTTGAGCACAACCGCTACTTTCTCATATTCTTCAACTAGGCAGAAAGTATAAATTGATGATGAGCATCCAAGGTCCATCCAAAACAACGTTCTTATTTTGCTTAGTGAGTAGCTTAAATTCATTTTTACTTTGAATGACTTCTTCATTTTCGTATTTTGATGTGATCGACGCAGCTCACTGACTCAGACATATCGACCTCGTCCTTTTGTATCTTTTGAGAGGGTGAGGTTATACGGACCTCAAATCCTGTTTGGCGCTGCGCGTAATTGTCGTGATTTCACGACCCCACCGCGCTGCAGATGTTTTACGCCAGGACACCAGAATATTTTTATCTTTCCAAAACAGTGATCAATGAGCAATATGCTAGGGACATTATAACTAAAGTTTGTGCAGCATTAGAGGGCTGTCTAATTTTGATTTGATGAATAGCACATGAGGTTTGAGAAAGCTTGTGATGTCGCCGGTGTGTAGAGGAACACCAGTCTTGTTTGTCTCTAGCGAAACAGATGTCGTTCTTTTTACTGCTTTTTTCACGGTTGGCTTTCGAAGACTGTGGTGGCATGTTAATGCTAAGGCAGAAAAGATAGGCGAAGACCAACAGAGGCCATTTTAAATTGGCTCCCGTGACACTATGCTGCCAGGTCATCCAAAATAAGATGGGTTGGTCAGCATACCAACTTGTGCAGCAGTGCTTCACTTGCAGATGGCAATTCAATTATTGGGTCTAAATGAATGCAAAGATTTCAACCTACAAACGCCCTTTATGGAAGGACTTTGGTTTTGAGCCCTTGATTTTTACGAAACCTAGCATCCACGTTTTCACTGCGTGCATTATAGCATGAACCTCTACCAAATGCTAAACGCCCAAACTCCATAATTTTGCAGTAGGTCCTAGGTGTTAGACAATCACTGGTGACTTTGGCAGAAAAATCACGAACTTCAGAACTTACAAAGAAAAGCAACCATGGTGGCAGCCTGGCAGGTGAATCCGATTTCGCCAGTATTTTTCTGCCATGCAAGTATTTCTACTTTAGGTGTGCAGAATGGCAATAAAACTACTTTGGCACGAACTTTCGCAACTATCCTTAAATGGTTGAAGAGTGATGGAGCGGCTCCATCCAATTGTTTATATTGTTGGAGGTGTGATTGTAAGCCTTCAAGCATGCGGTGCGTACATGTTAACAAAATGTGCTCACGTATTCACCCTATTGTCTTGGCACTTCCTCTGTTCTTAGATCCATCACTGCCTTATCTGTTTGTCCACACACATGCCTTCCCATTTACCCATCAAACTCACGTTTAACCACTGCGAAGGTGACAGAGGCATATGCTGTGCTAATTCTACTCCGTCCAATATATATATTTGTTTGGTGTGGTGTCTGGCGGATGGTGATGTATTCACTTCCCCCTTTGTCGTTAAGCTCACGTGTGCTTCGCTAGTGTCAGTATCCTACATGAGTGATGGGATGCTTGACGCGAGGTTTGGTCGCACTAGATGTGGCGTGGAGCTATGCATCCACGTCAATACTTCAAAGGCTTTATTTCTGACAGCCTAAATCTTCACGTGTCCGCCATTGCAAAATCTATGGCCTGATTTAATCATCTTTGCATTATTTGCGATGCGACGCCTGTAGTAACCTGCCAAACTGAAGAAACTACTAGGTCGTGCCTACTTGGATGGTTTATGGTATGAAAGATATAGCTATTTCTCTCCATATGTGGCATCAATGCGATTATAGCTGGGCGCTATTTCAACTGACCCAAACCCATGTGCACAAACAGTGTGCACATGGGCTATGATAACCAAATCGTGATAAAGTTTTTAGCAAAGTTAATGTGTGCTGCTTTGAGTTGCAGTGCACATTTCTCATTGATGTAATTGCTGGATTGTGGGCAGAGGAGGTTTGCTATTTTACCCTTATATGAGCTTGAACTTACACAGACACGGGTAGAGAACTTTCATGACGGTCACTTTGTTCCTCGTGATAGCGAATAGGTTTAGAAGCGCTTTGGAGTAAGAAGCAGGCAAAAGGATTGAAGAGAGTAGCTGGCTGAGATGTCTGTCTACACAGAGCCAATAATCACCGTGTTGACGCATGACAGTGGAGAGTGGCCATGATGAGAGCATCCACCTTGAACTTGAATAAGGATCCAGTGTTAGAGAAGCGTGGCACCTTAGATAACATAGAAGTCAGATGAATGAAATGCGGTGTAAAATTGAGGGCAGAACAAGTGTGGAGCAATAGAAGTAAAAAGTGGGCGGAAGTAATCAAGACACATGAAACCTGCCATTATCGATGGATGTGCGCATGGATAGCCTGTGTGACAGGGACGACAATGGCTGCAGCTGGGGGAGGGATTAGACTGACCTTACCACGATGTCTACACGCTTTCGTCTCATGTCACCTAGTTTTAGTCACGCGCTCATTCAGCGGCTTTGACACCTTGGATGTGATTTTCGGATGTTACGTGGAATGAATTTTTCGTTAAAAAGGAACAAGTCATGGCACAAAGGCTGTGACTCTTATTCTGTCGTGTTTAAGCTGCTTCGCGTGTTCCACATATGGTCGACCTGATGTATGAGCCCAGGGTATTATATGCCGAAACAGGAAGTGAAGCAAGAATGATGTTTGGTCTCCGCACAGGAGACATTATACCACCAATAGCCCTAGCGTACTTGCTGATATTACTTGCTTCTTCCCATCCGATCACTTCACTCCGCATGCTAGTCATCATCTGATACTTTAAGACTTCGAAGGGATAGGATGGCACCTGAATGGCAGTGCCTACGACAAATCTGTCCTTTACTTCCTTGGACACTCCGCGTGTGTCTTTGGAACGTTCTCTCATCAGAATGATTATTATGCCATCAAGGGAGTCAGCCTAACACGAGATCGGCAAAGTGTCATTGCAGCAGATAAAACTCAGTATGTCTATGCTAGTTGCTATAAAAGCCACCAAAATAACCGGAATAAAGAAGGAGCGATGAGTCACAAGAGAGGGATATATTTGGGGTGGCAGTTATAGAAAAAGGAGGCGTTTGTCTGAAGTGCCGATGCTCTAGAACAACAAGTCGAAGATGACAAATTGTGACGGTGCCTTCAGATTGAGGGTTAGCTGAAATGCGTTGATTTACTCCAGTCACACATCCGGCTTTATCATGCATCCATAGCGATCATAGTACCTACTAATAAATCCCGCCATTCTCATGTAGTAGCCAATTGATGGAATCCGTATGATGTGAATCCGCCACGGCGAATCGTCGGTGCAAAACGTGTAATAATTTTTGCTGAAGCCGAGTTGTTTGCACAGTGAGGACACCCAAAGAAGTTCAAGACAAGGCAAAAGATTGTGGTTTATGGTCTGTGTGAAAAAACTGAACAGACCAGGTTAAAATTGTTGGTAGTTCTGATGCGTGAAAGCATTTGCTTGTAAGTAAAATCGGCTTAGCAAAACTTGTTGCCAGTTAGGGATGGTGTTACGGGCCTTCACAGTGTCCTTCGTATGAAGGAATTCACATATTCCAAACGCTACTTCGGGTGGACGGTCAATGATTTAAAGTTGTTTTTAAACTGCAACGAAAGTATGCCAAAGTTAATGAGATGGAATGGGATGTAGGAAATATGATTTTGATGGTGACAAGTAAGGGAATAAGGGATAGGTTGTAAGGAAAGGAAAAAAGGGTAAAAAACTAAATGGAGGTTACTCAGACCCACCATTTTCAAAGGTTATGGGGTAAGTTGACTCTATAGCAGATGGCGAGGTTTGATTACTCAGACCTTGGAAGGGGGATGGGGAGGGTAAGAGGGGATGTTAGATTGACCCCACAATAACATTAACACATTGGGTCGTTTTGCGTCGTCTGATGTGAAACTCACGCGACCACCTCATCTCGACCGATTTTCCCTAGTTGTCCAATGGTAAAGAAGGTTACAAGCAAGGCAGATGAGTCAAGACGAATATGAGCGCCAGTTGGTGCGACAAAATGCCATACAGGTGGTTGGTAGGCCTAAAATGAAGGCAGCAGTGATTTGGTTTTCTGCGAGAAACTGGAAATTATTGCAGTATTGCTAAGGTGTGATGATGTCAGGAAAGACAGCAGGTCTTTTGCACTGAAAGCAGGCTTCAGCGATTAACCACATCTTCTGATCAATATCGCTTGTTTCCATTAAATGCTAAAATTAATCACTTTTGGACTGAAACAGGGACAGAGACTGAACAATCCTTTTGCAAATGATAGTGTTTAATGGTGGAAGTGTCAAATGACTGAATCCTTGCAGTGTACCATCGGTCATTTCTATTGCGAATGGACAGTTGCATGAACCACTCTCCGTTCCCTTTCGTGGAAAGTGGTGCGTGTTCTGGTACATGCAATCCGATGTTGCGTGAATGACCTATTGCCGATAGGCTAGAGCCCTTTAAAAACCATATTATGCAACATATCAAGCTTACGTGCTGTTGTTCACTTGACTAGCAAGCTCTCATCAGCTGCTCTGCCCAGTGTGTAATTCTGTACTGTGACGCGAAATGCAGCGCCCTACCACAAAACGATGGGCGAATTCACGAATTCGTACCACTTAAAATGCGGGTGGTCTGCACCACGTTTCCTAACTTGATGTTGTGCCAACAATACGCTTGTACACGTCGTGTTTAGATCTCTTGACATGCATACCTACGCACTTTGTGGAGATGAATGGAAAAGAGCTGTGGGGACGGATGCATTTATAGAACGCTTGTGTGAAAGGAAGCAACGAGCAGAAAACAATAGCTTATTGCTGTTGCAGTTGAAAAGTTGAAAACCAAACCCGCAAAGCATGTTGGAACTCAAAATTCACTACACGGGTAAATCAGCTTTAAAGAAATCGCATTCCCTGTGTGGCACAAGCTCGATGTTAATAAATTATTGAGGCACAAGAATGCACTTCCTTGTGAGAAATTTCCTTAGCCTACTTTAAATACTTCTGCTGCTTACATCTTCTGTCTGCATTAAAGCATCTAAGCACTGCTGCAAAATGTAAACAAGTTGTTTGCTTAGATCTCCTTCGCATTTGCAAGAACCAAAGACTTTGCTAAAGAGCATTGTCCCCATGAATTTATAACGCAACACATGGCTTGTCCTAGTGTTATGAAAACTATTGCCTTTAAAGCCGTTTACGATGCTGCATTGGTTGACAAGTTATGCAACCGATACCTGTGTGCAAAAGCTTGCTATGGAGCTGTTTTTGGTACCCATAGGAAGATAACAAGAAATGGTATGCTTGCACCGGAGAAGCAAGCCACCCATCCATCCCTGTGTGGGTGTGAGTTTGATCGGAATCATGTAGGTAAAATCTATGTTGACTCAACTCCGGCTCAGGTTTGAGCCTGCATTCTAGATCGGTGGTGTGCTTCGCAACATCCGCATTGTAAACGTGAATGCCATCAGGGATCATGTACAATGTTTTGCAGGTGGTTTACACAAAGTGATCGAAGGTGGTCGGGCATTGGATGAAATTCGTGATGACTTACTAACAGCAATAACAACCGCTTTTATTCTGTTCGTTCTTACCATTCTTACTTGCTAGTATCTTAACTTCAAATCTGTTGTAGAAAACCACTGCGACCCAGCCAGATGAGGCAAAGAAATCCACCCTTCCATGCTATAACTTCCAGCTTCCTGTAGTAATCGTTGGTGTCTGATCTTCCGCTTGTTAGAACAATTGGCAAAACCCATATCTTTGCAGCTTAGCCCTGACTAGGCGAGTATATTTGTGCGCTTAACTGTCAGCGCTTGAGATTCTCTCTTTTATTTGTCGACGACGTAGGTAAGATGCCCGTGGAGGTAGTCCGGGTAGCAAACTGTCACGCATTCATTGTCATGGTGGTAAGCAATAGAACTATCAAAGAAATCCAAAATGGGGTTGCAAAGCTGTAAATCACAAGCCACATCGAATCCGAACGCATCCCGAATTCCACCCCTTTGCTGCCACCTCCTTCCCTTCTAGCGAACTCATTCTTTTCAATAGTAGAACTCTAATAATCTTGGAAAAAAGGTTCGGAAATGCAGCAGAGTCTAAGGCGAACTTGCATAGATGAAATCTGTTTATTCAGAATTAAAAGAGAACCATGTGAGAGCAAGTAGGATGACAACAAATGAAAGCTTACCCAACCCGGAACCAAAACATGGAGAGTCTTGGTATGGCGCCGTTAGGTCTGGTTATGAATTGCGGTTTTTGCGGTTCATAAGCACAAGTGATGGCTGATCTATCTTCGTTGGAATCTTAATCATCTTACAACGCGAGTTCTTCACGTGGGCAGAAATCATGTCAGGGTCAATCAAGAAACGAGAGCATGAAATGTTTCACCGTCGTCCCTTCTACTTTTAAGAGCATTCTGGTGACCATGAGTGTGAGGCGAATGTCATTAATACGCAGTTATGGTGTCGCATCTATGGTAGGAAAGTTGGCCAACTTTCGATCAATATGCAATAGAATTAGTCTGGTATTTGTAGAATCAGAAGCAGTTGAAGTATATTAACACTTAAGATGGATCTAATACATCTACGAACCGCCAGTGGATAAGTGGAGTAGGATAGGATGGACTTGAATAGATGCGCTTACACTGCAGCGCTTTGCAATGCATGGTCTTGGAACATTAGTTAAGTATTTGGACCTCATCTATGTTCCACCCTTCCACGCAGCTACCACAGGTGTCGCGGCCTCTTGTGTTACACCATAATAATTTTCGTATTCAAATAATCGCCACCTACATTCACCAGTCACTCAAAACACACTTTCTACTGAAACCGATTCAGCGTTGAGCGAGACCTTCACGAAGTGCAATCGCGAAGTTGTTACAATTGGTTTTTATCCTACCAGTGCTGGAGGCGTAAATCCCTCACTCAGTGACTCAAATAGCTGATGGGGCGGCTTGTGGTCCCTGACACCTCTCTTGTCATAGGGGAGCAGGCATAAAATCATCTTTATTATAGGTTAAAAGAATTGCTTACTATTTGGCTAGTACGCGGTGGTAGCAATAAAGCATACCTTAAGAATTGAAGGCCATTAAAACTTCTGGATTGTGTAAGCCCAGGTGAATTCACATCGTTCCTTGTCATTGGACAAGGGAGCATCAGCCAAACCATGGTGATTGCGTGACCTTACAACTACAGGATACGAAACAAACCAATGTGTTGACGGTGCTGTGAGGTCAATCCAATGCTCCCTTTCCTTTCCTCTAGACCGTCAGTATTTAAGCCCTGTCGCCTATTTTACCCGGTCAATATAACTTAGCGCCTTTTGATAATGGTGGGTCTCTGTAGCCTAAATTTACTTCCCTGTGCCCCTTTATCTTTACTGTCTCTCATGTACTGCTCTCTTTGTTTTCTTCCGTATCACATTTTATTTATTTATTTATTTATTTATTTTGAGTATATTATATTTCTGTCCATAAGCAGTGCTTCCGGTAGACATGGCGTGTTCGGATTAGGGTTTCCACTTTCCTCTTCATTGGCGCCCGCGCCTTCAGTGTCCATCTGTATACTCAAGGCTGACACGACCAAGGTGCCATGGTGTTCCATACTTCTGACCATGCTGCAACGTGCCGACCTAGGTCTGTGACTGCATCGATTGTAAAGAGAGCGACAGCGACTGTGACTGTAGTTACGCTGATACCAATCCATTGATGAATGGTGGCTTCATCATCAATGGTGAATGTCTTCTTCCAGAGTCCATCATCCATGCATAGAAAGTTGGACATAGTGGCCCTTCTGGCAGCTACTTAGATAGACCAGGCTTTCTGAGTGGTGGAATGTAAGAAGATGACAGTATATAGGAAAAACGGGGTAGCTGTGTTAAAAGGCGCGATGGTAATGGTGACTGGAAAGATGATGACGCAAATACCTTCACAGTCTGACGGACGAAAACACAGCACATCATGTGGGATTTGTCAACAACTTATACACAGCTGGAAAAGGTCACATCACCTCAATTTTTGCGCAGCTCAAATGACGTGTGGTGTCGTCATTAATCTGGTCGTGTCCCATTCGCAACAATAGTGCCTACATATGTTGCGGCTTATCTCTATAATGCCCGAATTCTTGACCATCTCGATGTCTGAGTGCCTTCTTTGCAATGTGTTTTATACCACGCCCAAATACCAGTCGGACCTTAACGAAGAGAGGTCACTGGACACGAAGGGTAGATTTAGCATGGAGGGCCTAAGTTATGATTTTATTTATGCTGCCACTGGATCTGGTATTGCGTGGTGTTCAGAAATTGCACTTTCTCATTTCACATCAAAGGAATTTCTGTAGAACTCGTCTGCAAGGGTGATTTCAAAGAATTTCTCTATCCTTCATTTCCTTCTCACTGTAGAAATCAGATTTTTCAGCATTTGCCACTCGAAGAAATTTATTTGATTAAATCATATGCAGCCAAATCATGGAATTTAATGTGAGCAATAAGGGCATATTAAGATTCCTGCGTTCTTCTTCAGGGAAAATAAAGGGACAAACACACATTAAAATCTTACAAAACGCTATTTTTAAACATATTTTATGCGATGCCAAGAAATAGCTCTTCTACCTGCAAACATAGTCTACTCGATTTTCAGGGATGGCAATTTAACGTACAAGCTGCAGCTTACGGCTCATCTTTGCAGAGTTCGTGACCTCCAGTTTCATTTCAGGTTGCCATTTTAGCCGTCTACATTTGATGCGCACGCCATAACTTGCAGGAAAGTTATTAAATTGAGCTTTGCCTCGACAAGCACATTGACTTGTTTAGGAATCCAGCTAAGCCACCTTGTTAGGGATGGCATGCACCTCTATTAAAAGATAAGAGCAATTTTGTTAGGTTTTTCTCGTTTTCAATCAATTTCAATTAGGAAGATGGTGGGTTTTGTATTGCTAATCCTCACCCACAAGCCAATTATTTTTTCTTACAAGTTCCGCCGGTGTTGGACCTTGTTAATGGAATGTAGAATGTGCATCGACAATGTAAACGAGCTTCAACTATGAAACGTTTTTCAGCGAAGCATGTCCTAAGTAAGTACCTAAAAGTAGCACAAACTTTCCATGCGATGAATTCAGTCATAGACAGCAATATGACTGCCAAAAAAGGCAAGCAATTTAGCGCTACCAGGCTCATTATCTTCACTTTATCGTCACAAACATTGCGACAACGTGATTAATGAACCTTTGCCATGCAATATTTAAGAAAACCAATAAGGGTAGGGGACGAAAATAAATTACCTCATGCAATACGTGCATCGAAACTGTTAGGACCCATCCTTATCTATTCAACGCAAGAAGCAATGCCAAAAACGAGACTAGCTCTCAGGGTCGTTAAGTAGTGCTTTTATGCGGATCAAATAATTTTGCATTAGGTACGAATGCTGACATGGCAAACTTAAGGCTCATATCACTGTTGACGTCGACTAGATCTCAGTATCTAGTAGCATCTGTTTTGACAGACCGAGCCTCTCCATTCGAAGTCTCGATGTTAATAAACTTAAAGAAGAACCCACCAAATCAGCAGGACAGGGCGATGCGGCGAAAAAACACTTCGAATACACCAAAGCAAACCTGTTAAATTAAAAACTGTTTATTAGCGCCATCAACCGCGATTAATTTTTGTGTCCAAATAAGGTCATTTAGTTTATTTAATTTACGTTCTATGCATAAGGAAACAAAATTGGCGCTCCTTCACTACTACTCATGCACTCATGCATGTAGGCGTAACCTACGAACAAAAAACGTGCAGGCGTATGCAATGCAAGCCAACTTCTAACAATATTTTTAAATTGCACCATTAAGGCATCATTGATATTGAGACTAAAAAAATAAGGTTAATGTCTCAAATTTTGGTACTTGTTGACACTATTTTGATGATAAAACGAAATGAAAATTTGTCTATTTGCTTTTCATCAGTTTATTTCTGACTTAATGCCTGAGTAGACAAGCTGATTTGCCTATCAATTTTTGGGGCCAAAGGTGAGCAAGACCTTGGTCTTCGCTTTATTCTCTTTTGTGTGCACATGCTTTTTTTAGTGTGACACCTTTATATACTTAGAACCAACCTTATTTATCCACTTCTTTTGTGTATTTTTCAGAAGGATGCATAGAATCGTATTGAGAGGTTAAAACTGCCAAATTTAAACGAACCGCGGCCAATCCACTGGTGGCTTAGAGCCACCTTAGGAAATGTAAATGGAGCTAAAGTTGGTACCTGTGGCGTTTTTACTGGTGGCCGGTAGCTGGATATCGTCTGGACCTAACGGAAATCCGTGGGAACTGAAGCGTTGGGTCTAAGGGATCCGGTACCTTTTAACAAGGTTGCGCTCGCTATTAATGGTATGCATTATGGTGATTTGGTAATTCTATGGGAAAACACGCGTATGCAACTACTATTAAAACACTAAAATGCTTGCCCGTATCCAAAATTTGCGTTTGAACTTGTGTAGGTTGACTACGATGTTACGGCTTTATCGACATTTGTGTATTCCTGTTTTATTGACTTCGATAAACTTTGGAATCGGAGCTGCTAATGCTACGGGATCACCACAATGCCTTTCATAACTATTTGACTGCCACGACCGGTTTTTCCGCGGCTTGCAGACTTCCAGCCCCAAATGCACTTCAGCAATGGTCCATCACCAAAGCCTCGCATCTTCAGTGGTGCACTCAAATCTGTCAGTCATATTACTGCAGTTGTAAAGGTCAAGGTCTCACTGACTTAAGTACTTCAACCAAGAGGTCCGTTACACAAGCCCATCTACTATTGCAGCAACAATGTCTACAGAAAAAACGTTCATCCAGAACAATGTGGTACTTGAAAGTGGTAGAAAAACGACGTTCAGTAGATCATTCAAGGTTCATTAAAAATAAAGCTAGGATAGAATCACTGCTTGAAGTGGCACTGAATTGCGTGAATGCACACAACTCTTGAGCGATTCGCAAAATGCCCTCTTTCATGCCGTCTTAATTTATCCATATGTGGAACATTTTGCCGACCAGAGATGCCATCTATAAGACTCTTACTAAAGATTACGTATTGTTGCAAGGGCTATACTGTTTACAAGTAAGAAATTGCATGAAGTCGACAACAGCTTGTTTTCACTGCTTGTTGGAGGACATGGTAATAGCGATCGGTAGACACAGAAGAACAGCCTGTTCACAGCGATCAGCTGCTGACTATCTAAGCGATCAAGGAAATAACGTCAAGAACCGGTAATAAAAAGTGGCGGTAGTCCGTAAGTACGCCACTTCAGGGTAGTGAATACATTGCACTATCCAGATTTTAATGTCAATGCAGACCTTTTCCTCCCACCACCGGTTCCTTCACTTATGCTAAACGTACTCCTGCCCACAAGCAGTGGTGCTAGTCATGTGCAAAGGATGGAGGGACTATAAAAGCTGTGTAGGATGGGCGCTCAGCGCATTTCAGCAATGGGGTCTAGCAGGTTCACATAGAATAAGGGACACATCGCAACACTAATTGTGGCTGCCGGATTTAATCTGAGAAACAGAATGTCACAACACTGTGTGTATTTCCATCCTTATTTTGCACTGCGAAATCGCTGCGTTGCGGTTCCACATACCATCAAGCAACTGAATCATCCACCTTCCAACCAGGTCAGCCAACGTTCGAATTTCTTCCCCCACTGGGAACTTTTCCAATATTTGGCATTATCTAAAGCGTCCAACCATGGTAGCAAAGGTAAACAGCTTAATTTGTGTTTTAACACACTGTTTTTGAACCCTTGAATAGGGCAGATAGACAGGGCGGGGCGTGCTTCAAAAGAAAGGCACATAATTTACCCTCCTGACCTCAATATCTGCGAATTTTCATACCGTCGTACACCATACTATCCTGGATGTCATCATGAGAGGCCTCTTGGGACGATCGTCTCTGAGATGCTCATCCTATGTGTATACTGTGATTCCTAGTGCCTGAGTGGAAGAAAGGGAAGGCCTCTTTTCTCTTTCTTTGTGACTCACACTGCATACCAGATGTAATGTAATCGAAATGATGCACATACTCGAAGTAAGAGAGACGGAAAGGGAGACACCGCTATGAGAGTACGAGGGGTTGGTAGTACAGCTCATCCTAATTTCTACGCTATCTATCTGTTGTGGTCCTTTGACGTCTTGTAAACGGCGCGTGAGGGGTTGCAGCCGATGAGCAGATAGGGATGAAGGCGGCTGAAGTAGAAGATAGAAGGAGGACACGCGGCAAGGAGGATCCGAATTGGGAAAGCGACAGTGACAAAGAATTGAATGGCGAAAAAGATGACGTGAAGCAAGACAAGCGGAGGCGTAGTGACAACACGAAATACAGCATGACTTGAGGATAGAGCTTTAAAAGTGGACTCTGAAACTTCCATTAGCGAATCCGAGAGATCATGGTATTAAAATCTATTAATCTGAAACCGTATCTTGTAAGACTCCTATTTATATTGTCTTCTGATTATACTACACCTGCTACGCATTTCTGGCAGAAAATTTTGGTGGATATTGTGCATTTAGTCTAATGCTGAAAATTGGCATTGCGCTCAGCCCAAGTGATCGAAGATTGCATTTAATCAATGCATTTAGTGGGTAAATTCGTCAATGGAGTTTGTCTACCTGATCATCACGAATCGTGCAAAGTGCAAAGAGCATGAACATCATGTGAAACGATTTGAGACATTTAAAAATAGATTACGAGATTCGGCCATGCTAGTAACCGTTGGAATGGGTACTATGGACTAAGGATGTGAAGGGTTTGCAACGTGCTCATTATGGCCGTTGCAGAAACCGCAATTGGAATGCCATGCGTGTTGACTTCTGTGGTAGTGTTGCAATATGCGCAGTCGTATGGACGAGTGCAGAAATGGTGGAGGCCTTTTAACGTCAAGAAAGTGAGAAGGCTGGATACAGCCCTCTGTTTTTTCCTGCTTTGAACGCGTAAATATCCCACTCGCGCTTATGGTCGTTAGCAATTTTTTAAGGATGAATAGGCGTCCCTCTCATAAGGCTTTTCCCGTCAAATGAAGGATTAGTTGCACATTCACAACAACGTCTTTTGGGTCAGTTGGTTGCACATTACTCGTGTCGTTTGACTAGAGAATTAATTCGCTGATCGGCAACATGACCTTGAAAAAAACTTGATAAATATTTTGCACTGCTCAAAGTGTACATATTGAATGAAGAACTAAACGAGTAAATGCAACAGGAAGTTCGACTTAATGGCGGAGACTACGGAATCCTGGGTACGCTAAACACGCAAAGCAAACTGAAAGTCCTTAAAATAGTACACCTTGAGCTAAGAGCATTAAAACTTAGGAAACAGACAATACCACGCAGCGGACCTTTAATGAACGGCTGCACCATTATTCGGTCACAGTATCTAAAAGTTGCAAGCATTCCTGAACTTTCCCCGGAAGCAATGAGATGGTTTTCTCTAGAAAAGCAAGAATAAACTGCTATAACTTGTGGAAAATAGCACTGCATTTTATTCACAGGCTGTAAAATGTCTTTAGGTCGCGAATAATAGAGTTCTGCAGTGTATAAGTGGTTGTAAACCAGCGATGGTAATGGGAACTGCTTTTATCCATGCGCATACCATCCGCGAATCCGCCACGTATCAGTTGTGAAAATGACATCAGCCTTCCACTCCGATTCTATGCACGTTTTGATGTGTTTTAGCCGCAGTCGCCCCCAGCATCTGTCAAATAGAATAACCGGTTGACATTTAACAAATGATTGCTTATGTGATTTCGCCACCGTTCATAACTTTATGCCCTGTTGGCAGTACCAGTTTTCTCCAACCCAGTCACAACTGCATCGAACCGATAAGATCCAACACAAGTGCATTTGAGCTCAGCCTACACATGACGATGGCAACTTACGCTAGCTGCACAGATTTTCATTCACTTTACTCGCCTAAGTATTTGCCACCCATTAAACCACTTCAAGGGCATTTGTCACACACTAGTTCAACACTTTTCTCATGCATTCATATGTTCACGAGTAACCCCGTCATTACCGCCACATTCTAGCAAAGACGATAGGCATGTTGCAAAGTCAAGACCATTACGTACATGCAAAGCTATTGCAACGCATGGAGACGAGAGTGTAGCGTACCGAGGCTCCCCTTAAGGTAAAAGAAGGCGTTGTACTAGGACAGAATATATATATTCCGGGAACAGAGGACTTGGGGCTCTTGGCACGGCCCGGAAGCCGACCAACCGGCTAGAACAAGATGGCCACCCAAGTGACCTAAACCGGTAGTTCGAACAAACAAAGTATTACACTGCCCTCATGAAATCGGTTGCAAAAACCTCATATTTTTCGCCGCAATGGTGAAATGCCACACAATCCAGTGAGTTGCACCAATTTTTTGCATTATATAGGGAACAACTTCAACGTGACTTTTTATCGAATCTGACAAACCTGAACTTAAGCGATCGTCTCCATCGCTACGCGGTACTTTACAGCAGAACTGATTTTCGGGTGAGGTCTGTGTTTGATAGGACCGAGAAGCGTCCATCTTACATTGGAATATCTGCGCAGCAAATCCCTCCCTCTCTCACCTTATGTTGGCCACCTTACGGGGCTTTTATGTAGGATTTACAACATGCATTTTTATAATGCAGTTTATGACTACCTATTCGGAAACTATTACTCCTAGCATCTGTTCTCGTTGGTTTGGGTTGCTGGCAGTGTTGAAAACGATACACGAGTCGATTCGGAAATTTGGGTAAATAATCGAGTAATCAACCATTCAATCAGAACTCGGCCGCGGAATCCAACCAGTGAACTTATTTTAGTTAGGCAAGTTGTCCTGTTGCACGCGCATTTATGTGAACTCACGTGGTAGCACGCCCTGGTGATCGATGAACGCCTTTCTGGTGCTGAAGCAATCTTAGCCTTCTCGGTAGAGCAAAACTAATTTTTCTCCGTTTCCTTATAATCGCCAATGCCCTCTTCGCCCATATGCTTGAAAAGCGCCAAAGAAAAGAAGCACCATTAAACTGACATCCTTTTTAGGAACTAGTCTTTGCGATCCCCTATTGATAGGGCCAGTGGAGCAGCTACTATGGAGTAATATTAAGCGAAAGTTAGCACTTTGCCAGTTGTTCAGCTCTGACAAATGCAAGCAGAAATAGTGCCAATGTTAGCAAAAAGGGACAAAGACGCGATTTTAGAGCCTTGAGTCCAATTTCATTGGCATCATGGTAATGAAACTGACAATTTCGTACAACCTAGTCACAGCTGACATTCAAAATTGTGCGGGCATTTATAAAGGCTCCAATCGGAATAGATGCTACATTATAATGTCGAATTTGATCCCACTTGTGAGAGGAAGAAGGACCATCCCTGCTTTTGGCGTCCAACGTTTACAACTTGTCTAAAGACCATCAGCGCGAGTGGCTGCTGTAAACAACCAAACGTCCTATGCACACCATCTTTGCTGCTGCGCTGTTGCGAAGAATAGCTGAGTCAAGCCGAGTATTTGAGAGAGAGTGGAAAAGAGACGTAGATTTAGCCACACTCAGTCTTGTGGTTATTTTCCCAAAACCTCTCCATTAGGTCACCGTGGAAGATATCGCTTGTCTGAATGGTTCTCGGGTGCTTTATGATGTGAGGTAACCCAACAGTTAATATCTCACGTCTTTAGAGTTTTCATCAATTGAGTGGGTGAGTTTGGCACTCTCTACCGCCGTAAAGCAAGCTTCCCCTCTGATAGGACAGGCTTCATTCTTCACGAGAGCATCTCATTTACCCAAAAAGCGTGTTGAGCATTAAGGCACGAAAGTTTCTTCTGCAGTGCAAGTCTTCGATGCAAACAACTAATGTATTCACTGCAGTAGATTACATGTTTGAATCTGCCTCTGACCTCTAGGAACGCTGGACTACTGGTCGAATCTTATATTTAAGACAACCAAGGTGTGGGCTGTAAGTGCAGAAACAATTATCCACAATCGGTCAAGGGTCTGAAACATACACTAGTCTCGATGCTGCGCAGGAATAGCGAGTGTAGATCAAGCACTAGAATCAAAGACATCTTCACTCATGATGAATTATAATTTCCTTTAAAGACCAGCTCATAAGCTATCATTTTATCACTATGCGTTTCGGATTAATAGACGGTTTTTTCTCTTTGCTGGCAAAAATAATGGGGTTCTTTCAATGCACACGGAAATAGTCCTTCAAAACAGTTAGTGCGTCAGGGAGATCTTCTTAACAAGCAACTGCTCAATTTTGCGTGAAAAACCAAATTTTAATGGTTTTTTACTTAAGAGTACGTAACGAAGAAGTAGGCATTTGAATTGAGGTGAGCTGTGATAGCATGACTTCATTGCTAAAAATTATGGCCATATAGGCGACTACCGCTCCCCTGCATTTCACTCAACTTTAGTGCTGAGGACAAATCCGGAAGGTCCTCTTGCGTATCCGCCGAACTCATCACACACCTTCTTGCAAGTATCTGCGCAGCTCAGCATTCTCTGCTTTGAAATGGATGGCTATACTTGTTCATTGTGCCCGGCTGTGTTCAGAAGCATTCTCTTAGTGCTTGCACACTTGGTTTGGTACCATCGTGGTAGGCTCTACTTATTTTTTGATGTACTTTATGCGTAGTCATTTCTATGCACGTGACTGCCTCCGTAAGTAAAGGTTTGCATTTTTGTACAGGTATTTGTGTTTGTGAATCGGTATTATGCCTCAGCTTAGGAGCAAATGTGTCGTACTGAGTTGAAAACTCTTGTATCAACCAGGTGATGAGGAATAGCAGAACGCTAGGTCAAATCGTGTAAATCGCTCACGACGATAAAATGCCAATTTATATGCGTTTAATGCGTTTTAGTAGCCTACAGTGTAAGCTGTACGCTTTGCTCAGCGGCTCTAGGATCTTTTGGGAGGTTATTGTATCATCAAAAGGCTAAGGGGAATTTCAAAATAGTCCGTCGCTCTTTCATTGTGCCCACTTATGTAGCGGTAGTTACAAAAACACTTTCTTTTGAACCCTAAAACAGTTCAGAGGCACTACGTATGCCGCTTTTGCCTCCAGCCATTCGAGGACTTTGATTCACTCTGCACGCATTTCTTTGTAAAGCATTTCTGTAAGTGTGCGCCTTATAATCTCTTATAAAAATTCCAATGAATTCTCTGCTCTAGAGTCACAGACTTGAATCTTCATGCTTACTCTTTACTGTACAATACTCTAGCTCAAATAACGGATGATTCAGGAACAAGTGCTTACTGTGCAGAATGCTTTTCAAAACACCCGACACTAAGAGCTATGTTTGACCATATGCGCTCAAGATACTCCTGTAAGTACTCCTTCGTCTACTGGACTTAGTTCAATGCAAAGCTTATAGTAACAACCTGGTCGCCTCCGATTTGCAGATATTTGGCGCAGACTATTTGGGTAGAATGCAGACAAATGCTATTAAATCAGCGAAATCTGATAGTTTTAACAAGATTCACGTAAAATATTATTAACTTTCTGCTTATAAATGGTGACACGGCAAGGAAAGGTCATTTATTACGCAGAGATTTTGTAGTAATTGTAAAAGCTCTAAGCTAAGCAGTCTGATTTTATGGTAGTTATAAGACACATCAAATTGCATTGCGTTACGGCACATCGCATCGGTAACCTGGACGTTTTCAACGATGACACACATTGCCCCATAGTTGACATTTGAGCGTACATTTATGAGATACTGGATTTGAAAACAAACTTTATGCAATCAAAAAGTTCTTTGCGTTTTAGGGCTCTCGGATAAGTTGCCTTATATTTCTTTCCATAGACGCACACTTATCTATGTGCTTTGTGACCAGACATGCGCTCAATGCAAGAGGAGTTTTGCATTTACTGCTGTTGTGTTTAATCCCAGTCGCTGTTACACTCGAGGGTGGGTTCTAGCTGAAATTTAATGTGATTACAATGAGAATGTTAGTTTGTTCAAAGCTTTAAAAGTTTTGCGCAAAGAAAAGATATAGTGCCATTTTTTGGGGCTGTGCAATACAACATAGCACGAACAAATCTGCACTGTTCGGTAGGACTTGACATAACAGTACATATTATTTCATAGTAAACACTAAAATAGTTTTCGATGTTTTATTGAAGCTATATCCAATAATACTACGCAAGAAAATAATAGACACTGCGTCATACGCGTACAAACCTGTCGTTCACGGATCGTTGTGATACCTGCCACACTTTTGCGCGGATGAGGCTACTGATAAGGTTGAGGCAAAATGCAGGCGCTTTAGAGGTGACGAGACATTGAGTACGATGTCTTTAAACGTATAAAAGCAGTTGTCTAAGGGAAGCAGGATTCGCTTAGTGGGTCATTCGGAAGACAAGGGAGGGACAAGAAATAATTTGGTGAAGATAGTAGAGAGTAAAACGTCGTTAAAATACATAAAACAAATTGTGCATTTATCCGCATCGCACGACTAATTAAGCAAAAACTAATTTGGGATTTTGAAATCAACATTATTGGGACAAAACATTTTGAAGAGAAGGCCATTTTACTGGTAGCACCACTCGAGCATAGGTAGTTTATATAAAAAATGCAACCTACGTTTTTCAGGTTAATTGGCATCTGCAGCCATGGTCAAATAAGGAAAAATAAAGAAATTGTTAACACTGCCTGAAGTTTATTTCCCCATATTTCGGTATGGGCAGTTGAAATTGAAAATTACGCTAAGGGTTCCACTAAACTGAAGTCGTACAATACAGCAGCTATCATTTGTGATTGCAAGAAGCCTTTCCGTTACAATTTTCATTACAAACTGGAACAACCAAATCAATCAAACCAGTCCCTATATCCTTCGTAAGGAAGTAGCTACTCATTTAATTTTATTCACTTTTTAGTTCATCGGCTGCCAAAGTCAGTTTATTTTATAAAAATAAAGTGTCTTTGAAGTTTAGATAAGGCGATAGTTACAGGTGGCTGTGATTATGCCATTCAAGGACTCTGAGGCGGCAAAATTGCTGCCAAGCATCTATGCAGTTGCTTGAAAGGGGCTTAGTCACTTTTTATTCTCAGATGCACACGAGTTGATGGCGCTAGGTGCATTCTCGTGTTGTGGCAAGGGGGCGGGGTCCTCGCATGCACACGGTGGGGTGGGAAAACCGCTAGTGGGTGATTTTTCGAAAGAAAATGTGGCCTTGGAGTTTCAGTTACCGTTCGCCCATTATGAAGAGTGTTAATGTTAGAGCAGCAACTGCCCTGAAACCTGAGGATGCAATCACAAGTGCTATGTCGATGCTACCTATGTCACCATTTCCTTATTGTGGGCACGAGTTGGATCATATCAAGCTAATCAATCCCTCCCGCTGTTCATGGGGAGTAAAATGAGTGTTGCCTGCATTTGCTATTGCTGTTTGTCCCGCCGTGGTCTTCTAGTGCGAGTGTTTGATTACCTCAAATGGGTGTTTTCTATAAAAGAATAGACGAGATCTTACCCACTGAAACATACGTCCAGTTCAATCGGCCATTTTGATGAGTTATTCTGCTTCCATGTGCATATTTCACTGGACTTTTTAGTCTTTTTAATGATGATGGGGCAGCCACATTTTATTCCATGTTTTGACCATCACAATTAGCTTATATTTACTGGGGCTTAAATGAATGAGCCGCCAAGCAATTTTCACAGCAAAACCAATGCTTTGTAAGAAGGCAAATGGATGACAAAGTCAAAACCACCTGTGAAGTCGCTCTTATTCTCCAGCCTGGCCATTTTCTTTTGCAAACTGCTTGCTACTGCATAAAACCTGGTAAAATGCTTAAACTAACCAGATTCTTGAAACGCTAGGGAGCGGCATTTCAATGCGAGTTGGTAGAAGCCCAAATCGACAAGTGAATACAGCGTTTGCTGCAATAAAACTGCGTTACTCCTTACAGGCATCCCTAGTCAATGTGATGTTTTTCGATGTCATACATTCTCGTTTCCTTGCGTTGCGATAGTTTTGCATGTTTGTGTTGATTTTGACCTTTGTGACATGTCCATCGTCTTTGCTAGAATGCAATGGTAATGGTGGTGACCATATGCGAGCATGTAAATGCATGAGAAGGAGGTGTTGAAATATAGTATGGCGCTAACACTTGAGGTGGTTTAAATGGAATAGCTGATCCTTAGGCGAAAAAATTAGTGGAAAATCTGTGCCACTAATGCCAGTAACCACCCCCATATGCATACTGGATTGGTTTGATGTGCTTGTGGCTAGGATGAAGAAAACTAACATTACGAACTGTGAATAAATTTATGAACTGTGGTGAAACTACGCAAGTGGTCAAATGTTAATTTCCAATCGATTACTTTATTTGACAGGTGCTAAGGCAAACTGCAATTGAGACACCTCGGAATGTAGAGGGAAACAAAGAGGAAGGCTGATGTCTACTTTTCACGAGTGATACATGGTGGAGTCGTAAATGAATGCACATGGTGAAAGTCAGCCTCATTGCCATTGCAGTTTTATAACCGTTTAAAATCTGCAACTCTCTTTTTGCCATTTACGATCTAGAGACTTATTTCACAGTCTCCGAGCAAAATGTGGTCCGATTTTTCCAAAAATAATGACAGGGTGGCTAAAAGAGTTACTTTGGGGATTAATAATGCCTTGATTGTGCACACATTAAATAATGCCAATTGCTCTTGCGCATATGTCACATAAATGGCTCTCTCTGTGTGCATGACTTTAGAGATGTTGGAGTATCTTCCGATAGGTGCTGTTTAACGACGCATATAATCATACGCAGTTACTTCTTGCCTCTCAGAGAAAACATTTCATTGTATCTGGGAGAAGTTTAAGAATGCTTGCAATTTGTAGATGCTGCGACCAAACATTGGCTCATCAATTCGTTCTAAGCTGTGTTGTGTGGCATTGCCGGTTTCCTAATTTTCACTAGTCTTAACTGAAGGTGTGCAGTTAAATGCACTTCGACAGTGATTTTAGTCTGCTTCACATAACTAGTATACCTAGGATTCTATATTCCCAACATCAAGCCGAACTTCTACGCCCGCATTTACTCGTTCAGTTCTTCTTTGATAAAGTACATTTTGGACTCTGCAACAATATCGGCTGCATTATTTGTCGAGGTCTTGCTGATGTCTGGCAAGTTCAATTCCCCAGTTAATGGACGCGAGGGCTTGTGCAACCAACCGATCTAGTACACGTTGGTGATGTGTAAGTGGATTTTCATTTGACAATAGGAAAAGCCTCGTGATAATGGTATGTGTATGGATCCACCATGACGGGTAGCATCACAAATGTCTGGGAGAAAGGAACACCAACTGCAATCAAACCTTACTAAAGTGTGTCTTTGTGTAGCTTATGAGAACAAAGCACACACAAGCAGAACCTGCTATCACTGCAACGCAAGAGGTGCTGATGCATCTCACCCAAGTCATTATGCTCCTTATCGCAAGCGGTGCATTCGTGTCAATCGTCAGCCCTCCATCTTACCATCCATGGCCAATTAAAACAAAGAATTGGATAAATCATATAGAGGGGGAAATTCTCCTTTGGCGCAAGGGATAGCATAGCATACCGTTGCACGTTGCGGCACTCTTCCAAATCAAGGAGAATAGGTAGTTATCAAATTTACTTGGCACTATAACGCAGATGCATGTTGGACAGTCCATGGCGTACACCAATAGCACTTATCAATCAACTACAAAGGGAGTTCCGTTGGCGCCCCATCGAGAAGTGGTTCATTTGAACACGATTGTTCATAAGCAACTCCTGATAAAAACTCGAAAATGTTAGGTAGAACGATTACAAAGTTCCACTTCTGCTAGGCAAATGGCCTAGCTTTTTGGTTGATAATAAGTACTTCGTGCAAACTTCCTAGCCTTCTGCCTCTGTTTAGCACTGCCATTTGGGCTAGCCAAGGCCATACTTGCCTGCTTCAGAACATTTTCGAAGCCTTCAAAATTACAAAAGGACTTTGTGCAAACCGGGAAGCATACCTTCTTTCTTGCCTTTAAAATTTTAGTCAATATATCTGTCCGGCCTCTATGTGTCGCGACCTAGGTTAATTATTTTTAAATATAGTGATCAAACATCGCTGCAACCCTAGTGGCAGTTTGTCTACGTGCACATATATTTCATCAGTACTGTTGACAGGGCAAACTCGGGCTTCGTCGTCACAAAAATTGACTCACGATGACAGCCTGAAGATTGCACTACGCTTACTCAAATGGTGTCAATGCCACACTTGGCCTTTGTTCATTTTGATCGGTTGGTGTGCAGACCGTACACTTTGAAGCTGATGTAAACTCTTCCCTAGTCTCGGTTTCAAATCGCAAGAAATTTTAATTAGCCTTGTTGTTAGCAGAGACTTTGATGAAAGAAAACACATTTTAGTGGAGTACGTTAGACTCAGAACACGTAAGTGCACTTCTTCACTTTTGGTGCAAAGTAGGGTTTATTGGGTTCTCCCTGCGGTTGTGATAACTCGGATAATGCATGGTAGGATCCAGAATAGTATATCCTCACAATCCAGTTGCAGAGATCGCCGACAACGGAGCTTGACTTGGTTGTCCTTTTTACCTCATGATTTTAATGATCTGCGTAGAGCTGGCAGAGCTCCAGGGACTCACCCTTCTCAACGCACAGTGCAACATTGTTGGCTGTGGCAAATAATTACCATGCCCTAAGTTAATTCTTCGTATACCATTCCTGTTATTAAAATTGGAGGCTAAGGAGAACGGCTACTATTCTGCTACTATCGTAGTGCTTTTATAATTTACCCTGCCGGCGGGAGGCAGGTTGGCGAATTGACCTAGTTTTGGGGTAAAGCTTTGATTATCCTGACGTAGAGAATCCTACTCTACCGAATGCATCGACGAATGCAATAAAGCTGATTGTGACTAGTAGAACCTTTTTCACAAAAGGCAGTTTCAAGAGGTGGGAGGACAGGAAGAGATTCCTGCAAATAATGCATTTCCTCTTGACGGCTGCCTCAAACTCGCATGTTGAAAGACGAATAAGCGCTGAGGCAAGCTACATCCAACGGACATAACGCTGAGCATCACCAATGACTACCTCGACTGTGAAAGAATCCAAGTGACTACATAAGTTATAATTGCATCGCACTCACCAAGGAATGGTAAATAGCAAAAATTAACGAAAGGCAAACACGCTAATCATCTGAATCACCGAGGTACTTATTCCGTCCATCCAATCATTAAGTGATCAGCTTGATCGCTAATCAATCGTGCATGTACGGTTTGGTGTCAAGTGACACAGATGAAGGCTTGCTATCATTAGCGTAACAGCAAAGGCATGGCTAGTAAATAACATGATCTACCATAAGCATCGGGAAATGATGGTCGTGCTTAAACAAATAAATGTGATTTTGCGTAGGAAATGTACCGTCGTTTGCGGAGGTTGAATACATTGACCAAGACTTGCTGCATAAAGCAAGGAAGTCCTAGCAATGGATATGGGGCAAGGCGCTTTGAGAGACGATGGACATGAAGGGGGTTGTGCACGTTGCCGTTTATCGGTACCTACCCCGCAGGATTTGTATGGTGAACATTGTTGTAGCTCAGGCTGTCAACGAGCTGTCATTGATTGGTTGGTCCTGTGAGGGTGTAGAAGACAAAAGCAATTGAAAGAAAGTGGTTGGGCTGCGGCCGGAGGCTTGTTGTATGGCTGCATCGAATGTCTGAAGCGCTGACGATCAGTATGCTGTGGGCAGCTAGACGTGTCCAAGATGACAGGCGTAGAAATGCAGTTCTGTCATACAGTGGCCGACTTAGCTTTTACACTGTCGTGAAATTTGAGCTTCGCTGTCAGGACTAGAGAAAAGTGATAGGCAGATACTTGCATGCACTAGGTTATAATATGTAAATTTTAAAGTTCATCATAATTTTAGCCGATTGTCATTCTCTAAAAGAACAGGCAACTAGATGTTTCTGTTGCAAAATTCTGACAATTTGCAAAGAAATGCATTAAAATATGAATGGCCATATGTTGGGCTGTCATCCAATCGCCTTGGTGTCAGTGACGCGTATATCTATGCCAGCAATTCTTCTGTCACCTGAGCCCGCACATAAGTGAGACAGCAAGACTTTTCCATTGTGTAATGCCGTGGCAGCCACGACGGTTCAAGCATTGCCGTTTGATTTCTGTAAAAACTAGGCGCTTTAATGATCGGTTTAAAGGAGACCTTTGCACAATTTAGTTGTTTGCAATGGGGGTTGTCAGCGTTCGCTGCGTGACCATAAGTATGTTTCAAATGTACTAAGGCTTGCAACGATACTTGTAAAAGGGTTTTGATCGCTTGACTGGAGTCGATAACATGATCAGCTGGTCATTGATTATGAAATGTGATCAAAACTCTGAAGATAGAATGCTTTTATAGGCACCATCAATTTGACTCACTGATTTGCCTGCACTGAATCCTTCACCTTTCGATCAGGTATTTGGGATGTTGCTTGGATTTAGACCAGCATGCATGACATGTAATGCTTAGTGGCACAGGCCATGGTATACTCTACCTATAGCATGTCTTTCTCGCAGTTACGGTTGGAAAATCGCAACTCTGACACAGGCAGGTTACATTGCTATGAGTCTTTGCGAACAGATTACGGGCAGGGATATGCATTTAAATTTCTTGCGCCAGATGTGCATTGCTTCAAAGCATTTACATTTACAGGAGCAGTGCCATCGAATCGAATGTTTCTGATTTAACTGCAAACTTGCCAACTTAGTGGGTTTGCGTGGTTTCATTTTTGCTTTAAGCCAAGTTTGCTAGCAGCCGCACTCATACGTTCCCTTATTCCCCAACTTGCACTTTTACAAACGTGCTTGGCATTCGCGTTGAAACCGACCTCAAGCTAATAACAATTTCATCAACTTAAAGGTTTTGTAATGTGGTATACCTCACCTTCGGATCCATTTTATCGTTCCAACTTAGTTAACCTTCTAACACATGCTAGAAACAACGTTGCGCATTGAAGCATTTACTTAAGCAATATTAATCTCCCTGTGTTATTTCTTCCAAACAACATCTACTACTTGTTTTTCCATAGCATCTAAGCGGACGCCTGCTTTCCGACCCCGTTTTGCCCTCATTTGTAATCTAGCACTTACAAGACAACTGCATTGTAACAGCACCGAGGGCACTAATCGCTTAAAGTAGCCTTAGTAGCAACATTTTTCACCTCGTCAAGCTCGGCTCAGTGGTCCAGGGTATGATTGTGCTTTGGGTGCTCAAGCTCCCGGATTCAAATCCCGGCTGAGCCCGTCAGCTTCGCCTTTCCATTTTCCTCCTTTACTCCCTAGTGTACGATGTGTACTGCTTAGCATGCAGAGCACTAGGTGGTGAGATGTGGCGTAGTGCGCATGCTTTGGTAGGGATAGAATGGGCACGACGCTGTGCTTTAGGTTAGGATAGCCTAAGCAGAGTGTGATGTAGTGGCATGAGCAACTGCCGTGGGCCTTGCTCCTCTGAAGTGAACCAAAGCCTAGCTAAGAGGCGAGTCGGGGTGAAGAAGAGGTAGTTGGAGAGGGGTGGCTATGGTGGTTCAGTTCTGCAGTTTTTTATGATAGAGCGTGCCTGTCAGGGCCGAGTCAGTGCGGCCGTTGCCATTCTTCCCATTTCAATCACCCAATACCGCACTTAACTCTTGCAAATTAATGTTGCTGCTTGGCAGATTGGTAGAGTGGTGAGAGTTGTCAGAAAGTAAATGGTTGTAACTGGAACATTTTAATGGATTGTAGAGTTCTGGGCAGCTGCTCAAGCGCCCACTGCTCTGGAAGGGCTTTACAAATGTCGAACAAAATATTGCCTGGCACCCCATCATGCGCTCAAAGTATGGTAACTAATTGTGCTGATGTACGACTAAGTATGGTCATATTGCTCTTCTAGGCGACGCGTTGAGAGAGCTGTCTTAAAGCTCATCTGCTGCGATGCAGGAATCTTTGGTAATCGCCAAGTTGGAAAGAGAAGCGGGATACACAATAAGGAGGTGCTTTTTCTATTCAAGGTGGCATATACTACGCAGCAGATGTCACCTCCAGGTGTGCATGGATGTGGTGGTAGTTATAAGTGGCTGCGGTCATGTCTGTTAGGGGCTCTATGACGGCAAAATCGTTATTAGGCATCCATGCTGTTGCTTGTAAGGAAGCTTGGTCACTTTTTGTTCTCAAAAACATACGCGTTTATTATGATAAGTGTGTTCTCGGGTTGTGGTAGGTGATTGAGTCCGTCACATACACACGGTGGTGGATAGGTGCACTGGTAGCTTTCTGTCGGGTAGCAATCTCGGTGGGTGATTGTTTGGCAGAAAATGCGGCCTTGCTATCGTCATCTACCGTTCTTTCACTGTGAAGTGTTGGTGTTAGAGCTGCAGCGGCGCTGTGTTGATGCTATCAGTGTCATCATGTTTGTAGTGTGGACACGAATTGGTGCGTGGAGATTATTGAGTTGGGGCGTGTCAAGCTCATCTGTCTTATCTCACTTTCTACGAGAGGTGAGATGGAGGTTGTATACATTTACTACCGCTGTTTACTCTACCACGGTTTTCGACCACCTCAACTAGATGTTCATGTAAAAGAGAAGACGAGGTCTCACCCGCTGAAATACATGTCTGATTCAATAGCGCCTTTTTTCACTTCGTCATTCTGTCCTTCTCATTAAGACTTCACCGAACTTTTTCAGCCTTTCCAGTTATAAAAGAGGAAACATACTTTACTCTATGTTACGACCAGTGGGATTGGCTCTACATTTGTTGGAGCTTGACTGAAAGAATCACCAAGCAATTATGTAATCGCCAGCACCGCCACGTAAGAAGGCAAATCGATGACAAAGTTAGAACTACTGGTGAAGTCGCTGCATTTTCCCCCAGCTGTACCACTTTCTTTCACGAATCACTTGCTGCTGAGTGGAATTTGGTAATATAGTTGAACATATTGAGATGTCCGACGCGTTAGGGAACGGCACTTTAATGTAAGTTGGCAGAAGTCCGAATTGACAAGTAAGTGCGATGTCCGTTGCAATAAAACGGTGTCATTCCTTATCGGAGTTTTAGCTAATGTAATCTTAGCCCTGTAACTTACACTCTCGCTTCCATGCGCTGCAATAGATTCACATTTATGTGGTGATGTTGGCGTTTGCAACATGTTAATCGTCTTTGCTAGAATGTGACGGCAATGATGAAGGCCATTCGTGGACATATGGATGCGTGAGAGGAGTGTTGAACTAGTGTATAACAAATGCCCTTGAATTGGTTAAACGGAATGGCAGATCCTTTGGCGAGCAAAGTGGTGGGAATCTGTGCGGCTGTCGCAATTTACCATCCCCATGTGTAAGCTGAGCTCAAATGCACGTGCATTGGAACTTATCGGTTCGATGTAGTTGTGGCTAGGATGGAGAAAACTGGTACTGTCAACCGGGCATAAAGTTATGAACTGTGGTGGAATCACATAAGAAAGCATTTGTTAAATGTCAACCTGTCATTCTATCTTACAGATGCTGGAGGCGAACCGCGGCTAGAACACATCAAAATGTGTATAGAAGCGTCGTGGACGGTATGCGCATGGGTAAAACCAGTCCCTATTACCACTGCTGTTTTATAGCCGTTTAAAACCTACAGACATCTTCTTAATATGCACGACCTAAAGACATATATTTGCAGCCTTTGAATAAAATGTAATGCTATTTTCCACAAGTTATGACAATTTATTCTTACATCTCTGGAGAAAACCATCTCACTGCTTCTGAAAAATTTTAGGAATGCTTGCAATTTTTAGACACTGCGACCAAATAATGGTGCAGCAATTCATTCGAAGGTGTGTTGGGTGGTATATCGGTTCTCTAGGTTTCAATGGTCTTTACTCAAGGTGTACTACTTTAATAGCTTTCGGTTTGCTTTGCGTGTTTAGCATACCTAGGAATCCGTAGTCTCCACCATTACGTCGTACTTCTGCGTTCGCATTTGCTCGTTTACTTCTTCATTTAATATGTACACTTTGAGTAATGCAACAATCTTTACCAAGTCATTTGTCAAGATCTTGCTGACAATCGGCAATTTCAATTCTCCAGTCAAAAGACACGAGTGAATGCGCAACCAGCTGACCCAAAAGACTTTGTTGCAAATGCGAATAATGTACGGTACAACGTGCGGCGTATTGATTGCGCTATTGAGGAATTGTGTTGGATTATTTATTAGTCCATCAATAAGGAGAGATGGCTTTGAAGAGGGATGGATGACGCCGATTACACGATTGTGTGTAGTTGCAATTTTGTACGCAAAGTGAAAAATAACTTCAGGTGCCATTCAGCCTGTATAGAAGGGCAGAGATTGGGAGGAGGTGGGTAAAAACGTGCTACAACGGTATCAAGGACATCAGTCTCCGTCCATACTTCTACTTCTTTAAAAGGGCACACCAATGCGTTTCCGATATCACAAAGTGAACATGAAAGCAATAGGCAGGCCCTTGTATCAGATTGCGCCACGCTCTCCTCCTCCTGCCCTCATATCCCGCCGCCCAATTCCACGATCGCTCAAGTGCAAACACTTCCACAGTCTTTTGACCTGCCCATCTATTATGGTGCTACAATACCTCGTTGCATTCATCTCAATCGTTCACAAACACCGCCTGGTATGATTGATCTGACGACCTCTAAGTACCCTCACTTCTGCTCCAACCTGCATTCCCTAACATTTTTCAGCATGCAAAGCACAAGCACGACCACGAGTCTTGTCAAAACTACTGCTAAGGACTTTAAGTGTTCCATTACCCGAAGCTCGGCAAGTAATAGTGATAGCAAGGCGAGTGAAAGCAGCATGAATGATAATAGAGTTGCCTTTCTAACAATTTCTAGAAAGGAGAACAAGGAAGAGCGAAGGCCTTAGCGATGCCCAGAGTGTACGCAGACGTACAATAGCTCGGCCTCTCTGTGAATGCACAAACAAAGCCACTCACTCCCATGGAAATGCAACTTTTGTGGCAAAGCGTTCTCTCGCAAGTGGATACTTGAGGTCCATGAGCGGAGGCACATGGGTGAAAAACCCTTCATTTACCTGTTTGCCAGCATTCTTTTACCGATCGGTCGAACACACGAAGGCACATGCAAACACACATGGAGGTGAAGAGCTGTCGCCGCTCTCATTGCCTGTAATTGCTGGTAAGCTGCAACCAACTCACCAGACACTTTGAAAGCTGTCAATTTCTCGCTCTTGCACTCAAATCCGGGATAATTAACCTGGTATGTGGCCTTGAAGCAAACATATCAACCGGTTACCCGCTAGCAAATCGTCGTGTTTTAGAGGTCTGACATGACAACTTATAGTTCCTTGTCCAATAGGCAGTTTACTTGACATCCAAAATCTTACGAATACATCCACATGGCTGAAGTGAAACCTCTCTCGTGTCTAAACTGCTGTCGGGCCTAGTCTAATGCCTATATTCAAAGAAGCGTTGAGTTTTGCCAGCCACCTCTGCCACTGCCGCTAAAGAATGACTACCCGAATTTCTGCAGCACAAATCGTTCAGCGTCGTTCAGAGGTCACACTTGCCATTGTGTCTACTGGCTTTGACCACTCTGAATTCAGTCTAAAAGCGACCTTCCTAGTCGAATCCATTTGCTCAGATCTCTCCTTAACACTACGCACTATGATTGGTTGTGATCTCAGGTATGTATAAACGTTTGGATAATGTGGTGGAATGGCGTTGGGATGGCTTCAAAACATCATTTACTTATACGAAGCGCAGACTTGTTTCCTAGTTATTATCTCATTGCTAAATCTAAATGCCCGGGACGGGATCGACATCTGCCTCTCAACTTGTCAGCTAAGAGTCACGTATGCAGACGTTAAATGACATGGCCCCAGTCCCCTTGCACGTGACAGTGCTTAAGGCCAAAACGTGTTTAAATGAGTGTGGGTGTTTACTCATCCTTTGTAAGTTTATTTGCAAGGTAGGCAGGGGTAGTAGACAATAGTCTCATTTTTTAGCAAAACATTTCAAATGACGCATGTGCGTTAAAGATTTCGACGGCGCTGTACTCTTTCAGACCCGGCTGTCTGTACATTTGGTGAGCAATGCACCTATACAAATCCCTAACAATTCTTAAGTTTGCTTTCAGAGTGGGTTGCTGGAACACTTTATTAACTTAGAAGTTACTTTCCTTTGTTTGCACTCCACTAAATGCACGCCCCAACGATGGCTTTCATGTAGGTTTATTTTATTTGCCAGCACGAATCCAAAACTGTGCTATGCTCGCATAATAAGACATTTTGGTATTCACTTACTGTAAACCCTACTCAGGCGGTAAATCTGAAATAATATGGATTACAACGCACACCCTATTATTGCATCAACTCAACTCTTCCACTTTTGTTCATGGTCCAGCTGTCAAGCAGTGCTGCATTACGTCATTAAGTAGCTACCCTTACTTTGAAAACTGATTCACAGGCATTACAATTAACGCATGATGCCAGTCGTGGCCAAATTACCTGCTCCTATTTTAAATGTAGAATATGCTAATACAATAGTTGCACAATTATTAGCACAGCTGCATTTAATTACGTAAATCTTGGAACCACCGAATGCGCCTTCATTGGTGACTGATGAACCCAAGCTGATGTGTCAATCAACCATCGGTTTGTAAACCCAATTTATTAACCTCCTTGCGGTATAATTTAATCATTAAGCCCGCGCATGAACCCGTGCTAATAAAGGCAGGTGGGCGAGTAAGTGGATTGTTTACCACGTTTTCCTTCTGACACTGCTGGGTGTTACATGGAATACGTGTGTAGCATGAAGACCGCAAATCGTGTCTTTCCATTGAAAACAATTTGCCAGGTTGTGCTTATAAAATTTATGCCGTCGATTCGGTTACTCCACTTTTATGCAGAGAATCCATTTTGACTCTAGATTTCTGGTAAGGGATCCCAATGGGTGAGTATCGCGTATGGTCGTCGCGTATATATCGCGAAGGATAGGAAGGTAGCAGTTACTGGTTTACTCCCCAAATACCAGCATTGGTGACTTTGACCACTTCATCATTTGCGCATAAATCTCTGCTGGCTGAAGCGCAGAACCTGCAAATTATTTTGGTACAAGTGCAGTGCTCGATGACCGCTATTGATAGACCACCTCATCCCACAGCTTTTCACTAAGAATTGGTCCCACATTCTAGCAATGCAGACTTTCTGGCACGCTATCCTTGTTACCAAGGTCCTCTTTGCCGCTCATCAACACAATACCAAATTGACCGCAATGAGAGCAGGTATTTTAGGCCAACTTTAACGAGTCCTAACTGTTACCGAAATTCGCATGACTTTGTAGGCTCAAATGTCGCCTATGGACTGCAGCAAAATCAACCGCAACAGCAGCAGTAACATTGCTTTGACAGTACCGGAGTCGTACTTCAAATGTCACAGTCAATTGGCTACCATTCGGTATGGTGACGCAGAACACATGTCAGCCCACCAATCCTTCCCCAAGATTTCCGCAAATAGCCAGTAAAATTGAAGCAGGACAAGGAGGCAGTCACGAAGGAATACATCTAAAACAGCAATAGGTGGTGCATCTGCCAGATTAGAAGTGCAAAGAGGTCCATCCAATCCTCCTCCAGCTGTGAAGCAGTACCAACACTCGGACTTATTGGCCATTGCTTAGGTAGTGCTTACGTGCGGCATACAAACCTTGACAGTCCATTTCTGTAGCAGAGGCAGATTTCAAACTCTTAAGTTTAGTGGGGCGTCCAGCAATCACTCTGCGATTGCGTAATAAGGTGTCATGGCGGGTGATGCGGCTCCGGAGGATGGAGACGATTATGAACAAGAATGGAAGATAAATTGTTTCGGAGTCTAAAAGTCCTTTTAGCAGCCTTCGTCCTCTCATCTGATGATTTGATTCAATTGGACATTTTGGCAGATGGATACTTCTCACACTCATGGTCATCGTTGAGGTCTTGGAGGCTGATGAGAGGTACACATTTTTCTTGGACTTGGTGTCAAAAGATCAGAATCTTACAGACTTCATTCTAATGGTAGAATTCTCTGTCAGACTCTTAGCCATCCACCTCCATCAATCCAATGTAGGTATGCAAGCGTAAAGGACCCGCCTTTATAAATAGCTGAACAGATTTCTGTCTTGCAAACATGACCCCAATTGGCGCCTTAATGTTTGTTTTAGTATCTCATGTCAACCTGTCATGCAACCCATGCGAAAAGGGTTCTAAACTAATGGCCCGTGGTGTAAATTTTAAGCTGGTTAAGATAACTAACGATGCCGTTGCTATTGCAAAGAAAAATCAGGCAATTAATCATGCCACCAGTAAACGTTCAACTTGCATCCAAGTGAGAAATTAGCCCTTAACTCTGTCATCGCGAAGTTCATTCTGCGTTTAGCTATGTCTTCATTCGGATATTTGCTCGCGGCATGCAGACCCACCTTCCGCGCTACCACGTCTAACGGCACTTGGCACCTAAAGAAGCAACTACGGATTAATCAACTGCAAAAGGATGGCAAAGTAATTCTCCGGCAGACCTTAAGCATGCGGGCACCTACATCATCCCAAAGGCAGAGTTCATAGCCAAAAACGCTTATGGCAACAAACATGATTCTAGCACATAGACCAATAGCTATCCCTACGCGAAAGCATTCAGATATTGTTGGCACCTGTAAAAATCTCCATTTCTGCCTTTCGCTTTGGTCTCTCGGACTGAATGTGGATGGGCAGGGAAGGACGGTGCATGTCTATTATTTTTTGGCAAATTGCAATGTGCTTCTATCTGTGAATAAATCATTGTCACTAGTTTTACATTTGCTCGTCATTTTACATTATCAGATAGTTTAATATCTGAATAGATGGGCAAGTGTATGAGTAAGTACATAACCACAAGAGTAATAGCAATAAAAAGAAACTAAGAAACAGAGCGCTAAAAGTACTATGTGTTGCCATGCAATGCATTTGGTTATTTAAGTCAAACACATTTCATTCTCTTCGAGTGGAAATAGCATCAAGCATACTTCTCGGAACCCTATCATCAGCCCAGCTGATAATGGGTGCAAACGCAAACCAGATTTTATTTATCGGAAATGATGGAACGCGACTTGATTTCTTGCCGTTGGTACCACATTCATGAAAATCAGAGCTCTATAACCGATGTTGTTTATGGAACTGGTACTCCATGTTATAAGATGGTGTTAGAATTGAAGATGGTCACATTTGACTGTTTGATATTATTGCTTCGCCGGTAATTTGATTCAATATAATAGAACCAGATTTGTGAGGCTAAGAAAACACAGGGTGAGGTAGGGAAGGAAGGTCATTGGCGTAGAAATAAGTAGTGCAAGTCAGTGCGTCATCACTTTTTGTCTGTATGGCCTGGTCTTGTCATTTGGATTAATCGTCCACGTCAAAGCGGAAAGCTAATGGATGACGCGCTTGCAGTGGAAATGACAAATGCGCCATTCAAACCGGTGATATGAGGCAAAGAAAGTGCTTAAATTAGTTTCTCACCACCATGTCATATGCACTTGATCCTCTCATTTAGAAAATGATGCTCTGTAGGATAAAGAGTAGTCACAGTTATTGAAATCCTGACCGACCATGCCTAAACGGGCAATGTCACATTGAACACTAACGGTGCCAAACATTTACAGATATTAGCGCGAAACAGTTTGGCGCTACAAGCTCATCAAGTGATGTGCTGATCATTTAAGGAGAATTTGAGCTAATCAATGAGAAAATATACATATGCTACCACGCACAAAACCACACCGTTCAAAACGTTTAATATGGTTCTGAAAATGTCAAAATTAAACCATCTGTAAGCGCAATCCTGAGCGATAACCCCATTTGGGTGTTCAGAAGTGGCAAATATCTGGTACAAAGTAATCAGAAAGGAGAACCTAGCAGCTGCTCGCTGCTTGTCTGCAAATTCTTGTACGTGGCAGGGATGAGAGCACAAAGTGAGGTAAGACCCTACATACACGTCGCCGAGGCTCATGCTGTTAACTATGATGAGCGCTTATAGTGAGGCTCGACAATCGTAAAAGAATGTGACGTTATGGTGAAGTGGTTTGTGAGAAAGCCTTTCAGTAGCAGTAGAGGAACTACATATTCTAAGGCAAAGTCATGCCTTTGAATTAAACGGTTCACCATTCATTCCTGTTTGATGCATGAGTTGGGGCTCTTGCGTGACATGATCCTTTGTCTGCCTCTGCGGATTTTCTGGCGTAAGGCAATGGATCATTGCACTACTTATTTCGATGATTGTTGTCTACTTTCACCTACTTGCTTTGAAGAACATAAGCAATTGCTTTACGTTCCTTTGGTGACATCAATACGGTTGTGCCATGATAAAATAATCAGATTTGCTTTTCACTTCTTTTTGTCGCTGATTGGGAGCGTGAAGTAGCTACTCAGTGACAATGCTACGTCTTACCTGCGAGTGTCAGAAGGCGACTCTTGAAGATGCTGGGTCTGCCATCCCACTTACTGTTGGTTCGCGCATCCTTCCCTCTGATGTGCATGGCTTAATTTCGTTTTATCTCCAATACCGACCAAATTTAAGTGGGGATTTTGTTTGCAACTGAAAACGAGGATATAACCTAGCGACGGTGCTAAAGAGCTTAGCCATGTTGCTCGTGTTAATTATGGCGGCTGTATCATGGTTCAACTTTCCAGAAATATGTTCTACGCAGCATCATGTTCGCTTCTTCTTTTCTACTGCATTGATTGGCCTCGCTATCAAGGGTAAAACAAGTAATAATAATAATAACAGTATTCTGTGAGCTGACGTCTTGTTATTGTAATCAATACTCACTGATCTTCCCAAAAGCAAAACTAGAAGCGGCCTGGGCTTCAAAAGTCATTTTGTTTCAGCAGCTGGAAACCGATCACCTTCCCCATGTTTTGCACTCTAGGGCATTACTCTATGCTTTGATAAAGATAAACCTTAATCTAAGCCCTTCCTTTTAGATTCCATTATCTATAGCTGCTTGGGTGTGTGGGTAAATGAGTGGGCGCCAGAGAAGCAGCAAATGACGGAGTTCATTAGTGCTGTCACATCAACAGTGGTTCCATACACATGCCTTGCCGTACGGTGCTTCCTCCGCAAAATTGCCGCGCATGTAGAAGAACAGCGAAAACAGGGTAGCACTTCCTGTTAGCTTATCAACGCAGACACACGCACATCTTAACCAATTTGCTATAGCATCCTTTACATAGAAAGTCTTTGCCTCTAAATGCGCTCTCCAATTCTGTCTAGCAAATTGGTAAAAGTCCAGCTCCTCTCTACATCCACCATCATTACTGCTAACCCTAACCTTTAAGAGGTGCCCATGTCGTATGGCGCCCCTGCGACAAAAGTAACCAGCGCAGTGCAAATGCCCTGTCATATACAACTATCTGATTCACATTCTCTTGAAGAGCGCCACAATCCAACCTGGAAGCATTTAAAGAGAACAAGTGCAAAAGGGAGGGCTTACAAACTTGCTCAATGGCTTGCCAATAAAAGGCACGCTTTGTCGTCTTTATGTCAAATTTAAAAATACAAGCAATGGCATAGTCTACGGGGAACTGCAAGTGTGTCTAAGCGCAGGATCCAAGGCAAAGATAGATAAAGTATATCATCATCGCGACTTCAAAAGTATTGGAGGCATTGGGACTCGAATATTGCGAAGGGACTCTGTGTGAGAGCAGGAGCGCAGATCGTGATGTGGACAAAACTGAAACATTTGCGCTTAGTCCTAGATTAAATCTGAATGCAAGTTTTACTGATGGTGCTTTCTAAAATGCTTTACATCCTCTCACGAGTTTAAAACCTCGTTAATGTACATAAACCTGATATGTCCTTGGCATGACTTCCTTGTATGCTCGTCCTACTGCCAAGTGTCAACGCTTCTTGGCACCTGACTATCGATTGGACCTTCAAGGAGCTTTCTGCAAGGATTGAGACTCTCAAAATAGCCATTGTAAACAGAGGATCCATTGTGGCACCTGAGATGCAATAGTAGCACTTCTGTTGAGACCGCATAATCTAGGTTCAAATAACCCATACTGCACATAATTACACTAGCTTGCCATACTCTATGCCACAATAATTCATAGCCAGCGCAGCAAAGTTATTGGCGTAGACCTCCGCAAGTGAATGAATATTGGAGTTCATGCAAGAACAGCAGGCCATTCCGGCTAAATGCCTGAACATGTATTAACGCCTTAAGGCTAGGGTTAGTTTGAGTCGTCTTAAGCAAGTTCACACCATCATATCTTCCCAAATAATAGAGAAATGGACACAGTTGTAAGCAATCCGTTCCATCTCTATTAAAAAATACAGTAGAATGTTTGCAAGCATTAACAAAAGCCGTTTTTTGCAGCCATATGGCCATGGCTATTTACTCGATAGTTTGATTACCCATCCTCTACCCAATGATCACAGTGCTCATTTCTCTTCTTTCCTTAATTCAACCCCTTGATTCCCAGCTTCCCATTCATGTACAAGTCCGCCACCTCAGGCATTCATCCCACCTTCTTCACCTCAGACCCATACACTCACTCCACTCTACTCATCTCTTAGGCGAGTCATCTAAATTTACATCATGATAGACCATCCAAATGGCCACCGAATCTACTTAGACCTGCGCTGAGTAATGGACGTGATTCTAGTGCTATGACAATCTAACTTACCACTAGCCGACTAATGTGACGTGTAAGCGCGTGCAAGACATGGAGCAAAACACTGTCTTCCGCAAAATAATTTTAGCCATATCCCTGGGCGCTTTGGCTTCCTTGCCCACCCTTGTAGGTCCCAAGGTCAAGAAAGTTAGGCGCAGGCATTGCAGTCAGTCATTTTCTAGTCCATCAGTACGTCAGCTGGTCAAGAATGACGTCCCTAAGAGCCCTCAAAAGGACCGTTATCACGTTCACTTTTGCCGGCTCAGCGACGCAGCGAGTGTTGTAGTCAAGTGCTTGATCGCCTTACTCATGCTGGTTACTGGTTTCTCTATAACCTTCGGCAACATATTGCCTATATATATTAAAAAGCACACCACCCTGCGCAATAATTACACAAGCCAACAATTTACGCATCTTCTCGTATTGGCAGGTATTTAATCGCAGAATATGACGAGGAACGATCGGCGTCTACTTGGTGTCTTGTTTTCTTGTTAAAATCGCCTCTCACTGCACTTAGACGCATTTATTTTTGGCGACATTGTAGTAGAAATATGCTACAGGTATCATTGACTCATTACGGACAAAGCTTTCTGCAATTTATTTTTCCGTTTATCCTGCTGCATTTACATTAAGCTGATGCTATAAAGCACCAATGTGCGACAATGGAGAAAGCAATTGTATTGCATTGGGGTCATCGGTGGGGGAAGGAAAGTAGACTCCCTGCTCGATTGAGTGGATCCAGTGCCTTTCGCTCGTGCCTTATTTAATGCAATAAGTTAAACTCGCACCACGTCGCATTGCGTTACATCGTGTCCCATCAGCAGATGAATGGTTAGAGGCCAGGACGCAGCAATATTTTATGGTTAAAAGCCGTATCGTGCCTTTATTGAAATTAAAACCTCAATTGCTTATTGGTCTGTTTTAGTTCTTCTCAATGGTCTGCGATAACTTGCCTTTTCAGAAGTGCACCTAAATGGATAAAAGCAAAATAGAAGACGAGCTTTATCATTCACTACTGATTCTTTTATTATGGTCAGTGTTGTCAAAGAAGGCAAAACCTATTTGCTTCATTAGACGCCTCAAATGTGGAATCTGATGCTAAGGTTCAAATCCGCCCAAAGTTGTCCATAGCATGTATTCTTATCATCAGCAAAAGATGACCGCTGCATAGAATGCCAGGTACCGCGCGGAACACGAGAGCATTCTCGCTATTTGCAGCCCACACACAGCTACGCGTCTGTCCGCATTCGAGGGCATCCAAGCTTCGGAAGAGTAGGACTGCATAAAGTAAGACACCGCATACACCTACGAAATTACTGGCCGGCCGATTGGTCGATTGTCTCGACAGATGAATAAGGGTGAAACAGTTGTCGAATTTGTTCACTTACATTTTTTACTATGACGATCGAGAGGTGGTCTGCAGACCCCGATTCTATGTAGACTTTGCAGAAGCCAGTAAGGAGGGCCAGCACAGCCCACATAAAAATAGTGGAACCGAGAATTTATAAAATTCCTAAAGTTTGCAAATGACTGGATTAAAATTGGAGGCAGTAACGATTTTTAATGTTGATGGCACCTCCAATTAGCATCATTTCCTTACCTACACTATTGGCATTCTCTGGAAGGCTACGATGCACAAAAGATGATCAAACACATAAAGGTTTTATGCACTTTCGACAGCGAGTTAAGAAAGTTTCAGAGCTTTTGACTTGAGCTGATGGAAGATTTGTTTTATGAGGATTGCTACTAAGAAGGGTAGGATTCCAAAACATCAGATTATCATTCATGGTCTTTTACCGGTAGAGATAACATGTTCTTTGCGACACGAAAGGGAAATGCAGTGAATATTCAGTGCAAGTAGGCGAAGGCGATAGCCTAGTCTGATAATGGTCCGTCTAAAACAAATGTGTTTTTATCGAGTTTAATACCAGTTGCTTCATAATTGCCGAGAGGAGCCCAGCATTTGAAAAAGTTTCCATTTTAAAGCGCATAATCTCTTCAGTTATAACCCTAAGTTTGTAAAATTGAGGTACCGTTTTACGTAGGTCAATCCACTTGATTGTCAATGTCATCGCAGTTGATGAGCCAATAAATTGTATGCAGCACCCTATGTTCTACCATGAATATCCAATGTTGATTGACATTAGACCTGTGAAGCACTGGCTAAGCATCTATCCCAACATGATTAGCCCCGGTAATGCAAGCTGAATAAATTGAACTAGAGAAACCATATTTCCCATTTCCCGCACTTTACAGATTCATCTGCTTGATATGTGCTGTTGGTCAAATGTTAAACCAATAAAAGCGGTAAAGAGTAATTGCATTCTCTGATCTATGGCTTGAGGTTGAGCAAAGCGAAATTTCCAACTACTAGCGAATTTGGTGCTCCCTTACAAAATGCACTTTTGCCGAAGTTAGTGAATTTTAGGAAGCAAAATCATTAATCCCTAGATTTAACACTGATTGAGTTGCAGAGTAAAAATTGCTCTGGCAGCATGTGTAAAACATATGAACGATCTCTTACATGGTTCTTGCAACCGATAGGTAACCTAATGATGCACAATCCGCAGATCACATTTTATAGTTTATGATTCAACTGAAGAATGGTAGCCAATCAGGGCTAAAAAGTTTGAAGGGGACATGTTTTGTCTTTTCACTTTTACATGCATGCATAGTTCGTTAGGCATAGATAAAATGTCGTTTGTGAATCCAATAAGGACTATGCTTTAAAATGCCCAAGTCATGTAGTGCTTAGGAGGATTCGAGAAGGCCACCTTTCTTAATTGTGTGCAAAGGCTCGTTCTGCAGTCATATAAAAAGTAGATGGCTTGATCACAGCTACTTGGCATTTAAATTGACCAATTGCTCACAAATTGATATCACTGCTATGCAGTGCCATCATGCCAGTTAACCTGTGTCGACAAAGGCTAAGTGCCTGGTAAGGAAAAATGTTGGCAGTGGACAAGTGCTCATTGGCATGAGTCGCTGACTTAATAGCATGACCTGCATCACTTGCAGCAGCACAAGAAGCCTTACTCTGCAGCAATCACACCCCTGCAAACCATGTCTACGGGATTGTAGAGCGAAAGAGTAAGGCTAGATATCATGGGCCCACTGCCAATTACCGAGATGGGAAACCGATGTATTCTGGTTGCGATTGCCTGCTTTACGAAAGTAGTCGAAGCGAAACCCATGAAGGCTCAATTTGCCAAAACGGCAACGTCAACTATCTTTAAATGTTGGATCTGTCAACAGAGAGTGTCTGAATCGATCCATAGCAATCAAGACCCTTAAGCCGAAAGTCGACTCCTTACCAAAGTATGCAAGATCCTTGGAATTGCAAAGTCGAGCACGACACCTGGGTACTTGCAGGGCAACAGACACGTGAACCGAAGCAGTCGCACTCTGATGGGACTGCTGAAGGCTTTTACAAAAGAGAAAGTCTAAGAATTGGGATTTAAGCCTAAGACGTCTATCTTCTGCACCTTCCATGTCCTTGTGTTCTGCAAGAAAGCTATCAACAACTGAGCCGACACTAGCCGTGAATTCCAAGTTCAATAAAATTGCCAGGAGGGGTCAGCGACGTTGTGGTCAAGCATCCTCCATAAGTTCCCCCACAGGTTCTAGGGCAACTCACCTCTCTTCGCCATTTGACCACATCGTTTTATGCTTACGCACTTGGATCGCGTGCATCCCGTTCCTATGAGACCCGATTGCCTCATTCACACAGGGTTCTGCGACACCTTTGGGCTTATACCATGGCATCGAAAGGCCTCCATCATTACATTTGGACACATTATCGTGAGAGAAGAACCCTAAAAATACGCCTTCGCTTCGCTGAATGCTCTGCGGGATTTTTGGCACTGCAAGAACACACGCTCTTGAATCTTGATGGCTAAGACGGTTAAGTCGTGGGTGCTTTTCGCAGTACTGAGTGCTTTTTGATGGCTGACATGGGTGAGTTGTCGAAGAGAGCGTTGGGTAGGAGGCTCGAAACAAGATAGGGACTGTGTAATACTTGGTTTGTTTGGACTACAGTTTTCTTCATTTGGGTGGCCATGCTGTACTAGCCAAATGGCTGACCTTCAAGCCACGCTAACAGATCCTAATCCCTCTGTCCCCATAATGTATGTATTCTGCTCTGGTAAAATGCAAGTAATTATTTGCTTTCGTACCCCGTTGGTGCTGTTTGCGTAAACTAATGGACTTACCACCTCCTCTCTCCCTCTTTAGCTTCCACCTTTTCTTTTTTGCTCACTTACTTAATCCGTTCAACATTAGACAGCCGCCATCCACACCTTTTCTTCCATCTTATATTCACCTATTACCATCGATCACGGAGCATCCCCCACCACCTTTCCTTTCCACAACTCTATTTAGCTGAACTAAAATGTTTACCAAAAAGGATTTAATGCATTTCTTTTTAATTACCTCATACTTGCCTTCCACTGTTTTCTTATTGCAACCTCTGCAACGTCACACATATGTGACGCACACAAGTGTAAGCATTACCTATGTGGCTTGCCTCGTTCAAAACATCACTATCGCTCTTATACTAATTCTCATGCATACACACATGCATACATCCATGCCTGCGCACATACATACACCATTACCTCTTCCTCTACTTTTGCTGGAACGCACATGGATATAAACCGGAAGTTTGCTGGTGGTAGGCCGCATAACTAGCGTGATGGGGCTGCTGTTAGTAGTTGAATTAGACGGTTTTGGAATATTTTATAAGTGCTGACCAATTGTTTCACACTGAAGCCTTCCTTCCGAGCGTGCATCAAAAAATGGACTATCGATGCACACATGAAAACGGTGATTGCTTCAAATAGTAACCCTTTGTCCAGCCTTATGTCTGTTGTTGGTTGTTTCTCCACCAATAGTCGCATTATTGTAATGGTTGTACCATCTTCGTGCGATACTAAACAGCACCGACTCTTCACTGAAGTCATTTAAGCAGTAATTGCAATTCGCTCGAATTTCCAGTTCATTGTCACTTGCATGCCGCAGCATTTACAACCCCTAATTCTTCTTCTTCCTCTTCTATTCTCTCAGAACACCTCTTCTCCTATAAGTGCTAGCTTCACCTCAACCGCTTTTATTCATTCTCTCGCCCCTTTTTCCTTTTCTTCCCCTATTCATTTATTCATTTATTCGTCTGCTTCTATTCGCTGCCTTGCTCTCTCTCCCTCATTTAATGCAACATCTTTGCTACCAATATCACCACCACCCATCAGCCAACCAGCTCACCACTCTCTCCTCCAAATCTCTCATTTTTGTTGTTCTGTTCCAGGATGAATCAAGCAATTTTCAAACAGATTTATGCATTTCGTAATTAAACGACACACTCGGCTTCATCATTTCCCATTTTTCATTTTATCTTCCCATCACATGTATGTGACACACACACATTTTTTTGCCCTTTTTCCCCCTTTCCGTGCTCATGCTACGCGTACAGCCTGACAGCATCACCTGGCAGCCGCACACTTCCAAGCACTGCGGTAATCGATTCGATCCCGAATCTGCGGCAGGTACATTGAAAGAAAGAGAAGTTCTTTGTGGATAACCACCAAAGCGTGTGCGATGGTAAGATGAAAATACGCTTAGCTTTATGGGAACTATTCTGTTCCTGTCTACATGTTTTGTGCATTATTTTGTCATTATGCTTTATAAGGAAGGCAAGGTGCTTGGTGGAGAACGGTTAGTTCGCCTTATGAATAAAGAGAGGGTTTACTGCATAGTATATGCTAACATGGCTTTAAGAATATGCTTGCTGTTTAGAGGTTTGAAAGCAATACTTATGTAAGGTTTATAACAATATGCTGTTTGTTACTGCTGTTTTTTGCAAATTTTAATTTATAATGCGAGTGAGCTTTGTAACAAAGTTGACTTAGAAAACTTAATGAAAAGCATTTCTGCCAACGCCTCAGTGCCAACAACAATAAATTTGATAGTCATTTTATGAATTTTCACTGGCTTTTTATTTTGATGAAGTACGATACGAAAGTTTAGGGCCGTGAATAAATGTATGACTGGCTTATGCACTTTGCTGCTCGGTGTGGGAGATTGCGTTTCTTCTCATCTAAATGCACAGTTTTTCCGGCGATTGAGGGCCAAGTGTTGTTAAAAGGTGGGTGATTTTTCTTCTGTCACTCAGGCTAGCATTGAAAAGGACTATTTACTGTGTATGCTTGCTCGTACCAGTTGATTCATGGTGGATAAATGGGAATATTGGTGAATGCGTGAGAAGAACTGCTCAAGGCAAAGGTAAGTTGGGCGAATATGCGCTCGTTATTTGTCGCGATAGTTGTTTCCTGCCTGATCCGGATAGTAGTGATAACCCGTACAGCAGGGCCTGATTTCCGACCCTGAACCTTGCTCATTGCCATGTATCAATCTGATTTCATGCGAATTTGCAGGGTCATTCATGCATCAACTTTTATTGTGAAAGCGGATACGTTCTGGAATTGGGCCTTTTATGTATTGTGCTAAATAAAGTTCGGTGCAGTACCGGTTGCGGACGAAATCGGTCATCAAGATCGACAATACCCTGCCTTAGATGGGCGTTAACGTGATACTGATGGTGAAACTGCGATCGGTCAAGAGGAATAGAGAGAATCACTAACAATGTAACATCCGTGCTGAGCTATAATGCAAAATTTGGTACCGCAAGTTCGGGAATGAAGCCCTTTGTACGATGTCCCGTCCTGTACTTTCCAAAATCCTAGCAAAGGCGAACCCTCTTTAAGGTGGGCCATCTTTGCTAAACGCCGGAACGGTAGTCTCAAAATGCAAAGACTTGCATCGTCTGGCAAATCAAAATGTCAGCTCTGCGTGACCTTGAGGTGAAACTGCTGCGTGCGACAAACAGGACCATCCCTCAATTCAAGCAACGATTGTCGTTGTAACTCCGATGTCCAGAGTAATTAGGAGGCCGTAAGCTTCTTGTGTGGTCCATTTCGCTTTTCAATGTTGAGACGTCATTTGTTCTGTTTTTCATATCTTAGAGTCGCTTTTGATTTTTGCAATCCACATTGATGTTGTACTTCCCAAACTCGGCTACCCGTTTTCTTATTCCATCTATTTGATAAATGTGCAGTAACATTGCATTCCACTTGTACAGTTAGCAACCGAATCCTTATGCAAAGATTGGCAGCAGTAAAAATTTTCGTACTTATTTCTCCAATGGAGGTGCAATTTTAGATTTTCAGAGTGGACATCTGCTGATTTGTTCACATTGTTTTGACAGCCTTCAACTTTGCACAATCATGAGATGTGTGATGCAGATGCGGCGCCATTGACTCTTAAGCTGTGTCGTAGGAGAAATTAGGAGTGTGGAAAGCGCCTTAGGTCATGTATGTGCAGCAAGGATGCGCTATTAACTTGTCCTGTCTTACAGATCTTAGCAAGAGCATATGGCGTCGCAACTTGACCTAAGTGAACGTCTGTCAAGGAATATGAGTGTCATCATGCTGCAATCCAAAAATTAGAACAATTCAGTTATGTTGGTTACAGGTGACCGAGAACTTGTGTAGTGTAACCGATTGTCACATAGCAGCATGAAAAGAAAGCCGCAGGAGCGCACGTTACCTACACTCAGAAGGGTGACGGCTAATAATCATAGGAGGGCTGCCTGATTTGTTAAAACAGGTATTTGATGGCTGACTCCAGGGCATGGGTATGCACTGTCAGGTTGGGTTATTCGTTCAAAATGTGGAGCGCTTTTTCTCGAGAACGCACTACACTATTTCATGGGAGGGAGTGGCAAATTTAATCGCAAAATTAGCTTATTCAAATCACCCATATTAAGATCATATGTTAAATGATGTTATCTGAGTCGCTCAGGGCTTAACATTCCTGTTTTAGGTGTTTTTTAGCTGTCAATCTTCCTTTACATTAATAGGTTTATTTGACAGATCCTAGAGCTTCCACTATCCCAGTGTTGCGTTCCGTTGGCAGCATCGCAAGGGAGACCGGAGTAGCAAAAGCGGTTCACTAAATATGGGGCAGGATCCGAACCAGTTGTGGCCTAGTTAAGCTGTCCCATTCCCTTAGCCTCGTCCAGATGACATGTTTAGCAAACACGCAAACATTTATGAAGTACGTCCAGCAGCTGCACAGGACAATTGAAGCCCCCACTTATGAGCAGCCGTTCACCACCGAAAACGATGAGATGGCGGTGAATGTTTCCCTCCGAATCTAATTAGCTTCAAATCGAATGCAGAACCCCTGTTGACTGTAGGCATTTCCAACATTTCTAATAATTCTAGTACTCATCTGGACATCCATAGGAGCTCTTCATCATTCTTATGGAAGCTCTGTTTATGCTAATTGTGTGATTTTGCTATGTCTGCTATAGCCATAGAAGTTGGTGGAGGTGCTTGAATGCAATTATACATTGCATATTTTTGCCATTGCACTGGAACTAACTTGAAAACTGAGCGATTCTCATAACACACAACCTGCTAAAATGGTGTGTAATTATTTCTAGATCACTTGTGGTCCCGCATGTCTTTAAGCCAGTCCCAAGTTATCGTACGTGCTACTCATATTTCACCGCAAAATTTATCAATCATATGGTCTAATATAGTTAAGTCTTTTGGAAGACTGACGGGCATGTGTTAAATTTTGTATATCAAACACTTGAATTGTTCCACGGTTGAGTGTGACGATCAACGTCTTAGGCGAAAGTACTTTAGAGTAAATGTAAGGCAAGCTAAATGAGCACCTCAGTGATATGTCCTGCACATTTGCATGCTAGTGGACGGAAATTTAGTTCGGACCAGAGTCAGTCATGACTTTGGGCTGTCTTTAAAACTGTTTACCCTTACTTTCTGTCTCCCGTAAAGGCGCAATAACCTAAGGGATTTGGCGAAGGCAGTGCACACCTGCTCATAGAATACTTCCTTCGGAGCAGCTCAAGATTATATCCAGCCATCTATGAAGACGCCTCATTAATCTTCTGACCAACAGATGGTGTTTTCGTCCGAAACCGCTTGGATTGAGTAAGCTGGCGGAAACGGTTTTCTCCTCACGGGAGAAGAGGTGGTTAATGAAGTCAAATTGAACTGGAAAGGCGCAAAGCAGCTGATAGTTCCTCAAATCAATCAAATTTTAGGTAAGCTGCATGGCAGAATAGATTAAATTAGTGGGCATATTTTGTAGCTTTCCAATATGTAACTTATCACGAAAGGCACCTCCCACATTAACCGATTTCCATTTTAAAGTGAGTTTAATCTGTGTAAACATTATTCCACTGCGACTGCAGTTGTTTGAATGCTTTTTATCCCCACACGCAACATTCTTTTTCGCATGGCCGAATGCTTTGCTAGTTAGCAAACCGTTTTCAAGGGAAAAGCACAAGTGATAGGTATTGCTTTTAGAAGCTACAGACCATAATTTAAGGGTTATTAATTTCATACTTGGATGTTAGTCTGTAATCACCTCTACACCACAGCTTGATCATTACGTTAAAAGATCTCTGTATCAAATACAGTTGTTTATGCAGAAACTAAAGGGTGACATGCGTTGAACACCTCTGCCTACTTCATTGTAGGTACAACAAAATAACGCAACCAGTACCAACGCAGCTCCTTCGAATACCCAACTAGCAGCTCCTCTGTAACCAAGGGGATGCTCTTATGGACTTTCAGGTGAATGGCATTGTTGGCAAAAATGCCGAAGATGCTTGCAGTCAACAGAAAGTCGACGTGTGCGTTGAAGCCGGTTTTAAGTCGCAGATAAACTTTCACCTTCATTTCATCGATTCGGACGATGGATGCCTGCCTGTCAGTGGAGGTGTCTATTGGCTTATGCATCTGCTGCACGTCCTTCATAAATGCTAGCCAAGTTGCCATACAGGTCATCAGGACACGAAGATCTGTACAAGTCCATAGGGACGATGCATTTACATCAAACTAACACTGATTTTGAGTCCAAAGATGGCTGAGGCAAACCAATTTTGACTTGTTAGTCTCCTTTGCGATGCTGCCAATACAGTGCGATGTTTGGATTTCTGCAACGCTAAGATGGGTCCATTGCACGGGATAATGCAAAGGAAGATTGACACCAATTGGTTCAGAAATGAGCCATCTTCAGATGCCAAGGTGGCGTAGTTTAATAAGTAATTGAATGTGAGTGATTCAAATGGGCAGGACATTTGCGTTATTAACACGGAACCAGCGTGCTCCACCTAAACAGCTGTATTAAGCACCCGTCTCAGGATCGGTAGATGTTTTCGCCGTAATAATGGCCGCATGCTGTTCTTGTTGGTGGACTTAACAATGCGATTAGAGGTTAGACAAAATGCAAACACTTATGACTTTGAAAATATGTTCATACGACTTGATTGGTGTGGCTATACAAGTCTCATTCAATCTGCGAAATTCCTCAACAATCCACAATAAATAATTTTGATTTATTCTTGGGTCGCATAATCTACAATTGAGCAATATTTGTACCGGGTTGGCCATGCCGCACCGACATGCACGCTTAGTGTGCTTTGTGAGACTTGTACATCATGAATGCATCCCTGGTATTGGCATTAAGTCAGTGGTGTGTTTATTCTTCGGAGTACACGAACGTCAAGTACTGGGAAGTCAAACGAAGATCTATTTTGCCACCAAACACTATGGATCATGCGAATTTGAAGGTAACAAAAGGGGTTAGCTCATCAGCATCATAGGTAGCTGATTTGAATTCCCAAGGAGCGAGTATGTGCAACTTGTCGATTTTATAAGTGCCTCCATGAAATGGAGTTGGAATTTGTGTGGACCCAGCGCAAATCCAACGCATGTACACCGAAGGGATAGCAAGGAGACTAGGAAATATAAGCATCGATATGGATTTGCTAGACTAAAGCCACAATAAGGTGCCAAGGACTAGTCGAATTTCCAAACATGAAATAGGAAAAGAATTAAGCGTTGAAGCAACAGTGTGATAGCTATTTGATACAATGTAACCAAAGGGAAACCACCCACAACTGTAAGGCGTGTAGGTGCACGCGGCAATGTGATTTTAAGGTAGCAGTTTGCCAATCTATAAGCAGTACTTTGTTGATTTGCCACATCATAAAACCTCTTCAGACGCCATTCTGTCAAGACGGCTACTAAGAAGGCGACTTGCCCATGGCAAGGCGCAGTGTCACCAGAGCAATCAGCCAAGAAGGCCTTCCATCGCTCTTTTGCTTGTCGCCTTGGTGTCCCATTCAAATACAGCTGGTGTGGAGAATTCTCTGTTTAGTGGAAAGCGACAAGTGGAGGTGAGTTAAGGTAAGGTAGCGTCGAGTAAAACATGAGAATTAAAAATAAAGTCGGTAAAAGCAGGAAGACAACTGCATAAAAGGGCTGCATCTACCCAATTTCAAAATGCAGATCTCCGTTTACCACAATCCCTATATGGACGTAATTCTAGTATCAAGAAAAGCGGTAGCCACCAGGAAATGCACAAATCAATGGACTTAGAAGATGAAATGAACTACCACCCAGTAGTTTCTCAAAATAAAGCGCAATCCTTTGAGATGCGAGACACTAAGTCTTCCTATTGAATGAGAAACTCTCTCGTCATTCTCCACCCTTCTGTTTCTAAGGCATTTTGCCTTCTTTGTGTACCACTTTACCTCACAACATCGGGCGGCTCGATGCGTAATTTGATTGGCGACCCCACCTGCAACACCTGATCCAATTTAAAGAATCAAATCGAAACCTGTTATTTTTACGTCATCAGTGGTAATATGCCTCGCGTATGGGGTTTGTGGTCGAAGTTTCCGGTGGTCCACCACGCACTCTTCACACGACCTAACACAAACCCACCAAACATTAGTTACAGCCTCAGGTAAATTGTCTTATGCCGCGCTTTGACCTTTCAAGCCATTGTTTACTCCAAAATACGTTGAGTTGGTTGCTAATACAATTGAACATTAATGGATACTACACATAAGCACGAGTGCATATGGTCACTGCGATTGGATCCAACTTGCGCATTATTTTGGCCTCTTTACTATCCAGTCCTTTTACCACACCGGCAGGCATTTAAACTTGGAGTTGGGCGAACCGTTCTCTTTTCCTTAGCTGAAGGAAACCATGAAATGAATGTGTTTGAAGCTTCAGCTACGACACATATTGCAGAGAAGTGGAGCTCTTTCTTTACTCCCTGGAGCACTTCAAGTGGCAAACCTATACTTGTCGTCCACGACCATTAGTCTTCAGACAAGGCCTCTAAAAACTGGTATGATGGCTGGTCATTAAGACTTCATTGCCGCCGGCTAGTTTGCACTGTATTGTTATCCATCACTAATTCAACTAGGCTCATTCCACACGCCATTACCAAAGTCTAAATTAGCAGGGCTTCATTTCCACCCATTTGCGCTCAATGGAGAACCAAAAATTTGATTAATCATCCTCACTTTGTAAAATTTGTTGCCTATTTCCATCATAAGCCCCATCAATGACCTAAACTGTTTGGACAAATTGTAACCAAACGGCAACACATGAGGTCAATTTGCCCGTAAAACCCCAATAAACGGTGGTATGCTTGGATGGGTACGGGCCACGCAGCAGTGAGGTCGAGATAGCACCCGTGAGTGGGTTGCCCCACTGTCACTGAGTTTTAAATTGGTTTCCAATGCGAATCAAGCGAGTGATTCGTCTCTTTGGCAAACACTCTGCTCTATTCTCGAACCAATGTTGGAATAAACTAACATTTGTGTGTCGAACTCTCCCGATTGACTGCCCTTTGGTAACCTACTCATTCACTTCTTCCAGGTGTTGGAGTACACAATCCAGCCAATTACGCAAAACTTTGCTATTTTTGTTCTTCTGGAAATTGCTGAATGCGGTGGTGCAGTTTAGGCAGCAGTCCTGCCTTCAATCACCAGGCGTTTGCACAGCTTGATAAACTATCACCGAGTGGGACCCGATTAGAAGTAAGTGACGTCAGAGAAGTTAAGCAATTTCTGTGGCAGGGATATGTTCATAGCTATTGCTGAGTACCTTTTTTGTGCGGAAACAAAGTGTTTTGCACAATGCTAGGCACTGGGTCATCAGGCAGACCACCTGAGTCTTTTGTTATCTGTGTTAATGATTGCAAACCGGTGCTTTGACGTGTTTATTGCGCTAGGATCAAATTCACAAAGCTGTTGGAGTCACTGATCGATTGAAGTGCTGTTTTGAAGTGGGTGAGGCAATCTTTTACATAGGTACATCTACAATCATGTTCAAAGATGGGTTTGGTAGGAATCACAGTGTTTTATCTATGGATGTAAACTCGTTTGCGACTCATTCAAGTAAAAGACAAACTTGTGGACATGCATGGCATGTCAGGACGTCTCCTCAAAACTCATCATCTATGCACATCGTGTAACGTGCACTGGCCAGTCTAGCTAGTTCTCTTGCCCTTCTCATCACACATTGGGAGCACAACTTGAGCACATGTTCAAGAGCGTTGTGGACTTTTTCTGAGGTCATCAGTATCAACAAAGTACACTCCAGGGCCTTACCTCACCCCAGAATTCAACTTTGGTATAGTCTTCGTAATAAAATAATTTAATGTACACATTCTGCACTTTTCTGCCAATCAACTCGTTAGAAAATAACACCATAAGTCACTTTTCCAAGCATTCTGCTTCTGTTGTAGGTGTTTGGATATGTTTCACCACCACACACACTTCGCTGTTCCCATATGATTCCAATTTCCACCAGTTAACCATGCCATGAATCTGGCTTTGAACCAGCAATTGCAAGCAAGCCACCGATATATTTGTGCTCTGCTCTTTACTTTTGCTTACCAAGGGGTGGATAATTACGAGGCTAGTAGGCAATGACTTAAAAAGATACCCGTAACAGGCGTGGCCAATTCATAGTCGTCGGTTCGATTTTTACTGAGTATGGAATCTCACTTTAGGACAAAGTAGCCCCGAAATTGAGGTCAGTTACTTATCATTGTTCAGAACGATAAATACTCATTCATTACTACCGAGAAATCCCGCCGATGACTGGTTTCCCTGACCCGAAATGGGGATGAGTTACTGATTGACAGGAGAGATTCCCTCGAATTTGAAGTGCAACAATTTACAATATATCGCTTCACCGATGACTTGCTCCATCTCTTATGCTATCTGATTCTCTTGCGGTCTGCTTTAGCCCGAAACCTCACTGATGCCGCATGTGTTCAAGAAAGCCAGGTAAATTCCTCAAGACCGTACGAAATAACTGACATTGGATGCCAATTGTTCAGCAGAAAAGGAATTCGCATACATGAAAACCAGATTCGCAGTAGCTAGATGAGCCGCAACGTGGCATTACACTACTTTTTCGAGTTCACTAAATACAGCATGAGCTGGGGCATAGACAATACGAAACGCGCTCCAAAACAACAACACAAGTCGAAAGCCATGTTCGATGCAATCTATGTTAATACAGCAAACTTTTTATCAAAAATGCAAAACATAATGTGCATACCACTCTATAAAAGAACAGTTAAGTAAATATCTTCAAGGTAGCGTTGACAAGACTCTGTTCGCATAGGAGAAAAAAGATAAGTAAGGTGTCAAAAGGTGGAAATTCAAATCTCGTCAAGGTCGGAGAATGGGAACATATAGTGGGGATGGTGTTGGCTGCGGTAACAGAAGGGGAGTCGGAGTTGGGAGAGTCTGAGTGAAAGGGTGAGGAGACGACGGAGCAGCCACATTGGCCAGAGATCCATCAAAGGAGCCTGACCGCAGCCCAGGCTCAGGGGCTGCAGCATGCATGCAGCCACGGGAGCACTGATGAGATCAGGATGAAATCGTGACATACTGAGGCCAGCATAGTTCTCCACTCGTGGCATCCATGCCAGCCAGTTGGTGACCAGACCCACAACGGCAAGGAAACGCAGATGGAGAGGTGTGGGGTAGACACCGTCTACCCATTCGTACTCAACAATCTCGCTCCCTGCCTGTCCTTCACTGGCAGGAATGGGCACACGGTAGAAAGGCGAGATAGCGTCGAGCGGCGTCATCCAGAGAACGCCTGTGAGCCGAGGTGTTGGTGACGCACAGTGGCACATCAAGTTGAGCAAAGGCGACAGCGGCGACAGTGCCTATGCATACGCGTATGTAGGAAAATGCCTGAAATGGCTGCATTCTTGATCTGCATTTCACACCCTTACTCCGCACACCCTTGCGTAAAATTCAACAAAACAATGAACTACATTCAATAATAAGATCAGAACGGCAACTAACTTTGATTCAACCTCTCAAAATAATGCCCAGATTAACCACCAAGCACGCACCAGTGTTCAACTTGCTTCACATAACTAACAAAGTTCGCTCTAGGCACTAAAATCCAACAGCATCACAGGTACTTAAAAGAGACTACTCTCATAAATGGGCTTACCATGGGATCGAGAAGAACGAGATTTAGCGTGTCTTGATTCTTTGCGCAAAAGAGGCAAATGTCGGACAGCATTCGACCCGAACTGGCTCGCCATGGTGGAATTCGAATACCCGTCATTGAGAGGTCCACACTTTGCTGTGGGGCAAATCGTATGGACCATCGGGTTCCACGAAGAAACCATCTCCACTCCGAATCTAAGCCTGCGTTAACAGAGCCCCTTATGTAATCGTGTTCGTGTTGGCAATCAAAGCAATCTGTTACTGTTGGATAAGGCACACGAACGTCCTTGTAAGCTGAAGATGAGGTGAATGAAGACATTTCTTCACTCTCCTCATCAAACTCAAAGACATTATTATCATATTCTTCTGTGGAAGGGGCATCACTATTCGAAAGGAAGCTGTCCGCTTGATTCATGGCCTCACTTTGGGCGTCAGCCTTAGAGGATTCACTGGGTGTCGTACAATGCGCCTCGTGGTCAGAATAGGCAGAGTCGAAGAGTCGTGCAATACATTGACTTGTACTGTCGTTGTCACCATCCTCATCCAAAAAGCATGTGAAGTTGCCTCTCCTTCGGTTGTTCGCGAAAAATAGTCCACAAAACAGGGCCTGCTTGCCTTTACCATCCTGCGCTGACCAAGGGCAAAAGTCTGCAGTCAATGTCAGCCTGACTGATTTGTTTATTTTGAATACATTGTCAAGGTGCAGAGAAGAGCTGTAGCTAGTGTGAGACTGGTAAGAACTTCCAAAATACTTTGAAAATGCGTACCAAGAGCAGTTGCTTGACGTTTGTCTTGACTCTGGATGAGACTGGCATTCACGTAAGACATTGCCGATGAAGAGGGTGTTATAATGCTCGCCCAGTTCATTGCGATGATGCTCGGTTCCCAAGAATTCGGTAAAGTAGAAAACACTGTAAGCACCAGTGTTGTGGTCATTAGCAGGGTGCCATATTAAAACGCGATGTGACTCCACATCAAATGGTGATCAGCGTGCTGCATAAGGGTCCCAATAAGAACTTTCATCCTCAGGATCAAACAAATAGCGTATCTTCGCAAAGGATGGGATGGTATCTGATGCAGTATCAGTGGATGCATCAACTGTCTCATTGGCAGAATTCTAAGGCAATAAAGCATTTGTTGAAAGATCTAGTAATTCTATTTCACTCAAATCATTTGCATTGTAAGTTCTTCGACTAACCTTGTCATCCTCTGAGACTGCGGTATTGGTGTAAGCAACAATCACTTCACTGCCTTTCTGATCCAACTTGCTCTTTGTCTCCATCACATTCCGCGACTCTCCCACCTCCCCTTCTTCGGTGGACAGACAACAGTTGTCGCGAGCCCACTCAAACTACGCGGCATTAGGTGGAAAGCGGCGTCCCTTCACAGGGAGACCAGCAAGCACACGCGTCGTCATCGTTGGCAGCTGTGCAAGATCACTGAGTATGCCGAAGGAATTGTTGGACGAGTCAAAATCGGGATGGTCGATGAGGTAGAGCATGGCTTTCACCAAGTCCAGTAGACTGTAGCAGCTGTGCATCAGGTAAGCCAAAAGGCGAAATCAGCCTCAAGACGGGCAACTAAGTCACTTCTTCCATCTTAATACAGTGTTTGGGACTGAAATTCTGGACTTTACATCTGTTTCTAGGGAGCTAAGTTAATAAAGCGGAACAAAAAGCGACACTTTTTCCATGCTCACATTTACAAGTTTTAATTGCGCACCGCCAAATTCATCCCATGAAACACATCTGCCAATATACCCAGTCATGCAGTGCTCGGAAATTTTGACTCAAAAAGTGTTGCTCACCTTTGCCAGTCGTCAAGAAGGCTCATGCATACAGAACCATACGAAGAGTCAATGTTGGGATGAAATATGGGTGAGTTGAAGGATACCTCAGGGCGGTCCCTGGGATATGAGGGAGAACACTTGATCTGAAATTAGGCACACACCAAGCAATGACACTTGCCAAACATTCTCAAAGCAACCTCAATGATATACAAAACAACGACAACGAGTGACCCGGTTCTAGAGTCTCAAGTGCTTTGCTAAGTCAATCACGGTTTACACAATTCAACTGAGAGGCTTAAGCACTGTGAAATGCCTACAACCAACTGTATGGAGTCAGCTCCTTTACATGTACAACAAAACTATACACTTATAATTGCCGTTCCTACCTAAATAATGAAACAGCCTACGCAACATGAGCAATTAAATATTCAGGTGAAATTCCACGCAAATACAAATAACACCAACATGCCAAGGAAATTTGCAGTCAGCAGGAAGCCTGCATGCGCATTGTAGCCGGATTTGGGGTGCAGAGCAACCTTAACTGTCATTTCTTCTACTCCGACTATGGATTCTTGGCCGTCGGTGGAGGCGTCAATTGTTCTGCAGAGCTGCTGCACGTCCTTCATGAATGTGCGCTGAGTTGCTGGATGTGTCATCTAGACGAAGTCAACAAAGCGAACCATTTTATTGGACCTAGACCGATCCAGAGATACTGCTACACATAGTAAATATCTATTAGATTGTTATTCTCTCCACAGATTTTTTTAAACACAGATCGAAATTAAGATGACTCCAATTCGACGACATGCCGACAGCCTGCATCCACTTCAGGTAAGACTGACCACTAAATGAAGGTGCTGTGCAATGAATAGTTTATAACTAAACTGTCCTCCCATGCCAAGACCACATAAATTTACAGATGAACTAAATGGAAGGAAGTTGAATAAACAATCCACCAGCCTGACACGGGTTCTCGCCCACACAAAATCTACAGATATCACCGAAGCAGCTCCACATTTTTCACCAAAGCAACCCAAATTGCGATTCAGATCCTGCAATCAAATTCAAATTTCTCCCCGTAGCCCCTTCTTTAAGAGCCTGTTTTAATAAGTTAAGCCTGATCGCTGTAATTGATGATCGTCATCACTCTGAATGTCAACATCACACACACATCTGGTCGCCAGCTTGCAATCCAGTTAACCACCTCCCTTATTCCGAAAGCCGTTTGTCCAACCATATGCCACAATTCCTTCCAGGTATCTAGTTCTCATCACTCCAGAACCCAATCTTCGTCGCCAGACCTTCCCAATCCAACGTCTAACGTTTGCTCACTCACACAAGTTGGGTGAGGGCAGAGGCTGGAGATGGGGGATAAACGGAAAGCAAATAAATGTCTTGAGAGGTGCATCGGGGACTAGGGAGACATGATGAGTCGCCAATTCCTGTGGCTTTGGCAAATATATTGGCGTGACTACTGCCACGTGGTTGGATAGCCCAAGGCCTCTCTGCACAATTCCTCAGCCATGTGGAGTTGATGAAATCGAAACACTATTAACAAATACAAAGCTTCAATATCCTGTGCGCTTATTAACTTCTGACCGAGAAAACAAATAAGTAATCTATCCTTGTAATAAGCATATGGTCTGATGTGCATCTCGCTTTACTAATAGAGCCCAGGTCATGGAATATTAGGATGCGTGAAATCGCACCTTAATGTTACGTACCATGCGTCGTACAATGTGGCTCCACAAAATTGCCACATGCATCACATTGATGTGCAAAAGTAGACTACAAAACCTCGACTTCTTCGAAATCTCTGGGGGAATTTGATTCCGCAATATATGATTCCCATTGTTATTTGATATACAAACGTCGGGCAGAATCAGGGCGATTAAAATGCCACTGCTTTGGAAATAGGAACGTTGAAATGGCCTGCTTAGGCCGAAAGGTAAAACGAGGGTGGAGGACTTGACCAGTCGACGTTTTAACGTTAAAATACAAAATCGGCCATACACGAAAAGACTTACAGTGTTCTTGTTATTCAGCAAAATGGAGCTGCAAAGTATGCTAGCCACGCACTTAAAATGTTTGGATTTAGAGCACCCAGACCATGCAGCAATGTGGTTTCAAGGTCACGACGATCCAATTGGAATTTAGCGACATTCTGATTCGCTACTCTGCCGTTAAGGTTACCAGAACAGATGCTTCACCTCAACGGCGGTTTGTTTTCGTTGTGGTTTTGCGGGTAGGATATTGGAAGACCACCAAGAAATAGCGCCATCCCAAGGTGTGTGCTGTGAAATTTGACAACCCTAAGCACATTTGTATAACAATCCATGTCTTCACAACATTCCATGCGGTTGTCAAACTCACTGACCTATTTCATCCGCGGCTGACATAATTGCCGTTATAATATTTCGTCATTGATAATAAACTAGTGCGCAACAGTCGTAGAGCAAATAATAGCAAAGATGGCAGAAATGTGGCAACAAGCAATGTTTGACATTTAGTGCACGAGGCATTTGCGCAATTGTCTACTTAATTAATGCAATATTTCGGTTTGTGCAAATCTACCCAGTGCTAGAGCCTAGTCGGATTCGCTGGGTGATGTGCTGCCACCAATAGCCGAGTCAGATGGAAAACAGAGAAAGAGGTCGAAGTAGATCAAAGCCTCTTCACTGCGCTTTGCGGTAGTGTATGTGAGTGTGCGCCTGCCGTGGATGACGCATGTGCGGACGGCCACTGTGAGTCACGACCGGTCTACCACACGTGACTCACGCTGGTCCTGGCCGAGGACATCACGTCAACTGAGAGCCAAGTCGCATGCGCGGTCGTGTCGGGCTACGCTTACCATTCTTGTTCAATGAATGAATCTGTGGCAGCGACAACAATACTGAATCAACCTATTGGTCTGTTTGTGTGACTGCGTCGAAATGGGGCTTTCGCGCATTATTGATGATGACCTTTAACCACTCTACTATTTGCCACCTCACTCCGAAATAGGTGCTAGACACTAAAACTATTGGGTATGTGGTTTATATCGAAGGCTGTTAGGACATTACTCGGCTTAGTCTTTCACATTCATCTTTGCATTCAAAGCTTTCCATCTCTATTTGCTTCCAAAGCCAGTGTTTCCTATAAAGGCGTTACCACATCAGCGCCTTGGAAGAACTAGAACGCATGAATAGACGTATAACTGAATTCTGCCCGAGTATTGCATTATGTGGCCTTCATAGCTCTAAAGAGGGCATTCCTAGCCAAAGTCCAGACGAGAATAAAATTGATGAGGACTCCGCTTACCAAATACCCATGGAACTAACAAAATAGCTTGATAACAGGAAAATTGTTTACCACTACGACTGAGGCGATTGAGGTTGCATCTACAAAAGTGAAATCCCTTCAAGTCAATTCGCTTTGTGATCCTTATTTAATGAAGCGAGAGTGACGTCCATCCTGTAATACTCATGTTCGTAAATGCACCTTTTGTGTGAGAGGCGTAACACACCTCTAATCTGCCTGATAAGAAGGTCAAACTCATCCCTATCAAAGTAATACTGTTTAAACCTACCAGATGCAGCAAAGACATTTTAAGACAATAGGTCCTCTAGTTTCGTGAACGATTGCGAGGAAGGGGAGGGAACGAAGAAAGCAGTGCCGTTTCACCCCGACGAATGCAAATGTACATGCAGATGTGATCCTCGAATGTGCACATGCATACAGACATGAAATACGAAAGCATTGCAAGACATTCCCACTCAATACTGTCTTCAGTGTGGATGTAAGGACCAAATTGGCACACAAGGCAGGAGGCTCATCTAGGTAGCTTCTTCACGCTACAAGATGCTGGACATTATTCAAATGAACCAGTACGAGACATTCAATTGCGAACCAGGTGAACTGGAGGAGGAGTGTGTCCTGGTTCTTTGCTTTTTAGGGACCGATCCTGGAAGCAGCATTATAGTACATCAAATTGCCTTAGGTAGTACCGAAAGCGTGAGCATGACAACTACGTTCGCCATTGGGCCATTACTTTAAGCGAGTCTACATCCACGTCAATGTCCTCCCATCTTTATGCAAAACCAGGATATGGTATTCGTTTCTGCCTTGGTGGTTACTAGAGTCGGCTGCCATTGCCATGGAGGTAGACTAGTGCTCTAAGAGGTCGAGATTCGGCAGAAAAGGCGGAAAGATAGGCGAACGAAAATCCTACTTTGCCTTTGACGACCACGAAAACAATTGCCTCATTATTATGACTAAAATAAAAAGTGAAGTTATGGATTAGGCCAGGATTTGAAGCTGGTGGACGGAAGGTAACGATGAGGAGAGTCCCTTGGGTGACGTCAGCTTCAACTTCCCGTGGACATCGCGCAGTGGATCAACTAAAATACCCAAAATCTCTCCTTACTAGATGAACCGATTCAAGTATCTGAGGAAGTAAGAAGCCAACTCTTTTGATCGTGCTATCTCTGCAAAGCGCTTCGCTACTCGTGAATTGGGAAGAAAGTTATGCGTTCGAAGGATATTTACGTTCAAACTTTTCTTTGTTGGAGACGGAATAGGCTGTGATACTGAACTTTGGAAGAGATTTAAGCAAATAGCTTGGAAGTTCAAACTTGAGGTGCTTTTTGGGGAGCGACTCGATGACTCCACCTTGATCGGCAAAGAGATTGCCATTGACGCACGTTCTCCACCCCGCCAGACATCCAGTTCCTCGATCTAGGCAGAGAGAACAGAAGGACTTATGATTCGGGGCAGAACAAAACGTGTTCCATACGAAATACGTAGACCGCTTCTTGACAGGCCAGAAGTCAATGGAAATCGGAATTTAGCAACCGAATTTTGGTAAAGTAAAAGCATTGTACGTATCGAACTTAGCATTGGGCCATGACAATTGAATCCTTGATTCATTAGTCTTTTATCCGGTCTATGTACTTATGCAAGCTAGTCTATTCAGTTGTGGAATTATAAAACCCAAGGCACATTCACATAGATGACCTCATGATGTCAGGATATGGCACACATTTTTTACTAAAAAAATAAACCGAATCAAAGGAACAGACAGCATAGTAAAGCATAAGTTCTATTCATTTACCGAATACAGATTTAGTAGTATTTACTTACCGTGTGTCTAGCAGAATCCTCATCGTAGATAATCACCAAGCATTCCCCCGTGACACTGTGCTTCAATACCACCACGAATGGTCCGTCACCGTCTGCAAGAACGTCGTGAACCTCCTTAGTCGATCTGGTAAAGAACAATTCGTGGAAAAATTATTCCAGAAGCAGTGCCAATCTGGATCAAATGAATGCCGATGGAGAGCATTAAGTCTTATTGCACCACACTGTGATAAAGCCTATTCCATCAGAAGACCTCATGACATCGCGGTGCCTGGATTACACCAGCATTGAGAAATCGGCTTGTTGAATTCTCCTAAATTTTTTTCTATCAAGCGTCTCTCCATATCATGTGTCAGGCAACAACTCCAAACAGGCGATTTTGAGCTTACCGTGGGGAGGCGGTAGCTAAGGCGAAAACTCTCTGATTGGCACAAAATCCACGATTGATTGGGTATATTTGTTTGCTTTACAATGTCGTTAAGATGATTACTCATTTGTGTTAGATGAGAAATAGCTTACTGTCTATCTTCAGGCTAGCGTTGGCAGACACTCCCTGCAAATTGAATTTGGTCTTCATTTCGGCTGCGATGTGATACTCAGCCTCATCGCTGTCAATTGTGACACATAGGCGTTCATTTGTCGTGCTAACAAGCCTCCGAGATTTTTCACTTCCAGCCCTTGGGATGGTCGCTGAGAAATTCACGAGGCCATTCGCTGCACAGTAATCCTTCACAGGCCAGTGGAGAGTCAATGTACTGCTCCATTGTTGATCGAGTCTTACACGTAAGTGGCGCGGGTCTGGCCATTTAATCGGTGCATCTTCAGAAGATGGACACAGCAAAACGCTGAGAAGGCTAACAACCACCGCACAGCTTTGCAACATGAGGAGAAGTGCGAGTCCATCGTAGCGAGTTGATTTAGATGCAAGCACGGATGTCGGACCAGTGATTATCTCCGAGTGCACACGGTGGTGACGGCAGGGTTGATTGCCATAAGTTTGGTGCTGCTAAGTGACGGATTAATCATCAATTAATGTTTTGCTGTGCATAGGGAGTTATGGTTAGTCGGCTTAAGGCAAGATAAATTGTGCTGTTGCATTCGAAACACACGTGGTGTTGTCTCAGAGAGGAGCAAATGAGTGTGATTTTTATCGCGTAATACCAGGGTAGAGGCGAATTCAAGGGTTTCTTTGGTGGAGGTTTTAGACACCGTTGGCCACAAATCAGCAACATTAAGTGCTGAAAAATCCTTTCAGTTGGATCAGCCTACTCTTGCAATGAGGTTTACTAGCTTTGAAAGCCAATTGCACGTGTTTACACGGCAAACTGTCCTGCCCCAATCGCATTTGGCTCGAGTGAATGCATTTACTTCTGCTTGTCGATGCAAGCCCATCCGGGATAATCTGTGCATTCATCAGGGCAGCATTTTATCTGCTAGACTTAACAGGCATTTAGCTGAAATCACTCTACTTATGAAGTAACAGTAGCAGTGTTTTCCAGCACTCAGATTCCACTGGTATCCTGCACCCTGTTCATGCTCTTCAGACAATTAAGAGTGGCAGGTGATTGCTTGTGGCCAATGAAGTTAGTGACTGGACGGCTGAGGATGAAGGGGGAGGAGGAAGGAAGTGCTGACAGCGTATAGTGGCCATTAGTTTGGTTTCCTCATTCGGCCTGTTGTAGGGGCGTTAGAAGCGAATTTTGAATGTTGGGGACCATTAAATATCGGGTCGAATGCAAGAGCAACTGCATTGGAGTGGGCAGCATTTATAGAGGAATCTCAAAAACGAGCCAAGAGTGTAAGGACACGCTAGTTCAGGAGCCCCAACGGTGTTTTCGTTCAAAACATGGTTTTCTTATGGTCACTAGAGACCATTATAAATTTTTAGATGTCTACGACTTTATTTTTTTGAACTGGAGCATTACCCGGAAATCAAAAAACGAATCAAGAGTTTAGAGAGACGCTTATTCAAGAGCCCCAACGATATTGACGTACAAAACATGGTTTTGTTACAAATGTCTTCTTTTGCGAACAATTCTTTACAGAGGGTAGTTTTCTTGGGAAAAAATGCACACGGGTTTCTTGATTCTCTTTATGTTGGACAGATGATTTGCCACGATTTCAGCAAGGGCGGTGAAATTAGACTATAAGTGTTAGCTTTTTCTCTTTGAAAATTATTTCAAATTTTAAAAGAAGGCTAGGTCAAAACTAAGAGGTGGGCTACTGCGCAATAATTGTATTCGTTTCTATGCTATAGAACGTAACCTGTACACGGGCCACTTCCTGTACGAATTCTTCACGACAGGGCATGGTTGCTTTTGATTTCTCTGTTCGATTCCAAAGGCAGTGGGTTCGCTGGATGAGCATAATATCAGAAATATGGTAGTTCAATCAATTAAAATATTTGCAGAATTGTTATTCTCAAATCCCGATGGGATCATGCTAGCGGCAAGCATTCACTCATCTCCGCTGCTACTACTTCTGTCTGACAACCTGGAACAGAGGTAGTTGTTAGCATAGATGGAGCAGCGGATGTCAGTGAACCTCTTTTTATTCCAAGACAGAGACTCTTCGCCCACCAATTCCTGTTTGCAGAGGCCCTAATTAGCTAAGTGGCACCAATTACATCTTCAAGTGGTGCTTGGCCGAACTCCGCCATTATTTATAATTCTAGACCATATGACAGAGCCAATGGAGCAGAGACAAGGTAGCCCCAAAACGTTCGTGTGATTACAAAACTAAATGAGGGATCTTGGTGAATTCCAACTACAACAGAATTTGCTGGAGGATCCTTGTGCGGATTTGGAGGTTGCTGCAGTCACTTAGTTGTCGTCACCCACATATCGAGCTTCGAAGGCCATTCGCGTGGCCTAATACGCAGCCACTGGAGTCGTAATGATTCCACACCCTTCTGTACAAATCTAAATTCGTCTAAATCCATTCCATTTTTGTACTCTCATTCGCCAATGCTCCCATTCTCCTCCATTTGTGTCTGTCTATGCTCATAGTGTTCGTTGTGCACCAATCCAAGTCCATTTGCAGTATAATCACATTCCTTCTCCGCCTACAACAAGGGATTATGGGGACTGCGGATGAAATCATGCACAAGCCGTATCCACCCTGTTCTCGGCAAGGTGAACTTTACTGGCGTTCCCACACGTGTGTGATTTGGTTGTCTTCTTCCCGTCTCTCTCCCATCCGGGGTCTCAGGTCTTACGGTTTACAATTATAATGCAGTTTTAAAGGTAAACAAACGTAGAATTCCATGTTTTTATAACTTTCCTTGCTTATCAAAAGAATTCCTCAGGACGGGATTTTGTGGACATTCAACCCCACTGGATGTGGTTGGAATTGACGTCTTTCTGTTCACAACTCCATTTGTGGCTACATGCAGAGAGAGCGATTGCTGTGCCTCCAACTTAGCAGTCTCAAATATTAAAAAATTCAATTAATGCACCAAAATTAAGTGCAATCGGGCCTTGTTTAAATGGCATAGGGTAACCCAAATGGTCCGCATGGCACTTTGCTTCAACTAAGTTTGGAGCTCTGTGTTCAATTTAGAGTCCAATGAAGTGCATTTAGCGTGCTGGTTGTGGAAGTAAATTGAATTGAACCCCCTTAAAACAATACTGCATGGTTTTTTGGCTAGCTAACTGCAAGGAACCAGAGCAACCGGTGTTAATCAACTGGAGATTGTAGCAGTAAAGTTGTCACGACTAGATGTTACAGCTTAGAATTTGACTTCCAGAATGCATTCTCCGACTCTGTAAGCTTTGTTATATGTTATATATTATATGTTATGTGTCCCTCGCATTCGCGGACAAATGCCAAAGAACGATTTCTGCCTTAACAAATCAAAGAATGGGGCTCTTTACACTGTGTTACCGGCTAAAACTGTTGTCATCCAAATGGGTAAAGGATTAGAATGCCCTTGATTCCGTATTCTTTCACTCTATGAGCAACAAAATAGACCTTAGAATTGTATCAACATCAGATTTACCAGTTTACAGAAGATTACTGTAAAGCCGTTTGAGAGCGCCCTTTTATGAATTGCAGTGGACTTTAAAAAGAATCAGGGCGTGTATTTATTAAAGGTTACTCCAAATATATCCCTTAATGGGGATTGGTGGAAGGGATGAGGGTAGGAAGAGGAGCCAAACCATTGATATATACCAGTGAAACGAGTCCAATTATGAAAAGTACGAAATTTTACTCCCCTGAATTCTCACAAAACTGGCAGTCGACGTACAGTTTGAGTGAATTTCCAAAGCTCGTTTTTGCCCTTTTGTTATTGCTGTTGTTGTTGGGATTGTTGACCAAGTTACAGTTGCTCCCAGTTTTGGTGTGGGATTGGCTATCCCCTTCCTGTGCGCCTCCTGACTACCTTTCGTGCTCTGCCCCTGTCACCGGTTTTGGGCATTGAGACTACGCCAGTGGCCTAATCGTGCGCAACAGTGGGTTCAGCAATCTAGAATAAATTTAATTTCGATGCGTTTTACCGGACATTTGAGATTTGCTTACGTCTGGTCGCAACGCATGCTTCCAGGCAAATAACAGGCTGCAGAAGGGCATTCTACTGTTGATTTGACTAATGTGATTTGTCAGGGTGACAAGACTTAGTGCCTAAGAAGTCTTATGTGAGACGTTGTGGGCAAACAGACCATATCCATACTACCCGACACAAGGCAGCATTGAAGTGGCGTGGGGGACTTGGACAAGTTAGCTGTGCCAGTTGCGAAAGCTTATCACATGGGTAACCAACATCAGGCATGGTCTCTAGCGGGTGGATTGTGAGATGGAGTTCACACCACCGTGATACACAAACACCTCTTAAAACAGGGCACAAAAGACCAAGGTACTAGAAATTGCACGCCAGTAGATGGTTGGATTGGTGCTTTGAAACTCCTGGGGACCTCTACAATGCATGCGATCGTTTGCACGTGGGAATCACTAAACATAGACATGAAGCGCTTGATCAACACAGTGTTTTCTTTAACCCCATTCCAGCCCTTCACATAAGTGCGGCACTGAGAACATACTGTGCTGGCCGATTCTGCCGCTAGTCAAGCATCTCCGCCTTAAAAGTCGAGGTTGCTGAACCTTTGAACTGGAGACCACTCTCGTGCTACTTGTTTCCTGTCATACGGACAAGGCAGAAAGGCGTGACTCGAGAAGGCAGTAGGGAGCAAAGCACTTACTACTGCTAGGAGCCACTGTAAAAGAACAAAGGCGATGTCTTTGTGGTCATGGTCACTTCCATCGTCATCCTCACCGAGCTCTAAGTGGTCAACACCATCAGTTGATAATCACGCCAGACACTTAAGTGATCACACACAGAGTGGGTGAAGTAGAAAATGAGTGTGATGGATAGAAGGCTAATGTTGTAGTTGGTCCCTTTAATAATAAACAATGGAATGTCGCACAAAATAGCAAAAATTGGCCAAACTTGTTTGAGGGGCATTTTTCAATCTATGGATTCCCATGATTTAATTATCTTGCATTGTTAGCTTTAAAAAAGTCATAACTCGCTGAATATAATGTGATCTTTGCATTTCGGAAGCAAAAGCCACCCATTAGAGGGTTAGTAGCTTGGATCACCACGATTCTCCATTTATTTAATCACCCATGATTTTGCTCCCTTGTGAGTACATTTACGAACGAGTAGAAATGATGGAATTATCGAAACCGGTGGAGGGTCGAAGACCTAGTTTCTGCTGACTTGCAAATACTTATGCAGGAGTGAGCAGATTCTGCTTCAGCTGCCTTTTTCCCTACATAAGTCTCGGTCTTGTATAACCCTGCATCAACCTGATGTCGGCTGCTCTAATGCGTGCTTCCTTGGCTATTCTCACTCATGACCTCCAACCTGTCACAGTCCAATTGCTTTGAGGCCAAATGTAAGGGGACTAGAGCCACTGTCACGAAGATGACATGGCACAAGGCCGTTTTCAGCCTCGTTTCATAACCCTAGTGCTTTGCATTTGCGGTAGACCCCATGTCCCTGAGCCGTGCTACAAATAGAAACCATTTAAATGGGAAAAAAATATAGTTCACAGTAGGACTGCTCCATTTCAATCAGCAGCGCTTAAAGCACAAGTAGACTAATATTCCACCTTGCTCCTCTCAAAGACCTTCGTATGATTCATAACACTGATTCTCTGCTCTGGGGCAACAACAGCACTGGTACAAATCGTCTGCAAACACCAGAACTGTAACACATTCACCTCGGTTCCATGGAAGGTCATGCCGAAATGTGCACAATTCTTATTCTGCTTCCTCTCATTTACTCATCAATTTAGCTTTGATGAAGCTATCGCTCAGAGATGCGTGTCTAATAAATGCAGACGATCAATTAGTTCTCTCCGCAAACCCTATTTTTGCTACCGACCAATTGTGCCTTTCATCCGCTCAGTTTTAAACTCCTCCATGTGTGATTGTGGTGAGGCAACATAGCAGTCGGTTCTGAGCTTGGCGCTGACAACGTCCACCCACGCGCACGCACAAACATAGTGGATGAACTTCGCCTGTGCTCATTCCTTTCGTAGCATCAACAACCAAGAGACGTGTTCTTCATCCGCCCCCCATTTTCTCCTCACGCGTAGCCACCCGATGGCTGAGAGAGAACAGCAAGTTGCAATGCAGCCCCAAATCTACTGTGGGAGAAACACGACCACGAAGTAGGCTTGATCAGCGTTTCTCAATGAGTACACCAGATCTAGAGCAACAACTCACGCGCCAATGACGCGCAAACGCATTTCCTCTCAAAGTATGGTCCAAAACCACGAAGATTGATAATTCACAGCAGCCTTTCCATGCCAAACGGATAATTATATTCATGCTACCTCCAGCGTATTTAAATCCTCTAATCTGTTTTGGTAGTCGAGGGGCAGGATGCAGGCTGTGCCCAATAAAGGAGAAGCGTTAACGACGCGCCGGAAAAGGAAAAGGAAAAGGAAAAATGAGTGTTGCAAATAAATAACTGAGCAAAATTAGTCTATTAGGGAGGAGGCAAATAGTATGTTCATGGGTGTGGTGAGAGTACTCGCAAAGAAGATGGATTCAATTCAGCGGACAATTGAACAGTTTCGCTAAGCCAACGCTACAGGTGATGCGGAAGGAAGAAACTACAACTGGTCTCAGCTAAAGTCCTCTATCAGTAGTACTTGCAGCTCTTGTGATCTTCACAGCACACTCGAGGCTACTTCCCTTCGGCATTGATGATGATGTGCTCTCCTTGAACTTTGAACAGGCTTTAGATCACATTCATCGGCACTGGTTGTAAGGACAACCATAAAGACCAAATGCCATTTCATGGCTCATTTATATGCAAAATCTTATCGATGTTACCATATTGAACAATAATATTCTTGCGATTTTTGTTGAGTAGTTCCCGCCATTAGTTGGTTCAAAGTCGGATTGATGATAGAGATACTGGCCACCGTCTTAATGCAAAGTGCGGAGATCACAGCATAGGATATGTGCACGTGAGTTTCCAAAAGTGGTCTTTCATCATCACAGACTTTTGCATTTAAAGAGGGCGCCCTATAACAGGACCACTCCCTCCTGCCAGCTCTACAGTTTTCGTCAGCTAAGGCAGCTCGGTGGTTGATTCGCGGTGTCTCCATCTCCAATTGCGTCAATCACAAATGCCACACGACTAATCCTTAAAGAAGCCTCGACAGTAGACTTGCAGTTGGGTCTAACCCAATTGGCTGAGCAGGTTCTATTAAGACAATTTTACCCTACATTTCAACAATATGGGTGCTTGAGGCACTAGAAAGTTGGTGGAGGAGAGCACGGTGCATAAAATAAGACCACAGGAATTGATCGCCTGGCCGACTAATTGACTGACTAGCTTTTCGATAGACTGGTCGATTGTCCGACCAGCCAACCGAGAACCGACATTCCGACCAAATGACTGACTGATGGCCCATACCTGTACAATAGGGATGAAGATGCAGTGAAAGCAGTGTTCATTAGCATACTGTCCAAGAAATTTGGAAAGTAGGTATTCCATGCAACTCCTTCACCTAGTTTTCACATCGCCTGAAGTAGGTTCCTATGGTTTAGTTTTTGCTGAAGTTTACTTAATTTGCAATGATGTGATTTTGTAGATGATTCTTGTTTTATGATGGAAAGTGCATGCAAGCTACTTGCTCCAACCGACTCTCAACGACAGCTTGTGCATGTGTGTGCTTTAGACGGCTCCATAAACTGTCACTAACCACTACACGAACAAATGCACAAATTCGCATGAAGAACCCAAGGCAATCTCAGCGATTGCTTCTCCCTAATAGCCAAAGTGGGTCCTAACTGCTTAGCTTTAAGAGAAATTTCGAACTAGCACGGTTCATGTCTCTCCCATTTGCTTTAAACCCGAGTTGATGCAACTTGACAAAGCAGAGTGGAAGATGGGAACTAAGGCTGAAGCATTCATCTGGACACTGCAATGAAACGTTAACGTAGAACAGGACGACTAGAGTTTGACAATGGCGACTGGTGCTAATTCAGGAAAACCCTTGAGAAATCGGCACAAAAGTATTTTGCCCTGTGAGTTTACTTTCACAAGCCTTACAACCTGACCCCTTGAATTAGTGATAGCCCTCATTTTTTTAGTGGTTGAGAATGGTTGCCTGGCCATCAGCATTCTTTTGAGGGCACAATAACCGGCATACTAAGAAATTCACGGCTATATATGTGAAGTCGGAAGCAGATGTTAAAAGAAATGAGTTTGCTTACCAGGAGACCGCTTCCAATGCTACTTACACGCCATGCCTGGTTGGGCCCGAGAAACCGAAGCGATGTGGCAAAGCAGGTTGTTGCTCAACTATTGAAGAAGAAGGGTTTCCTGTTGAAAGGATTTTACCTCAGTTTCCAGTTGACCGAAACCGCTTAAAGCTGACAGATAAGCATGCGCTGGCTGATCTCTCTTCACATGATGTCGGTGACCTTAATGCCCCACATATCGCCCATAATGCAGTGTCTGATTATGTTAATGCTAGTCTCACCCTCCACCCCACTCCAAGAACCCACCCATCAAAGTCAGTCGAAATTAGGCCTGGTGGATGCAACTTTTGGACAAGCAATTAAGACTTGATTAAAGGAAAGATCATAGACGAAGCCCATATCTCTCAGTTCAGCATAGCTATTTGCTATTTAGCATTTTCGGAGTCCTGGAAGCTCTTACAACTTTTACAAGACACATTCACTACCACCTTCCTGCAGATGTACTTACCAGCTTGACTACTAACATCCCAATAGATAGCTTTTGTGCCGAAAGTGCTTGTGCTGCTCTCTATTCGTCAGGACATGACATGCCTGGAGTTCGCAATGTAGCAAACAAGTTTCGTGGAAGTCTAATGGCTGTTGAAATTCCCTCAAACCATATCGCTTGCTCTCGCGGTTAGACAGACCATGTATTACCATTTCATGCAACATTCCGCCACTCTATTTAGTGAAGAGTCATTCCATGATGGACTTGGTTTCTATCGAACTCAATTAAACTTTCCTTCACTTCGTGTGTGATCAAGTGAATGTCTGACTGAACATTAAATAAAGGTCGTGGTCAATTAAAGCTAAGAGAGGCTTAGGATTGAAGTAGCCGTAACCGTGAAAACATCAAATTTGTCCTCTTATGCTTTCGCGCTTCCCCTGCACTTTGTCTTCAATCCTCTGAGTGTGAATGCCCTTTGCCGTTGCCTCCAGGTGGTTCGCCATTCACTGTGCCGTTGTAGGATTTCGGGCCGCCTAGTCGGAAAGCAAAAGGTTGAATACTTATAAATCAACTCGGCTACCAATGGACATGCAGTGCTCTGTTGGAGTTCTGAGAAGTCGTATATTCCACGCAGCGATGGCGCTGGTATCGCTAGTTGTTTGTTTAATGGTGGTAGCAGCAGTGCTTTTCAACTCACACCTTCTGCATTTTACACCAACAAGGGGCTGGACAGTGAATTGCATTGTTTTGACTACTAGCTCTAGCAGACGAAGCGCATTTGATAATTCCTCATTGGGAAACACTGGAGGTAGACATGCTTTATCGTCTTTATTATTCGGTAATTAGAATCCCAATGCCGAGACATTCACCGATTGACACCAGAACGGGCATACCTCTTTCGCCCAATCTCCAGATGGAAGGGTGTGTCGACATCCCGCGAGTTAAGACCCACAACTAGGGCCCAGTTAATTAATTCTAACCAGTTTCAATTGTTTTGGAGAGCTGTTGTAAGGTGCACTGAAAGCGGAAGCGGGTACCACAAAGCACACATGTTGCAAAGTGCTATCGAGGGAGGATACGCAAAAGAAGGCAAAATGATGTCACTGTTTGGAAATCATGATCTACGCGACAAACCCTGATTAAGGTGAGAAGTGTTCCATCTGCCTATTAAAATTGTTCCTCGATGAAAACTGAGTAAATGCATATTTTCTGTAAGATTTTTTAGGCAAAACAAGTAATTTTGTGCCATCTCTCGTCCATCGAATGGTAGGTTTGATAATCATTCCTTTCAATGAAAATAGGATTTAGTGGGGCATGCGTAAAAGTTACTGCCTTTACTACATTCTGTGAATTGCACGACAGGCTTACCTTTCCTTTGGTCTGTCAGAACACATTGCCACCGTATGGCACGGATTGTGACGTGTCTCCGAAGTGCCAAATTCACCATCGAATTGCGGGTCGTCTTCCTGCCGATCCTTCACTAGACACATTGACCGATGAAATTTTCGCTTTTGGACGCTTTACAACTAGTGTCGCGGGGGCCTCAGCTAATAGCTGTCGAGGAATGATGAGTCCTCACCTCCCATCTGTGAGTGATAGAGTCTGGTGGAGATGATGGAGTGAATATTGCATGTCGACTTTCTCCCTATCTTTAGGTACAATCCAAATCTGCATCACCACAAGAAGAACACGCGATGGCCCACCCATGTGCCTGACAGTGAAGTGATTCGATAAGGCAGTAGGGGGCAGAGCACCTGCTGCTGAAACCCACTGCACTGCACAAAGATGACCCAATGACTCACCATCAGCTATATTTAATCTGGACAACACAGCTACCGCCTATCAGCCATTCCCATCCACTCTCGATGCCAGAGTGTGGTTCATATCCACTCTTAACCTAACACCATCAATTAGCTCAGCACCAACTGCAGTCAGTGCTGCACAGCCTGCTTTAACGACAGTAGAGATTGGTTAGATGGTACGGCGGCACATTCTGCAGAAGTGCGAAGTGGAGCGGCTTCTTACGGTCATTTGACAATAAGTTCATTTTATATCACCTCCAGTTCTGGTAAGTAGCTTCTGCAGTTTCTATTTCCCTAAGATTTTCAAAAAGATGAAAGGTGACGTTATACTTCCTTTCCCTTCACCTTCTGATTCAACATAAACTTGACTTCTTCTCTCATGAGATAGAGTTTAAAGTTAGGGATGGAGCGAGTAGTATAAAGGAGATGGCGTTAAAGATCTACTAGGACTTTGGTACGAAAACGGCCATTTTGGTGCGGAAGGGGTACATCGATGACATTTGCAACGCCTTCTTCGAGGCTGCAGTCGTACTCATGTACAACTTGGGTGATCTCTGCGAACAGCAAGAAGCAAGGACATCGTTGGCTACTAACTATGCACGCATGGGATCAACACCAACAAAGCTGGGTCCACTTAAGTGTTGCTTAGGCGCGTATTGCCTCCCCTGCTAGAAGTAAACCGTTTGGTAAAAGAGGTGATTTGCGACAAGATCATTAAGCCATCAAAGCCGATATGGCTTTCCTCTTCCGCTTTACTTAAGAAGGATGACTGCGGTCCACGTTCTTACAACAAATTGAGGAAGCTGAACGTGGTACAAAAACAGGAGGTGTTGTCGTTGCTCTCAGACTATGCCTTTCTGCACTGGCTAAACCGATCAAATTGGCTTGTCAGCCTAGATTTAGGATCAGGATGCTGGTATGTAGAAGAGCCTGATACGAGCAGAGGGTGGGTAGACTTTACATTGATAAACAAGCTTTATAAATTTCGGATAAAGTCTTTAGACTCTGCAATGCAGTGCCCATCTTTCAACATCTGATTCGTGCCACATTCCCCAAATATTGCGTAAATTTTACCTGATGGTTTTACTTTGTTAGGGATATTTGCAAGCATAGCTCTAGTTTACGATTTAAGTTGGATGACCTGCAGTGACCCGTTGGTGTCTGGAAGCTAACAGTGCCATAAACCAGGTGCACGCGGCATTGTAATCTTTGGCGGGTTTACATAGGCGTTTGATAAAGGGTATTTCTAAGATCGCACCCCGCTGCACAGACTGAGAGGAGAACAATCAAAGGGGGAGAATCACTTGAGAGAAACTAAGCATGATTGGGTGTGTCGAGCATTATTCGACTTTGAATAGATTTGGTCCACCCTTTGCGCTAAGTGCTCACGTTTGCGATGGAGCTGTGAGTGATTTACTCTTTGAAGGGCGCAAAGAAGGGAGAAAACACGTTATTGCGCGTGCAGTTATCGTGAGCCGTTCGCCACCTTCAAAATGTTTCGACACTTCAGACAGTGTCTACAGTGCGAGCAGGTCCTTAGGCGCTCATTTTATTAAAATTAATAAAGAAATTATATTTAGCTGTTCGTTAGTACGAGGGACCGCAGTAAATCGATGTCCCTGTGGATTACAGTAGATAATAGGGACCAGGCATAGTAATGCGGGAGCTCTGCCTTGCAGACGGGTTGCAGCTAAACTAAATGATGATTTGGTGAATAGCTCAATCTAATAGGAGTCCACTCGGCATGGTCGGAGAAGTAGACGGAACAATAATGCTGAAGCGGTTGTTCCTTACAACTTCGTCCAAATGCAAAGTGAATGCAATGACCTCCTTGACTAAAATGGGCGGAAATTGTCAGCATTGTTGACATAGGGTGAAATGGTGGGGGTCCGAAGCACTTAGTGGTCCAGCATCAATAACGCAAGCAGGTGTCCCTGTGGTACATGACAAACAGGCCACTTGGGCGAATTGAAGATACCAGGAGCTGCAAAGAAGTGATATAGGTGGTCTGCATTCATTCCCAAACTACGTTATTTCGGCCAAACTCTCGTCATTTGCAGCATTGGTGGTGCAACGTCAACTCACACACACACAGAAAACTCAGGAGAAAGCTCGGGTATTGACATAATGCGCCCACTAATCAAGACGATAAATACATTTCGTTTATGATGGAGTAATTCAAGAAAGCAGCTGAGGCAGAACTCGCGAAGACACAAAATACCAAGACGGTCGCTTGAGTTGCCATCTGTCACTAACATTGTCAACATGGAGTGCCATAAGTGGAACACACATACCAAGCAACAAATTATGAAATTCGACCCTTTACTTAACCTCGAGGGACATTCTGGGATTGTAAATACACACACAGGCCTGGATCAAAGGTAAGGCAATGAGTACAACTAGAAGATTTTATTTTGTCCGATATTTAGGGTGCTTGAGAGGACGTTCGAAAGCACTGAGAGACTACTGGTTCGGCTCAGTTGTCAGACCACGGGACTAGAACACCAAGGTGAGTCTTATTTTTGAACTTCAACTAGTTTTATTTAACCTGTCATTCGCGTTGTTTTCACTCTTCTTGGCGCATTCAGCATTCGCTCGTTGCTCTAAAGTTGAATTAAAGGTTTTCAAAGGGGAAGAACATTAAAAGGCTCCGCTGTCGCTCCTCCCTGCAGTAGCATGGGTGCCAAATATGGCCACCGGTCTCTCTAGCCTCTTTCTGCGTTGTCTCTACACACTTTCTTAGCACCACAACCACAAATAAATGCCTCTAACAACCCCTCCACAAATTACCTATCACGAACCAGACAGCGTAGCTGATTCATACTGACTCCTTTACAGCATGCAACGCGTAGCAGTGAGCGCACTGATATTGCAGAGTAACATGCCTTCAACAATTACTGAGGGATCGCCTCTTCATTTCTTACAGCTTCATTCTGCAATTAGATGAGATGGCAAGCTTTTGACACGGTTAGTCATATTGACAAAGAATTTGGCCAAATTAGCAAACTTGTGGTTTTAGTCGCTCATGGCCTTTAGGCACTCTTTGTCAAAGTTAATATAAGTAACTCGGTCACAAAAAGCAGGCATTTGGACCGACTAATCGGGGTTAAGCAGATGCACGCAAGCGGCCAAATCACACAGTCCAGTTCTTTCACACGAGTGTAGAACTCGTGCCTTGTTTCCGCCACTCGACATAATTAACACGCTGCACAAAGAAATATTTCCAAATTTTGTTGTAGTAAAATAATCTAGATGACTTAAGGGGTGGTTCGCAGACAAATTACTCATTAAAACAGAACAAAAAATATTTCCCCAGATCGTTTTAAAATCTTCGTCCAAACTGCAAGACAAACCATAAAATGCATTGTTTTCACTTTTAGACACTGATGAATGTCTCACGATGCTCCCGTAGTAAATCTACTGTTGGATTGGTTTTAGAATAAGTGACAGCGCTAGGTTGTGTGTCTTCAAACGTGGAGCGGGATATTAGCTCAGGCCCGGCATTCCCCTTTACTCAGACGTTTGGTTTTAATAAATTGACTAGGCAATAACACCTCCTGCTTGATAAATATTGTAACTACGTCAAGTAGTGAAAATTTCTTTTCCCTTCAATAGGTTGTCAAATCGATTGCGTGCAAGATACCGATACCTTTGTAGCGGTAAAACTGCTTGGGGTGGTGTGGTAAAGGTTAATTCCCACGCTTAATTTGCTTTTTAATAAAAAAATATTAAAGCCCAAGAGTAGAGTTTCTACCCCATCACTTCTAAAAATCTTGTCTGTCAATGCCCTTGTTTACTTTTCGCTGACTGCCTAAAATTTGTTATCTTCCGTATTTGCGAAGGGATATCAAGTTAAGACAGACAAAGCACATGAGCCTGGTTTACTCAAAACTCACCCTTGGTACCAGTGACGGTAGATGCATGTCTGCACCGTAATAAGAGTGAGTTCTCAGTCCTGCTTGCATATAAAATGGTTCTGAGAAAGGAGAATGCGTAGGTCTAAGTTAGGCTGGTCAGCGAGGAAAAAACAGCTTGGCATTTTGCTTAGAGGTTTCTAATCATGTTTTTGAAGAAGATGCCCTGCCATCTATTGTCTCCACCTGCATTTTACTGGTCCTGCGACCGGCATCTCTGGATCTTTTCGAGTAAATAGCTCATCGTAAAACTACATGAGGAAGTAAGCCGCACCGCCTATGTAGCAGACTTTAAACGATCGAAGAGTGCTTTAAGTCGCTGGCAGTGGTTTCATAACCACCACTTCTGCTAAAGATTTGAGATGTAACGAATCAATGAATCTGCGGGACGGATCAAACATCCATAGGCTTGCACTCACTTCGCTTACTTTGAAACTCACAACGTTGCAATGTGGACCACAATTGCCATGCTACCAATATCCAGGTTAAAAAAACCAAATGCTGAAATTGCTTAAAGCAATCTGGAGTGGATTTTAAAGTCCTAAGTAAGGTGTCCAAAAGCAAACGTGTAAGGCGAACTAAGTAAATCGAGTATCTGCTTGGGGCTGGTTAACCACGATTGCAAAATTTGCATGCACAGATTGCAAAACGTGGCAGACTAATCCCATTTGAAACACTGTATGCTCATGGGCAGTCGCACACTCGTTTCTAAGTGTCATTCAATAGTGCTTAAATTGTCATGTCACATCGCAGTTCGCGGCGCTTAGCCATGTAGGAGTGCGGTAGGACACCGAGAAGAATCATAATCAGCGCGCCATGTTTTAATTAAACGACCAGTCCCCTGTGTGATCGTAGTGCGCTCAAGCAAACGTCGGTAGTCCAACAAATTGTATCTAAGAAAAGGATTTGGTAATACTTGAGAGAAATGATATATTGTTTGTATAACGGCTGTACTCTAGTCGAAGCACGTTGCAAACGGGTCATAATTTGACAATCTTTAGCATATGAGATCATATTCAACGAGCACGAAGTAAAAGAAAGCTTGGCTATAAGTGGCGAGGGAGCCACAATTGCATTCATAGCAGGCTTTCAGCGTTAACGAGTCCCCAAGTAGAGGAATAATACATTCACATGCATGCGGATCTCGGTGCACCCTCTACACAACAGCTAAATCAAAAGCGAAACGAAAGCTAGCTCATAATCTCACCACGCGAATTCGCACCGAACTTCATCCTTGTGCATCCTGGTGCTTACAAGCGTGGTATTTGTTTGTGGGATAGCCCACAGAAATTAACACCCAATAGCCTTTATTTTATGAATTCAGACGTCGCCTTGCAGGTCAAGGGCATGATGCTGATAGGCTATTGAGTATGCATGTAATTCTTACAAATGCGTCAGGGATCGCTAACGCAGATAACCATGGATTGAAGGTGGCTTTTTCATTCTATTTCATCCTGTTGGCTGCCTGCTTTTTGGCTAAGGGGCCCAGAGGGGACCGTGGTAGGGTATCTTCTGCCGTTTATCCCTGACCACCATACAGGAAGAATTGACTGGCAAGTGTTAGTACTCATTGCATTTGCAAATATTTTTCGTTGCTTTTTCGCTTAACTTAAAAACTATAATATAAGAGTTTTCACACGGCTGCGTCTACCAAATTCGAATACCTCATGTTCCTTCGTTTTGATCTACTGTTTTGACCCACGTCTTACCTACTGGCATTCCCTAAATAATTGCTTCCACATTGCACGTGCGAACCTGATTGAGCTCACAATAAATAGTGCTGCCACGTCATCAGCAACATCGTATCCAAATCGAATTTGGAACACCAAGAAAAATCCTTGATTTCATTTCCTATCTATTGTTTCCACTTTCCGCAATTGATGCCAACTTTTACTGGATATCTTTCATGGGGCATGGCTACAAACACTTTGCTTATTTTGTAGCTGCTAGTGTCATCACGGGAATAAGTGACAATGCCGAAAATGAGGTGGACGACTGAGTTAACTGAAGATAGAAGTTGGGTCCATGGGGGCTTAAGCATGAGGTCGCCACTCCAGTAGGGTTTAGCTCATTGATATTGCGCCCACCCTTGCAAGATGCTGCTGTTGACTTCATTGGTGAACAGAGACAGCACTGTGAATACTAGCCTCTTCAAAGTTAGTGAAGTCAACGATTTCCACGAGACCAGACAGTGGGTCTAACGGCTGAGAATATGTGTGAAATGTGCATTTGTACTTTGTGTAGTGCAGCGTTTGGTAATATTCACTTGCATTAGGACTCAAATCCAACTTATTTGCAGATGTCTTAAACGTGTTGATGCGGAGAAGGAACAAATCAACCTCAGCACTGGCTTTATCCCATCTCACGGCCCCAAACACGCTCCATGAACTAGCATCGGTGCTTTTGCCACAGTTTCCGTCTCTATTAAGACATGCGTTTATAGTCATGCCAATTTTAGAACAAACGCAACAATCCGAGTCATGCTTTCCTTCAGTTAGCCTTTTGATGTACACCGCATAAACGGGCAAATATGGAGGTCTACTCTGAGTAAGAGTCGATTAGCTAAGTCACGTGAGACACTTGTTCTTGATTTCGACCGCAACAAATAAAGCAGTATTGCAGAATGAGAAAGTGGATTTCTATTCACAGCATATCAGCTGCGTACTTGCGATTGGGAATGCTGCATTCAAATTTAAATTAGATTTTGAAAATAATCGCAACTAGGGTGGAAGAGAGAAGTTAGATGTTGCGTCTTGAAGGCATGAACATCATGGGTTCCTTTCAGTCACTGCTGCTATTGCCATTTCAAGCTTTTGCGTTTTCGTGTTAGGTTTGAAAACCAGCTCAAAACAATCTTACCAAGCATTGCCAATTTACTTTTTTTTAGAACTGAAGATGACGGAAGAAAGAAGAAGGCAGCGACCTCACATGGGTCCCCGGACCCACCACTAATGTGGGGTGTATCAAGGCTAGCTGAAATCCACGCAGACTAAGCTGATGCGATCCGCCTACTGCTTCTTTATGCACGTTTACCAGAGCTAAACGAAAGGATGTGTCTTACTGCGGGCTGCTCAGTCCCTTAGACAGAAAGAAGACTGCTAACCAAATGAGACAGAATTAAGACGCCATCTTCAATGCAACAATTTATTACTACATTTGGCCTAATATCCACTTCTAAATGCGTGCATCAAGTCTGCCATGGGTCGTTTGACAATTAGAAAATTGGAAATAAAGCGATGCGTAGATCTCGTGCTTATAATTTATTTGACGCTGAAGCGACAATAATCGACGCACAGTACTCATCGACATCAATTACGTGACCCTAGACAGGTAGACTGACATGTGTATATGTGTCTCTAGGGATGAGACATGAGATTCCATGGTGTGGCTCCGCTTTACGCATAGCTCCTTAGATGTTAGGTCGCTTGACAGTAAGAACAGACATGGATTGGTGCATTCAACCACAGTCAAATGATGTTTTAATTGCATTGGAACAATGTGTCCCGAAGGACTGATTGGCATATTGCAAAAGGCTGTTGCATATAGCATTGCGCCTACTGGTTGTCAAAGGGTCTCCTTGTATCATGTCTATTTTACCATGTTTGGATGGGTTGGTGCCTAAAAACGCTGGTGATACATGTGCAATTGTGCAATTCTGCAAGCACGGAAACTTGAACATTGGCTACTCCACCCATCCAACTTGACGCCTAGAACGAAGAGTGGTATTGGACATCACCTTGTGCCTAATAAATTTAGATACTTCGTGCAATGTCCACAGATGAAATTTAGGTAAATACTGGGGCGTAAGCAAGTTCACGGATCGCTACATTATTACGTTATCCGACATTGAGATGAGGTTGTCCGTAATCCTAAGTTGCACCATTGGGTAATCTGACCTATGAGTGTGTAGCTACTCCTCTCCCATAGTTCGCTGATGCGTAATTGATGTTGGAAAGAGGTGTAACCCCACAACTGAGGCGTGAACACAAATTCTGACCATGCCTCCTGGTCCCCACCTTTACCTGCTCCAGCAACCAAAGCCACAGTGTAAAGACATTTGAAACTAGAATCAGCTATGGTCTCGAATCTGAACACACCCGGCATCGAAGTGCCAGCACTGCTCTCTGCCTAGCCTTGATTCTGACGTCAACCAAAGTTAAACTTGATTTGGTCCGATATTCAGGACCGCGAGGTGACGCGTTTTTACCATGGAATTGACGCAGACTTCTGTGCAGTGTCGATTCTATCATCACTAAAGGCCGTTCTGGCGCATTCGACTGCTCGTGCTTGTAAATGAAGTGGATCAATTGCCTGCAAAAGTAAGTGAACGGATGGTGGCACTTGTTGTTTTTCATTTCTGTATGAAATGCAGCAATCGACCCGCCTTAGTCTACCGCTTGGCCTCATCCTCTTGCTTTTGTCCTGGCCAGTTAGTCCCGAGGGGTGAGGTGTCATAGGCACTAATTCTGCCTCCGTGTGTGTGCATGTGTGCAGCATTATCGAAAAAAATGACGAGGGTGGCAAGTTGATGGGGTGGGTGTGCATTCATCAATGCACCTTGGAAGTGTTGTTACCAGTTGAATGCGTTGTGCGTTGAGGAAACATGACTTGGCTTCCGCGCATGTCTGAGGGAGAAAGGGATGTAGTTATCACCTTCATTAAGAATGCCCTTGCAATCACTAATCTGATTTCTCATTTATTTCTAACCGCCATCATATATGTGCGACGCACAAACTTATTTATTTCTGCTCCCCATGGCTACTACCGGAGTAAAGCTAGCAGACTTATCTCACTCCTTACCTCACTCCCACACTACCTTCCTGCTGTCCTCTCCCTTCTACCTTCTCTCTTTTACTTGATTGGTCCGTTTAGCAACAGACATCCTCCTTCTATCCCTCCTCGTCTTTATTTTTTTCACTTCATCTAGTCAATTTACTAAGAAGTTTCCACTATCTTTCTACGAAAAATTCAACACGTATGCTTGCAACTCTGCAAAATCGGTTTGGAATTGACTAACTGCTATTGAGGCAATTAGATTCGTTGTGAACTAAAATATTTCCAAAATTAAAAGCTTAAATGCAATAATAGGATGACGAAACCCACAAACTAACGCTTTCAACTTTCTTAAACCAAGATGCGTGAGCATCTGTTTAACCCCCTTACTGAGGTAAGTTCTGATGCTACTTGCTTCTCCTAGCACCTGCACTGTTTACCAGGGATACAGTCAAAACATGGTGAGTGGAGGTGAGGAGCTTTGTAGAATGCTGGCGCTATGACATATCCCTTTCTTTTGCTTAAAAACTCAAATTCTTTCAAATTTACCACCAATGGTGGCAATATGCGCTCCATTAGAGACGGCGAGACAGTAACGCAAATGTGTTGAGGGGAGTAAGTGAGTAAAGAAGCAGAAATTAAGCCTTTGCTTTGTAAGAAAATCTGTGCGATTTGCATGGTAAAGGTCAATATCTATGTGCTTTTGAGGAGCATATTTGCATTAAAATGCATTAAACGTATTATGTTAGGTGGGATCGCGTTTAATGTCAAACCTGGAGGTAAATTTTGAAGAAAATTTAATGGCATTGCATTAGATCATGTCAAATGCAAAGCAATCAAAATGGTTGCCAGTTAAATGGGAACATTTTGTCAATCGGACTCTTGAGCAATTCCTTTTTTAAATTCGTGATTATTTTGGTTTCCAGGTGTAAAACAATATGACCGAAGATCTCCCAATTTCTCTATGCAAAAATTTGCATCTACGATGGCCATGTAGCGGGAAGGTTTTTTTGCGAAATCTAGTGTATTTAAAGCTAATAGCACGCACAGAGCACACTGCTCCCTTCTCAAGTACAACAAAGTCACTAAACGGATTTAAATGGTAAGTAGTCGAGTCTTAAGCCATATTGAAAAGACGTGCCACATCGGCAAGTCTCACAAATAACATGTCCTCTGTTCCATGCTGTTTGTCAAGCAATGGTGGAAGCAAAGCGATCTTGTAGCCTATTTTTCGCGTACAACCCTCCTAGGAATAGGAAAACTGGGTCAGCTCTGCAAATTGTTAGTACGCCTAGTCATTTTGCTCAGAGAGTGAAATCAAGGCAGGTGCACTGTTATTTTTAAAGCTTCCTTATTCGCTGACAGCAATGTCACTTTCAAGCCACGAAAACAAGTGCAGAGCAGACAAGAGCAACACTTTACTAAGACGGCCATCCTACTCTACTTGTGCTACAAGATGTAAACCCAGAACAATTTTAATTTCCTTACTCATTTTGCAGCATTTAAGTTGTGCTCACAAGGTTGATTAGGTCTTCTCGTTCACAAGTCCGTTGGCTTCACATTAATTGAGTTTGGTATCGTCCGTTTGGACATCTTATATAGAGATGGAAGTAATTTAAATCATTCAAATCCTAACTAAAACTATCATTTAGAATGTATATGTGAAAATAGTGCGTGTAAAAGGCATCTGACCTCTTTGGTGAGACAGTTATTAGGAATTAATCGAACGATGACTACAGCTGAGTTTTGGATTCTAAGCTCTTAACCAATGCAATGACATCCGTTCAGACGAAACTGCTTAACATTGGAATTACAGGTCTTTTCCCTGAACTGGTTTAGTCAATTTACAATCACTTCAGTCCCGTTGGCATTGTAAGTGCTTGGGTGGCAGTCCCAGTCTGGAAGTGGTTGCACCTTCTGCAAACTTCTCATTCACACATCAACAAGTGGAAGTGGATAGACAAAAAGACATGTAATGCACTGTATTCACAATCGCACTCACCGAGCTTCGAAACTAATTGTAATGCTATTAAACATCATTTAATCAAACGCAATTTGACCTCCATTTTCCGTTGATTGCAACAACCCAAGTTAACTTTGTCTCCCAATCTCCTCCACCCTGGCTCATGCAATGCTGCTGACTGAACAAGAGAAGAACGAGGCAGAGTTGCTAAGTAGCTGGCAGTCCTTGCCTTCATCGCAAACGTTTCTAACAAACCACAGCGATTTGCACATAATCGAAATGAACTCTGCCAGTCCAAACTTGGCATGTGTTAAGTTGTTGCGTATCGCACCTCATGAGTCAGTTTGCCAGTACATTGAAAATACGGTTGAATTTGAACCACTTGACAACTTCTGTGAGGGAATGCACGATGAAGAAACAGCAATTTGTGCTGTGCATGAATGTGTTCTTTATATTACCAGGCTTTCCAGGCTTATGAAGCTTGCTCCCACAGTAATGAGCGAACTTCGTGCCCTAATAGCGAGATTTTCTCCTGATGTATGCCATTTGGTAGAAGAGTTGATTAGTGACGAGGTCATAAAACCACCAAAGTCGCCATGGGTTTTACCATTTACTACTATATGGGGAGATCTGATGCAGGCGATTGCTACAGGAAGTAGGAGGTTATGAAGTAGGAAGATGGCCTTCCGCTGCCTCATCTAGCTGACTCGACAGACCACCTTCGTGCCTTTTGAGCGCTGTCCTCGACGCTGTTCTTGGGCTCTGACTTAAACCATGCCGCCATGCGGAATTCGTACGTCTACTAGTGCATAGACTTCCTTCTCGTAACGATCAGCGGAGCACCTTCTTAGGGTCGTATCTTGCTGTCGCCTAGGCACGGAGTTATGATAAAAATTAGTGTAAAATATCATTTGTAGTTAGGTTTAACTTCTTACTCTTCCCCAAAGCAGTATCACTTTAGTGCGTTATTATAAAAATGCAGCGGTTTTAGGCGTAGTAAATAGGCTTTAATCGTCCGGTGGGGATGGTGGACAACTCTCTGAGTATCTTGTTGTCAGAGGCTATAGAAAAGTAGAATTTTGCAAGTGAGAGATTCTTGAGACGTAAAACAGGGTACCATATTGTAAGTAACTCATAAAATCGTTTTGCAATATCTGCAAATGATGCTGTTAGCTAGGGTTTTGCTTTCCAGAGGTGCACAAATTGTAGAGACATGGTATTCAAATGCTTCTGGCTTAAGGCATTTGCTCATTTGGATTCGTCGCAATGCACTCACATTTGCATTATCTTCCGGTGCGACTGCAACGATAAACTCAAGTTGAATGTAGCATGTGACGTCGTTGAAGACGCCACATTGAGTCTTTTGAGAGCCTCCTCTGTCATTCGGTAGGTTCAGATTGCCCCTTTCTTTCTACCGAGTTTGTGACACTGCATTAAATGCAGGCAGTCAACGAAATTTCAGCACCACAAAACTGGTCACACGAAAAAATAGGTATGGTAACCATGTAACACCCTATGATTCCATTTCATTTGGCATGCTATTGCCTACGTAGCCGGCCGAACCATTTGCCTGTTTCATGGTCTTTTGCAACACAAACCGCTAGTTGCCTTCTTAAAGATATAAAGAAGTATGAATTTAACAGCAGAAGCCAAAAGACTTAGGGTGTTGTCAATAAATTTAACAAGAGTTCTGCTTCATCTTTTCGAGAGTCACTTAGAGCCAAAGTCTATGTGTTCGTGTTACCTTTTCTTTTGAAATACATGCAATATAAAAGCTTAAAGCGACAAATGAAGTCTTTTACGTGATTGCCGATTGCCCTCCATTATGAACACGGCACCGTCTTGCAAAACATCGCACTCACTATTACTGCTACGGCTGTAATGACAGCTGCAGTAGTTACAGACAGCAACAACAAAAATCGAAAGCAAACAGTCGCACCAATTCAAAAAGTGTAGCAAAATTAATGAAGTTTGAAAGGGAACAGGATGTCACTGTGACTGACCGACTTATACAAAGATGGACTAGGTTCTTCTTTATCCTGATCGTTCCTTTGCCTAGAATCACTAAGAGTGCCGTCAACGGAACTGCTTCAATGCTTGATGATTGACATCCTTACGGAATCTGTGAACTAGCCACTTCTTAAATGGAAGGTAAGTCACGTAGTAATAGTTTCCAGCCCGAGCCCAACTTACCACATCTGCACGTCAAGTATTAAGCCACGTGGGAGAAGACAGAGAAGATGGGGAAGGTAGGGCTTACATTCATACAAATCACTAAAAACGGCTTGTTATGCATACAACGGACTTAAAGTAGGTTAAAAGTTGCGCTGCCACAATTGAGACCTAGCGCTGAGAAAAAGAGCTGCTAGGTAGCGTCACGCCGCTCCGTCTTTTCCTGCGAGGTGGACTGTCACATTCGCTACTGGTGGTGGTGGCGATGGTGTTGTTGTTGTTGTTGGTGGTGGTGGTGGTAGTGGTGGTGATGGTGTTGTTGTGTTGGTGGTGGTGGTGGTGATGGTGTTGTTGTTGCTGTTGTTGTTGGTGGTGGTGGTGGTGATGGTGTTGTTGTTGCTGTTGTTGTTGTTGGTGGTGGTGGTGATGGTGTTGTTGTTGTTGGTGGTGGTGGTGGCAGCAGCTTGGACCACAGCGGTGGCGACGGATGTGGCCGTATGAGGATTAACGTTACCGAACTGCATATACTTTGTAAAGTACTCTAAAAACTGCTCTGCTTGTCTTCTTTGTAGAGTGGGAGGTAAACAAGTCTTTGTTACTCTTTTGCACCACGTAGGAACCACTTGACTATTGACGTCACTGGTTTGCTCGTTGATGGGCACATGCATGCGAGTCGTCGGATGTACTTCGTAGTTGCCACTCACGCAGGCTGGTGCCGGGGGCACGGGAGGAATCACAGGAGAGGAACAACCCATTGACGATGTTGGAGGCAGGACACCCGCATAGTGAAGAGCTCTGCCGATAATGTCATCGTCATCAGCATCGTCGTCTTGAGCTACATTAGTCTCCTCCTCAAATGACGTAGCGGGCATTGTGGTGGCAACATGCGGGGTCACCTCTACTGCTGATGCGGGATCAGCAGCCTCTTTCACTGCTAGTCCTTGAGGGAACGATCCGAAAATTGCACCCTAATCCTTATTTTCCACACGGTCTTTCATTCCGACCCAGATTTAAGGAGCAGACGAGCCTTATTCAGGGCAGAAGTGCGACCTCAATTGACTAAATTTTAGGAGCAGTCAGTGTATTTAGACTAGTGCTGAGCTGATTTATGTTACCAACTAACCAAAACCTCAAGGACGATTGGTCAATTAAGGATGGTCGAGGATGACTGGTTTAATCATCTTCTCTTAAACTGATTTTTGCGTCGTAGCAACCTGATTGAACACGAGTGGTTTTCCATACGCCTTGATGTGCTGACACACACAAATCACCCCTGTCTTCGTACTACCCTTCAGTTTTCTCAAATTTGGACCACCTTACTAGTTGATACGGCAAACACCCACTTTTGACTCAGCTCAACGCACTTCCTGCTAATTTTCGCCTTACAATCCACCTGCCTTGCTTTGGAAGAATTGAAAGTAATAGTCCATTGCAACAAATGAGGGATTTAAACACAAGGTTTGCATCATAGAACTTGTTACTTAACTGACTAAGTTAATTTTTGCTCCTCTTACGCTGTTGCTTTTGTAGAATCATTATATGAATGAAAAGAACTAACAAGTTAGAGACAAAACTTTTGGATATTTGTCATGCATGCACAATTTCATGCATCGAATCTTCAACTCCTCATTCCAGCAAAGCATACATTGGTGAGAATTGTGCTTTCAAAATGCCCATGAAAGTGTTTTGACCCCCTTATGTCATTATGTGTTACTTTCAAACTAATAGATGTCAGTAAAACAAGGGTTAAGAAGGAATTATATTTTGACAAGAAATAATCTCGTGTTGTTGATCGCGCAGTTTGGGCGTATTTACAAAAGGTGCTCATTCTTCCATTTGTTAGACGCACGAAGTGCTTCGTCACGTTTGTGGCAAAATGCTGACGTTGCAAGTGCATGCGTGTGCCAAATCGGGCATGTGAGAAGGCACACGAAGCTGATCGTGAAGTGGTCCGGTGTTTTAGTGAAAGACCTATTGCGGTATCACAAAACGTCACTCTTGCACCACGCTGTGACCAAAACATGTGATAGGTTTTTATACTACTCATTGTGGGAACCATAAAAAAGCTGATTTGGGTCGATTAGCGGGATCCAGATGGAGGATATTCAGGTAAAGTGGTCATGCACTAAAGGGCTTCGGATGCAGACTTGGTTTCATCCAATTATGCTGCTTAGATCCAAATAGAGATTAAATCAGCTTAAAAACACTTTAACAAACACAAGAAAATTAATTTGTAGGGAATATGCTATGATTGGGCTCAGAATCCATTCAAATACGCCTTTCTTAGAACTGGCAGCATGCTGTTCGGCTGTTGTGTCAAATCAAATAATCCTGCAGCTGTGTTATAGCTTACCTGCTGCATCCACGACCTTAAAACACACGTATGTTACCCACGTAACTAAGCCTGACTTATTACTTAGTAGCTCGTCTGACAAGACGACGTGCCGGATGGCACTGCAACACTGTCCTGGCGACGTAAACCCCACCTGCATACTCACATCAGCGTGTCACACACTGCGCATCGTGCTTTTCCTGAGACGCTGATGGGGTCTCGGTAATTGTCCTCACATTGGAGAGCATATTACCATTGGATAACTTCACTCTACCATATTCTGCATGGCTACTACATTCTAGCACATTTTTACCAGTGAAATATGCTAGGGTTGTAGGTGAAGCGTGCGATTCTCCCTCAAGTGTCAAATCCTCCTATTAGGGCGGGTTAAAATATGTTAACGGTAGCAGCTATCAATCGGCAATTCTGATGGTCTGGTGTGCATGCATTTTTAGTAGGAAAAGGACATGGATGTGAAAATTGGAAACGCAAAGGATACCCACAGAAAGGTTAATCGCCTAGTACCAGTATTATACGTGACGTCGGCAAGTCGGAGCAAAGGCATCGTTTTGTTGTGTGCGCTACTACCATCAACAATAATGTTCCAAATCTTCCTATGCTTATGATTTCGACTACTAAAAATAAATCGATAATGCCTATAACACTGAAAACAAGATTACCAAAGCCGAAGACCATTTTTAACGATGAAACAGGCTTTAAGTCAGTTAACGAAGTGACGCGCAAACTGAAGCTCTTTCAGCGCCCATCTCATTTGATCAGCTAGCTCTGCATTACACGAGGGGAACACACAGCCACGCCTTGTTGTGTGTCAATTTGTACATGACAGCGCTAGGCTGGTGGGAGGAGTGAGAGTTGAGGCAGTAGGCTACATGATTTGAGGTGTGAAGGTGGAGCGTCGAAACATATGCAAAGAAGTGCTGATTTAATGGTAGGGAGGATAATAAGATAATGTTAGTGAAGCACGCGATTAATCGATTGGAATAGTTGTAGTTGGGTGTTCTAATGCTGCAACAACGCGACAACCAGGCAGAGCGGAGACACGCAGCGCAGTTGTTGTTGTTGTGAGGCCTCCGAATCTCATTCCCTTCCCATTACTCTCAACATGTTGTGAAGTGATGGGTGTGCCCTCCTGCCTTATCAATTCACCACCAGCGTTGGATAGGCGCTCCGACTACTCCTCCTCTACTTGACCTACTTCTTCGCTGCCGCCAACGCCACCGCTAGAACTCAGCCTAAGGCCCGTGGCCCTACCACCACCACCACCACCACCACCACCACCACCACCACCACCACCACCACCACCACCACCACCACCACCACCACCACCACCACCACCACCACCACCACCACCACCACCACCACCACCACCACCACCACCACCACCACCACCACCACCACCACCACCACCACCACCACTACCATTGCTGCTGCTAAAAACGAGTAACTTGTGTGAGCCCGCCCAGTTGACAAAACGCTCACTACCGAACACCATTTCAGTAGTTTCGACATTCCACCTTTAAGTTCGAACGTAAAAAATTGGCAGGGTGATGCGTGAAATGAAGTCTTGCCACGCCCCACACCACTCATCACCGCCACAGCCTGCCTACTTCTTTCTCCTCCTCACAGACAACCGACGATTTGACACAAGATAGGGCTGCACTCAACAACTTCCCTTCAAATCCACTCCCAGCCCATTTGTTTGTTTGTTTGTTTGCGCACACTCCACCAAGTACTTATGACCACCAGGCCTCATCGCTAGTAGCTTAGCAAACAGGACCCAAATTACACCAAATTCCTACTGCAGTCAGCGCTTACCTGAGCCAACTAGACAGTGTCCTTCCAACGGAAGAAATCATCATCATCGCACCATTGCAGATTGTTTCGCCTAAATAATCACGCTGACTGCAGCTACCTGATGTGACGAGTCAATCCCTCCTCAGAAACCAGAACACATAACCGCCTCTCATTACTTTTATTGCATTGAATACAAACAACAGGACTGTCAACAATGATATGGTCATGTGGAACACACGCCACGCATACACGTGCCGCCAGTTGACGAAGAGTGACGGAAGAATTCCAACTAACGGCTAGGAACCGTGTCTTTAGCAGGCTCAATCAATTCCCACAAATGCCAACGCGTCCACCAACACCACATACCACCTAAAGGAGAACGCATCAATAAAATACCAAGAACATCTACATGCTCCCAACTTGCCTTATAATTGATTCCTTTTCAACTTCCATTGCAGTAGCCTCCAATCGGCCGTCCTTCCCACGCATTCATGCATGCACACATTTATCGGCTGCAACTCAACTCCTACTAACTTCCACCGACACTGTAACCATTCATTTTCCTCACGGTCACACGCAGCGAAGTGAGAAGACACTCACTCTTCACAATCACCGGCCCTCCATTTGAATGAGACCAAACGCATTGAAAAGCACCTACTCCTGAAAGAGAAGGAGCATGTCTACGCCTCCGGTGCAGGAAAGCACCATACAACTATCAAAAATAGGTTCACAAGATTACAACTATATACATACAATGCCAACTCACCTCTCAGCTGACAGTTTTCTTCCACATTCATCCATCCAACCACGAGACCACGAAGGTGCGTAGACGTCGGAACCACCAGCCTTCATTGCTATCTTGAGTGAGTGAAGGAAGAAAAAAAAAGGCACTCACTATTTGCTCATTATTGGCCCCCAACAGCCAGTAGAACTAGCCAAGTTAATTAGCAGAATAGAAACAGCTACTTGCGCAGTAGGACACACCAAACACAAATTCTCACACGCCCTTAGGGTCATCATTGACACGAATTGGCCGAGACGGAAGGACAGTAAAGGGAAATCATGGTAAAACCCCTAAGAAAAAAGCAAGGCTACACTAAAACGTGGGCCAAATTGCCTTTCAATAGTCCCCATATATCAACTTTGCCACAACCATCAAATTGGAGAATAAGTGCACTAAACCTTTGTAAAATTATTCGATTTGCACATGGTTTGCATTACCAATTACTAAAATATAAGGTTTAGGCGCTTTTATTTCCCTGAAATTCACCGCTAATTTTCTCACTTACGCCTACTAGGTAATTTATTTCATCTGCAAATTTACTCCTTAAATTTGATGCTTGTTACAAAAAGTGTAGCACTTGCAGTAACTTTAACTGTGTTAAAAATAAGCAAAAATCAGAAGTTCGCTTGTTTTGTCGCGCAAAACTGGTCGGCGGACTGGTAATCGGTGTGCATTTTGGGAATATTGATATCGATTGCTGGTGCATTATTTGCTGTAACAACTCGGAGAACCGGCAAGTATTAAGCAATTTTTTTGTTAGTTTTAGGTTCTTAGCTGCTATTAGATCATTTAAGAGTAGATTATTTCTCTTTATATGCTCCCGTTCTCGATTAGACACAGGGGCTTCATAATGCGGCTTAAGGCGCCCGCTTTTCCAATATACTGCCTATCCACGTAATTATTTGGTGTTTTCTTATTGATATAAGTTAATTGGTTGCTTTTGAATCTTTTAGGTGTCGGTGGGCCCCCCTTATACGCCTAATCGCCACGATACAGGCAAATGCTTCAGAATGTGACAGTTGAGACGTTTTGTTTTGCAGATGTTATAAAAATGCGTCACAGGACTTTTTTAATGGTAAAGACTAAAAAGATTCTATGAATCGGGTGCCGGACAAGTCGTTGAGGAAGCAGAATGCCGTCGACATCACCAGTAATCAGGTTCGTCCTTTGCAGGATAAGAAGGAAAATACGAGGAATGGTAAGCAATACGATGTAGTGAGAGCAGACTAATGAAAAGTGGAGTAGTAGTGTAGCGGCTAGGAATGCCAAGGCGCCTCATCGCCAACCCACAATTAAAAATGGCGAATCATGAGTTAAATTGCAAACACATGGGGATTTTTAAAATAACACAACTACGAGAAGTGGAGAGATGATGGAAAGATGCAAGGGAAGGCATAAAGGATGACAGGGGAAAAGATGGATAAGATATGTTCTTAGCATGTCAAAACAAACACTTGTTTTGTAAACCCGCAAGTGTTAAAGCAAATCAGAGCGATTTGTACATCAACCTACCTCTGTTTATTCACTTTACAAAGTGCGAAGTCCCAAAATGCGTAACTGTGGTCACCTCGTGGCTTGAATTCGCGCATTTGCTTATTTTGATGAAGCCACTTGGGAAGACGGTTAAAGCTTGCCTGTAAATTCGTGCGCGGGAATTTTGGCCCTCAGTCTCGATAACCTAAAATAGAGAAGAAAAGCTTGCGAGAAGGAACGATTCTCGTAATCGGATTTGTTAGGCAATAAATGGCATCGTGTTGGTCCTGTTCCATTAACTGGTTACCACATGTAGCGATTCCAAAACAAAGAATTCATACTCACCGTCTTGGCACCTGGCAGATAAGTTCATTTAATTGCACAACCGTAAGAGCTGGAGCTGCTTCAAAGCACCCTGCCTTCTCAATTTTCCTATTACCAAATCACAGGCTAGAAATCAAAGACTAACCGTTACACTTGTAGGAGGTATTTATTACCACCCCTGACAACTGGCTGCAAATTCCCACCCTATCCTACATTTGTCGCCTAAGTAGCATTATGATCGTGCTGGCGTGCATTTTAACTCGAGCATTGTGACATCTGGCAGACAAATGAAGATTATTTACATTCGCCCTCATCCTATGACAACATAATTGTTGATCCGTGCAATAGCAAAAGGCAGACAAACTGTCAACCTTCGACGCAAGCAAAAGTGCTTAAGTAATAAATCGTTTCGGACAAACGTGAATCAGCTGAGTGGCAGGAGGTAAAGGCGCTACCCCCAAAGACGGATGCTATTTGTCCCCCAACATCTGTCACTGGTTAAATTTGCCACCAGCGACGTACATCTATACCCCTCTGCCTCGTCCTGATTTACTAAAATTGATGCAAAATGAATGCGCGGCTGCTCAAACATTTTTGAGCAACAAGTCGTGTTGAGGTTTAAACTTAACAATGCCTTCCTGTATTTGGATGAGACGTGAGAATAAGCGATTTGGATTTTCAGAGCAGCACTTATAGAGCACAATATTTTAATTCCCACTCAAAATTGGTGACGAGACAAAACATGCTTATCCCTCGGGTTGTAATACCATTTTGATGTGAGGAAAGAGCGGGTTACCAACGCATGTTAAATCACAAAACAAGGAGCCTATTCCTTGAGAGTTACAAAGTTGAGATTTAGAAAGCGTTTACATGTCCTGGAGGTTTACGACTTAGACGGGTAAAAGTAAACCAGCCAGCGGTTTCAGGCACCTTCCTATGCACTCACTGACTGATTTGGATAAGTTTATTTAAAGTATGTTTAAGCAATAGAAATGTGAGGCATAAAACACGAGATTAAACTTATTGGATCCGTAAAAACTTGGTAGCAGCGAACTCCTACTCAGTGCCTTAGCGCAACTGTGCCTGTGAATGGTCGATTTAGTGTGGCTCGATAAAAGTACGGCGAGTTTAACCTTTAGTAGCTGTGTCTGAGAGGCACTACTTATTGCTTTTTTCATCCTTACTTTTGTCAGCTACAATCGCACGAATTCAAGGTCATTGCACTGCTGATGTTTCTGGCTCCGGTTTGTCATCAACTGCTGAGCAACGTCGACTGTACCACTAGGTATCGGTCAGTAAGATGCCTTGTGCAACTTTTTATTTGATTGGAATGAGCAAGGACCTAATAAGGGCAGGTTGATAAGATAGAAAGGCGTAATGAATTGTTAGGCGCTTGGTCAGATGAGTGGCTAAATGTGGATGTCGACGCATGTTCCTCGACCACAGCATATCTACCAGTAACAGACACGATCCCACCCATTCACCACGCGCCGTGCGTAACAGCTCTAACCATGCCATGCCTCATTCACTCCTTCCTATTCGCGCTGAACAAGAGAAGTGCCAATTCGCAGCATATATGCAGGTCAGTTGTTTCGCACAATGTATGTTAAATAGTGCGAGCCCCCAAACTCCTCCACGGCTCCTCGATTAAGCTACCTTATTTTAGGAAAAGATGCTATTATTGCACACGGCAGAAAACAAGGCAATTATTTACCACTCCTTGACATGACAAATCATATCAAGACTCTGCATCAGTCATGGGGAGCGCAAATGATCCTAGTGTTAGGGTGCTAAGCGCCACTGTTTGTGCGGCTTCATCTCTCCATCCCCATCTTCTGCGAGTTGATTTGTCGTTTGATTTGCGGAGCACCTAAAACCCTCTATAGTTAGCGTGTTTATTGCAAGGACCGGCATATCAGTGCAGCCTTACCCTTCTCTTTGTTGCGTTCTCAAAATAGATACCCTCTTCTAAGTTGCTTTTAACCCTTCTATGTTCCATTCATAATGGAGGAAGAAAGGAAGCATTGAAAAAGGCAGCTGCGTGAAAGGAAAGGAATAGCTGGATCTTATGCATCAAATCAGCAGCACAATCTGCAAGAGCCTAACTCTTCGTGCAAACGCAAACCATAGGGACATTGTGAAATATTCGCTAAGATTGGGATTAAATTTGCATGTCAATGCAAGACCATGACACAGTTGAACAGCGCATTGATGGGGCTTGTATGGATGGGCGTGAAGGACATGTTCCCACTGAAGACATGACGCACGCATTCGTGGTCGTCAACTCTTAGATCGCTGAATGACGTACAGCCCAAACTGTCTTGCCGGCATCCAGTCTCTAATGGAAATCCAATGTTTCATACGCTTGCTCTGAAAACCAATGCACTGCTAATTTACACAATTCAGCTTATGAACTCGACAACTTTATAGCTCCCAACTTTGCTTAAATTTCCTTATTCTCTTAGGATTTGATTGTTTAAATTATTCTATTCTAATTGAAGACGAGACTCATCTTCTTGTGTGGGCTACAGTGAATAAAGGCAAGTATATGATCGAAGCACTGTCCTGGTGTAGAGAAGAAAGCATCATTAGTTTAACTAGGGATAGCTGGAAACATTTTCCGATTTCGGGAATAATTAGAATGGGGGAATTATTGGTACTCTCAAGAAATTCACCTATGTAGGGCCAACCTCTTCGAATGCTTTTACTTCTCGAAATACAAGTAGAATGTGCGTAAGAAGTAAACAGCCAGGTATAGTAGTCTATCTCGAGAAAGGGTGGAAGAAGCTGCTGAGAAGCAGGAGAAGGAATAGGAGTGCTTTCGCCGCATGCTACAATCAAGCATCACGATTCATAAGGCGACTTAGGCTTTGCAAGTTGAACTAAAGACTGCTGGTTGATACAATATTTGCTCCGCGGTGTCGTCTTTACCATTCAGTTATTTGGCAGCGCCTCTTTCCGCCTTCGTTTCTTCCTCACCTCCGGTATTCTTTTAGTCCTCCGATTCTTTGTTACACCCTTCATCTCCAAAAAGCTCCCAAACTACCGCACTAATAAATCAGAGACGCCAATAGTCCAAAATAGGCAATTATCGTGAAAATGAGGGGTGAGTTATGCTACCGAACACTGTTCTCACCATTCTGCTACCACTTTCTCTCCTCAAACTTAATTTGCGTGCGTCATTTTGATATTGCTACATCTGGTATCTAGCGCAAATCACATTAAAAAGGAAAGACGTGATTATCCTCTTTGGTTTAGCTGTTCGAAAAATCAAAATTCACTCCTTAGATCAATTTTTCCATGTCTCACTCATTCACGCGGCCAGTCGATTGAAAATGTGAATCGGTTTAGGAATAGATCGGGGAATGATGGAAAGAAATAAGCAGTGCTACACGACCACACTGTACATAGTCATTTTAAGGTGTCCATTTTCGATCTCCCATTCTCCTCCACTTCCTCTCTTCTCTTCTTCCTGTCTCAGCTGAACGTTCAGGCTACTTCGCTCCCACTGAGGAAATCGCAGGAAAACAACTCTCTTAGTCAAAGATTTGACGATACGCAACAGAAAATTAACGCCGATGTCTCGGCAGCAATCTATAGGGATGAGTCAGCGATTCCCCTGATCAATTTTTTCCCTGATCTTTTGGTGCCGCGCTTACATTTCGTGTCCCGTACATGTCTTACTATTGGCCAAATAAGCAGCTGCACTGGGAGACCTGCTGCTGATGGAACACTAGACTTGACTAGATCTGAGTGGATGGACTGGACCAGAATAAAGCTGATCACCTGGGTAGAATTATGACGGCCTTGCATGCCCTATCCTTAGAGGCGCCTTATACCCCACCACAAAAGTCAACCGGCACGCTAAAGTAGCCTGCCTCATCGACTCGTCGCAACTCCATGCTGGATGGTTATCAGCATTTTCCTTCCTCCTCGCAGAATTAGGGATCAAATTATGCGCACACAAAGTAGGTAGGTAGGTAGGTAGGTAGGTGGGACAGATGGAAACCACTTGTCTATGCCCCCTTTCTCGTACGCCACTCTAATGCACCTCCGACGAGTGTCTTCCTTGTCTTCCACTTCACTCTATATACCATCGAGCACTTTGTCTTACACTAATTGTTACTGTTTGTGCTCCATGCAGTTGGCGCTCCCCATCTTAAGTTTTCTTATTTGTATTTTTCCACCTTGTAAGTCCCCTTCATGTCTCCATTCGTCCCACTCTTCATCATGATATGATTAAATAATGCCAAGATAAATAACATAGGTCAAGCTAGGACATGCTGGACCAATTCTGATCCAACTAATCTATGCCTACGACCAGATCGTGTTTAAGCATTGCTTGGCCTAATTACCTTTGATATTCCAATTTTATCTTTCTCTGTCGCTTTAATTTGCCCTGCACAACTTCACCTCAATTCTATTTTATACTCCTCTTCCACTCGCCCTCCAGAGAGGCAACGTAAGAGCCTTGATCTTACATAAGTTGAAGGCTGATCAAACTCCTACCTGCCCAAATCAGTGCAGAATTCCTATTTTCGCCTTCTATAAAGTCCCTTCACCTCGTGCTTCGCAGTGGCGTATATGAATGCCCAATTCAATCTGTGCTCTTCTCACGATGCACTAACGCCTGTCTGTTTGTTTATCCGAGTTTGTTTGCATGACATTGGTCATCTTAATTTTTGCCTCTTTCGAGATTCTTCTTAAACGATATTGCAAGGAAACAGGTAGAAACTTGCATGTGTCTATGTGCACGTGGATGCAAAGGCACATTGATCACATCCTCTTCTCCTAACCCGTCTTTGAAGCCAGCCAAATCGACAGTTCCATGTGAGCGAAGTAAGATCTTCGGTCATTCGTTTGATGGCCTATCGATGGCCGAATCAAGTTAATCTCCACATTTTGCCAACACGCTATCATCCACTCACCAACTTAATTCAACACATTTAGTCGCTTTTTCTCCTCCGTGACTCCTCTGCTTCTTTTCTCATTTCAGGATGGAGTGGACATGGCAAATAAAACCACTGTATGCCTCCACGTCATGAATACACAATTTTACCTCTGCTGACGCCACTTCTAGTTGCCTGTGTGGTTCGAAACAAAGAGGGTCTGGCAATCAAAGTGATGCATTGCAAGCAGCAGGTGACGAACCGGTAAGCAGATGCACTTTTATTGGTTGTGGAATTCGCAGCTGAAGAGCTGTAATGCTTCTCACTCTTTCCATTTGGCTCTTCAATTTTTATGGCAGTGCCTGAGAGGAAAAGATGGGAAGATCGCTTATGTATACAGTTCTGTGCATCAGTTCCAAAATGTATATAGCATATCAAATATGAGGAGGCTCACCACCTTCAGCATCTGTTCTTGAGATCACAGTTATTGTCCACCCCAAATACCGGCTTTGACCACTACAAATCTTATCCTTACTCAGCCGCAATCCGATTTCCCAGAGTCGATGGCAGTTGTGGCATAGCCTTTCGATATTAACTAAATTGTCATTTGCTTCTGTTGACCCAATCAGAAGAACTTAGTAACCGCCAACCACGGCTAAGTAGTTGGAATGCTCATTGTGTCGAATCAAGCTGCTGTACAAAAAGTCTGAAGTTTAGCGAAAACCTGCTGCATAAGCCTTGCACAACATAACACAGTAATATGGAGTGTTCATACGCATCATTCTTAAACGAAATCGATGTACCCGTGTAAATGCTTCGCACCTATGAGATACAGCCGGGAAGCCTGCTCTTAAAGCTTTAGTAGGACACACGCATGAAGACAAAATGGCTTATGTCAATTTTGTTAAAAGCAAAAATGAGCAAAACCAAAATAGGATAGCACTCATCATTTAGTTAAACTTCTCCAATGCATTTATTCTTTCAAAGAAATCAAGCCTCTTAAATCAAAGAAATTGGTTGAAGCGCACGACCAAAATGGACATTGTGTCATATGGTTTAAATTTCCAGTCTTTACAAGCAGTTGATGGCAAGGCAAACAATGTGTGTCTACCTCACAGCAAAGTATCGGTGCTTCTATATGGCTTCTAGTCAGTTGGACTCTTCCTTACTCGCGTGCACACTTCTTATCTTCAGTCACCAAAGATGTTTGAGACAATAATAAGAGCACTCCTTTCAGTACCAGCCCTGCGTGCTCTCAGCTACTTGGAGCTTCGCTTTAGCAACAAAGTGGTTACCACTTTTGCAGGGTTGTTAGTCACGCAACCGTTCAAATTCACCTCTTCTGAGGTTGTGCTGTTTAAAGGCTGGCAAAATTCACTAAGTCGAGGTCGGTTAAAGGAGGAGGGAGACCTTACAGTCGTTTGTGAAACTTAGCAAAATAAGCAAGTAATGGTACAGACGATCCAAAACATGATAGCTATAATGAACATGATAAATCGAGACCCAAAATAAATCTATAAGCAGGTATTGTAATTAGCTTTACAAACTCGACATCGGTTCTCATAGCAATGGTCCAGTTCTGCAGATTGTAAAGAGAGCGGTCTTGTTGGCGCTTAAACTGTCACGTGAGATTAACGACCAGTGTCTCGTGGCTCTGGAGCAGTGGTTGAATTGTCTCTCTCCTACCCCATTGCAATGTGTGCTCTAGCCACCACGGTCAGCAGAACCAAAAATGTTGCATCTTTTGGGTTCCATAAGGTCCGAAGGTGACAAATGTGTCTTGGTATCATTTTACAAGCAGTGTCAGGTGCCATCAACTCCACGTTAGAGAATATCGAATCAAATGCTGATATCAACATATAACTGCTGCTGAGCATTGATTCAGTAGTGAACATATTATACCGCAGAATCCAGTAGCGAAAGCGTTAGCAGCACCAAAAGAACGATGCTGAGTGAGGAATTTTTAACGTACGCCTGTGTGAATGATTATTTCAAGGCATTCGTTGTGAATGGATCGCTGTACAACCAAAATGTTGCAAGACTTGCCTGATTCGCAATAATGGAAAGCGCATTGATGGACCTATAGGCATACAGAATGAACAAGCTCAGTAGTCAATGACCAAATCTGCTCAAATTGTTTGTATTAGGTAGAAACAAGTGAACATGCCATAATGGGAAAGACAGAGGACATATAACTGACATTAAAGATTTACGATGTGCAAACTAACCGATAATATGCTGGCTGCTTTAGAATTGCGGCATAACATGAATGAAAGGAAGGGGTGATGTTTGCTGATTATGCCGATTCGGATTGTTTGTAGCCACAACTTAATTACAGTTCTAGCCCCACTTTCAACCTTCGCGTAGCTGCTTGCCAAAGAAGAGAAGAGCTCTGAGGATCCGCATGACTGTGAACTGGCTCTTCACGCGCCCTAACACCACTCCAAGCAGAAAAAATCAAAATAGAGACCCTCGTCATACGATTGCGGTACGGTGTTGCAGCCGAATTGAAGCTCTGGCCTTCTTCATTGTAACGTGATTGTTGTTACAAACAAACTATTGGATATCGCTTTGGTAATGCATAGCTCTTGGCTACTTAAATATGAACCCAGTAAAAGGCATTCCATTTTAACATTTACGCACTTATTTTCAAAGTGTAGAATGTTCAAATGCTTGTTACCGGAAAATACGGCAACCGGCGACAAGACCTTAGGTTGGTCCATGTGGATGGATATCGGCTCAAATTTTTAAACCTTAGCAGGGACATCACGGTTATCTTCCTTGTCAGTTGTGCATCACATGCAGTGGATCACTAAAGGCCACTCGTCCTCACCACGTGAAATTCGTAAAGTGTCATTTGTGGAACTGCTGCGTGACCAAGGCCATAGTCGGCATGGATACAATAAATTACCCTAGAACGACCCAGTACTGGAACCAAAACATTGTTAAGTGAGCGGTACGCAACGCTATTGCTTAGCCCAACTTTAAAAAAGCGAACAAACTCAAGTTTTATCGCTTTTAATTGGCAAGCCCCTATGAGTCACCCCAGGGCGCCAGAGGTGCTTACATAAAAGCTGCAGTAACTTTCGAACCTTCCAATAACTAACACTAGGTTGGACTGAAAAACAAGCCACTTCAACTGTAACGAATAACGATTGCAGTGAGCACACCAATGTGAGCGAATCAGAGCTTGGCGTAATGGTTGGCTAAGCTGTCTTAGCAACGGCGTTGATGTGACATCACCATCTGGAGTCAGGAGCTTAACATGAGCGATGCTGACTACACGCCACGTATGCCAATTTATGCTCACACGACAGACAAATAAGGTAAAGCTATGACGTCAGAAGTTAATCTTAGGGTGAATACCAAGACAGAGGCTAGCAGCAATGTTCATGGCCCCAATGCGTGATTCAGCGGTAAAATTGGGGGAGCCAAGTTATGGCAAAGTCGTTTCATCAGAGTTCTCCTAAAAAGTAAGCAGGGGTCCCTAAGCTGATTTAATAGAGAAGTTGACTTAATGATTCGTGACGGGAATGACATGACGCGGCTGAACTTAAATCCATGTGGTGTCGGATCCAGTGGTAATAATCATCTTTGTGTACGCTACGTGAGCGGATCACCACATCCCAAGGCTTTGCATTCGTAACATGTCAGGAAACCGGAATAGTTGGGCCCTGAGGCAGGTTTTCCTACCCACACTTAAATTTGGACGTCAAACTGCTAGGCAATACACGCAGTTACGATATTTCTTTGGTTCATCACTTGCAATTCAGGACTGGTTCACATGTATACTTACCAGAAACCAACCATTCCATAAATAGCTCAGCAGAATGCACGCATATATTTCCATTGTACTACAATTATGTAAACTTACAATTCCACTAAATCAGCCTCATCGCGAGCAAAGGCTAGCTATATGCACCCAATCATTGGTTTCAATTTTATGGCGAGTGCCAGTGTAAGGTATGGTGATGATCGCCTACATGAACAGCTGGGAAAAACAGCTGCTTTTAACGCAAGCTTAGGTTAGTCATTGGAGAGAGATACCAAATCCAAATTTTTGGGCCTTAGTAAAAGCCTCACACTCATCACACATAGCGAGTCATATAAGGCCACCCGTCCTCACCACCAAAGATTTGAGGAGTATCACTAGCAGCACCGCTGCCTGACCATGACCAATGTTAGCATGAAAATATTAAATTGCCATCGAATAAAACAATACTGAAAACAAAGCTTTGCCAAATAAGCAGTGCATAATGCTACCACTTAACCCCATAGCTTCAGAACCGAAATTAACTTAGTGAAGCGGACAAGCTCAAATTTCAATTCTTTCAACATACAAGCCCCTACAAGTCAGGGTAAGTCACCGGATATACTTACACAAAAACTGTAGTAACCTTCGAGCCGTCCAACAACTGACAATAGGCTGAGCTGGACAAAAATGTCATTACAATTGTAAGGAATAGCAATAGTAGCGATTAAGTACATTTCAAGGATAAGCGAGTACAGCATGTGAGGAAATAATCCTGGAAGTGGGTCGTAATACGCATATGTATTCATTATTCCTAACACCGTTCATTCTCACTGAGTACCAAAAATAGTGAAAATACCGTCAATGGACCACAAAAGGAACCGCACGAAAAATCTGGCAAGGCAATAATTGGAATTAACAGCGTCAACTCATTTATGTTACCTGCTCCTTCTGCTGAGGAGTGAGGTCCGACTTAATATTGAAAGTCCTGCTAAGTTCCTCCGGTGTCTTGCCCTTATCATGTTGACAAAAGATTTGCAACACGCACCAAGAAGGCCTTCTATGTCGAGGTAATTAGCTGATAAAAGGATTTTAAACAGAGTCCCCTGATCCACCCGAAGAAACTCTTGATCCCAGCTAGGTATATCATCCATCCGATGGTCCCTATTTCCATCGTGGCTCTGCTGAAGAGCATCGTACTTGTGATGCGTACACCGCTAGATTTTCATTGTGGCTCTGCTAAGGGGCATCGTCGTTGTGATGCGTGCACCACTGGAGAACCCTCCTCAAAATATCAGCATTCACGTATTGCAGAGGGATCGGCTCATCATCCTCTGCAGGCTTGGGCCCAACATCTACCATCAGAAACAACAAAGGAGCAATAAAAAACAGGCAAATTGTTTGCTTATTGCCATTTGTGATCAAATCTTAAAGAAGTGACGCGAGGAAACAGCTATGAGCGATTTCGGTGGTGACAGCGACAAATAGCTCATTCAAGCCGTTCCTTTGCCCCGCGAACTGTACAATTTGGATGAAACATGCGGTGGGTTTAAAAGCAAAATGGTACATTAACTAGAGTGGTGAGGATAGGCCAGGAATAAAAATTGGGTAAAAGGAAGGAACAGAAGATATGCGTCTCTGAACATAAATGATAAGTGTTGCAGACAACAATGTGTACCATCTAGAATGTCTCTAATCATCACGGATTGTCTGGCAACCACCACATCTACGTGAAAGACAACTGCGTCAGAGGTCACCAGCTTAACGGGCATCGTCAGAGATAGTGCGACAAACGCAGGCCCGACGACAAATAGGCCTGATTCAGGAGATTATAACAATCCTAGCTAAAGCGTTTAGTTAAGGCACCAAATGAAAACAATTTCCTAAATTTTACTGATATGCATATAAATTATTATAAAATCAAATAAGTTATTAGAAACAGACAAATCTTTTAATGCAATTAACGAAACTTAAAACAAGGTGCTTACCCATAATGTCATTCGGATATTTGATTCCGAATCGGCCATTAATGTGCATCGTAAAACATTTTAAGATTTGCAAGTGGTGTTGAAAATCTAAGTAATAAATTTGGAAAACTTGGGTGGTGCAGCTTCAATTAACTTCAGAATGCCTCTTTAACTTTGTTGCTTCCCATTTATTGCTCCCCTTGTATTCTCCGTCACCACGTTGCCTTCAACCCACTTCGTGTCATTAACTATGGCATGCTTTCTCTATACTTTAGAAACAACGTAAAATCACCGAATTTCCAGCTGAATTAGCACTTCGCATATGCAAATTGCTTGATGTGGAGGACTTGGTGAATGCCTGCAACACCATTCCCAACTGGCGATGGATACTGTCAAGTCGACGATCATCTCAGGCAATGACTCGTCATATCAGCAACTGGAAGTGGCTGGATAAACATCTCTGTTGCCTCCTCTTTTCTCAAACCGCCCCAACTGTCGATGGGAGCTTGCTTCCTGCTATCCAACATTGTTTGAAGGAAACGAACTTGTTTCGACAGTACTTATCTCAGTCAAACCATTTTTCTTCTCGACGGATTATCAATTGTTGCCTCACATTCACCGCTGACATATTTTGTTTCTTCGTGCTCTACAAGCTGGATTACTACCACCCCATTTTTCACACCCTATACCTCCATGAATCGCTAAGGAGTGGTCCTCATTGCTTCGATGTTATTAAGATTTTAAATTATGATTATACTACCCATGAAAATGAATATGATAGCATAATATATGTCGATGAATTCGAACAAAGAAAATTTAAAGGTAATATCTTGAACTACGACTGCTACGTATTCCTGATGGATCCAGATTTTCGTTCCAGACATCAACTACTGCACCTCTTGGATGCCATCAAGCCGCATCAAATATTAATCATAGCCATCTTCCCAAGGAGTCAGGACAACCCAATAAATGAAATGCATGTCTTTGCAAACTTCATTGCGAGTTTCAATAACTTTGTGGAATGCCCATTTGCAAATACTGCGGTGGATTGGCGATTGTGTTGCGTCAGGTTGCTGGATACCGGAGAGGTCAACTTGGAGGAGTGGATGCAATTCGTCAATTACGACTTCTACTTTAAGGACATTGGCAGTAGACGCAAGGAAGGAGGCACTTCATCCAAGTACCAAACTCTTAAAAGGCCCCCGCTTTTCTTGTAAATGCGCTCTTAAATACATTCCTGTTGCCCTGGGTCACCGTGCTTTTCCTTCCTCAGCAATATTGGTGGCTCCTAAAACGACTTACTTGGGTTTGCTTGCTCCAAGTCATTCATTGCATAAATCTTTAACCACTCTTGTGCTAAATAATGTGCTTTGGTAGCTTAGGAATCACGAGTGGTTGGAGGTGGACTCCAAAAGCACACAGTTTGCTTGAAGAGGTGAAAGGCAGGATTTCGGATATTGTGCTTGAAGTATAATCCTACATTTTCATACATGCCACGGATTAACGCACGGCGGTTTGGCGTTTTAAAATCAAGTGCAGACTAGCTGACGGAAGCTAATTGTACACGTTTTGAATGGGGCGCTAAAATGGTGAGGAGCAAAATGTTAGCAAATCACACCACTCTGGCTGGTCTTTCATTGTCGTACCACCTTCTACATCATTTCTCCTCATCTTCCCCCTTTTGACAATTATTCATTTGTTCTTGCAAATTTGGGCGACAGCATATTGAAGACTCGAAACAGTAGCAGCGCTGTGAGATAAGCAGCGCAAGCACAGTGATCTTCTCGAACTGCCATTGCGGATAGGCCTAATGTGTTGCTAATCTGCTGTGGAAAATCGAAACCAGGTATACAGAAAGAATAGCTTTGCGTAAATATTTTCACTTTGCATCATAATAAACTTTAATAAGTTGCGCATTGAACCCTTTGTTTTTGCATCCGCAAACGCTAATAATTTTGCTGTAGAACATTGTCTCCATTCCTTCACAACATCGTCGACATATAATCCGCCCCGCCAACTTGTGTCCATCTGTCCTCATGGTCATCTCAAATGCCGCTGCACGTGGAAGTATTAGTGACGACACTCTCAACAAGCGTCCAATACAATTTTGCCTTTGACTTCTAAGTCCAACTCAGGGCTAAACTATGGAGCGCATTTTGCTCAACCAAGACGAAAAGCAGAATGCTATTACTCAGTTTCTCCTTTTGAGCATTTAAGGTCCACCAAAAATAACGTTTTCATTCTGTTCAGTGAGTCGCCCAAATTAATTTCTACTTTGAATAGCTTCTTCGTTTTCGTATTTGGATGTGATCGATGCGGCACACTGCCTCAGGCATGCCGACCTCGGCCTTTCATGCGTTTGTTGAAGGGGAATAATTTCCCAGACCTCAAACACTGTACAGTGTGACGTGACATCGTCTTCATTTTACAACCCCACAGCTCTGCACACGTTTTACTCGGGACGCCAAAATCTTTTTTGTTATGAAGCCGTGCAAATTCTCTTGGCTATGTTGCCATCATAAAGATGGAAAATATGTAATGCGTTAGGAAAATTCAAACAGATGGTTTGTACTGCATTAGAAGGTTGTCTAATTTTCAGATCTGGCAAATAGCGCCTAAAGCGGCGGGAAAGATTACAGTCATCTATGTGTGGCGCAACACTAGTCGTAATTGAAACAAAGCATCACTGATAAAACAGAATTAGTCCTTTTCACTACTGCAGTGCCTATACACACTCGTTTCACAGTTAGTACTCTGTGATTGTGGTGACGTGTCCATTTTTAGGCAGGGAAGATAGGCGGGATCGAGCAGAGGTCAGTCCCAATCGTTTCCCATACCAATAGTTTGCAAAGTCATCAACCTTTAAACGACTTTCCGCGCCTCTTGGACCTTATGATCAGTACAGCTTTGTCTATTCATCCAACCACCAAACCTACCTGCCCACTTGCTCGTCGAACCCATACACATGGTGTGCTAATTATATTCGGTCTGACGTTTGTATTTTGTTCATCGCAAATCTGGGCAAACGATTGCGCGTTCACTTCCTCCTATGTCCTTTTGCTCACTTGTAATTGCTGGCATCAGTATTCTGCATGGATGTTGGGGTGCTAGACCGAGAATTTAATGCATTGGAGGCAGCGCGGAACAATGCGACCACGTTACTTCTTCTAAGGTTCCATCATTCTCGTTTGACAGCTGTGGGTGGTATACAGTGTGGAGGGCATTGTTATGCCTTTCCATATGCAACACTCACACAATTATGCTTGGTGCCAAATCGGTTGAGGTACGTTTGTTTGCACAAGCAGTGTGTAATCTGGCAATGAATTATTTGTAAATGAGGAGGCTTTTGGCAGAGTCGATGCGTTCCGCCTTGAGCTGCAGAGTATATTTCAAATTTGGATATAATTGCTGGAATGTTGAGAGGCGAAAATTGCGACTCCACTTCCATGTGAGCCTAGTCATCAATTGACACGGGTAGAAGTATTTGCTAAAAGTCACTTTGTTCCTCGTAATATCGAAGAGCTTCAGAGAAGGAGAAAGGCATGGAGGGTGTAGGTGGCCGAGACACCTGTCAACACAGAAACAGTGACGCGTGACGGTAAAGAAAGGCCATGCTAAATTATCCACCTTCAACTTAGAATAATGGTACAGCATTAGGAAAGTGTAACAGCGTAGCTAGCACAAAAATCAGATAACTGAAATATGGTAAAAGGGAAGAATGGTTAAAGCGTGATAAACAAAGGAATGAGCCGAGGTGGGTTGAGACAACCAATGCATGCCATTATCGATGGATGACAAAGGCTCATACAATATACCTCAGGGATGGATTTGACTGACTTACCTGCGACGCATAATCATTGTGTCTTTGGTGTTGTCTAGTTTTACTTAAGCGTTCTTTCTGCGACTTTGACAACTTGAATGCGTGAATTCCTAGTGCCGCTTGTTGCTTTCCCGTCATGAATTGCACAAATTGGGCCGGACGTGGCTCATTATCACCAACAATGATGATGGTCCTCTCCGATTGTCTGCACGAATGTCTTTTGAATGAGGAAACCTAGTTCTTAAAAGAACTGTTGCGCTAAACGCCACTGTCCTGGCTGGTCTAGCTGCAGAGATGGTTCATAGCGATGGAATGATTTTCAATTAATAAGAAAAGACAGACTACGGCACAACGTGTGTGGCGTTTATTCCATCGTGTCACTGTGGTTTCATATATTCCACTTGCAATCGCTCCAGTGCATAAGACCAAGTTAATCTATGCCAAAACATGAGGTGAAGGTAGAAATGCTGTGAGGTTCTTGCATAGGGGTTGTTTCGCCAACAAAAGCTATGGCGTATTGCCGACACTACTCGCTCCTTGCCATCTGACTATTTTGTTTAATGCTAGCGCCTCTAACCTCTGCGTGTAAGACATCATTTAATGGCTTAAAACTCCGACGGCGTAGGATGACACCTCAACGGCAGCGCTCAAGACTAACCTACCCTTTACTCATTTAAGCATAGCGTGTGCCTTCTAAACCCTTCTCTGGATAAAATGATTTTTATGCCATCATGGAGGGCAGTTTAACGCAAGATCGACAGAACCTTTCACATTGTGTAAAATTAGTAAGCCAGTGCTAATTGCTTTAAAAGCCACTAAACTAACTTGCAGAGGAAGAAACAATGCATCTCAAAAAGAGGGGTGCATTTGTGGTAGTTGCAGCGAAGGGCAGCATTTGTCAGAATTGTTGATGCTCTTAAAATGCAAGTCGTAATGTACAAATTGTGACGGCTTGTTCAACCTAAGGTGTTCGTCTGCAGGCCTTTGATACCCCGCGGGTGCCCTCCTAAGTATTGTTATGCATCCGCGGCAGTTGTAGTGGGTGCTGAAAACTTCAACTGTTATCATATAGTAATCAATTGATGCAACTTACATTATACGGAGCACATCTCAGCAAAATGGAGGAGTAAAATGTGCTATAAGTTTCGCAGAAATAGGGTTGTTCATACAATGTGGAGATACAAAGTAGGTCTAAATAGGCAAGAGAGAGCAGTTCATGGTCTGTCGGAGAAAGAATTAATCAGACCGGTTTAAAGTCGGGAGTTACGTTGTGTCGAAGCATTTGCTTTGGAGGGCAATCGACTTGTCAAAATCAATCTCTAGTTAAGGATAAGTGTCACAACCCTTTACGATGTCATCTATATGAAGGAAATCGCATATTCTAAGCGCTGTTTTAGTGGAAGGCCAGCGATTCGAAGTTTTCCAAAGTGCTAGCAAAGTATGCTACCGTTGGTGACACGAAAATGGGGTGTTAACAATCGACGCTAAAGTTCACAAGCAAGGAAATAAGTGGGAAGAGGTGAAGAAAGGAAGAAAGAAAAAATAAATAGAAGCTACTGACACCTACCATTTTTGAAATGTGATAAAGTTGATTGATTACGTGATAGGGGTAACGAGGTTTGAATGCTCACGCCATGGAAGGGTGAAGGGGAAAGGAAAAGGGGAGGTTGGGTTGACCTCGCAATCAACACGTTGGATCGTTTCGTGATGTCTGAGGTGACTGTCACATGACCACCTGATCTAGACAGATTGTTCCTAGTCGTCTGATGGCAAGGAAGGATGTAAACAAAGCTGGCGCAGTGGAAATAATATGAATGTTTGCTAGTGCGGTAACAGGCTACAGAAGTAGTGTATGGGTCTCAAATGGAGATGGAAGAGATTTATTTTTCTGCAAGCAGTTGACAATCAACGCAACTTTGCTGTGATGCTACTAGAAAAGACAGCAGATCTTTTGACATCGATAACAGACATCGACAGTTAAACACGTCTCTTGACCAATATTGTTTGTTTGCATTACATGCTACAATTGATCACTTTTAAATTGAACTAGAAACAGAGGTTCAGCGACAATCTTCAGGCACAATATTGTGTAAATTTTAAAAGTGATAATGATTGAATATCTTGCGGTACATCATTGGTCAACTTAATTGCAGGTGGGCAGTTTCGTGGTCTACTTTCCACTTCCTTTTGCAAAAAGCTGTGCCTGTTCTGATACATGCAAGCGGCCTTTGGGTGACTGACCCATGCCTGCTGGGTTAAAGCACTCTGGAAGCCAAGTAATCCAATGCATCAAACATATCGATTCTTGTTCATTTGACTGGCAAGCTCTCACAAGCTGCATTGCTTACAGCGTGACTCCGAACCGTGGCACGTAACTCAGCCCTTCACCACTGAACAGTGAACGTATTCATAGATTCCTGTCAGTTGAGGCACGACCTGCTTGCACCGCATTTCCTACCTTAATGCCATGATAATATTACCTTTGTGCATGTCGCATTTGGATCTCCTGACATGTTCACCTACGCACTTTGTAAAGGCGAATAGGGAAGGATAGTGGGGAAGAGTGAACCACCTCCAATTAGATCAATCTTAGTGTGCTAAAGATCATGTTTATTGCTGTTATAGAGAAAAGACAAAATTCCAGACCCGTGAGCCAAGTAGGAACTTCAAACCCAGTACACGGATAAACCAACTTCAAGCAGATTTCTTTCTTTGTGCGACAAGTGTTCGATGTTAGTAAGTTCTTGAGGGCTAAACTTTGCTTTCCTGTTGGGAATTTTTAAGCCTAATTTGTATTTGCTTATCGTTTACATCCTCCAAATGAATTCTAGTGGCTAAACTATACTTTCCGGTGTAGATTGGTTGTTCCTTTAGCTCTCGTTTGCATTCGCTAGCGACGCACTGTGCATTAATGCCTCAGGTTTGTCACAGACGCTTTATTGGTGAGTAAATAAGGAAGAGTATGTTGTTGCAGTTAAAAAATTCTAATTTGCAGAACAGCTATGGCAACCATTACACATGTGCCAAAGCTTATAACGGAGCTGTTTTCTGCACTTGAACAGGTGTACCAAGCATGCGGGCGCGCAAAAGGTGTACTCGCACTTGAGAGACAAACCACCTATCCACCACCGTGTGGTGTGTAGATAAATGGAACCATATACATAGGAGGGCGTGATAATTATGAATGAGCTCTCTCGTTATAACATTGCTTAAATGGTGCTGATGCTGGCACAACTTCGACACAGGACCAAACTGCACTTAGGATCATTGCTGTGCTCCAAACTAATACCATAACAACCGGGAAAGTCGTCATGGTGTCGTACACAATGTTACTCAAGCAGTTAAGTGGTGCGATTTGCATAAAGTGGTAGAGCGTTGCAGCTGTATCACAAAGCCTAGAAGCCATTGGATAGAATTCGTAATGTTCCCTTAACACAGATAACAACTGCCTCCCTTCTGTCCATTTCCACCATTTCCACCTACCAGTATCCTAACTTCAAAGCATTTGTAGAGGGCCACTATGACCACGAAGGTGGTCTATCGAATCAGCTAGATGAGGCAGCGGAAGGCCATCTTCCTACTTTACAACCTCCTGCTTTCTGTAGCAACCGTTGGCATCAGATCTTTTCCTCTAGAAGCAGATGGCAAGACCCATGGTGACTTTGGTAGCTTTATGGCCCCGTAGCTGATCAACTCTTTTATCAACTGGCATGCATCTGACTGGCTGGCAGATCAGTCTCTCTTAGCTGATGCCTGTCCTGCTTATAACGACGTGTCCTTTGTGCTTACCCCCAACTGAATGACTGTATTTGAGCATTAAACTAACAGCGCCTAAAGTTCCTTCGTTTTCCTGTCGATGTCATGGGCAAGGTGGGTGAGGAGGTCATCTGAGCTGTGAAATGGTTGCCGTGAATTCAGAGCCTTGTTGAGCAGCGACTGGATCTTCCACTAAATCAAAGACAGGATTGTGATGCCAAGAGTCACATACCAACTCGAATCTGGACACATCCCAAATCCCACCTATTTGTTGCCTCCCCTTTTCTCTCCGTAGCATTGGTATGTTCAATATTAAGCTATGCTCTTCTTGGCATAAAGGGCAAAGACCTTGTCAGAGTCGAAGGTAAAATTGCATTGAGTTGCATCTGTATTTCTAGAGGTGAAAGTGATTTGAGTGGAGCAAGTAGGATGAGAGAAAAAAAAGACTACCTAACTTGCGGCTAGAAAGTGAGGAGCCTCCAAATGAAACCATTGGACGTGGTTATGAATTGCAGTTGTTTTAGCTCGTAAGTACAATTGAGTCCCGATCCTGCTTCAATATTATAACACGAGTTGTTGTACTTGTCGACGTTTTACGCGTTTAGACTAATCACTATTGCAGCCAACTACAACCAACTTATATTGTTCAACCAAACAGGAAATGTGGTATGAGGGTACTACTTTCCTCCTCCCATGCATCTAAGGTCTATCAAATTAAACATTTGCATCATGTTTCTAAAGTATTTTAAGTGCACTTCTACTTTGAAGAGTTTCTCTAATTTCTTGTTTGAACGTAATCAAAGCACCACCTGACGCATTAAATTTGATCGACACAGACACACAAACATACACGACTCAGACATGTTAACTCCGCACCTTTCCACGGCTGTGGTGGAGGAGGGAGGTTTCACAGTCCTTAAACCTTGTTTCCTCCAGGACACCACAATATTTTTTTAGTTTAAAGCCATGTCCATTGGTATAGGTAGGTTGCTTTGCATAAAGTAAAATGTGAGGGTTCACACAGTATAAGGAAGTCCAGTTTCAGATCTGACAAATAGCGCATAAATTGATGGGTAAGTTCTTATTCCCTCGGTGTGTGTAGTAGCATCTGTGTCATCTAAAAGAGGCATAATTAGTAGAAAAAAAATTGTCATAGTTACTACTGCAGTGCCTCTATGTCCTTTTACAATACTACGCAGTGGTAAAGCGCGGAACTGATGGGCAAATGTATGGATGGGTAAAAAGGAAAGTAGTGAAACCTAGATTTAACGCTGAGCGAAGTGGAAAGACAATGAGATATTAACTAGCAGGCAAGTAGTAACTGTGTGGAAAATGTTATTGCCGCAAAACTATCACGTATGTGCAAATTTACAGCCACACCACTGGCGCGACATGGCGAAGACTGGATGGAATAGCTCTAACACTCTTTAATCAGATGCGCAAAACTTCACAATTTCCCAACAAAATATAGTTCCTACCATTGCCTTTGCATTTCTGGGATAGCAATTTCTCGCATTGAGGAATGCAGGTTGGTGAGTTCGAAGTTACTTGTCTATCTGCAGACCGCCACCTTGCTTACTTTCGCTACTAAGCCCTATAGTGGACAAGTGCCCAGATAAAGATACCGGTGATTCTACCTCGCCACTGCGTAATCTCATGTAACGCCATTACTGTTAGCACAGTCGTTAGGCAGCCAAATCATCATTTCAAAATGCCTTGACTCCTGAGATGTCTTGCATGAGTGGTAGAAGGCCGTAATGAAAATGTGACCTGGATCAGCAATGGGCACATTAGTGAGCTTAACATCTAAGTAGACAATGGGTATGGCGTAAAGATTCTGCAGACTGCTGATAATCTCAGCTTCAAATCGTGCGTACTTGTCATCAAAGCAGCCAACAATTTTGTGAAATCCTGCAGGCCGAAAACTCTCTTTTGTGCAGCACAATTGATGGAGCCCTGTAAAGTAGAAAACTTTGCAAAGTGCTGCTATGTATGGTGGTCGCTCTCTTTCTTTGTAGAGTCGCATCCAAATGCGGTGCTCTCTAATAATGAACCGAAAAGCAGAGTTATATTCTTTTGGAACGGCTTCAATGCAAAAGCCATACTTATCGTGATCATATCACATTCTCCTGCGTAGACCGTCTCCTAGTCGAGGAATTAGGACCCACGAGCATCAACCTTCCCAGTCTGCATGCCTTCGACTTAACTAGGCTGACTCTCTGTCCATCGACTAAATCGTAAAGCAAGCACAACCGACAATATTTAGATTGCCTGAGCCAATCAAACCAGACTTCGCTTTATATTGGCTTTTCGCATTTAAAAGTTTTCCATTGTGGTGCGTTAACATTAGTGGTTCCAGTTTGTTCATCATTCAAAAATAGGCATTAAAGCGATTTTAAACATCGATTTTATATTGCGTCAAATTGGATTCACCAATTGCCTTACCTGGAATACAAGGAAGCAGGGCTTTGTTGATTCCCCACTTAGTCACATTCAGGCCGTGGGAGTTTATTGCTTCCTGACGAAACTTGTTTGCAAACAAGATGCGTGTGTTGGTGTGCATCTTTGGCGTTGACCAATAATCGAATTACTTGGCAGCTGCTAGCAACTTGGGAGATTAGCAAGCAAGGCGGAGCAAATTGTGACTTCAGCGAATGAGTAAGCTGCGTGACGAGAACTATGTTGGGCAAGTATTCGGCAGAGCATGTATGCCGATGTACAACTCATGCTTCGCGGATTTTTCAGTGGTACTTGCCCCATCTGCACGACCAAATTTAGAAGTTTCAGATGGGAGTTTCGGAATAATCTGTGACACTGTTATCAACTAAGCATTGCTCGGAGCACAAAACTGTACTAAGTGGATTGACGCAAAGTTGAAGAGGTTCAAATGCATTTAACTGAGCTCGAAAATATGGGAGTGCTTTTGTGTGAAGATGATGACAAAGGATTGAGGAGCCTCGATAACCTTTGGTCAAATCCCAAGTTCGAGTGCTTTATGTGGGTTTTTATTAAAACTTGACCCATCTTGAGCAATGGAAATTTCTGCATGGCCAAATTTCGGAGTATTGCATAGTAGTTATGCAAAATTTTGCGGCACTGCCAACAATTGACACCTTATGCTTGTCCCAAGCATCGCAAAGGCATTGTTTCATTGCAAAACCTTCGTGACGTACAAAACAGCAGGAAGTAGGAGGTCGCTTGACGGCAGTGGCTTCAAACACGGAGGGATGTAAAAATGTTTCCAGCTCACACCCACCACCACCACCGCAGACAGCAGGTGCTTTCGCAGATACGGAGGCATGTTTGGCAGCAAAGCTTGCGTTCAATAGCGTGCCGACGGATTCCCTTCCTATAGTTGATGCTCTGAAAGAGGCGAAGACAGCACGGTGACGACAATGATATGAGCTTTGTGATGGCCTCATTCTCTGACCTCATTCCAATTAGAGAAAAGGGGCTGATGTGGTAAGTCCTGCCGGACCGTTCATCCCATTCCGGAGGTAGCAATGCATGCGCAGATACTGGGAGTGCTTTTCGGTTATGTTCAATATTACAGTCGAACGTACTAGAATTTTCACAACAGTGGGATTGCTGTGCTGGACTTTGTGATCCTTGGCATGTTACTAGAAGATGGCGCACGCTTCCTGTATGACAGAATATTTGAGGACACTCTGGGCTTTTGTCGGAAACTCAGATTGTACTAGCCATGGTCCATAATGGTGACGAATGTTTGCAGCACCACATCCATTTTCCCTCTTATTAAAAAACAAGTTTGGACTAATTGCTATTCCCATTTCACATTCCACAACAGATCGACAGTCTCACATTCCTAATAACTTTCAAAAATCTACCAATGTTTACGCCTTAGATTTAAACTGGTTAGGAACGGTAATGTTGCAAACATAAGAGATGTCCTACATCATAGAGGCAAGAATAGGTTAGACAGTGATGAAGAATGTATTGGTCTCTCGCCTCGGGTATGTTAATGGTGCTATCAGGATGATTTCTTAGGTGCTTTGGGAGGCACCTTCGTCTCCAGGTCATCCTCACGCAAGCACAGACAGCAGAGAACCAATCTATCATAGGCCGCACATTCAGCAGTGCAAGCCTGAAATCAGAGTGCACCTTCACTGAGTCGTAGTGGCCAATGATGCAGCGCACGTAGAGTGCAGCGATTTACAACCTAATTGTGCAGCCAACAGGCAGTTTGTGACACCCTTAATGCCCGATGCATGCTCGATTGGATTAGTTCTAGACATCATTGGCGCACCGCCGCAGTCGACCTGTCCGACATTTGTGGCAGTGACTTCTCCCACTTGAGTGCCTCTATCCACGCAGCCTCTTATTGGCTTTGTGAATATGCACAATGTTGTTCTTATGCTCACCAACAATCTCGTCATCGTGCCAGCGCCAGCTCCTCTGCAGCATCGAGTTCCAGAACATTTGGACGAGAGACAGACCCGGTTTGTTTCTCCTCCCTCTTTCACCTCCACTTTCGATCGCTGGAGATCACTCGTGCTGTCAAGATTGAAAATGGCCATTCCGGAATAAGATGTTAGTTTCCTCTCAACGACTGCATGAAATATCTCCTTTCAATTACCCAAGAATGTGTGCCTTCAAAGCAGGTATTATACCACAGCTATACCATTTTCAGTGTGTTTAAGTTATCATCTACTACACTGTTTATCGCACAGGCAAATGAAATGGTCGAATCTGTGGGCTGTCATTAGTAAGAATAACTGCCAGAGCAAGCTATTTTTAAGGAATTTAATAAGGGAAAGATTAGTAGAACACCCAACCGCTTTCAATGGATCACCTATGAGAGAGACGGAACACAGAGCTGCACAACAATCGACTTCAACGTTCAAAAAACAGCATTTGCAGATCAGCCCAAAACGCTGGATTAAAGATTAGTCAGCCACCTCAGAAGGACTTTAGCAGGATTGGGCGAGACGATACTCTCCTAAGGATGTGGTCAACGGTTTGGTTGGCAAGAATTGCGTGAGTTACAAGGTGGTTGAACGGTGGTACCGAATCGACTAACATTTGCGCAAATATTTCAGCAATCTGACCTGCACTAGCAGCTAATAAACTCAACCAATGCTCGTAAAGCATCGGCCAGGGAAAATGAAAATGCATCAGCTAACCGTAATCCAGATAGTATGATTTGCAAGGACGGCAATAAGGGCAACAAAATAAACTTTTCCGCATCGCTTAATAGGAACCAACTTGGTGATGTGAGCAATTAACCAAATATCGCATCCACAAAAATAACAGCAAGGAAATGCGTGCGTGAAGTATAGTGCTCCGAGAATTCCTCGAAGTCGAAAAATGCTCAATTCGCAACCTATGCATTCAATGAACAGAAGGGACCTGGGCTGCTGCCATGGTACAGTGGTTGATTACTTCACGAAAGTAGCTGAAGCTGAAGCCATGAAGTCTCAAGACGCCGAAACAGTCATTTCAACTTTCTTCAACCGTTGGATCTGTCAACATGGTGTCCCCGAATCAGTTCACAGCGATCAAGGTCCTAATTTCGAAAGTCTACTCTTTACGGAACTATGCAACACTCTCGGAAGGGCCCTGGTATACCCTTATTCCCAAGACAAATTGACAGTATGATCATTAAATCCTCACTTTGCCTTGTGAAGGTCTGCCATGGCAACTTAGGCCGTCTCTTGGATCGCCTCTTACATCCTCGCTTTCAGTCAATTGACTACCTGAACACCTTTCTTCTCACCTACCGCGTTTTCACCACTGGACTTACAATCATAGCTGTGCTTCGTTGCGTCCTTCGAGATCCCTCACTTTAACTGGCTTCAACAAAAATTGATCTCGATCTCTTTGAGTTTATGCTACGAGCAAGATAATGCTGAAGTTTCCAGATCCATCTACCTTGATCTAGGGGTCACTCATTTATTCCGTCCACTTATTCTTCATTCTGGTCAGCAAGCCATCCATCAATCCATGGGCATGTATCCAAATCCATGTCTATTGCCGTAACCTACCTGTACATAATTTATCCATCAAAGCACTTTTCGACATTTCTTCCCTCTATCTTGAAACAATCCTGATAAGGAAGTCTACAGAGTCATAAAAGAGGATAAGATTTGAAGTTATTCAAAAATATGGGCTTGTGGAGCTTACAAAGCGTTACCCAATTATCATCCTTGCGAATCCCTTCCTGATTAGTCAAATTTATTTCGAGACTTATTGCACCCGGAAAATCTCGTTCAGGAGATGCGTACAGTTTTATAGACAAGAGTATCTAAGCATCAACTCATAGCAAATTTCTTCATTAATTTGCAATTACTCAATCAGGCCATTTAGTAGTTTGCTTGCTTTAATGTGCCTGGAACTCCCTGTTTCGACCCTTTACCTTTCATCGACTCATTCACTTATTCATTGTTTCAATTCTATGGCCCTGTACTCCAATATTCAAACGAATTTTATTTCAAGTCTGTCGATAGGACATCCCAGGGACCTAAATACATAACCAGCATTTTGTCACCCAAAAATTTGCCTACTCACAGTTTTCAGCAATAATTGCTTACTCGAAAAATTCTAGGTCTGGAGCCCGATGTGCTAAACAGCATCACAACGACAGTTTTCTTGCAGAAGTAAGGGTGGCAGACGGGTATCCACAGGTATGCTTGATGTCACCAGGCACCAGACCTTTGTTTCACGTCAAAATCTGGTCACTAAAAATGTTCTAAAGGAAGAAGTACACAAAAGTGAGTCAAAAAGCCGTTGAGTTAAGGAAATATGTCTTGAAATAGTCATTCACGTAATTAAAACTTAAGGTGCAGGTAGCGAATCTGAGGGGGATGCGGAAGAGCGAAGGGTCCGTAGTGCACCGGAGGATAATAAATCAAGGATTTTTCGGTTCCCTGAAACCTCTGAGGGCAGTAGTAGTGAGACGGGTTCCATGAAAACTTCCCATGAATCAGTGGAGGTGGTAGAGACATCAACCATGAATGCGGTGAGTTCAGTGTCGCCACCACAAACTCCTTAGTCACAGGCCAGTTTGTAGGGTTTATTTGTACTCTTAACGTTGCATTCAATTAATCAGTAAGGCACTGAATGATTGAATGAATATAAGATTGTTGTGGTGGTTTACTTTTGTCATGCAGCATCTATGCCTCACGTTATAAAACGTGGATATAAGGAAAAACACAAAATAATAAACAAGCAGGATCTAATCGCATCCTCATAGTCCGTCGGTTTATTATTTCGTCCAACCGTCCCTCCTGTTTTGAGGGCTTTCGGGCCGCCATTTGCATGCACACCGAACTCCACAAGTCATCATGAGAACGCCAAAGATAAGACAGAGGCTGAGGTTTCGGGGTATTCAACACAAATGATCTAAGAAATGCACTTGCTTTGTTCCGAAAAAAGTATCATTTAAGGAAAAATAAACTAGTTTTAGGTATTAAAAGACAAATTCTTTGGTTAACATAAAGCACTGCCGCAAACGATTCAGTATAAAGCACTGGTAAAAATGCAGAACACATACTACTTACTTGTCTATTTCAGTCCCGTGAAAACGGTTCTGATTTACTGCAACTGAAAAAAGGAAATTGGCAATTTGAACTTACTGGAACACTCCAAAAATCAGCGATGCCAAAGAACATGATAAAGGGCGTAAAGATGCGAAGAAGGGAGAGGAGGAGGAGAAGGGGGTAGAGGGGGAAGGCGAGGGAAAACACTCCACCTTGAAGCAGACAAATCGGCTGTTGTACGGCTTAGTCCCATGGGTAGGTTATTGCGGTTTAACATTCGCTTTGCCTAGCTAATTAGATATGAGCTTTGAGATGGTGAATTTCAATCCATAAGCATTTTTCGGTCTGAATTTTAGATGCAGTGAAAGTGGAGCATAGAGAAACAGAAACGAGGAAACAGTTCATTATGGGGAATTCATCTTACCCATCGCTAGTGCTGGCTCACCACTGATGTCTTTCTTCGGGAACAGGGTAAGGCCATTCATCGCTATAAAGCAGGGTAAATTAAAGGCGACAGTCTCAAGAGAAGGTGTGTTAATTTTAAATACTTCTCTTTATACTACTGGTCCTCTTACCTACAATTTGTTTTAAATTAGAGAAAACCGTGGCACTTTCAAAAAGCTCAACTTCAAGGGCTACTTGATTCCATTTTTTCTAATATTAGACTGAATGACTGGAAAAAAGTAAAGTTTCTTTCTTGACCCTGCCATCAATTTAGGACTATCAAAGTACCTTCATGCCAAATTTACCAATCATCGAACGCCACTCCGTTTCAACTTCTGCTTCCAGTATCCTGGAAAGTGCACAAAAAGCCTCGAACAGCGCCCGAGATAGTATGAATTTTACATATCTCAATTCGGTTCCCTTCTCTGCGTTTGCATAGAAGGGCGACCGCTCTCCACCGTATCCGTCATCCGGTTGTGCTTCCGCTTCTTAAGTCACTTTTTCCTTTACTGAATGCGCATGTCATCAAAAGTTTTACTGTTTCCGATTTACCATCTATCCATTAAACACTTGACAATATGGTCAAGTACCGCACTTTGATGCTACCTATTACTTTTAGTAGCAGTATATTGTATCCAATTTTAGGGGTCAAAGCCAGCTTAACCCGACAACGAAACCACGTGAGCTATGCATGCGACATGCCGACTTATCGTCGACCTCCAAAAGCGGGTGCTATCATAACCTCTGCACGACTGTCCAGACGAAGGTGACAAAGTGCTTAATTAAATAATGTTACCATGAGTAATGCTTGAGGAAGATAAAAGTTTCTGATTATCTGCAAATTAGTCACATTTTCATGTCCCCTCCAAGATCAAGCAACTGGACAGCGGTGAAAGCCTTCGCAATAGCCACTGCTGCCAGCGGTTCGACGCGAGTGTCTCATCATGAGCGCACAGCCGCCATCCAAATATCCCCACTAAAAACAGCAATAGCAACAAATCTAGTAACGTCAGCAAATGCTGTTGCATCCACACCACACTTGGATAAAACGCCGCTTACGACAAGTATGGCATCCATCCCGGAAAGGACGATATTAGAGGATGAGTTCCATTTCCTGCGATTGACATCACCGAGCACTGAGGAGGGAAGAGAGGCGGTGGTGGTGGGCATGACAGTACTGAGGGTGTTAAACGTGGCGCGGCATTGGATCACAAAGCATCCAGAGGTAGGTAGACGAATATTTATTTTTAAGAAAGTGGGTTGCTCGAATAAAAACCCAAATCGCCCCAACTACCGGCAATGAACTGTCACTATTTCCTCCGATTCAGTGGCGTGTTTATTTGTCTTCCACTTTCCTTTTATCCAGGATTTTGACTGCGATGCCCTACTCAAGTCAAAAATGCAGGTTCTGCTCGAGGAGTTACTTCACAACCCCCGCCTGAATGTTTCAAATCGAAAGGTGGCCTTCCAGCTTTCCAAGGAGATGCTTAACGACCAGTTGGTCGAATCTCATGTTGACCTGGACATTCTCATGACCCCATTACAAGTGAGTTTATTTTTCATTTGACTTCCCGGTTAAAATCCACTCACTTATTTCAACAATAGCAAAGCCGTGGTGCTAACCTGGCCTTCTTTGATTGGTCAGATAGGAGGTACTAAAAGGAGGTACTAAAAGGAAGTCAAAACTCATACCCATTCCCCTAATATTTTACAATAATTTGAGTGACGATGCGAAAATTCGTTGTATTTCTTATTAGGCTGGTCTTAGAATCGTTCAAAAACCCACAGCGTCTCCGCGATACATAAGTTGCTATCCAAATTAATTTGATTCGTTGTATGCATAAAAAAGCACTGACAGGATTTAGTGACTTGCCTGCAGTAAATGCCAAGAAAATTACTGATTAATTGGAACACAACTCCATAAAGAAAATATACCCTACTCATTCCCATCTACGTATCTCCCGACTAATGAAAATAAATTCATGCGGTCTACACTGGCAAATTCTTTCTTCGTTTTTGATGATTCAAATGGTTTTCTGCCAATTAAAGGACAAAACTAGCAAACGCAAACTTGCTATGCAATCCGTAAACCTTTTTTTCCGTTTCCAAAGGTCCCATCAAAGGAGGACTTCGATAAAATACCAGCACTAGATATCGCGGAGGAGCTAACCTGTCTCGATTTCCACATTTCCCGGTCGATAAAAACGCAGTAAGTCTCCACTTCTTGTTTGACATAGTTACTCTGAATTCCAACCCATAATCATTTGTCCGTATTGCGGAGAACTACTGAATCAGGAATGGATGAAGGATGGAAAGGAGGCCAAGGCGCCTCACGTGATGCTAGTGACGAAACGCTTTAATGAAGTCAGTAAACTAGTTGTTTCGGAGATCATTACCCGCTCAGACATCCCAGATCGTGCAGCTTGCATTGAAAAAGTGGATTGCATCGCTGACATATGTCGATGTTGCAGAAACAATGGAGTTTTACAAATTTGCGCGGCT
>CM010312.1:28082213-28369336 GCA_001923025.3 Taenia multiceps | reverse complement strand
ATTGTTAAAGTTTAAGTCAGCTTTATACTTGTATCAACAAAATGGGTCGCTTAAATACTTTACTAACTTGAGTGGTCCCTTGGGCGGAACAAGGGAGATGAAACACCAACGCTGCTATTTGTGGGGCAAAAGAGGTTTGTTTTTAATTTTAGTGCATTGAACAACCACATTACAGTCATATGCTGAGCATCGCGCATTCCGAGGTGTCATCTATCTCCATGCCTTATTCAGTTCGGTGGGTTCGATGCGACTTTCTACAGCAACCAGGATTGGATATTTACTTAATTACTTTGGTTTATCAAGCACCCTTTTTTGTTTTCCCAGTTTGGACCCTGGGCTGTTCAAGGACTGTCCTGACATTAAGCACCGATCAACAAGGAACTTGTGTAAAATGCCTCAAGTAATAGCTTTTTACATCTACTTGTAGTCCGTGCTTTTGATTTGTAATTTTTTGGTCTGCACAAATTCTAAAAGTTAAAAATGACTTCGTTGTTGTTTAGCATTGTCCAGAAACCACTTTAAGCTTCATCTAACATAATGCCACATGAATTCATGCTTCGGCACTACGAAGTAGAGGACTGTCGGGTAAGCACCTGTGGTATCCAAATGATAAAAGGCAAATTAAGGCGAGTGGGTGGCTCCTTCTGACTAAATACAAATTTAAGAAAGCAGGGGCTCTCGTGGTGCGCGCGTGTCTCCAAGGTACTGGCGTGTCGGTAGGATTCCACCTCCACCTCATTTATGCTTTCGTAGCCAAAGAAAGTGACTTAAAGTACCAACCACCTAAAAGAAATTTTAGAAGTGCTTCAACTGAGCATAATTGTTGAGTTGTACTTAAACATTGTAATTCAAAAAATCCAAGTGTTGGCAAGTTGGTCAGCCCATCAGCCTTTCAATAGTGGGATTTTCTTCGAACCTCCCGCTTACCATCTGTCTTACCTCATCTGCTCGAGGCATTCTTGGATGATGCGTTCTACTAACGCAGCACGTCTGAGCACAAGCAGCAATCTGTTCAAGGACCTTCCTCTACCTTGGATTCCTATTTAATCCAGCGTATATGCTCGAAAAAGTTGATGAAACAGCCACTGAGCGCTCCAACAAGGTAACAACTAGTTCGTCTACTTCCCATTTAACCCATACGACCTAGAAGTGGGAGAGTGAAAATGGGCTTGGGCTAGGAGTGTCAATAAGTGGATTGCTTTAAAAGCCATCGTACGTCAGCGCTCGCTTCTTCAGGGTTCAAAGCACCTCTCAAGGGCCCTGGTATACCCTTATTCCCAATAAAAGTTGACAGTATGATCATCAAATCCTCACTTTGTCCTGAAGGTCCGCATGGCACCTTAGGCCATCTCTTGGACCGCCTCCTGGATCCTCGCTTTCAGTCAATTGACCACCTGAACACCTTTCTTCTCACCTACCGCGTTTTCACCACTGGACTTACAATCATAGCTGTGCTTCGTTGCGTCCTTCGAGATCCCTCACTTCAACTGGCTTCAACAAAAAACGATCTCGATCTCTTTGAGCCCATGCTACGAGCAAGGTAATGCTGAAGTTTCCAGACCCATCTACCTTATACTTCAACTTCATTCTGGTCAGCAAGCCATCCATCAATCTATAGGGATGTATCCAAATCCATGTCTATTGCCGTCACCTACCTGTACATAATTTACCCATCAAAGCACTTTTCGACATTCCTTTCCTCTATCTTGAATCAATCCTAAAGGAAGTCTACAAAATTATAAAGAGAATAAAATTTGGAATTATTCAAAAATATGGGTTTGTGAAGTTTACAAAGTGTTACCCAATTATCATCCTTGCAAATTCCTTCCCCATTAGTCAAATTATCTCGAGACTTAATGCACCCGGAAATTCTCGTTCCGGAGATGCGTACAGTTTTATAGCCAAGAATATGGTATGGATGCGGACGTGTGTGAGTATGGATAAAGAAGTTAAATGCAAATTGGGCAAATTGAGTGGCGCATTTTAAGAAGAACAGATTGCTTAATGGGTTAAGCACATATGTTACCGTTTCCAATCCGTGTTTGTCTCTTCTTAATATTTACGTGTAAGCAATTTTTGCCTTTGCACATCTGCTTTTGATTCCTCTTGCACTCTTAAAGATCTACTCACTTGCCGCTCCCACTACAGGCCTATGTTTTACCACATTCACTACTCCTAGCTAATGTTGTTGCCTTTTACAAGGTTATTGCAAGAAGAAGAGGACTGCATTAGGACGCATTGGCATCGCTGGAAGCACTTAAGCACCGCTTTTTCCTATTCGCTTTGTTTACTCGTGGCCTTATACAATCACTGATGGTAATGCAGACTTCTACATTATGCTGCCCGCAAGAAAGGTAAAAAAGTAGGGTAAATTTAGAAAAATTTATCCACTACATTATTAAATAACTCCATAGAGCATGAGAAATGGTGGACGAGGTTTGTTCCTAACTAGGACACGTCAATGATGCCTGAAAATGCCTCTTTCAATTTACCTTCTGATCGTTGGCTGGAGTCAGCAAGAGTGTCACGTACAAGTCTATGTGCGCGTCTACGCACATGTCAGTAGCATCGTAATTCTACTACCTGACTTCGATCGACCCACCCTTAATGCATGCTGCTATTATTTCTGCTGCCTTGTAGGTCTGTCATTCAAGAAATCTCTACCTGGACTGTGTTGATCCCACTCAGTAAAAACTCACGATAAAGACTGAATTCAAGCACAGATTCACACTTTTAGCTAGTGTTAGATTGTCTCCTCCGGCTTAGCGACCATCCTTGCAAGACTTGGTAGCCATTGATTTAACTAGTGTGAAATCTGTCATCTTTGCTGAGCACTGCATTTTGGCACAATTACGACCACGACTTCTTAAACCAATCCCCTGTTAACATGCACTTTAACTACTTTTAGGTCCCACCTCATTTCGCATAGTAGAAGTGCATGTTTCTGGCCCAGTTGTCCTCATATCACCCACCTCTGCTATGACAGCTAGTCCACAGCTACTTATCTGGGTGCAAGTGAGGCGTTGAAATGTTTCGGCTGGAATCTAGTGGCATTAGACTGGGAGAATGAATCGCTTAGCTCGATGCAATATGAGACAACAGATTTGCGGCGTCAGCAGTAAAACCACACAAGTCACTGAAGTACGGCTGAATAAGTAATTGGCTGGCAGCACAGCATTTGCATGCGCCTTTGAAGTGCCCTTTGGTGTTGTAAGCATAATAATAAGATAAATAATAAGAGGGTTCTACAACTCTAAGTCGCTTAAATTAAGTCCATATTCGTCCCGTAGCATCTTTTTGGTGCAACCTTTCCATGATCTCTATTACATTTTTAGAGACAAACCTTTGCTTGGGACACAGGGAGTGCACCAAATGGTCTCCAAAGAAGCTGTTGCTACTTTCGCAGCCAGTAACTGATCATCACCCCATGTTTCACACTCTATGGTATTACTGTATGACCCGATGGAGATTCTCTCCAAATCAAGTCATTCTTTTCGGCTTCAAATTGGGTGGCACCATGTAAGGCTACACCATCATTGGCTGCTTAAATAAGTGTGTAAACAAAACCTAATAATCCCTTACCCCATTGCAAATTTAGCAGGAGTCATTAATACGTAGATTACCAAAAGAAGTGCGATGAATGCCGACTTCTCTGTTTTTGTCATAAAAAAATCCAGTGGATGCAAATATTAACTTAGAAATCTTTTAGCACTTGCCTTGTCCCACGGTACTAGCTCTGAAAAACAGCCCCGCTATTTAAAAGTACAAAACGACTAAGATTGCGGTTCATAGCTATCTATATCTCACGTCAACATAAACTCTAATCAACTTACCACAGTGCCCGGTCCACTTGCATTCTGCATCCAGAAAAACAAGTGAGCTGATAAACAGTAAGACTGCTAGGATGGTTGCGATTGACGCTACAATGAACACAAATCTTTGAGAGATGCTTTTTTAAGAGCACATGGACTTGAAAGCAACCGGCACAGCGCCGATACTGTGGCTATTCTCGTTCTCGTAAAAGCCGTCGCAATCCAGCCCAACTCTAGTTCACCCAAAACGCTTATCAATGGGAGACACTCCTCATCTTTTTATGACAAATTCAGGCAATACGGGCAATTACATATCACAAGGAGTGAAGCGAACTTTGCATTGTGCGTTTAAGTTCAGCATTTAAGGTACAGACGGGTAAATTGGCTTCAGAGGTGTCATGAATGTCAAAATGACAAGGAACTTGCGTCTGCAGAAGCCAAATGTTGCAAAGAGAGTTTGCGCGGAGAAGGAACAACGATAACGTTACGGACAGGAGTGGAACATTAACAGCAACTTCTTCCTACATAGCAACATTAACTTTGCAAGAAATGACTCAAAACGGAAACAAGCGCAAGGAGATTGGCGCAGTGAGAAACCTTAAGAAGACCACCGCACAATTAAGAAGCACTTGACGCAAGTTATTTTCACTAGTTTGTAGTTGAAATTGCGAGGTACATTCGAAAGAAAATGACAGTGTAAGAGAAAGGGACATCCTCTGGTGACAAAGCACCACAACAGTACTCACCCTTGCATAAGTAAAGTAGGCACAGCATTCTAAGCACTAAACACTGCTTGCCTTTGATGTAATTGTGTTAGTAGTATGTGGAGATAAGTTACAAAATGATGTAAATTTATGCAACGCTACGCCTATTGTAGATTTTAAATGCAGGGCCTGCTTGTCAGTGCCCATTCGTGCATGCTATTTAAAAAAGTCTTTTTCATTTCATTTTTCATGCTTCTCTTGCAAATTACCGCTATAAGAAATTCAAAACTGCCATATCTGGAGCTTTAAAGTTTGTAAATATAGCTTTCCTCAAAAACGCTTGGTGGCAACTGGTTAAGCGCTCAATGCCTCAGGAAGGCAAGCTAGCCTTGCCTGTTTCGTGACACCTTGCATCCTATTATCTTGGCTGACCATGCATATCTCTTTTTTACAGTTTTTACTTTGTTTTCCAACTAACACTTCTTGATGCTCAAAAGACACCTCTAGCGTCACCTTCACTTCAGTATTCTGACTATTGCCCACCATGCAATGCTGTGGTAACCGCCTCGAAAAACCAGTAAATGCCTAAATCTCATGCACAAATGCAGCGTCCATTCTTCGCTTATGTAGTAATTGCCGAAGGTGACTAGCGTAGACATTAGGAAAAACTGACTGTTCTGATGTTCGCAGTAGGTTCCCATACATATTAAACGTCAAGTCCCATTGAATAGTGTGATTGGCTTGTGCCATGTGGCATTATTTAACCTCATTTACACCTCAAAATTGATAATGCCTTTAGAATACCATAGTTCACTAAAAAGTCTGCCGTTTTTCGCAGCTTTACCTTACCCCCCACATTTAGTACTTTCTACAGTCGTTATAATTTTCTGATATTCTAGTTGAAACCCATCCTTACATGCATGGCCGACTTGATCGCCATTCTAAAGCAGGTACTTAATATAGGTCAAATATTAATTCCATATGATGTTAATTTGCCTTCATGGTTTGCTTTTCTGGGAAGATGAGGAGGCAGGGGTTTCTCGATTTGCCTTGAAAGCGTACGTTACATCTCTTCACTTAGTCGCATTCAGGCTATGGATGTTAATCGTCAAGTAATCACAACTTGTCAGAACTGTTAATATTTCTTATATCTAAGCAATGGTGAATAAGTTGTGTTCCACGTGCAAGGGAATGCACAGGGTGTGGGATGATATGCATATGTGACGCTAGGTATTAATCTATTTACTTGGCAATCACAAGCATACTGAGAGAATGGCAAAGCGGGCAGAGCTCACTCGCCTGCTTATCGAATGACCTCAGAGGCTGGCACAACCACTGGAGTTACTTTGGCGTAAGCTCGTCAAATAAGATCCCGCATTCTTTTAAATCGCCGCATTTGATATGTGCGGGTGAAATTGTGCTAGCACTGGTGATGTTGATGCCAGTGGTGGGTTGTTTGTCATCTCTCATGGCTCTTTGGCGGCTATTCTAAAACGTACACTGGTTAAAAGTCGAATAAACAGTTTGCATGACCCTGGCTTTGATGACCATCAAGAAGTGCCTAAATAACAAGCGATTGGAGGCGCATTTTATTGTGTTGGGGCTATTTCGCAATATTGTTGATTTTATCAGCAGGCGTCTTGACTTCGCTTTTATTTGCTGCTCTGTTTGAGAGAAGAGTAACCAGAAATTTCTGGATTTTTCCTCAAGGGTATGTTACATCTACTCACTTGGTCGCATTTAAGCCATAGGCGTAAATTGTCAACTGACCTAAAAAATTCATGGGTGTTGCCGCTTCCTTATGCTAAAAATACGGCATGGATGATCTGTCATACCACTATTGGTGTTTTACGCGTAAGACAATGCATAACGTGTAGAGTTGACGAAGGCATCGGTCGTGTCATGAGTACCACATCAAGCGAGTGTCTGACAGAGCATGCAGCTCTTCGCAGAGACCATGTACCACTAACTGAAATAGTCACAGCAAACCAGCATGAGCTGCATCATGTTATTTTATGTGACAAGTTGTGATGAAACGACTGAGGCAGTCGATTTGCTAGTGTCAAAATGGGTAGAATGACATCGTTAGGCCGCATCATGTGTCAGATTAGACTAAACTAACATCAAGTAATCAGGCGACAGTTGCTCTATAAACTGTGCTTTTTTTCGACTTGATCTTCCCTGCTCCGGTCTCTCAAACCTTTGTGCGGCACCCTACTGTCTGTGGCGTATTGCTTATTGGAGAACCTAGGACGTGGCATATTGCTAGTAGGTGGCAAAAGCCAAACTATTAGCAAGACCTGAAAAAAGCCAGGGGACATTCAGTTCTCCAAGATTTCGCCTGAGATCTTGCCCCAGTAAGTGCGTGTTTACCGGTATTTACTACAAATGGGCTGAACCGGAGCCTAACATTTGGGAGAAGAGCGATCTGGCGATCAATTAAAAGTCAATTCCCTAGCTCTGGCTTGAGAATCGACCCCTGAATTGTGGTGAGATGCTCTACATTTGAAGAGACGCTTAAGCAGGTCAAATACCTACTCAGGCACGTAGCTATCAACTGCAAGATATAGTTGGTATTAAGTTGGCAGATTCGATATTTTAGGGGCGGTACTAATGACTCCTGCCATGGCCATAAACCTCGTTTGAGCATGTTCTCGATGGGTGCCATTTTGCGTCCTACGAGATAATTTCTATGCTCTGATAAGGAGAAACATTTTATTGGCATGGAAGAAGATGCTTCATTAAGCGACGCAGATAATAGAAAAATGTAGGCGCACACTGTTGGGCAGAAAAGATAGATGGTAGTCCAATTCTTGGCAAGGTTCTTGAATCAGCGTCAAAGAAGCCATTGGTGCATGCTTGATTTTATTGTTGTGATGTTATTAGTGGTGATGCATGGATTTATGCCATCTCAGGCCGCTTTTGCAACGCAGAATTACATAGGGAATGTAATATGATTGAGTAGGGAGATTTCATAACAAAAAAGGCCACCTTCTTTAGCGCATCTGGTACGAAAATTGGGCGAGAAAACAAGATGAGTATGGCTTGTTTGTATCCTGGTATCCTCATGCACAGTCAGTTGTCAGAGTAAAGCACGCAATTACAACAAGTGTCTACTTTACCCGGCGCACCTTACTTTGTTGTGTAGATAAGGGGGATTTTAGACTTAAGAATTGTGGTTAACTCATTTATGAAAGAGTCAATGATGCAGTAAGCCAATGAGAACAGGTACGGATTTTATTATCGTGTGAAACCATGAGGTACTGATGAGGTTATGACAGGTACCCTATATTGGCTAGGAGACATCGTCATTAATTATTTTCGTTATTTATGGCATTGGATTCTGTTACGATGTGTGGGACTTCAATAGCCCAGTAAATTAATCACCGATTGGCGCACCTTGCCAGAAGTCACAATAACTCAAGGCGATTATTTTAGTTTTTACTTAACATCTTTGCTGTCTTCTCTGTAAGTGCCATTTTCATCGCCCTTCCATTTTACTCAATCAACTCAGCCAGTCTTATCTACCAAAATAGGTTGATCCTATGATTCAGACAACCTTGGGGCACCCCACAGACACTAGGACAGACAAGTAAATAAGTGATTTAAGTGCTCAGAGAATTTTGTCACAACTTTTATGAGGAAACCTCAAGGCAAGTCAGACAGTTGGGCTTTAGTCAGAGATCAATTGTTACAAGGTAAATTAGACGCCAATTATTTGTATGCTGGGACACATTATATTCACAAAATGCACTCATGATTGCATCGCACTAACCATCTTGAAAAGAAATACTAGACGATAGTTCCAATTCAGTTTACTTAAGCACAACAACTAAGCGAATAAAAGAACATCTCTTCTTCAGAGTTTTTATGATCCAAATTCAACTGGTACCTCAGGCACTGGTGCGTGGAGAGTGCTCTCACTTAGGCAGCCTAATCGATGCTGACAGCTGTTGTGTAATGTAACTGCCTCGCTTGACAGCGAAACGACAGTTGCGTACACACGAATTCCGTGAGTCTCTTGACGTCAAGTGCAAGAGAAGTCAAGCAAGTAGGTACAGGCCATTATACTTCGCCATAAGAATAATTTCCTTGACTTCTACGCGTCGTTAACGTAACTTCATTTGTGCGGCAAAATATGTCCTTGATGTTACCCGTCTACATCCAGAGGAAATATCGGGCATTGTACAAGCCAGTCACATAAGAGTAAATTCTTTTATGAGACCCAAAACCCCCTCCGAATTTTACATTACGAAATATAGCCTAATTGACGTTTTTCGACAGGTTTGGGGGCTTGTATTATTTAATGCACATTGTGAAAAACAACTGACCTTCCTAAATACTGCGAATTGGCGTTTCTCTAGGTGTTGCGTACAGCGTGTAGTGAATAAATGAATTCATGCCTGGTGATTTATATTTCCTTCGCAAATGAACCTTTTCTTTACCAGAATTTGCCAAAACTGCTTTAATCTTGTAGCTTTCACGATAGGTGGGTAAAGGCTGAAGGACTTGTTGAATGCAGAGTTCAGAAATGGTGTAACAAGCAAATAACGTGACTTTGTTGTTTTGTCTTTTTCATGCATGAGAGCCTAACTTTGGTCAGCCGTCAGTACAATTTGTCAAAATAGATTACTTAAAACTATCCCACGACAACAAAGGCAACTTATGGTCGTAAATATTGGGCCTTAACGCTCTCACAAGGCAGCATATTGCTGAGTTCGCCCAAATTGTATATACTGGGTCCTACACTCCAAATGTGGTCAGCTGATTCGATTAGACTTATATTTAAACGAAATGTTGGTCCAGCAAAGTGAGGTCATCATCGGTATCATGCAATTTATCCTTTCGAGTGCACGTGCTACTGCAACAGATGTCACATGCGTGAGACAGCTTACTCCCCGCCTGTGCTGAATACGCCCGCTTTAATTGGGATAAGTCAAATGTTAAAATATAAAATTTGTGAGTTATCATAGGATCATTAATACGTCTGCCGTGATTTCTGCAAGATCTGTGTAAAGTATAAAATGTTGCAATCGACTGAAATATTCACAAATAGCGCTGCATCAAGGGCTCTAAAACATGTTTAGACAGTATTCATTCGGCAGCAAACTTGGAGCAGCTATGTGTGGAATCTGTTTACATACTACCACGGGCTGTGCTCGCATTTTCAAAATCAAAAGATCAAAGCAGGCTCTACTATGGCGGCGAGGCTTCGTGAAAGACCAAAATAAGGAATGGAGAGCACTTTATAGAACTAAATCCGTTCGTTAAGTCATCTTAGCAACATTACAAATGTCGGTTTTTGGGGCAAGGGCATGTTATCTATCTTTAAAACGGGCTAAGTCTCGATAATTTCGACAAAATTGGCGTCTCTTTTTGGGCAAAGAAGAATTCAAGCCGTGCGTTCTTGGTATTAGCAGTCATTCCTTTGCTCCGGAAAATGGCTTCTGAGCAACGAAAGCAATAACGTTTAAAGGGCGAAATATGATAAAAATGACAATAGGCATAAGTTGTTGTAAAACTTGCACCGTGAAGGTGGAGATTTATGCAGATGTACAGTATGCATACAACAATTTTGCATTGATTTTTACCGATCATGGTGTGAAGGAAAGGGAGGCTAAGCAGTGCCAGAATGAGTTGCTGCGTTGCAAGTTTTCTCTCTGACATGCTATTGCTACTGTCTGCTGGATAGATTTTTTGCTTTAAGAAGGTAGAGCACATCACCACCCAGACATTCCGAAGGGTTTTCAGAAATCTTAAGTGCTAGGGAGGACTGCAGCCCATAAATTAATCTTTTAATGGATTTGTCAAACACCTTACACGTACATTTGAGAACGTTCAGGACCACAGACCAAACCGTATCCGCGTTACCCCTCTAATCATGCGTATTGTGCCGTAAGTTACAACGATGGCAAGGTTTTTTCGACCAGTCTAGGATGCATTGGAAAGTTCAACATAGGTGATAGTGCGTGATTTTCTAAGCGCTGTTAAGGGTTTTCATCATCTATTTTGCGGTCATGTGATAAGTTGCAACACGCGCATCAGAAACACTCACTATGCATTGACGTAAAGTTGGATGTTTTACGTAAGTTCAAGGGAATAACTTAGCAAAACACCCACGCATTTATTGTACAAAAGTGAAAGCAGTCGTATGAGTATAAGGGGCTTTTTTCTTAGCCACAACTGCGATTCCACCGCATTAAACAAGCATCCTGATGGTACCTACAGTCAAGGCGCATACAGATGCACACAATAAGGTCGTGTTGACAATCATCGCTGTTCTCCTTCTATAGGATTATCCTCTTTTTCACACTTCGCCTTTAAAGTATCCGAAGCGCTAATCCTTACAAATAAATCATTATCCAAATCAGAGTCTGCAGAGCAATGCCTAAGAAGCTCTTTTTTAGCTAAAGAGTACGTTTGCATTGTTTTGCGCAAAGCACATTAGCTTACAGAGATAACCTTTCTTTTAGAATTGTGTGCAACTCAGTGCGTGAAAAATTAGCGCAATATAGTAGTTAGTGGTTGGATAAAGAGGAATAGCGTTAGTTATTTATACGAGCACTAGTCTCGTATTGCTAGTACTTGGACTAAACTGAAGAAAGTGGCAAATATAGAATGGGATCTACCCGATAAGTGCACGCTCCGCACCCTTAACGACACTAATGCAAGATTAGGGTGTTGCTGAGAAAAGTAGCACGCAAGTAATTAATTAGCTTAAACCGCCCTTCACGAACTTTATAACTGCTAAAAGGTATCTGCAGTTAGGTGCTTGACCACAACAACCACATAACATAACCTTCACAACTACAAACGATGTAAGCCTCTTAGTTCGGTGTTTGTTCATACCAATAAATTTGAATGCCGACAGGTTTCGGTTCAATTACGATGGGCAGGTCTTGGTCCAGGAAACGATGCGACTATAATTTGCGAACTCTAGAAAAGCATGAAACCGAAGTTGGCACACAAAATTTAGCATTGATTGCACATGGGCGCAGATACAAGCGCTTTTTTACAGCTAGATCATCTAAGATCTCCAAAATATTAAAATGCGCTGTCGAAAGTTCATTTAAGTACACAAGTTTTACATGTGCATTCATACGGCTGATTTCAAGCCCATTATTTTTAAGTCTTAGGACATTGCCTGCTTACTGCATTACAACCGGCCACCACGCTATCTTATGTGCAAGGCAAAAGGACCTGTGGGCGGGCCACGGCATTGCTGAGTGGGTCTTCCCCGTGCAGATGGCTAGCAAACACTACGCTGATCATAATTCCAAAGCCACCAACATTGTCCCCATCTCACACTGCTTTGTTTCTTAAAAAGGCAACATGACATGGCTCCAGACGACTTTCGAGACTGAGTCACAAACAACAAACTGCGACCCATAACTAATCGCTCAGGCTTAAGCCATAGATATGTGCCCATTAATTGCTCTAGAGATGACTCATTGCTATACTTCTAATCAATCGGTTCTTTGCGCATAAGGATAGCTAGATACTCGCCTTGGACGATTCCCATCCTGGATCCATGCCACCAAGTTGATCACTTCTCTAAGCTAAAATGTTTTTAGCAATAAAATATACTACTTGATGAGTCAAGCTAAATAGGTTTTATCAGTGATCATCTATAAAACAAATGCTGCAGATAATATTAGTCCTTAAACTAACTCGTAGGTTATATTTGTGGATCATAAAATGAAACTGTGCATCTACTTGCGCCTCCACTACACAAAGGACAAAGCTTGAAGTTCTGAGAACACTGGCTGACAGGTGAAAGTGCTCATTTAAAGCGCGTGCCAAGCAGTCTGATCATCTGGCAGCCATACACGGATACGGTTAGTTGAAAGGATGCATACACTTTGCATGATTGGCTTTCTCCACGTGAACTTATTAATTTACAGCGTCTTATTTTTCAAGTGCTGTTAAGGTTTCTCCTCCCTTCGTTTGACCCCCATGAGTGAGACCTAACAATTATTTAACGCGTATTGCAAGCAAACATGCATAGAATGACTGCAACTGAATACGACAAAAAAAGTGCACTGGTACACAGAAGAGCACTGGATTCACCTCAATACACCTTCTGGCACCTGTTCCAGATCATTTTCAGCCCATATCGACTACAAGGCATAAGGCTCAAAAAGTCAATTTAAACTTTAGCGTTAGGTATTTATTAGTTTAATTTAGCATCTTCTTAGAAACTAAGGTAACAAGGAGCACCTGGCTCGTAAAAACACCAAATGATTGAGAGGTCTTCTCAGCGTCATCGTTGTGACATCTGATGTATGAAAGGAGCTTCAATTAAATTGACGGACTCAGTATGAGGCGAGATAAACGCACAATAAGCAGCGCTTGGAACTCAGACACACACCATGTTGACAGTCATTGTGGTTCTAGTTTGCGCCGCATATTGTAAAAGTAAGCGAATGCTTCACTGCTTGCTATATCTGGCTATCCTGCTGTTCTTCTCTGCACTGATCTCAAATGTATTATATTAGTGGTGTGAAAGGACACTGATGAGCACTTTTTACTTGAAGGCGAATCGGGTTCATATTTTATTGACAAGATTCGTAAGTCTTGGTTATGATGACAAATGCTCAGCAGTTACTTGTTCTCAGTTCCTTCACATAGTACTGATTTATCAACCCCATCTCTCGCTCTTGCTACTTGGCATGCGGTGGTAAAAGGTCGTCTTGGCTCAATGTTCAATGAAGCCTCGTATGTTTGATCATCACTTAGCAGCCGAGTTGGATCTAACAGGTAATCCACAACCTAAAGGCGCCTTCAATCCACAGTTGTGACTCACCTCTTGCCTAAGTTTAATCATATAGGGCGTCTGGGTGTATCTCCTTATCTCCATGAGTACATGCGCCAGCTAAGGAGCTGTAGTGACTTGAGAAATCAGTATTACCATTCTCATCTTGCAGAAATTTATCAAACCGTGTTCAATAATATCCAATGCGCCCTCTTCGATGAAGGAGAGATCCGTCAGGTACATGCCCAAATAGGGTATGCATGGTGGGTCACAACTGGAATAAAATAACCACTAAGTTAGTGCTAGTAGTAACAACAATCATAACTCCAGTCGTAATTCTCAGCATACCGGTGGAGCCGTTCTCGCATTTTCGTAAACATCGCGTTCGCAGCCACCAAAGTGAGAAGCTTGTCAAAGGACTGCTTAGACTGATTTTAAACCACGTCCCAGGTGGCCTTCAGTCCGTGGACGGAACTGTTTTCCAAAGCCACGCAAATTTGTAAAACTCCATTGCAGTTCTGCAAACATCGACATATATCAGCGATTGCAATCCACTTTTCAATACAAGCTGCACGATCTGGGATGTCTGAGCGGGTAATGATCTCCAAAACAACTAGTTTACTGACTTCATGGAAGCGTTTCGTCACTAGCATCACGTGAGGCGCCTTGGTCTCCCTTCCATCTCTCATCCATACCTGATTCAGTAGTTCTCTGCAATACGGACAAATGCTTATGGGTTGGAATTCAGAGTAACTATGTCAAACAAGAAGTGGAGACTTACTGCGTTTTTATCGACCGGAAAATGTGGATCGAGATAGTTCCTCCTCGCGATATCTAGCGCTGGTATTTTATCGAAGTCCTCCTTTGATGGGACCTTTGGAAACGGAAAAAAAGGTTTACGGATTGCATTGCAAGTTTATGTTTGCTAGTTTTGTCCTTTAGTTGGCAGAAAACCATTTGAATCAGCCTAAGTAGAATAAGCTAGACAATCGCCAGTTTAAGCCAGGCACCAAATAAACTCGACACCTTCTATTGCTTTCCAGAAAGTAATGCCATTTTGAAGGGTCAGCCAAATAATCACAACAGATTGCGAGGGTTTCATAAAAACCATTAGAAGATGAGATACAACTCATGGTGGCGCAGAGTTGACCTGATAAATGTCATGGGAAGGAGTAGGATTCGCGTGGCAGTACACCTTGTTACATTTTCCATCTAGTAGCTTTAAACATTCATTCTACCTTTAAAGGTTCAAGGTAAATGTCTTCAAATCCGATTTCATTATTATGCGCCTAATGAATCCAATTAATTAATGAAGACAAGAAAGCAAATGTTGCGAGTAATTTATGAGTGGGTTGTAGTGCCCCCAAAATAAGTGGATACAAGCCCTTTTAGGAGTTTTGAGCTAATGCAATGGTAGGGATTGCTCAAAAGCTATGAGCCTTCAGTGATGGAATCTGCTTATCTCAGGGACGACATTCATGCTTTAGCTGAGAGAAATCACCCAAAAATTACTAATCTTAATTTAGAAAAAAGATTTGATTATCATTGGTCAGACACTCTATAGAACAATTAAATTAAATCTGTGGCATTTGTTACTGCTGTCCCTCTAATTTAGCCTCATTGCGTTGCTCTCGATTGCCACCCGAATTTGATCGCCATGCGAAGAACAAGGCGATTGAGCGGCTGGATGGGAACAAGGCAATGATGGTTCAAAGCAAACCAATCAAGGCCGCAAGACCTTAATTTCCTCTCGAAACTAAATGTCCCCTTGACAATAGCAATTTGCGCCGCATTCTACTCATTAGTACAACCTTGGTCATCTTCATGTGACCCACTGCTTCTACATAAAGGATTCAAATGCCTCAGATTTGGGTGGCAATAAGCTACAGTGAAAAGCGAACTTTAATGCCGGAAACAAATATATTGAATTCACCGTCCTTAGCAAGGGGCTTATATAAACCAGGCACGAATTTAAATGCACTTATTTCACCTCGAATTGGATTTGCAGTGTCTGCCGACACTACGTTGCATTTGGTAGCCTCGTCATCGTGTTACACCAAATCCCTTTGATCACTCCGGTGGTGGAAAGTGAATGTGTGTGCTCCGTCGACTACCTTGACTTGGCAGTTCGTGACTGCTATTACAACCGCAGCTCAATGCGCTAACGAGGTCAAAGCTGCTGCTACTTTTTTCTCTCCTACGTGCTGCACTACTTGATATGCAGCATTTATGGCATCTACAGCTGTGCGAATTGAGAGTGCGCATTCCTCACTTCTTCAAGGCTTTTAAGGTGCGTTATGATCCGCGAAAGACTAAGTGCGCGAAAAGGCAATATGAGTGCACACATACTATCTGCTTCCTGAATAGATATTCCCGGTGCATGGAATGGAGCCCAGGGTGAAGTGTGAGAAAATCGGCCGTGTAATCTGTATGACTGAGCAATGCTGAAGAATGAAGCCAACAAGTCGCCAAGATGACGGTGCTTCTATTGTAATTATTAAAAATAAGACACATCAATGCAACCATTGTAAGTTGCTGGAATGGGTCCCGCTTAGCTTTATTTCAAACACAAGAATGTCGTCGTTCACTTATAAGACAGACGCTTTCTTATCAAGTCACGAGAAATCGGGGCGCAAACAAGCCACACGCCATATAGGGCAGGCGAATGGGAATTCGGATGGAGTGTGGCCTAAGTGCGAATCATCATCACCGACATGTCTAAGGGCTCTACTCTCGGCTGTGGATACGTCCTCAAGAATAGTTATACATAAGGGAGGGACACGGATCGCTTCGCAATGGTGCGGAAATCCCACGCTCCCAGAGAGCACCTACTAGACATTGTGAAGGTAAACTAACAGAGACAAAGGAATGGCAATCGAGATTGCGATAAATCTGCTGATCGAGTACTTCCAGTACTTATTCGATTGTTCTCGATTTGTCTTACACATAAGGATAGCGTTAGTTAACCATTAAATTATGCACGGACCTCATCAAATCTAAAATCGAAAATAATTAAAGGTCATGTTGCAGCAAAATCAAGGGTGTGCAGTTCGTCATTATTATTTATTGAGGCAAAAACCTTTTCCAGGTCCTAAAGGCGCTGCATGGTAATCTCATGAGTAGGTTTAATTTACGGCAAAATTTCTGGCATCGAAATGGAGTCAATCCGGCCTGTCAAAACAAGTTGCGCAATGCGCAACTAGAACTGGCCAAGTTGTTTAATGATTTTGGCACGACAATGTCATGCAAGACCTAAATTCTTTCAGCGACCAACTCAACCAACTTCGCACATCAGAGGGGCATTGACACTAAATATTTCATCAAACACATTATGCTTCACGAATCTCCTTAGTTTTTAAGAGAATACGCTTAAATATTAGTGAATTTGCTTGAATTTTTGCTGCTCTTTACGACCTTTGACGTCCACAGTTTAAGGAGAGAAGAGCTGTCAAACGCAAAATGTCATCTCACTATCCACGCCCTCGCCTCTAGGTCGGCTGAGGGTTTAGAGACCTAATCAAATAAGTGTCTTTGAATGGTGAGGTATTTCATTATGTATTTTGTAGGCTGTAAGGGAAAAAGTGTTTTCAGACTTTGAATCTCCGCCAGTACCATCGACTACCTAAGAGTAGCACAAGTAGACCTAAAATGTGTGTAGTTGCATGACAAGTTGTATTATTAGAACGAGATAATTGTATTTAGTGCTATTTTGGGCTAAAGACGTCTTTATTTGCACTGTGTGGGCGAAGTAGAATTTCGAAGTGGAGGGAAGACCAATGGTTGAGAGTTGATAAGTTAGAAGTGACAGGTCCGTACCATTTGTTCTACTATATAGGCAAATTGTGTAAACAGTTCTCTCATCAACAATTTTTGTAGCAGGAATGGTTTCTAATGCCTCTTGCAGCTAGGTTATGCTTTATTTGCTTGTTTTCGTTCTAATAATAGTGGGTTTAAATAAGTTGCAATGCCTTCAAGCGCAATTAATTCCGACCAATTTTTTGATGATTCACTCTTTGTTCAGGGATTATTGCAACCACATGTAGCCCGTTTTCTACTGGCAGTTGTTGAGTAACGCAGACAAATAACGTACATTTATTATTGTCCGTTCCGTAGTGGGGGAATCCATGGGTGTTTCGCTATTTGATGACCGGCATCTTCTCGTTGAATTCGCGCCCCATTGAAACCACAGTTTACTTTTCAAAATTGTGCTCAACGGTTAATTTGGGACCATTTATTGTAATAATGGTGGCGTTTATATGCGCTTTGTAGGCAAGAGGCGGGAACACAATATGCACGTGGTCGATAGCCCGCTAGCGTGTTCTCCCCCCTGCGCCGGATACCGCGACCCCGTAGACTGGACATCCCTACCTGGCCTTTTCCCCTTAAATAAAACTATGCCCAGAAAAGCTCGGTCTTCTGCTAGTAAGGTAGAAAGGAATGAGGAGGAAGAAAAGAAGAACCCTGTTACACTGGTGGCAGCGTCGGCGAACCTTCCCCCTTCAAAGGCGATATCGACTTTGAAGATTGGATACAAACCGCGAGGTTATACATCCACTGGTACCCCCAACAACAGAGAGTGCAGCTCCTCCTCCAGGTTCTTTTGCAAGAGCACCTTCTCTCAGCAATAATAGCAGGAGTCACTCCCGACTCCGACTTCGACTATTGCTGCGAGATCCTCTCGCAACTGGCCATTGACAAGCGTTAACGTTCTCTGGTTTTTAATTCTAGATTTTACTACTTCCTCAACCCATTTTTACCCCCATTCATTTCCATCTATCAAATTTTTCATCCACTTTCCCGCATGCCAGCTTCCGAAAATAGAGCGGTGGATAAAAGTGATAAGAAGTAATCGCAATGGTTATGTGTTTTTCAATATTTAAGCAGATTCTGTGTGAAACCGATGAAGACTACGCTCGGAGCCTACAACTTTTAGCCGAAAGAGCCCTCAAAGGTTGCCCTCCAGCCAAAGTGATCAGCTGGGTGGCCGTCCAGTTCTGCGAGGGAGTCCATCCTCCAAGCCTCTCCGCGAAGCTCAGTGCAAAAGACCAACGATCTCAATCGGTTGGTTAAGGCCGCGTCTAAGATCCGTCAGGAGCTCCCGCTGATACCTACCCCCAGACGTCCCACCAACGGCCAATTTAGCCACGTCCTCGCTCGATTATCCCACGCTAGACCACTAAAGTAGGTGAGACTTATTTCTCCTTATCTTGCCAACCCCGAAACGCCTCTCGTCTATTTCTGCAAGCTGTCGGCCAGTTAGAAGGATACCCCTGTCGTTTCCTCCTGGACTCGGGAGCGGTGAAGTCTCTGATGAATCCTGCAATGTTTCCAGATCTCTTCCGCAAGATCAGTCCTCGATCGTCCTCCATAAAACTACTCTCAGCTGTAGGGAGGAAGACGAAAGCGATCGGAGAGACGACGCTAAAGATCACAATAGGGAAAGAGTCCTGGACGGTACAATTTATTATGTGTCCAGAACTAGTGTGTGACGCGATACTGGGCGTCGACTCCTCCCCCATACTAGAGCAATCCTGAACTTCGCAGAGGGTACCTTTACAACCCAACAGCACAAAGCAGTAAAGTCGGCCGAGCCTTCCCTGGGAAAGGACGCTGACGAAATCTGCAGTGCTCTGTTCGAAGCCGCGGGTATCCCTGTCAACAACCTAGAGGAGCTTTGCTCACGGATAACAAATACCACTGACAGCGAAAGGAAGGAACCGCGCGCATTGCTGTGCAGATACTCTAGAATGTTCTCTTGGCAAGGAACCAAACTCGGTCGGGCGAGCATCATCAAACATGCCATCGACACAGGTGACGCTAAACCAATATGGCAGCCCCTGAGACGCATTCCTCCGCCCCTCTTGGAAGAGGTAAACCGTCTACTGAGCGAGATGATCTCCGACGGCGTGATACGGCCATCCAAATCACCGTGGGCCTCCCCGATTGCGCTAATGAAGAAAAGTGACGGGAGCCTACGGCTGTGCGTGGACTACAGAAAACTGAACGCTGTGACAAAGAAGGACGCTTTCCCACTACCTCACATCAACGACTCACTGGATTCCCTGCACGGATCAAAGTGGTTTTCTACTCTGGACTTGAAGTCCGAGTACTGGCAAATGGAGGTGGCGGAGACGGACAGAGAGAAGACAGCTTTCATAGTGCCAAATGGACTCTATGAATTTCAGACAATGCCGTTTGAACTATGTAACGCCACAGCTACTTTCTAGTCCCTGATGCGGACTGCACTAATGAGGCTTTTTCCAAAGCACTGCATAATCTACCTCGACGACATTCTTGTCTGTGGCAAGGACATGCAAGAGCATAATGCCGACCTGAAACTAGTGCTGGATCGTCTCCGAGACGCTGGATTGACCCCGAACCCAAAGAAATGCCACTTCTTTCAACGTTCGGTTAAATTTCTGGGGCATACAGTCTCGTCAAATGGGGTGGCGGTAACCGAAGACCGTACAAATCAGGTGAGAACATTGCAGACACCAACCAATCAGACGGAGCTCCGCAGTTTTCTCGGCTTGGCAAACTACTACCGACGTTTCGTCAAAGGCTTCGCCAAGATCGCTGGTCCCCCGCACAAACTAACAGAGAAACAGGCGAAAAAGAATTTCACGTGGGAGAACGAACATGATGAGGCCCAAGGAACTAAAACGTAGGCTCTGCTACGCTCCGGTTCTGGCCTTACCCAACTTCGAGAACGGCGCACTCCCCTTCGTACTAGACACAGACGCCAGCGACGTAGCCGTAGGCGGTGTTCTATCCCAACGGGATAAAGAAGGCAGGGAACACGTCATCGAATACGCCAGCACCAGGCTCAACAAAAAATGAGACAGAAATGTGCAACGGAACGCGACTGTACGCCATCTTTGCAATAGTTCGACACTTTAGACATAACCTGATAGCGAAACAGTTCATAATGAGAACGGATCACCAAGCGCTGACATGGCTAAAAACAATGAAGGAGATTGACCGCTACGTGGCGCGCTGGTACGAAGAACTGCAACAATACGATTTTACAGTGCAGTACCGAAAAGGGACTACGCATGGCAACGCGGATGCACTGTCTCGCAGACCTTTCTCAGCAGAGAGAGAAGGCGGTATAGTGGGCACGCTATTTTTGAGCGAACCCACTAGGCACCAGTGGAGAAATTCACAAAGTTCAGATCCCGACACGGCGTTGCTATACGAAAGGTTCCTGGCGTCCTCACACAAGCCTACTGCAGAAGAGATGAAATCGTCCAGCAAAGCAGCCAAACAGATATGGCGACAGTGGCCCAAACTCACCCTGGAAGACGAAGTTTTATGGTATCAAGAGAACATCACGTCCCCCAAATGCCTTCTTGTTCCTGGCTCGCTGATACAAACGGTCCTCCAGGAGTTGCACGAGCAATTGGGACATGTAGGTGTAAAGAAGATGGTGGAGGCCTTGAGCAAACGATACTGGTGGCCCTCTCTTACCCTGGACGTACTCGACTTCTGCCGAATCTGCATCACCTGTAGCAGTTTCAAGAAACCTCACACAACAGCGATGGCACCCCTACAACCCATGCCCACAAGAATCCCGGGCAAAAGGGTGGGCATTGACATTATGGGTCCCCTGCCACCTACCAAAAGAGGAAACCGGTATATCCTGGTTATGGTTGATTACCTCACGAAAGTAGCTGAAGCTGAAGCCATGCAGTCTCAAGACGCCGAAGCAGTCGCTTCAACCTTCTTCAACCGTTGGGTCTGTCAACATGGTGTCCCCGAATCAGTGCACAGCGATCAAGGCCCTAATTCCGAAAGTCGGCTCTTTACGGAACTGTGCAAGACTCTCGGAATTACGAAAACACGCACAACACCAGGATACCCACAAGGCAACGGCCAGGTAGAAAGAACAAACTGCACCCTGGTGGGACTTCTGAAGGCTTTTACCAAGGGGGCGAAGCCAGAAGACTGGGATTTGAGCCTGGGAAGCGCCCTGCTAGCGCATAGAACCACAGCCCACACGTCAACGGTTGTTGCTCCGTTTAAAATGCTCACAAGACGCGAAATGAGAGTTCCATCCGATATCTTTATTCCGAGCAAGGAAACAACACCCGACAATGTGCCGTATTACGTTCTGCGCCTAAAAGAAGGGATGAGAAGGACGTTTAATTTGGCGCGGCAACACCTACAAACGTCTTATAGTAGACAAAAGAGGTCCTACGACAAGCGCAGCCGACCCAACACCTACCGCGAAGGAGATCTTGTCCAAATGTACAAGCCAATTCCTCCACCTGGAACCCGTCGGAAATTCTACCACCCATGGATCAAAGATCCCTTCCGCGTAGTGAAAATCCTCTCCTTCACGAACTACCTCGTCCGAAACGCGGAATTTCGTGTTCAACCAATTACGGTACGCCACAGTAAGATGCGACCTTACAAGGGCCTTCCGCCGGTTGGATATTAGGACGAAGTCTACGGAATAGTGGAGGAAGGAAAACGGCCCGATGGCATAACTAAAACCAATGGGCGAGAGCGGCACCGGGGACGGTGCTCAAAAAAAGGAGGGGGCCGTGTAATAATGGTGGTGCTTATATACGCTTTGTAGGTGAGAGGCGGGAACACAATATACACGTGGTCGATAGCCCGCTAGCGTGTTCTCCCCCTGCGCCGGATACCGCGACCCCGTAGACTGGACATCCCTACCTGACCTTTTCCTCTTAAATAAAACTATGCCCAGAAAAGCTCGGTCTTCTGCTAGTAAGGTAGAAAGGAATGAGGAGGAAGAAAAGAAGAACCCCGTTGCATTATATTTGGACAATCCTGCAGATAAAAGTACTGAAGTTAAGGGATCATGATGGCTGAATAAATATGCCATGGAACACACAAAGTGGATGCTAGTCTACTAAAATCCCCTTCGAATGGTGAGGCAGACCCAATTTAAGTGATTTAATAATTTGCTTGCCGCCTTAATCAGGTCTTTTGCTGCATCAATCTAGGCTAATTAACGCTAGAAATGGCATCAATATTGGATTATATTAATCATATGGAGAATAGGTGTCAGAAGAACAAAAGGGATGACAGTGTAGGTAAAACAGTATGATCTTCCATTTTTTCTGCAGTTAAAGTCATTCTCGCTCACTCCTCCACATATGCATGCACACACATCAAAAACTCATGTAAAGCACATTCTTGTGAAGGTGAAGTGAGTGATTAATGCATTTTGTGAAGCTTGGCCTTTGTGTAGTTAATATAAATGGACATTGCAGCGCAAAAGCCATTTCCCATAACATTTCTGTAGTCTACAAGTTATCAGTCGGTAACCACTGGGCACCATATTACTAACAGATAGAAAAGCAAGAACCTAAAAATAGGTAGATCTAGACCCAGTTTGAATTTAGCACTACAAAGTAGATGTAGTGTCGTGGATGCGCATTTCTCATTGGTGCAACTTTCGTCTAACTCCAATTATCGGAACCCGTGCCTGACAATTGATAGGAGTTGCTTCATGCACGTTAGCCTCTGCTCACTGAAGCGCATGGATGACAATGTTATTTTATGATGACGATGAGGGGCATTTAATGACTGTTAAATGAGTAGTCCAGGTGGTTGTTGCTCAGAATCGAGCAACGTGAATAAGTTCTAAAATGAAGGCGCAGGAGGGCCAGAAAGACGGTAGGCGACACAGCCTGGTGATTCATATTGTGAATACAAGGAGACAGCGGTCTACTAGAATGGGAACTTATGCGAGTTGCTTCAGTGGCACTGATGCAATGTTCGTACATCACTGCCGATCCATCGAACAGTGCTGCTGACGAAGACACTAGGCGAGACCACAACATTAAGCAAGACTAAACGAAGCTTCACCGAAGGCGAATGCCGTATGCAAGAACGAAGCGGAATTAGTGATCCAGTTCCATTTTTATCCCCTGACTAACCGTTGTGACAGCGCTACTGGTGCGCTTCAACTTTCCTCTCTCCCCTCTCACCCACCTCGTTGTGAGACCTCACTGGCCCAATTCCCATCCGCACCCACATACGCACCAGCATGCTCACACTCGAGGTCATTATGTGGCTGAGCTTGGTGCGACATGAGGGCTCAGGCCTCTCAGCTTCGTGTTAGTGCCTCGCAAGGGGTCTGGCAGTGCAATGAATGTAAGCTTCGGCACTGTCCTGTGGACTCATCGAAATTCCCTTATTTTAATTGACGATGGGCAGTACAAGTGAATGCTACCTCTGCTCACAACTGTGCACTTTTCAGGAAACTAATGATGCAGCAATGGTGATAGGTAGTAATTGCACCTGCCCAAAAGGTCTGCCAAGCATGCGATTTCTTGAATTTGTCAAATGAACCCACATTAATGCCACCAAGACCGAAGTTTGGACCCAGAAATAGTGTCATGCCTGAAAATCGACCATAACAGAGTCTGCGAGTCTAAGTTGGTTAGGTAGTCTCTTTACGGTAGCAATCTCACACTAACTCGGTTGCATATGCTGACGAAAAGTATTAAGGGGTTCTCCCAACCCCATCCAGGTCACTTGGGATGCCCTCGTTACCAACATTTCGCTGTCTCACTTCTTTTAAGGCTCGATGTGTAACCATAGTCCCTATGCAGGTTCACGATTCTGTCTGGCGTCGAAATTTCAAGTTAAGTCGAGACATTAACAAAGACTTTAGATCGGCAAGCGGGGATTGTCTGCTTTCCAATTTCGAAGCGTAATCCGGTGTTGACAAAAAATGCAAGGTGTATTACCTTAAGCGGTGTGCGATTTGACAGCACGGCTAAAGCACTGCTCTCCAAATTATCTGTTGTAAGCGGATTTAAATCAGAATAAGAACTGCAACCTATTTGCTCCTGCAAGTGTTTCCCGATGCCCTTCATTGAGATGGTGGCTGTTTATGGTAGGTCAATATGTGGGAACCCCCTATTGCTGAAGTACTATTTGCTAGTATGCCAGTGCCATTGAATTCTTTTCATCTGTGTTGAAATCGTTCAGACCAGAAGTGCCGTGCAAGGCGACCCTGACATAGACAAAGTGCAATCCGGAACAGCAACTGCAACCGATTTGATAAGTTTTGGAACTCGGCTACTCGTTGTCTTCTGTCCTGTTTTGTTGAACCTCTCAAGTCATGTAGAGATGAGTCAAGTTTGCTCGATGTTTGTTTCGATTTACTGCTTCCTCTCATTTCGTTTTAAATTGAGCTGTTTTAGTTGGTATACTCCTACTTTACATTTGTCTTTATGTTTCACCGTACCATGCAATGCAAACAACGTGTTCCTTGCATGCATTTTAAGCTGTAGACTGGCTGTGGAAGTCGGTTCGCACTAGGAGAAGAGGATGGATAGCCAACTATATTATGTTACGACACTGTGACCGACATCCAAGCTAACTGAACTTTGATGGTGATGGTGTTGCTGAACGCTGGTGCAGGAGATGGGCTCTAAGTCGTAGCATCGGCGCAACAATGCTCGTCCTTTTGTAAGATCTCTTTTTCAAAGGCAGGAATTAGCTGTACGGCCCCACCAAAATTGTGCCCAAGTCTCTTACAACTAGCCTTTAGTGTTCCTGATGCACTGTCGATATGATTGTCAAAGACCTTTAGGGGATCTACAACTGCACTGTTTCTTCAAGACAGTAGTGCACTTTCTGCAGCTAACTAGTTTTGTTTTGGAGATAAAAGTGTAAGAAAATATTTTGTGTAAATACTACAATATTTCATGGCTCGTCATGCCAGTAACGTTCTGCCGTTTCACACAGAATCTGCTTGAACATTGAAAAACACATAACCATTGCAATTACTTCTTATCGCTTTTATCCACCGCTCTATTTTCGGAAGCTGGCATGCGGGAAAGTGGATGAAAAATTTGATAGATGGAAATGAATGGGGGTAGAAATGGGTTGAGTAAGTAGTTAAAATCTAGAATTACAAACTGTTTCCTCAAATAAAGTTCCTTGTTTTGCTGTTCTTCTCATCACTCATCCATCTATGCATGAGATATTTTGCTCTGGATCCTGTGTCCAACCGATCGGTCGATCGTCTTCATGATGAAGTAATTACAACACCGGCTAGTTGTAGCCATCACCCTTGATTGACTGAGTGGTGCAACTTCCAACACGAAGTGGAGGCAAGTGATAAGTTCAAGACGAAATATTATGATTACCCGCTCCGAATTCACTCAATTTTATGCATTAGTAAGCAGGGAGATAAAGCAAGTGCCACAGCCTAGTTTTTGGCACCGATGCAGAAGCATCCACAAAATAAAGATATTTGTAGGAATAAATTACCTTTGCACGAATGCCTTTTTCAATCCATTTACATTGAGACCGGTCGAAGGCGAAATTCTCTTTGGGAGGCAGCAACGATCATCACGTCAATTTCACTGTCCCTATGCAGTAAAGTGAATGCACAAAGTAGTATTAGTTGATTCTAGGCCGATGTCGGCCCATTCCCTTTCGCAATTACCTTGCTCTCTCGATGTAAAACACTCTCGCTCCACATTCCACCACCGAGGCGCGAAAAACTTACCTCGCTTTTGCTCCTGCAGTAAGTCAGGAAAGCCGTATCCGCCTTTAATTCGATTTGATTATTTGCCATCAAATCATTTAGAGCAATTTACGTTGACTACCATCACCTAATGAAACAAAAGGTAGGCAGAGCAGTTATGAGATAAAGCACATAATATCTTGACTTCGCTCAAATGTCTGGTCATGTTGATTCATTGCCGAGATTTTGGAAACTGGTGAATTCACCCTTTTTTAATACTTTATTCTCAGCATTCAAGAACTGCATCCCATTGTGACGGTGGTGCCCATGCTTAACCATGGCTACAGTGTAACGCTGAAATGCCATCTCGTATGCTGGTTCACCGCACAAGTGCTACTGATTAGCATTCAATATAACCGATATTCGGCTCCGAAAGCCAGCAACAAGAAAATGTTGAGTGCCAGAGAGAGGCAACGCATGGTGGAGATGGCCAAAACTAACCCGCTGCTTTGTTTCAATTTGTGCGCCCTAATGGGCAGATTATTTTCGTTCTATCCTCGAGTTTGTTCTCCGTCAGCCTCAATAACAAACACCTACTGTAATCGGGTTCGCCTTCTGCTACATATTAGCGTTAATGGATGTTGCCACCTATGTCAGCCACCGGCAATGCTTCCTTTTCCTTAATCCTTCATCCAACGCACCTTTCCCCATCTGCACTCCTCTTTGCCTTCCTCAGCATGCACATCACTCATTTCCACGAAGTCTGCATAAGCTTTGATGAATTTAATGTGTTTTAGAGCATTACCTTAAATCACCATAGGGCATCAAAGCATAAGGGGCGCATGATTTGTAAGAGCTAAGGTGTGGTAAAAAAGCTGACTGCATGGAAATTGCAGGGTATATCCTCCTACCGAATTCGTAACTGAGTAGATGGAGGGCAAGCAATGCCAAAAAGGAGCAGATTAAAAAAAAGCACCAAGTAGTGTTGTTGATCAACAAATGGCAATCGAATCGCTTTATTCCATGAACATGGCTGCACTTCGTTAAGCAGTTTCACATTAACGCTGAAAGCCGCTAGTTTCCATATGCGGAGCCCTTGTAATGCGCAACAACTCGTTCACAACGTAACATCGACTCATTATTTTGCAATGCTGTTCTCTACTCAATGAATCGTGTTGAGTTGTTGCATATGACTGCATTATTTTACCACGGTGGTGTGGTAAGTCGGCAACTTGCCCTTTTCTGCTCAGATGGGTGTTGAGACGCGCAAAGTTGTGGTTCGTAATCCGATAGATCACCCGAGGTCTTATAGCATTCACAACTGACTTCGTGACGTCAGAGTTACAAGCAGGCCGTGCCCGAAACCGCTATAAATAGCAAAGCAGAAACGAGATTTTGGTTCCCACTACTTGGTGCCTTATGCAGCATTCATTCGACTTTTTATTCATGCATTCCATTCGTTTAGTCACTCCCTTTTTCCACATATACGCCATGACAGCACTGCCACATTACTGCCCTGTTGAAATGATGCGCTGGCACCGACCGCCATTCCACCCTGCAACCTCTGTCTTGACGCAGGGCAAGGGCTGCCTTGATGCGAGTTGAAGTCTTTTCAGTTGATCCCACGGAGCTGTCCTCCATTACAAAGATGATAATACCGCATTAAGTGGATGGGTGTTGAGTTTAATCCCCACTGTCGATAGCTGAAGCATATTCTAATGCTAGCCCCTGATGAGGTCACGTGACCTTTACCCTTACGTGGACCGATAGTTAGGGATGCCTAGGGGCCTGCGGTGGCCTTGGCGTCGACGTTGACCGCCGATGAGGTCACGTGACCATTATTTTTACGCGGATCGATATCCAGGGGTGCCTCGTGACGACGCAGCGACGCAGCATCCAAGGCAAATTCGACTCCAACGCTGCCTGTCTGCAAAATATTCAAAATTTGGTCATATAACGGTTTCAAGCCTACTCCCGACCAGACAATCAATTCCAATAATGACTACTTGTAGAGAATCTACTGATGCTGCACCCCCAACCTTCTGCCTCGAACCAGCCAAACACTCTTCATCATCAACTTATAGACGGTAAATAACAAACACCGACAATTTCACTTCATGCAATCATATTACAGTGCCACCTGATAAACCCAACCTATCTCCTCCCCTACCCCTCATAGATCTTGCATTTCACAATGCCATCCACATGCAACCACCGAAGAATCCGGACAGTGGACGTGGCGATCCATTTTCCTTTGGTACACACAGACACCAACAGCTATTTACCATGACATACCTCTCACACCCATTCGATACCGTAAAAGGTGAAGTCAACCAGTGACCTCCATCAACTGATGACATTAAAAATTCAAGGCCACACCGTCTAATATCAATGGACCTAACTTACAAGTGCATTGATATTAGCATGCGTAAAATTTGAATTTTTTTTAAACTGCCACCTTAGGACTGCACTTCCCACCGAACAGTCAGAAATCTGCTAGCGCATCTAGCTACCACTACTTACACCACGCACACCTGATAACACAATTATCCATGCCACCCTTTACGGACAGCTGCAAAACGACCAAACTAATAAAATCTCATGTCTACTCACCTCCAACAGCAAATACCCTCACCTCGCCAGGACATCCTACGTTCCAAAGTCTGTTGATCGTCACCATATCTTTTAGAAGCCAAAAATAGGGGGTCAGCACTTGTTTAACTCCCTTCTCGGTTTCGAACAATCCACGATGAAGAAATGAAGGCGTCACAATCAAAAACATTTCTCATATCCGCCTCGTTTTACCAAAACGCTATGCATTATTGACCAGCAATGGGAAAAGTGCATCAAAAGTAATCGCAACTGGTAAATTGAGATTCGTTTCCACCTGGACAAAGTTCAAAGTGATGGCAAAGGCAGAAATCATATTTAGTGTCAGCCGAATATGCCTCTACACTTATAGCAAATACTTTACCAAATACTAGGTACATTTTCAACAATGTTCAGTAAATTGGGCCTCGGTTGTCTGAACCCACCTTTATTACAATAAGGAAATAAAACAATGGAAATTGGTTGCTTAAACTATTGTACAATGTAATTAAAAAATTAAACCTTAGTAGTAAATAGGTGTATACGAAATTGGATGTTGAAATGTACGTATGTGTAAATGAGAACCTTTAAATCGTATTAAGACTAGTGCGATAACGCACTAGATTTTCAATTTTTGCAGGCCTATACAATATGAATCATAATTCATTGTATCAACAATGGCAAGCTACTAAACGCGAATAATAGCATTGGCATTTCTGAAGCGCCTGACACTTCCTCAAAATATGTAAAATAGGTAACAAATGGTCCCGCGCCAAAAGATTGAGGACAAATTACATAGCAATCGTGCATCGAGTCGTGAACATTTTGAATATAGCAATGAATTTAAACGTAGTTGGTCTATTTGCTCTGCATAATTTGTTAACAATCCTGCCTTACCGAGCAATCATTTCCACCACTGTGAGGCAGTGCTGCAACGAGCGCAGTTAAGCCTACACATATTTTAGTGACCATGCTGACAAAGAAGTCAGCTAATTTTCTTCATTTCTTTCTTAGGCCCAGTTATTACATACTGTCCGCTTGTCTTTTGATAAAATGGGTGGAGACAACGAAGCATATATTTGACGCGAACTTATAAATCTGCTACGAAAAGCCAAGCGTATGAATTGGTTTTTGCCTACATAGGTGTGAACACAGCTAAGTTTTATCTAGTCCTACGTAATTTTATCCAAAATATTGATTATTCGTATTCTTGAGGTTTAGTACGGTCCCTGATGGTGCGCAGGACTTGCTTCTGGCATCAAATGTAAAACACGTTCACAATACTTGCTTTTTTGAACTGCCGGCTTCGCCAACTTTTGTGGTTACATTGTGCAAGCCGAATAGCCTCATTCCCTCTGTCTACGGAGCATACATAATCCGCCCTAGCAATGTGCCGTCTCTTGCCCTCAAGGAAGGCTCACGAAGCCATATTGGCAGCAGCGGTTAGGTAAGCATGTAAAAGCGATAACCAACAAACACCTTATTTACTGGATACAAGATCTATGGAGGAGGGGAAGTGTTGGTTTTCAGTAAGGCTGTGTGCCTCACGAGCACGAAAGCGAAACCAGTGACGGAGATTAGTGGTCCGTCGATGCTACGCGGTATGAAGGAAGGATTGGATAGCTGGGTGATGTTTGTTTCTTCTTCACCTTTGCTATATTGCCAACGCGATGATACTGCAGCTAGTCACCAATCACCTTCGACATTCGAACATTCCTAGGTTTAAGCCCATCACCAGTCGAATGGACAAGGCAGAATATATTTGCCCGAGCTCCCCCTTGGGATTAAAAAACGGGCGGAAGTTTGTCAGTTTGTCTGCCTTAACACGAAGCCCTTCCTCCACAACATTGATTATCACCAGAACACATTCAACTGCTCGTGGGTCGAAGTTGATGCTACAGGGTAAGTTGGAATGGTACTGATACAGTACGATGCCTTCAACCTGGCATAGAGAGGTGTCACTGCCGAGACCTCCGTGATTTGATGGGTCACTGAGAGCGCGGTGATTACCTCCCTCATCAACAGCAAAGCAGAGAGAGTCCCGTTGTTTACCTTCACCACTTCATGTAAATACAGTAGCAATGAGAGCAATGAAACCATCTTGTAGCTAATGAGAACGCGATCAACATTCGTTCTCGTGGAATCGAAAGCCAGCGGCTGGATGTAGTTGGTAATGGAAGGCAGGCAAACCTGTCAATAAGCCTCTAGCGCCTCCTCCAATGTGGCTAAACAGGTCTGGATGATGCTGGCACACTGCGAATTCGTGATGACTGTAGTGGCCATGTTATGTGACCATGGCTGGCTGGCTGGTCTTTGGACCATGCCTGGGGAACCATTCCCTCTGTTAATGGAATATACGCATATTCTGCCCTAGCATTATGCCTCCTTTCACTTTCAAGGAAGTCTCAGATCGCCACAATGTAAGTGCCCATTTTGAAGGAAATTTCATTCCTTCAATTTACGCGTGTCCAAAAGTATGGATTATAAGAAAGTGCGCTAGATTTAGGCTTTCCACATTCATTGTTTCTGTGCTGTCTTTAGTGGAATACTCGAATTCTGTTGTCTGATTTAATCAAATGCTAGCATCGATTATATCCCTTTTGGCAAAGATGCACCATCAAGTTCGCTGATCCTAGTGGGTACAAGTTTTATCAGAAAAAAGCAAAGGATAAAGGTACGGATTTTCCTTGATGAAAAACTTTTGGTCTCTTTTAGACGCTTCTAGGGTGGCGTTCTAGGCTCTACAGCAATTGCTTAAAAAGGCACAAAGTTGGGACGAGGAAATCGTAACCTTAGTCTTTCATGCTACAATAAGGACAAATTCGTTGAGAGAAATTGGCAACTAGTGCAACGATTGTAGGCTGCTGCTTACCGGAAATCGACCATTCCATAAATAGCTCAGCAGAATGCACGCATATTTTTCCATTGTACTACAATTATGTGAACTTACAATTCCACTAAATCAGCCTCATCGCGAGCAAAGGCTAGCTATATGCACCCAATCATTGGTTTCAATTTTATGGCGAGTGCTAGTGTAAGGTATGGTGATGATCGTCTACATGAACAGCTGGGAATAACAGCTGTTTTTAACGCAAGCTTAGGTTAGTCATTGGAGAGAGATACCAAATCCAAATTTTTGGGCCTTAGTAAAAGCCTCACACTCATCACACATAGCGAGTCATGGAAGGCCACCCGCTCTCACCACCGGAGATTTGTGGAGTATCGCTAGCAGCACCGCTGCCTGACCATGACCAATGTTAGCATAAAAATATTAAATTGCCATCGAATAAAACGATACTGAAAACAAAGCTTTGCCAAATTAGCAGTACATAATGCTACCACTTAACCCCATAGCTTCAGAACCGAGATTAACTTAGTGAAGCGGACAAGCTCAAATTTCAATTCTTTCAACATACAAGCCCCTACAAGTCAGGGTAAGTCACCGGATATACTTACACAAAAACTGTAGCAACCCTAGAGTCGTCCAACAACTGACAATAGGCTAAGCTGGACGAAAAAGTCATTACAATTGTGAGGAATAGCAATAGTAGCGATTAAGTACAATTCAAGGCCAAGCGAGTACAGTATGTGAGAATATAATCCTGGAAGTAGGTCGTAATACGCATATGTATTCATTATTCCTAACACCGTTCATTCTCACTGAGTACAAAAAATGGTGAAAGTACCGTCGATGGACCACAAAAGGAACCGCACGAAAAATCTGGCAAGGCAGTAATTGGAATTAACTGCATCAACTCATTTATGTTACCTGCTCCTTCTGCTGAGGAGTGAGGTCCGACTTAATATTGAGAGTCCTGCTAATTTCCTCCGGTGTCTTGCCCCTGATCATGTTGACAAGAGATTTGCAACACGCACCAAGAAGGCCTTCTATGTCGAGGTACTTAGCTGCCATAAGGATTTCAAACAGAGTCCCCTGATCCACCCGAAGAAACTCTTGATCCCAGCTAGGTGTGTCATCCGTCCGATGGTCCCTATTTTCATCGTGGCTCTGCTGAAGAGCATCGTACTTGTGATGCGTGCACCACTAGATTTTCATCGTGGTCCTGCTGAAGGGCATCTTCGTTGTGATGCGTGCACCACTGAAGAACCTTCCTCAAAATATCAGCATTCACGTATTGCAGAGGGGTCGGTTCATCATCCTCTGCAGGCTTGGGCCCAACATCTGCCAACAGAAACAACAAAGGAACAATAAAAAACAGGCAAACTGTTTGCTTATTGTCATTTGTGATCAATTCTTAAGAAGTGACGCGAGGAAACAGCTATGAGCGATTTCGGTGGTGATAGTGACAAATAGCTCATTTAAGTCATGCCTTTGCCCCATGAACTGTACAATTTGGATGATTCATGCAGTGGGTTTAAAAGCAAAATGGTACATTAACGAGAGTGGTGGGGAAAGGCCAGGAATAAAAATTGGGTTAAAAGGAAGGAACAGGAGACATGCATCTCTGAACATAAATGACAAGTGTTGCAGACAACAATGTATACCATCTAGGATATCTCTAATCATCACGGATTGTCCGGCAGCCACCACATCTACGTGAAAGGCAATTGCGTCAGAGGTCACCAGCTTAATGAGCATCGTCAGAGATAGTACGACAAACGCGGGCCCGACGACAAATGGGCCTGATTCAGGAGATTATAACAATCCTAGCTAAAGCGTTTAGTTAAGGCCCTAAATGAAAACAAATTCCTAAATTTTATTGACATACACATAAATTATTATGAAATCAAATAAGTTGTTAGAAACCGACAAATCTTTTAATGCAATTAACGAAACTTAAAACAAGGTGATTACCACTAATGTCATTCGGATATTTGATTCCGAATCAGCCATTAATGTGCATCGTGAAACAATTTAAGATTTGCAAGTGGTGTTGAAAATCTAATTGATAAATTTGGAAAACTTAGGTGGTGCAAAAATAATCGAGCAGTAAGGGTGAAGTGGAATATCTCTCACTAAAAATCAATCCGCAACGGCGTGGATGCGTGTGTAGTAAAGGGAGTGGTCACTGTACCTAAATGCAGCGACATGGCCAATCGGGCATGCTGATTTCCTCCCAAGCCAGAATCACGTCGGTAATGCATGCTTTATCTTGGCGGTGCATCTTTAGTTGTCGTTGAATGTGTCTTAGCAAGCCACACTTAATTCAGCTGGGCACAATTTCAGGAGTCCAATGGCCGTTTAGAAGGAGCACAACTTTTCAATATTCATTTAAGTGTAAACAAAGCGCAAAATACAAACAACAACCAGAAAACGCTAATGACAGTTTCCTCCAACCTGCCACTCTATCCTTGAAATCAATTACAGGAGTAGGAATCAGAAACCACTGTCGTACGGCTTCCGATTCCGTCAAGGATGATTGCATCACCTTCGCCGGCCAGAATGGCCACTGAACCATGGCAGTAGCCCAGGTCCCTTCTGTTCATTGAATGCATAGGTTGCGAATTGAGCATTTTTCGACTTCGAGGAATTCTCGAAACACTATACTTCACGCACGCATTTCCTTGTTGTTATTTTTGTGGATGCGATATTTGGTTAATTGCTCACATCACCAAGTTGGTTCCTATTAACCGATGCGGAAAAGTTTAATTTGTTGCCCTTATTGCCGTCCTTGCAAATCATACTATCTGGATTACGGTTAGTTGATGCATTTTCATTTTCCCGGGCCGATGCTTTACGAGCATTGGTTAAGTTTAATAACTACTAATGCAGGTCGGATTGCTGAAATATTTGCGCAAATGTTAGTCTGTTCGGTACCACCGTTCAACCACCTTGTAACTCACGCAATTCTTGCCAACCAAACTGTTGACCACCTCCTTAGGAGAGTATCGTCCCTCCCAATCCTGCTAGAGTCCCTCTGAGGTGGCTGACTAATCTTCAACCTAGCATTTTGTGCTGATCTGCAAATGCTGTTTATTGAGCGTTGAAGTCGATTGCTGTGCAGCTCTGTGTTCCGTCTCTCTCATAGGTGATCCATAAAAAGCGGTTGGGTGTTCTACTAATCTTTCCTTGATTAAATTCCTTAAAAATAGCTTGCTCTGGCAGTTATTCTTACTAATGACAGATTCGACCATTTCATTCGCCTGTGCGATAAGCAGTGTAGTAGATGATAACTTAAACACACTGAAAATGGTATAGCTGTGGTATAATACCTGCTTTGAAGGCACATATTCTTGGGTAATTGAAAGAAGATATTTCATACAATCGTCGAGGGAAAATTAACATCTTAGTCCGGAATGGCCATTTCCACTCTCAACAGCACGAGTGATCTCCAGCGACGGAAAGTGGAGGTGGAAGAGGGAGGAGAAACAAACCGGGTCTGTCTCTTGTCCAAATGTTCTGGAATTCGATATTGCAGAGGAGCTGGCGCTGGCACGATGACGAGATTGTTGGTGAGCATAAATACAACATTGTGCGTATTCACAACGCCAATAAAGAGGCTGCGTGGATAGAGGCACTCAAGTGGGAGAAGTCAATTGCCACAAATGTCGGACAGGTCGACTGCGGTGCTGCACCGGTGATATCTAGAACTACTCCATTCGAGCACGCATCGGGCATTAAGGGTGTCACAAACTGCCTGTTGGCCGCACAATTAGGTTGTAGATCGCTGCGCTCTATGTGCGCTGCATCATTGGCCACTACGACTCAGTGAATGTGCACTCTGATTTCAGGCTTGCACTGCTGAATGTGCGGCCTAGGATAGATTGGTTCTCTGCTGTCTGTGCTTGCGTGAGGATGACCTGGAGACGAAGGTGCCTCCCAAAGCACCTAAGAAATCATCCTGATAGCACCACCAGCATACCCGAGGCGAGAGACCAATACATTCTTCATCACTGTCTAACCTATTCTTGCCTCTATGATGTAGGACATCTCTTATGTTTGCAACATTACCGTTCCTAACCAGTTTAAATCTGAGACGTAAACATTGGTAGATTTTTGAAAGTTATTAGGAATGTGAGACTGTCGATCAGTTGTGGAATGTGAAATGGGAACAGCAATTAGTCCAAACTTGTTTTTAATAAGAAGGAAAATGGATGTGGGTGCTGCAAACATTCGTTACCATTATGGACCATGGCTAGTACAATCTGAGTTTCCGACAAAAGCCCAGAGGGTCCTCAAATATTCTGTCATACAGGAAGCGTGCGCCATCTTCTAGTAACATGCCAAGAATCACAAAATCCAGCACAGCGATCCCATTGTTGAGAAACTTTAGTACGTTTGACTGTAATATTGAACACAACCGAAAAGCACTCCCAGTATCTGCGCATGCATTGCTACCTCCGGAATGGGTGAACGGTCCGGCAGGACCCACCCCGTCAGCCCCTTTTCTCTAATTGGAATGAGGTCAGAGAATGAGGCCATCACAAAGCCCACATCATTGTCGTCACCGTGGTGTCTTCGCCTCTTTCAGAGCATCAACTATGGGAAGAGAATCCGTCGACACGTTATTGAGCGCAAGCTTTGCTGCCGTTACAAGACCATTTCGCGTTACAGCTTGGAGAAACGAACACCTGCCGAGCGAGACATGCTTAAGCGGTGCAAGAGAACTTAAAGGCGCTGCAGAAGATGGCGTTACACAATTGTAGCAGGCTGAGAGGTAGACCACGACACTAGACCTGCAGACAGACGCACTGAGAAAGGAAGAAGGATTCTCCAGGACAGGTGGAATAAAAGGATACATTGAGCTTTGTCTTCACATATGTTGTTCACTTGAGTCTAGTCATGGTGGAGCAAAAGGAGAAATTGAATTTTGTCTTCACTGATTTTGTTCACAGGAGCCCTAATAGGGAAGTAAAAGGAAGATTCGAGCTTTATCATCATCAATTTTGCTGTGTGAGACCAGTGATGGTGGAGTGAAAAGAGTAACTGAGCTTTGACTGCATATGCTTTGCTCATGTAGGGCTGGTGATAATAAAGCGAAACGTAACATTTGCCATTTTCTCAATGGATTTATCTCACTTGATTGCAGTGATGGCGGAGTCAAATAGGTATTTGTGCCTTTCCTTCATCGGTCTCGTTCATGTGAGTCTAGTCGAGGTGGAGTGAAAGAAGAAAACGTGTCTGCTCATGAATTTCGCTTACGAAATTCTGGTGATGCTGAGATAAAAGGAGCAAATGAAATTTATCTTTATCGACTTCGCTCACGGAAGTCATGTGCTAGCTGAGTAAGATGGGATTTTAGCCTTAAATTCATCTACATTGCCCAGGCAAGTCAGAAGAAGGTGGCGTAAAACGAGCAGTTGAGGTTCGACTTCGTCGATTTCGCTCACGTGGGTTTTGTGATGTTTGAGTAAAACGAGAATTTCTGCTTTGCCTTGAGAGACCTTGCTTAGGTGAGACAGGTGTTGGTGGAATAAAATGAGGAATGTAGATTTGTCTCCACCGATTTCGCCGACGTTAGTGAGGTAATTGTGTACTGAAAGGAGAAATGAACCATTTTCTTCATGGGTTCCGCTCACGGGAGTCGAGTTTTGGCATAACGCATGGAGGGATTGGGCGTTGTATTCGCAGCTTTGCTCACGTAAATCAAGTGGTGGTGGAGGGCAAAAAAGAAATTGGGCTTTATTTTCATCGACTTTGCTCACGTAAATCTAGTGATGTTGGAGTGTAACGAGAATTGTTGCTTCATGTACAAGGATTCCACTCATGTGAGTCTTGCGATGGTTGAGCAAAACGAGATATTTAGCTTTGCAGTTAAGGGTGCCCCTCGCGAGATTCTTACAACGATTCCCTAATACCCCATTGCATAATGTTGTATTACAAATCAATTAAATGCACAACAGAATAAACTAAACACTTTACTGCCCGTTTTTGTTCTTAGCTAATGCCGCCTGCCAAAACTGAAAGACGTGTTTGTCTTATCAGTTTGCTTTCGTTGCGGCAAAATATGCTGCAAGAGGACGTGTTGAGATGCGTGGTCTCGATTCGAAGTGCGGATAAACTGACCATGAGAAGCTGTAGATCATAGAAGCCGATTTGGCCCCATACTGCCCGGTAATGAGTGTTCCATGTTAGTTGATGCTAAACGTCTACCAAGTTTGTATTTCATGAATGTCCTATCAGATGGCATATGCAGTGCGAACTGGCTCAGGATGAGTCGAATTTACTCCCTTATTCTTTCTGCTTGGTTACCCATTGGTTGCTCATTGTCCAAGTCCATCAACTTCAGTTTCTTAAAATAAGGAAAGATATTGCGTCCATACACCATAATCAAGCTTTATGCTATGGTGGTACTTTTCTTGCACTGGACTTGATGTAGAACTTGTAGCTGGGGTCAACTGTGGGTCGCCGGCCTCAATCAGGTAACAGCAGAAACCCCTAATTCTCCTTGATTTTCTTTGTGCTCGGATTGTTCAGATGCTTCGCAGTTATAACCAAGTGTTAAACAAAACACTCCTTTTGACTCCCAATCCCAGGAGTCCATATCGGCACAGTGTCGCAACTTTTGGCGTTGGCTAAATGCACGCAAGCTTTGTAGGGATCTCAGTCACCACCATCCCGTCTGATCAAACTGGATGTGACAGTCAACATTGCGTTACCAGCACCTCCACCACTTTTGCACATTATGGAGAAAACTGCTGCACTTTCGCTTGGATAATCATGTAATTGGCCTCCTCTGGTGATCAGTTGATGGGGTAGGCGCCATTTTGTTGGCTTGTTAAGTGAGTGTGGCAGTTTGTGGTTGCTGCTTCAAGAACGATATTCCTGAACTGATGGATGCATCAAAATAGGCACTGCCTTAGCTGAGAGTAGTCAATTGCGCAGTTTGTGAATTGCTTCATGTGTGTTACAATTTTCGACATGATGGCTATGATGCTTGTAGTCAAAATAACTTACTAATTAATTAACAAAACAATGAATCTATTTAAGAGACGGTTGTCTGTCCCAAGTAATGCTGAAGTGATTTGACAAGCATTGTGATAGGGGAAGGAAGAAGATAAGTCAGCAATTAACTGATGTCACACATAGTAGAGGAAGGGAATAGCTTTGAAAGTGGAGCCATTCAGCAAGCTACTGAGTTAACTTATAAATCCACTGTGTCTTAACGTATGATGAATAGGCAGGAATCTCTAAAGGCGCTTATCGACGGCTTGCTAATTGGCCCTCAAATTTCATGCCAATATTAATGAAGGAAATTAATAATTAGCCTTTCTGTTTGACTGTGCATGCTCTTAGTATGCAGGAAAACTACGCTTGCACGAATTTAGGCGTCTTGACGGAATGTGAACTGCATGGGGATAAAACCCCTCATTTTATCGATGCTTTTTGCTAAACTGAAGTTGACATAGAATCTCTCCTTTCCTACATTTGGGTTTCGAGAACACACGTGTTTCTTCTGCTCTGCTTTGTGTCATCAAAATATGTAAGTTTTCCTTAGCGGTAAAGAAAAACTGCAGTTTTTTCGCATTCTCTGGTGCAGCACCCATCACGGCAGTCAAATGTCGCGTGTTGTAAAGGCAAGTAAAGTCCGGGTGACGTTCAGTTCGATAGGCGGAAAAATTGATCAGGGTCTCGGGGACTTTTGATGATGGTTGGGTGGTGTCAATCCTGGCCTTAAGACCTTAACAGGTTGTGGGATGGCAGACGCGCCTCCTTATCGGTGAGTGCCTAGGTATTGGTGGCCATATAAAGAAGGTTGCATTTACTAATTGGTAATGGCGTGGCTGTTAAGGAAAATGTGTACGCTGTTGGATCCAACTTATATCTAATAGCTCTTTACTTGGGTGCGTTCGCGGTTGAGGCAATTTACGGAGCGGTTGTTCGTATTCTACCAAGTGCCAATTATCATTAAAATTACCCTTTTCACTGAGTTCATTCCATTCGTCCAAACAGATTAAAGAGCTGATAAACGGATGTATGATGAAAGAGTGGATAGCACAGCTATATTGTAGATTTAAATGGCATGCCCACAAAGCATCTATCATAGCACTCGCGTGCCAAGCGAAGCGCAGCGAAGGCTAAATCATGGTCTGTTTTCCTATATTGAAGCGATCAGTTGCAAATGAGATGTAAAAGCGTCGTTTTACGCTTTGATGAGGCGGTCGCACAATGTAAATTTGACGGCTGCATAGCCACGGGCTGCGGTTCTCCATTTTTCGAGAGCTGAAGAGATAAAACTGCCACACAAAGTCAATAATGCTGCCGAGATGCCATAACTAAGATTATTTTTAAGTTTAGTTGTGATAACTCTCACCACCTGAGGATCTAATGCGGCCCCAGCAGTGCCACAAAATAAATTCACTTGAATTCTAATTTGCACTAGCTACCAATATCGACAGAAGAGGTTTTCAGTATCCCCCATATAGTTAAGTCAATACTTTGCCATAGAGCAATGTTTTGCCAAAAGAAAAGTAGTGAACTGCAAGGAAAACATCTGTGCTCAAACTAATCTCGCTATACTACGAGCCGTGCACTTGATCTCACTGTATTTCGTCTCTCATGTTATAGCGATGATGACACAAATTCTGTTCCCCTTCTACAGCTTGCATGGCTTGATTTGCATTATCGTAGCCAAAATAAAGTGAATGCATTAGGTTTCCTGCAACCAAATTCCACCACTCGAAAAACACGATTTTCAAATTTTATTTTAGCAAGGACGGCGATCGCTTTCGCAAAACATTAAATAGTTGTTGATTTAACAGCTTTAGAGATAAAAGGGTGCACAGATGCACCGATGGATTAAAGGATTTGTTAAGTGTGCGCTCGGTTGCCCATTAGCCTCCTGTTCATTGATGAGAGTTGATGCATTGTATGGTAGTGCTTTACCATTTTTTGATTCAACTCAAGTCACGCGCCTCAACCACACACATTTGCTTATGTATTGCATGACGTCTGTAAATCTTAGCCGTTCTCAAATCGACAACTGTAGCACAAGTTACACTTTGCCGCAGCGTTGGGCATGCTAATGCTTTGCAACAGACAAGAGGCAGCAAACAGGACAATTTTGAATGTCAATGCTAAAATTGGCAGAGCTGATGGGACTATTCACAACTTGGACCCTTTGCACTTCCATTCTAATCAGTTGCAATACTTCAAATTTTGCCTTTTCTCCATTCAGAAGAGTACTTCATCAGCCGATCCGATCGCACTTGTCAAGTAGGCTTAAAAGAGGCTATCTCAAACGACTGTAGCATTCGGAATTGCCAACGCATTTATGTATTTGTGTTTGTCAACTCCTGGCGCATCATGTGCTGCGATGCTTTGTAACATTGAATTTATTGTCGGTGCATGCTTCTTTCTTTTTTCGACCTATACGCCGTCTAAGTACTTGTTTCTTTAGCAGAAGATAAAATATAAAGGTGCAAGAATTCTTACTCCATTTATAGGTCTCCCTAAATGGCTTCGGTCAGAAGGCAGGCAGGCTTCAGGCGAACACCCACCCGTCAAAGTCACGCATGGATGAAAGTCTTTCAGCCCTAAATCATAAACTGGATCAAACCATACTTGATGTTGAAGGACGACGTTGCTACTCGCGTCAGTGTTCCTATTACCAGTCTAATTTCATTTCGTTAGCCTCATTTGAGTGCTCCCTTAAGTCACAACATAGCTCTGATGCCAGAGCCTGCAATACTGTAGAGTATAAACCATTGACTCAACTGATTGTCGCATTTCTTCCCGTCACACGTATCTTAAAAGTCTGTCATCTCATTCATGCAAGTGCAAAAAGAAAGGGAATGATGAGAGGATGGCTTATTTTGCCTTCCAATTTAAACTCATGCCAGAACGTTAAGGTGGACAGTATCACTTAAAGAGCGTGACATGCATCCTATTTGGTATTGTTACCACCATCTGGGAAACTCAGGCACACAGCTTTACAAATTAGGAATTAGAACCTTTACTTGTCACAATAGCTCTGCCTGTCATCGCGTCTAAGGCCTAGGCACTGAAAAGCATTCCATTTTAGTTGCTGTAGAATCGAACAGGAATGGCATTTAGTGGAATAAGGTAGTGCTTTTAAATGATGTTCTACTAGCTCTAAAGCTATAGCACCGAAACTCTTGAATTCCTTAGCATTAAGCGTATGACCAGCGGTCAAGTAGCTTTCGATTGGCAAACATTACTTCGGAATGAGTGATGTTCGCATGGTGAGAGCAATGAGATGTACAGATGTAGAAGGTGCTAAACGAAGGGCTCGGGAAGGTGAAGCAATAGCAAATGCTGACATGCGACAATGGTCGCTGGCAGGCTAAAGACCGTAGAAGACGGAATTAAATGCAGCAAAATAATTTGCTGTTGTGGTTGATGAAATCGAAATTTGAGGATAGAAGGAAAATCATTTGGCATCTGAAATGCACTAACTGAGGCTAAGCAGCATTTAGTTTGCTATTGTATGACCAACGTTAAGATTTTTGCCCACTCTGCGTTGCCTGCCAACATATCGACGAGACCTACATTGTCACTGCATAAATCGAGAAAGACCCTTAGTAGTTACAGAAGAAAACAAGCTGCCGGGTCCTAATTCTAAATGATTCTGGGTTGAAACGGTAAAACGCGGTGCAGCCACTTTACACAGCTCACTACTCGAGACTCAGACCTTAATTGCGGCTCTTCGATGCGAGTCCGGCAAAAGCAACAACATTGTAGAATAGGATACTAAGACCGTATTTGATCAAATCCATGTCGCAACGAATAATAAGGAACGCAGCTGTATAATTGGGCTCTCTTCCATCGACAAAATCCAAATTTCCGTTGCCACAATATGTGGATAAATGGGAAATCCTTATGCTCTTGTGATGTTTTAAGGAAGTCATCGTTGCCTAAGTACCCCACAATTATTCCTAACTCAGAAACAAATGCGGCGGTTAGTCAATTCAGCGTGATGTGCGGATGTGATTTGACAGGTTTCATGCGCTCCTCTATATTGCCTTAAGCGCATGGCTAGCATTCAAAAACAAGACTGTTTACCGCCTAAGCAATAAAGTAATAGGCGTGAGGCTAAAAAGAGTTATTGGTTGGATTTAGAATATGTTTCATCCCTTTCTCTGCCTCCGTGACAGTTTGCCATCATATTCATCGATTTCTGCCCCACTCATTAAATGCTTTGAGCAGTGAAATGAAGAGATAGGCCAAAGAGTCAATTTATGCATTCTGCAATCCCATTTTTCTTTTATGGGTACTTCCTACTTTACGTCTTGTAGATTTACTCTTAGAAATCCCAAAAAACAAACACTTTCAGCCCCTATCCCCTTCTCTTCCCCATCTTGCTTTCCCTAATTGCCTTTGTGCCGGGCGTTTCCAGCGTCCATCGCTGCCGCTGCTGAAAGAGCTTGTTACCCAGTAAAAAACATATGTTCTTCCATCATTCCTCCTCCTCTTCCTTCCTTTATCTGTGTCAGCTGCTACACGCACATACACGAAACCATCAATTTGTCTCCCTCTCTCACCTCCAACCCTCGTCCCCATATCGATTGACTAAATGCTGTCATCACTATGTTGGTGAGTGAATGAGTGGGGAGTCTCAACAAGAGATTAAAAATAGTCACGAGGTAGGTATAGTGAACCCAGGTGTCGGTGCACTTTGGTCGTCCCCAGCCCCTGTTCATCCCTCTCTGCGCTGCTGGTTGGTATGCCTTTGTCTCCTCCACCCCAGTGACTCACCACCCGCATCTCAGTTGCATGATCGTACCTTGACGGTCTTTGTGTTTTTTCTGACAAGCGCCCTCACCAGGCAGTAGTAGGTGCATTGCGTAAATAATGCAACGACTCAATCCATCTCAGAAACCACAACAACTAACTGAACTTCATCATCCTTATTGCTTTAGATCCAAACAATAGCTATGTTAACAACGACTTGATGATAAGAAAGACACACATTGTAGTCAGAGCGCATTTCTGATCAGGATAATGCAAAATGTGGCGCTGATATCCAAGGATAATCATAAAGAAAGTCAATGTTGAGGAGGTACCGAATACTGACATGCCTAGTACGGTGAAGCGAGAGTGTCCTCCCTGCCTTCTCCTTACAAGTTACTTTAAGAATTTGCTCACTACTTGTTAATGATTGCGTCTTCTGCAGCGCCTAGTTGTAAAACAATGCCATGTTGAAGGGATTGTGTGGAGTGTCAAGACGATGACTCGGTTACCCAGACCCTAAACAAACGTCAATCCATCCATTGGCTGAAGTAATGACAAATAGATTGCATGGCTTAGAAGTGAGAGCAAATTAGAAGTGACAGCCTTCGCATTGCAAAATCTGCTGGCTAAGGAGCGAACCAGACACCCAACCGTGGATCGCACAGTAGCTAGGTGGATTTCTGTCCACCAGCATCACCTACAAGTGACCAGACTATAAAAAGTGTTGTGTTGTCCTCCAGCATTTGTGTTTTTAGGCTCGATTTACCTTTCAACCCATATATCTGCTTTGCACCATTTCGTCTCTTGACTGTGTGATGACTACTCGGCCTGTCGGTCTGTCTGTCGTAGAGGTAGCCAGCTAGCCTGCTAAAGGCAAACTCGCATCCTAGTCACGAGATTGCACCTCTGCCTACTACATCAAAATGGAGCAGCCTAGAGGCATGTCAACTGTTAGTCGAAGCAATTTCTTCCATTTCTTCACGCAGTGGCTTTACACACTATGGGTTACACAGCTGGGGCATCGGAACACGATGCGTGACAGACGACAGCCTTCAACACCCAGACAGGTATATTAGGAATACCGTCTAGTGTTATGAGGCATATTATCCTTAGAACGCTCTCAATAGTGTGCAAGATCGCGTAAGCCAAAAACAACATGCTTGGGCCCTATTACCAAGCCTGTTTATAAACATTACTTTCCCCGTCCTATGTTATTCCGAGTAAAGCATATATTTTTATGGATAGATGAAAAATAAGGAGTTGAAGCCGATGATTGTAGCGCTTAATGACTTATTTTAAATCGACCATCGCACATGCTAACTAGCTCTTATTTCGCGTCTAGTAAAAGAACAATCACAGACCTACCCGATGTTTGCATGGCGCGCTATTGTCGTGGTTCTCTCGTCACATTATCAAAATCAATGACCCTCACAGATGTCAAATCATCTAAATAGATTCGCTTTTTAAAATTATTGGCATGTAATATTATAGAAAACTGCGATTAAATGTTTGCATAGCATTAGAATGGCTTCTCCTTTTCATTTAACAAATAGAGTACGAATTGATGAGGAAATTTAATTGCGCATCATTACATATTCGAGCTGAGAAAATAGGTGGAGACAAAGTGATTTTGATGCTTTTGTGTTGGTAGGGCTTCGTAAAGTGGACGAAGAAGTTAATAGCGCCAAATCGTGCTGTTGCTCTTCGCATGCGGACAGCAATCCCAATCCCTAATCTTGAAGAAATGTAAAGTCGTCGACCCATAAATGCCTTTCGTAAAAAGACTGACTCAATGTTCATGATTTTCGCAAAGCCTAAACATATAGTTTTACACTTATGTTCGTTACAAAATGCGCCTATTTTAAGCTCTTTGCTCAAAAGTTCTAACAGCTTTCCAAAAGTGTCGGAAAATCCAGAAGCATAATATTGTAATGTAACAGGGTCTTGAGAATTAGCTGCTATGGCAGCTTCTCACTGAAAGGAATATTGCTGAGTTTTAACCAAAAATTCAAACAAGACATGCACTTCATACTCGCGAGCTTATTTCTCATCCGTCGCGATTGCGTTTTTGTGGAGAGGTGAGGATCGCATGTCTACCCTCATTTGATTTCGCTCATGAATAGACAGGAGGAAAATTTAATAACATTCGTTGCAACTTTCGCGATAGTGAATCGGTTGTTGGCACACTTTAAAAAGAGATGCAGATGAAGGACGTGAATGGAACATTCTGCTGTTAATGAGGAATTTGCTCAGTGCTATTCCGCGTAGCAGAGATGAGGTGTGTCAACGGGTCCGGAAGTCGGATGGAGGATCAGACCGACACTACCCCGATGTCAACGTATTGAATCGTGTTATGTCGCCTAGGTTGAAGGACAAGGGTTGCATGATTTGGGACGCTGCGCCATATTTTTTCATCATGACTACTATAAGTAGGGCAAACGTGACTTCTAATCAACATCTTTGGTGATTATTTGCCTTTCAACTTCTGCATTGATACCGCTTGAATGCGAAAAATAAGTTAAGAGGAGGACTGTTGTATAAAATGATATAATTATTTACGAAAAGATGCTATTATGGCCGGTTTTTTGTAGTGACAATTCAGAGAGTTCGTTATGCATCCATAAAAGTGGCCATTTAGGCGCAATATTTATATTGCCAACTCCATCGCGCCGCTACTGTTTCGGGTGTTCTTCGCATAGCCTTTCTGGTTCCTAAGACCAAGCAAATATTTGTCGAAAGAGAAAGTGAAACTGTGGCTAGGTAAGATGGCACATCATCGCAGCGTTGCCAAAATTCTGCCCAAGAAGAAAGTGCTGCTTCATCTGATGAAGCAACAAGTTTCCATTGGCTGCATAAGGCAGCAGTATTAGTGTCAAGAAAGCTAATTACAAGGTGTCCATTCTGAGCAATCATGTTGAATTGAGCCTATGCATTTAAGAGAGCTCATGAACTTCATTCTCCTTCTCTGTCAAAGGACAGGTATTTGGTATCACTTAAGCAGAATCTAGCCCAACACATGAACCCATTTCGGCCCAAGTCACAATTTAATCTAGTCTCATCGCATAGCAACACCAAATAACTATAAATTGTACAAATCGCTGTTAGCTCATTTTTGCGCACACTGGCTAGGAGTGAAAGGGAAGGCGTCGATTCGATTTTCTCGTTCGTCCTGCATTACCCCGTTAATCACAGATAAGGCGGGTCATGGATTAAGACGCACAGTCATGGCAGTAGTCAGCCTAAAACTAAAACGCAGGTACCACCAATATGTGGCACTGTTGAGAGGAATTTTGTAGTAAATAATAGTCGCGTAAAGTGAGTGTGTGGCGAATTGAATCAGAAGGGCATATTATGTGCAGGAGTGTGTGAGCCTATGTAAGCTTACGGCATTCCTTGTCATCGGACAGGGGGAATGCATCTGGGTCATGGTGATTAAACGACACGAAACGAACCAATGCGTTAATGCCATTTTAAGGTCACTTAAATACCCCCTTCCTCCCCTTCTCAACCGCCAGTATTTAAGCCGCGTCACCACTGCTCATGGTAAATCCAACTTGGCATTGTTTGATAATGGTGGGTTTCTGCAGATTCAATTAACTTCAGAATGCCTCTTTAACTTTGTTGCTTCCCATTTATTGCTCCCCTTGTATTCTCAGTCACCACGTTGCCTTCAACCCACTTCGTGTCATTAACTATGGCATGCTTTCTCTGCACTTTAGAAACAACGTAAAATCACCGAATTTCCAGCTGAATTAGCACTTCGAATATGCAAATTGCTCGATGTGGAGGACTTGGTGAATGCCTGTAACACCATTCCCAACTGGCGATGGATACTGTCAAGTCGACGATCATCTCAGGCAATGACTCGTCATATCAGCAACTGGAAGTGGCTGGATAAGCATCTCTGTTGCCTCCTCTTTTCTCAAACCTCCCCAACTGTCGATGGGAGCTTGCTTCCTGCTATCGAATATGTTTGAAGGAAACGAACTTGTTTCGACAATATTATCTCAGTCAAGCCATTTTTCTTCTCGACGGCTTATCAATTGTTGCCTCACATTCACCGCTGACATATTTTGTTTCTTCGTGCTCTACAAGCTGGATTACTACTACCCCATTTTTCACACCCTATACCTCCATGAATCGCTAAGGCGTGGTCCTCATTGCTTCGATGTTATTAATATTTTGAATTATGATTATACTACCCATGAAAATGAATATGATAGCATAATATACTACGATGAATTCGAACAAAGAAAGCTTAAAGGTAATATCTTGAACTACGACTGCTACGTATTCCTGATGGATCCAGATTTTCGTTCCAGACATCAACTACTGCACCTCTTGGATGCCATCAAGCCGCATCAAATATTAATCATAGCCATCTTCCCGAGGAGTCAGGACAACCCAATAAATGAAATGCATGTCTTTGCAAACTTCATTGCGAGTTTCAACAACTTTGCAGAATGCCCACTTGCAAATACTGCGGTGGATTGGCGATTGTGTTGTGTCAGGCTGCTGGATACCGGAGAGGTCAACTTGGAGGAGTGGATGCAATTCGTCAATTACGACTTCTACTTTAAGGACATTGGCAGTAGACGCAAGGAAGGAGGCACTTCATCCAAGTATCAAACTCTTAAAAGGCCCCCGCTTTTCTTGTAAATGCGCGCTTAAATACATTCCTGTTGCCCTGGGTCACCGTGCTTTTCCTTTCTCAGCAATATTGGTGGCTCATAAAACGACTTACTTGGATTTGCTTGCTCCAAGTCATTCATTGCATAAATCTTTAACCACTCTTGTGCTAAATAATTTGCTTTGGTAGCTTAGGCATCACGAGTGGTTGGAGGTGGACTCCAAAAGCACACAGTTTGCTTGAAGAGGTGAAAGGCAGGATTTCGGATATTGTGCTTGAAGTATAATCCTACATTTTCATACATGCCACGGATTAACGCACGGCGGTTTGGCGTTTTAAAATCAAGTGCATACTAGCTGACGGAAGCTAATTGTACACGTTTTGAATGGGGCGCTAAAATGGTGAGGAGCAAAATGTTAGCAAATCACACCACTCTGGCTGGTCTTTCATTGTCGTACCACCTTCTACATCATTTCTCCTCATCTTCCCCCTTTTGACAATTATTCATTTGTTCTTGCAAATTTGGGCGACAGCATATTGAAGACTCGAAACAGTAGCAGCGCTGTGAGATAAGCAGCGCAAGCACAGTGATCTTCTCGAACTGCCATTGCGGATAGGCCTAATGTGCTGCTAATCTGCTGTGGAAAATCGAAACCAGGTATACAGAAAGAATAGCTTTGCGTAAATATTTTCACTTTGCATCATAATAAACTTTAATAAGTTGCGCATTGAACCCTTTGTTTTTGCATCCGCAAACGCTAATAATTTTGCTGTAGAACATTGCCTCCATTCCTTCACAACATCGTCGACATATAATCCGCCCCGCCAACTTGTGTCCATCTGTCCTCATGGTCATCTCAAATGCCGCTGCACGTGGAAGTATTAGTGACGACACTCTCAACAAGCGTCCAATACAATTTTGCCTTTGACTTCTAAGTCCAACTCAGGGCTAAACTATGGAGCGCATTTTGCCCAACCAAGACGAAAAGCAGAATGCTATTACTCAGTTTCTCCTTTTGAGCATTTAAGGTCCACCAAAAATAACGTTTTCATTCTGTTCATTGAGTCGCCCAAATTAATTTCTACTTTGAATAGCTTCTTCGTTTTCGTATTTGGATGTGATCGATGCGGCACACTGCCTCAGGCATGCCGACCTCGGCCTTTCATGCGTTTGTTGAAGGGGAATAATTTCCCAGACCTCAAACACTGTACAGTGCGACGTGACATCGTCTTCATTTTACAACCCCACAGCTCTGCACACGTTTTACTCGGGACGCCAAAATCTTTTTTGTTATAAAGCCGTGCAAATTCTCTTGGCTATGTTGCCATCATAAAGATGGAAAATATGTAATGCGTTAGGAAAATTCAAACAGATGGTTTGTACTGCATTAGAAGGTTGTCTAATTTTCAGATCTGACAAATAGCGCCTAAAGCGGCGGGAAAGATTACAAAGTCATCTATGTGTGGCGCAACACCAGTCGTAATTGAAACAAAGCATCACTGATGAAACAGAATTAGTCCTTTTCACTACTGCAGTGCCTATACACACTCGTTTCACAGTTAGTACTCTGTGATTGTGGTGACGTGTCCATTTTTAGGCAGGGAAGATAGGCGGGATCGAACTGAGGTCAGTCCCAATCGGTTCCATACCAATAGTTTGCAAAGTCATCAACCTTTAAACGACTTTGCGCGCCTCTTGGACCTTATGATCAGTACAGCTTTGTCTATTCATCCAACCACCAAACCTACCTGCCCACTTGCTCGTCGAACCCATACACATGGTGTGCTAATTATATTCGGTCTGACGTTTGTATTTTGTTCATCGCAAATCTGGGCAAACGATTGCGCGTTCACTTCCTCCTATGTCCTTTTGTTCACTTGTAATTCGCTGGCATCAGTATTCTGCATGGATGTTGAGGTGCTAGACCGAGAATTTAATGCATTGGAGGCAAGGCGGAACAATGCGACCACGTTACTTCTTCTAAGGTTCCATCATTCTGTTTGACAGCTGTGGGTAATATACAGTGTGGAAGGCATTGCTATGCCTTTCCATATGCAACACTCACACAATTATGTTGGCGCCAAATCGGTTGAGGTACGTTTGTTTGCACAAGCTGTGTGTAACCTGGCAATGAATTATTTGAAAATGAGGAGGCTTTTGGCAGAGTCGATGCGTTCCGCCTTGAGCTGCAGAGTATATTTCAAATTTGGATATAATTGCTGGAATGTTGAGAGGCGAAAATTGCGACTCCACTTCCATGTAAGCCTAGTCATCAATTGACACGGGTAGAAGTCTTTGCTAAAAGTCACTTTGTTCCTCGTAATATCGAAGAGCTTCAGAGAAGGAGAAAGGCATGGAGGGTGTAGGTGGCCGAGACACCTGTCAACACAGAAACAGTGACGCGTGACGGTAAAGGAAGGCCATACTAAATTATCCACCTCCAACTTAGAATAATGGTACAGCATTAGGGAAGTGTGACAGCGTAGCTAGCACAAAAATCAGATAACTGAAATGTGGTAAAAGGGAAGAATGGTTATAGCGTAATAAACAAAGAAATGAGCCGAGGTGGGTTGAGACAACCAATGCATGCCATATCGATGGATGACAAAGGCTCATACAATGTACCCCAGGGATGGATTTGACTGACTTACCTGCGACGCATAATCATTGTGTCTTTGGTGTTGTCTAGTTTTACTTAAGCGTTCTTTCTGCGACTTTGACAACTTGAATGCGTGAATTCCTAGTGCCGCTTGTTGCTTTCCCGTCATGAATTGCACAAATTGGGCCGGACGTGGCTCATTATCACCAACAATGATGATGGTCCTCTCCGATTGTCTGCACGAATGTCTTTTGAATGAGGAAACCTAGTTCTTAAAAGAACTGTTGCGCTAAACGCCACTGTCATGGCTGGTCTAGCTGCAGAGATGGTTCATAGCGATGGAATGATTTTCAATTAATAAGAAAAGACAGACTACGGCACAACGTGGGTGGCGTTTATTCCATCGTGTCACTGTGGTTTCGTATATTCCACTTGCAATCGTTCCAGTGCATAAGACCAAGGTAATCGATGCCAAAACATGAGGTGAAGGTAAAAATGCTGTGAGGTTCTTGCATAGGGGTTGTTTCGCCAGCAAAAGCTATGGCGGATTGCCGACACTACTCGCTCCTTGCCATCTGACTATTTTGTTTAATGCTAGTGTCTCTAACCTCTGCGTGTAAGACATCATTTAATGGCTTAAAACTCCGACGGCGTAGGATGACACCTCAACGGCAGCGCTCAAGACTAACCTACCCTTTACTCATTTAAGCATAGCGTGTGCCTTCCAAACCCTTCTCTGGATAAAATGATTTTTATGCTATCATGGAAGGCAGTTTAACGCAAGGTCGACAGAACCTTTCAAATTGTGTAAAATTAGTAAGCCAGTGCTAATTGCTTTAAAAGCCACTAAACTAACTTGCAGAGGAAGAAACAATGCATCTCAAAAAGAGGGGTGCATTTGAGGTGGTAGTTGCAGCGAAGGGCAGCATTTGTCGGAATTGTTGATGCTCTTAAAATGCAAGTCGTAATGAACAAATTGTGACGGCTCGTTCAAATTAGGGTGTTCGTCTGCAGGCCTTTGATACCCCGCGGGTGCCCTCCCAAGTATTATTATGCATCCGCGGCAGTTGTAGTGGGTGCTAAAAACTTCAACTGGTATCATATAGTAATCAATTGATGCAACTTACATTATACGGAGCACATCTCAGCAAAATGGAGGAGTAAAATGTGCTATAAGTTTCGCAAAAATGGGGTTGGTCATACAATGTGGAGATACAAAGTAGGTCTAAATGGGGCAAGAGAGAGCAGTTCATGGTTTGGCGGAGAAAGAATTGATCAGACCGGTTTAAAAGTCAGGAGTTACGTTGTGTCGAAGCATTTGCTTTGGAGGGCAATGGACTTGTCAAAATCAATCTCTAGTTAAGGATAAGTGTTACAACCCTTTACGATGTCATCTATAGGAAGGAAATTGCATATTATAATCGCTGTTTTAGTGGAAGGCCAGCGATTCGAAGTTTTCCAAAGTGCTAGCAAAGTATGCTACCGTTGGTGACACGAAAATGGGGTGTTGACAATCGACCCTAAAGTTCACAAGCAAGGGAATAAGTGGGAAGAGGTGAAGAAAGGAAGAAAGAAAAAAATAAATAGGAGCTACTGACACCCACCATTTTTGAAATGTGATAAAGTTGATTGATTACGTGATAGGGGTGACGAGGTTTGAATGCTCACGCCATGGAAGGGTGAAGGGGAAAGGGAAAAGGGAGGTTGGGTTGACCTCGCAATCAACACGTTGGATCGTTTCGTGAAGTCTGAGGTGACTGTCACACGACCACCTGATCTAGACAGATTGTTCCTAGTCGTCTGATGGCAAGGAAGGATGTAAACAAAGCTGGCGCAGTGGAAATAATATGAATGTTTGCTAGTGCGGTAACAGGCTACAGAAGTAGTGTATGGGTCTCAAATGGAGATGGAAGAGATTTATTTTTCTGCAAGCAGTTGACAATCAACGCAACTTTGCTGTGATGCTACTAGAAAAGACAGCAGATCTTTTGACATCGACAGCAGACATCGACAGTTGAACACGTCTCTTGACCAATATTGTTTGTTTGCATTACATGCTACAATTGATCACTTTTAAATTGAACTAGAAACAGAGGTTCAGCGACAATCTTCAGGCACAATATTGTGTACAATTTTAAAAGTGATAATGATTGAATGTCTTGCGGTACATCATTGGTCAACTTAATTGCAGGTGGGCAGTTTCGTGGTCTACTTTCATTTTCTTTTGCAAAAAGTTGTGTCTGTTCTGATACATGCAAGCGGACTTTGGGTGACTGACTCATGCCTGCTGGGTTAAAGCACTCTGGAAGTCAAGTAATCCAATGCATCAAACATATCGATTGTTGTTCATTTGACTGGCAAGCTCTCACAAGCTGCATTGCTTACAGCGTGACTCCGAACCGTGGCACGTAACTCAGCCCTTCACCACTGAACAGTGAACGTATTCATAGATTCCTGTCAGTTGAGGCGCGACCTGCTTGCACCGCATTTCCTACCTTAATGCCATGATAATATTACCTTTGTGCATGTCGCATTTGGATCTCCTGACATGTTCACCTACGCACTTTGTAAAGGCGAATAGGGAAGGATAGTGGGGAAGAGTGAACCACCTCCAAGTTAGATCAATCTTAGTGCGCTAAAGATCATGTTTATTGCTGTTATAGTGGAAAAGACAAAATTCCTGACCCGTGAGCCAAGTAGGAACTTCAAACCCAGTACACGGATAAACCAACTTCAAGCAGATTTCTTTCTTTGTGCGACAAGTGTTCGATGTTAGTAAGTTTTTGAGGGCTAAACCTTGCTTTCCTGTTGAAAGTTTTTCAAGCCTAATTTGTATTTGTTTATCGTTCACATCCTCCAAATGACTTCTAGTGGCTTAACTATACTTTCTGGTGTAGATTGGTTGTTCTTATTCCCGACATGGCGAAAACTGGATGGAGTAGCTCTAACACTCTTTAATCAGATACGCAAAACTTCACAATTTCCCAACAAAATATAGTTCCTACCATTGCCTTTGCATTTCTGGGATAGCAATTTCTTGCATTGAGGCATGCAGGTTGGTGAGTTCGAAGTTACTTGTCTATCTGCAGACCGCCACCTTGCTTACTTTCGCTACTAAGCCCTATAGTGGACAAGTGCTCAGATAATGATACCGGTGATTCTACCTCGCCACCGCGTAATCTCATGTAACGCCATTACTGTTAGCACAGCCGTTAGGCAGCAAAACCATCATTTCAAAATGCTTGGACTCCTGAGATGTCTTGCATGAGTGGTAGAAGGCTGTAATGAAAATGTGACCCAGATCAGCAATGGGCACATTGGTGAGCACGCAATTGGAAAAGTGGCATTACAATTAAAATAACGCGAACAGATAGTTGTTATTCGCAACAATTGGCTAGATGACGATCAACATTGTGGTTGGCAACCGAGCTATTACCACTTCCAACATTTACCTAAACGCGAAGTCCAATCAGTGGGTTTACCTCAACCAAGAGATATGTCCTGTTTCATATGCACTTGGGCAAGCACATTTCTTCCCAATAGCCGTAAGCGGCAATTACCGTGCACTTATCTGCCTTAGGACTAATTCAGAAATTTGACATAACGAACAAAATTTATATTTTCCCCTTACCCACTTTCTCTTAGCATTTTTCACTACTTCAACTTCCTGAAATCAGTCATAAACGTGTTTCAGTTAAATAGAGCTTTAAAATTTAGATTTTTGCTAGTAAGGGATGGTGTGACCACATAGGGCTAATTGATAACTTCAAACCAGCAAAGGCATAACTGTAGCGTCTTTCGTTCAAACGCATTACATTAGTGAGCCGTAGCACTAGCGGAAAGGGCACCTCTTTGCTGTTTAGTCAAGCTACAAGGCGGCATCTCAGCGCCCGTCCGTTTTCCTTCTAATTTAGGTACCATTGGTTTGTATCAGAAGAGCTTGAATGACTGATGAGTGGCCTTGATTACAGCCCTGCTGACGCTAAATACGCAATTTTATGCCTGTGCAATGCATTCACTCTCCTCTCATTTCTTCACCTTTACAGCAAGAATTTAATGTGTCCTTCAGGACGGTGTTAAAACAGGATAATAATTTGTGAAGGAATGTAAGTCAAGAGCAGTCTTACTCGATCTGGATAGGTTTTAAGCAGGCTCACCTTGTTTGCATCCATAAATCTAACTGCTTTCGCTAGCAAAGTATTTGGCAAAGTAAACATCATGACCTTCGAAATCTAAGGCTATTAGACATTCTCCATTCGACTAAATCAATGGCAGAAAATTGAAAACCTATTTAAAAATTAGGCGGAGCCGTCTTAGATTTAAGTGGCAATGTGAAATGAAGTTGTGAAGGATCGGCTGCTGGATGGGTTCACATCTCACCATTTTGGTAGTTAAATCACCATCAACGGCGCTGTCTCCGAATGCTTAATCAGCAAAGAGCTGACTTGCGAACTCCATGAGCATTGTCAACTGAGAGCCAAAGATATCTCGATATTTGGGCCGTGTTAAATAAACGTCATGTATGCTTTCTGATTGCAATTCAGATGCTTTCACCTTGTGCTAATCGAAATTGCAAAGATTTGGAGAAGAGTATGTTGCTATTGGATCTCTTCTGCAGAGGTAGTTTAGCCAAGACAGAATGTAAGTTTTTATAGCGGTAACGCAAAAGTGGGCAGATGATTGAATGAATGAAATGACACAAGTCAAATCACAAACTATGCACAGACATTAGAACCTGATACCCTTTTTATTGCATTTGCTCCTTCATCGATCCCTGTCCTCCTCATTTCCTTCCCTTTGTCAACATCAGCTTATTGCTTTAGCACTTTCAACTGAACAAATATTTTCTTTGCTTGCACCGGAGGGATCGAGACATCCCCACTCTCCTCTCCAGTTAGGAGCAAGCATTACCGAAGGAATAACCAGAAACACCCTTTGACAACTTACGTTTGCAAGTTCCGTGATTATATTTAGGGGTGCGTCGCTCACCTCTTTACAATGCTTACATTTTAATCATCTTTATGCACATGTATAATTTTATATTGCAAGTACGAGATAAGTAGCAGACGTACAGGATCAAACTCGATGCTTCCAGTCGCTTGCCCACTGCAGATGTTCTGTGATGAGCTAAGCTGAACTAAGCTAGGTTAGATAGGCCACATTAAGGCCAGTTCACATACCAGTTTCTAATCTAGCATGCAAACCTCATTCATCCTTCAGTATTCCGTCATTCTACTTATGCTTCCTTTGAGCCTCACAGCTTATAAGAAAAACTTAGATGGCAATATTGCTCCTAATTTTGCTACCCAGATACCACTGTTTATTGTAAACACGTGGGGACTTTTGGCACTTCGCCAAGCTCTTGCAGTTTAGTGATGCTGCCGTTAACCGACTTAGCATGTACACATCATAATTAGCCTAAATTTTTCTTGATATTATTCGAACATCTAGAACAGAGGATGAGAATGATGTCGTGTCGAGTGTGTGGTACTCTGGAGACCTGCATCATGCACCGTTGTTTCATTGGACATAGCTGACTGCTTACTCGTCAACTCAAAACAGCCTATTTGCCAAATATGCTTCCGTATCTGCGAAAGCACCTGCTGTCTGCGGTGGTGGTGGTGGGTGTGAGCTGGAAACATCTTTACATCCCTCCGTGTTTGAAGCCACTGCCGTCAAGCGACCTCCTACTTCCTGCTGTTTAGAACGTCACGAAGGTTTTGCAATAAAACAATGCCTTTGCGATGCTCCTGACAAGCATAAGGTGTCCAATTGTTGGAAGTGCCGCAAAATTTTACATAACTACTATGCAATACTCCGAGGTTTGGCCATGCAGAAATTTCCATTGCTCAAGATGGATCAAGTGTTGCTAGAAAAACCCACAAAACGCACTCGAACTTGGAATTTGACCAAAGGTTATCGAAGCTCCTCAATCCTTTGTCATCATCTTCACACAAAAGCACTCCCATATTTTTGAGCTCAGTTAAATGCATTTGAACCCCTTTAACTTTGCGTCAATCCACTTAGTACAGTTTTGTGCTCCGAGCAATGCTTAGTTGATAACAGTGTCACAGATTATTCCGAAACTCTTATCTGAAACTTCTAAATTTGGTCGTGCAGATGGGGCAAGTACCACTGAAAAATCCGCAAAGCATGAGTTGTGCCTCGGCATTCGTGCTCTGCCGAATACTTGCCCAACATGGTTCTCGACACGCAGCTTACTCATTCGCTGAAGTCACAATTTGCTCCGCCTTGCTTGCTAATCTCCCAAAATGCTAGCAGCTGCCAAGTAATTCGATTATTGGTCAACGCCAAAGATGCGCACCAATCACACGCATCTTGTTTGCAAACAAGTTTCGATCAGGTAGCAATAAACTCCCACGGCCTGAATGTGACTAAGTGAGGAATCAAAAAAGCCCTGCTTCCTTGTGTTCCAGGTAAGGCAATTGGTGAATGCAATTTGACGCAATATAAAATCGATGTTTAAAATCGCTTTAATGCCTATTTTTGAATGATGAACAAACTGGAACCAAAATGGAAAACATTTAAATGCGAAAAGCCAATATAAAGCGAGGTCTGGTTTGATTGGCTCAGGCAATCTAAATATTGTCGGTTGTGCTTGCTTTGCGGTTTAGTCGATGGACAGGAGAGTCAGCCTAGTTAAGTCGAAGGCATGCAGACTGGGAAGGTTGGTGCTCGTGGGTCCTAATTCCTCAACTAGGAGACGGTCTACACAGGAGAATGTGATATGATCACGATAAGTATGGCTTGTGCACTGAAGCCGTTCCAAAAGAATATAACTCTGCCCTTCGGTTCATTATTAGAGAGCACCGCATTTGGACGCGACTCGACAAAGAAAGAGAGCGACTACCATACATAGCAGCACTTTTGCAAAGTTTTCTACTTTACAGGGCTCCATCATTTGTGCTGCACAAAAGAGAGTTTTCGACCTGCAGGATTTCACAAAATTGTTGGCTGCTTTGATGACAAGTACGCACGATTTGAAGCTGAGATTATCAGCAGTCTGCAGAATCTTTACGCCATACCCATTGTCTACTTAGGTGTTAAGCTCACCAATGTGCCCATTGCTGATCTGGGTCACATTTTCATTACAGCCTTCTACCACTCATGCAAGACATCTCAGGAGTCCAAGCATTTTGAAATGATGGTTTTGCTGCCTAACGGCTGTGCTAACAGTAATGGCGTTACATGAGATTACGCGGTGGCGAGGTAGAATCACCGGTATCATTATCTGAGCACTTGTCCACTATAGGGCTTAGTAGCGAAAGTAAGCAAGGTGGCGGTCTGCAGATAGACAAGTAACTTCGAACTCACCAACCTGCATGCCTCAATGCAAGAAATTGCTATCCCAGAAATGCAAAGGCAATGGTAGGAACTATATTTTGTTGGGAAATTGTGAAGTTTTGCGTATCTGATTAAAGAGTGTTAGAGCTACTCCATCCAGTTTTCGCCATGTCGGGAATAAGAACTTACCCATCAATTTATGCGCTATTTGTCAGATCTGAAACTGGACTTCCCCTTATACTGTGTGAACCCTCACATTTTAATTTATGCAAAGCAATCTACCTATACCAATGGACATGGCTTTAAACTAAAAAAGTATTGTGGTGTCCTGGAGGAAACAAGGTTTAAGGACTGTGAAACCTCCCTCCTCCACCACAGCCGTGGAAAGGTGCGGAGTTAACATGTCTGAGTCGTGTATGGTTGTGTGTCTGTGTTGATCAAATTTAATGCATCAGGTGGTGCTTTGATTACGTTCAAACAAGAAATTAGAGAAACTCTTCAAAGTAGAAGTGCACTTAAAGTACTTTAGAAACAGGATGCAAATGTTTAATTTGATAGACCTTAGATGCATGGGAGGAGGAAAGTAGTACCCTCATACCACATTTCCTGTTTGGTTGAACAATATAAGTTGGTTGTAGTTGGCTGCAATAGTGATTAGTCTAAACGCGTAAAACGTCGACAAGTACAACAACTCGTGTTATAATATTGAAGCAGGATCGGGACTCAATTGTACTTACGAGCTAAAACAACTGCAATTCATAACCACGTTCTATGGTTTCATTTGGAGGCTCCTCACTTTCTAGCCGCAAGTTAGGCAGTCTTTTATTTCTCTCATCCTACGTGCTCCACTCAAATCACTTTCACCTCTAGAAATACAGATGCAACTCAATGCAATTTTACCTTCGACTCTGACAAGATCCTTGCTCTTTATGCCAAGAAGAGCATAGTTTAATATTGAACATACCAATGCTACGGAGAGAAAAGGGGGGCAACAAATAGGTGGGATTTGGGATGTGTCCAGATTCGAGTTGGTATGTGACTCTTGGCATCACAATCCTGTCTTTGATTTAATGGAAGGTCCAGTCTCTGCTCAACAAGGCTCTGAATTCACGGCAAGCATTTCACAGCTCAGATGACCTCCTCACCCACCTTGCCCATGACATCGACAGAAAAACGAAAGAACTTTGGGCGCTATTAGTTTATTGCTCAAACATAGTCGTTCAGTTGGGGGTAAGCACAAAGGAAGCATCGTCATAAGCAGGACAGGCATCAGCTAAGAGAAACCGATCTGCCAGCCAGTCAGATGCTAATCTTGCGCTCATCCAGAGGATGCATGCCATTTGATAGGAGAGTTGATCAGCTACGGGGCCATAGAGCCACCAAAGTCACCATGGGTCTTGCCATCTGCTTCTAGAGGAAAAGATCTGATGCCAACGGTTGCTACAGAAAGCAGGAAGTTGTAAAGTAGGAAGATGGCCTTCCGCTGCCTCATCTAGCTGATTCGATAGACCACCTTCGTGGTCATAGTGGCCCTCTACAAATGCTTTGAAGTTAGGATGCTGGTAGGTGGAAATGGTGGAAATGGACAGAAGGGAGGCAGTTGTTATCTGTGTTAAGGAAACATTACGAATTCTATCCAATGGCTTCTAGGCTTTGTGATACAGTTGCAACGCTCTACCACTTTATGCAAATCGCACCACTTAACTGCCTGAGTAACATTGTGTACGACACCCTGACGACTTTCCCGGTTGTTATGGTATTAGTTTGGAGCACAGCACTGATCCTAAGTGCAGCTTTGGTCCTGTGTCGAAGTTGTGCCAGCATCAGCACCATTTAAGCAATATTATAACGAGAGAGTGCATTGATAATTATCACGCCCTCCTATTCATATAGTTCCATTTATCTACACACCCACACGGTGGTGGATAGGTGGTTTGTCTCTCAAGTGCGAGTACACCTTTCGCGCGCCCACATGCTTGGTACACCTGTACAAGTGCAGAAAACAGCTCCGTTATAAGCTTTGGCACATGTGTGATGGTTGCCATAGCTGTTCTGCAAATTAGAATTTTTTGACTGCAACAACATACTCTTCCTTATTTACTCACCAATAAAGCGTCTGTGACAAACCTGAGGCAATAATGCACAGTGCGTCGCTAGTGAATGCAAACGAGAGCTAAAGGAACAACCAATCTACACCAGAAAGTATAGTTAAGCCACTAGAAGTCATTTGGAGGATGTGAACGATAAAGAAATACAAATTAGGCTTAAAAATTCCCAACAGGAAAGCAAAGTTTGGCCCTCAAAAACTTACTAGCATCGAACACTTGTCGCACAAAGAAAGAAATCTGCTTGAAGTTGGTTTATCCGTGTACTGGGTTTGAAGTTCCTACTTGGCTCACGGGTCTGGAATTTTGTCTTTTCCACTATAACAGCAATAAACATGATCAATTGTAGCATGTAATACAAACAAACAATATTGGTCAAGAGACGTGTTTAACTGTCGATGTCTGTTATCGATGTCAAAAGATCTGCTGTCTTTTCTAGTAGCATCACAGCAAAGTTGCGTTGATTGTCAACTGCTTGCAGAAAAATAAATCTCTTCCATCTCCATTTGAGACCCATACACTACTTCTGTAGCCTGTTACCGCACTAGCAAACATTCATATTATTTCCACTGCGCCAGCTTTGTTTACATCCTTCCTTGCCATCAGACGACTAGGAACAATCTGTCTAGATCAGGTGGTCGTGTGACAGTCACCTCAGACTTCACGAAACGATCCAACGTGTTGATTGCGAGGTCAACCCAACCTCCCCTTTTCCCTTTCCCCTTCACCCTTCCATGGCGTGAGCATTCAAACCTCGTCACCCCTATCACGTAATCAATCAACTTTATCACATTTCAAAAATGGTGGGTGTCAGTAGCTCCTATTTATTTTTTTCTTTCTTCCTTTCTTCACCTCTTCCCACTTATTCCCTTGCTTGTGAACTTTAGGGTCGATTGTCAAAACCCCATTTTCGTGTCACCAACGGTAGCATACTTTGCTAGCACTTTGGAAAACTTCGAATCGCTGGCCTTCCACTAAAACAGCGCTTATAATATGCGATTTCCTTCCTATAGATGACATCGTAAAGGGTTGTAACACTTATCCTTAACTAGAGATTGATTTTGACAAGTCGATTGCCCTCCAAAGCAAATGCTTCGACACAACGTAACTCCTGACTTTTAAACCGGTCTGATCAATTCTTTCTCCGCCAAACCATGAACTGCTCTCTCTTGCCCCATTTAGACCTACTTTGTATCTCCACATTGTATGACCAACCCCATTTTTGCGAAACTTATAGCACATTTTACTCCTCCATTTTGCTGAGATGTGCTCCGTATAATGTAAGTTGCATCAATTGATTACTATATGATAACAGTTGAAGTTTTTAGCACCCACTACAACTGCCGCGGATGCATAATAATACTTGGGAGGGCACCCGCGGGGTATCAAAGGCCTGCAGACGAACACCCTAATTTGAACGAGCCGTCACAATTTGTTCATTACGACTTGCATTTTAAGAGCATCAACAATTCCGACAAATGCTGCCCTTCGCTGCAACTACCACCTCAAATGCACCCCTCTTTTTGAGATGCATTGTTTCTTCCTCTGCAAGTTAGTTTAGTGGCTTTTAAAGCAATTAGCACTGGCTTACTAATTTTACACAATTTGAAAGGTTCTGTCGACCTTGCGTTAAACTGCCTTCCATGATAGCATAAAAATCATTTTATCCAGAGAAGGGTTTGGAAGGCACACGCTATGCTTAAATGAGTAAAGGGTAGGTTAGTCTTGAGCGCTGCCGTTGAGGTGTCATCCTACGCCGTCGGAGTTTTAAGCCATTAAATGATGTCTTACACGCAGAGGTTAGAGACACTAGCATTAAACAAAATAGTCAGATGGCAAGGAGCGAGTAGTGTCGGCAATACGCCATAGCTTTTGTTGGCGAAACAACCCCTATGCAAGAACCTCACAGCATTTCTACCTTCACCTCATGTTTTGGCATAGATTAACTTGGTCTTATGCACTGGAACGATTGCAAGTGGAATATACGAAACCACAGTGACACGATGGAATAAACGCCACCCACGTTGTGCCGTAGTCTGTCTTTTCTTATTAATTGAAAATCATTCCATCGCTATGAACCATCTCTGCAGCTAGACCAGCCATGACAGTGGCGTTTAGCGCAACAGTTCTTTTAAGAACTAGGTTTCCTCATTCAAAAGACATTCGTGCAGACAATCGGAGAGGACCATCATCATTGTTGGTGATAATGAGCCACGTCCGGCCCAATTTGTGCAATTCATGACGGGAAAGCAACAAGCGGCACTAGGAATTCACGCATTCAAGTTGTCAAAGTCGCAGAAAGAACGCTTAAGTAAAACTAGACAACACCAAAGACACAATGATTATGCGTCGCAGGTAAGTCAGTCAAATCCATCCCTGGGGTACATTGTATGAGCCTTTGTCATCCATCGATAATGGCATGCATTGGTTGTCTCAACCCACCTCGGCTCATTTCTTTGTTTATTACGCTATAACCATTCTTCCCTTTTACCACATTTCAGTTATCTGATTTTTGTGCTAGCTACGCTGTCACACTTCCCTAATGCTGTACCATTATTCTAAGTTGGAGGTGGATAATTTAGTATGGCCTTCTTTACCGTCACGCGTCACTGTTTCTGTGTTGACAGGTGTCTCGGCCACCTACACCCTCCATGCCTTTCTCCTTCTCTGAAGCTCTTCGATATTACGAGGAACAAAGTGACTTTTAGCAAAGACTTCTACCCGTGTCAATTGATGACTAGGCTTACATGGAAGTGGAGTCGCAATTTTCGCCTCTCAACATTCCAGCAATTATATCCAAATTTGAAATATACTCTGCAGCTCAAGGCGGAACGCATCGACTCTGCAAAAGCCTCCTCATTTTCAAATAATTCATTGCCAGTTACACACAGCTTGTGCAAACAAACGTACCTCAACCGATTTGGCGCCAACATAATTGTGTGAGTGTTGCATATGGAAAGGCATAGCAATGCCTTCCACACTGTATATTACCCACAGCTGTCAAACGAGAATGATGGAACCTTAGAAGAAGTAACGTGGTCGCATTGTTCCGCCTTGCCTCCAATGCATTAAATTCTCGGTCTAGCACCTCAACATCCATGCAGAATACTGATGCCAGCGAATTACAAGTGAACAAAAGGACATAGGAGGAAGTGAACGCGCAATCGTTTGCCCAGATTTGCGATGAACAAAATACAAACGTCAGACCGAATATAATTAGCACACCATGTGTATGGGTTCGACGAGCAAGTGGGCAGGTAGGTTTGGTGGTTGGATGAATAGACAAAGCTGTACTGATCATAAGGTCCAAGAGGCGCGCAAAGTCGTTTAAAGGTTGATGACTTTGCAAACTATTGGTATGGGAACCGATTGGGACTGACCTCTGTTCGATCCCGCCTATCTTCCCTGCCTAAAAATGGACACGTCACCACAATCACAGAGTACTAACTGTGAAACGAGTGTGTATAGGCACTGCAGTAGTGAAAAGGACTAATTCTGTTTTATCAGTGATGCTTTGTTTCAATTACGACTGGTGTTGCGCCACACATAGATGACTTTGTAATCTTTCCCGCCGCTTTAGGCGCTATTTGTCAGATCTGAAAATTAGACAACCTTCTAATGCAGTACAAACCATCTGTTTGAATTTTCCTAACGCATTACATATTTTCCATCTTTATGATGGCAACATAGCCAAGAGAATTTGCACGGCTTTATAACAAAAAAGATTTTGGCGTCCCGAGTAAAACGTGTGCAGAGCTGTGGGGTTGTAAAATGAAGACGATGTCACGTCGCACTGTACAGTGTTTGAGGTCTGGGAAATTATTCCCCTTCAACAAACGCATGAAAGGCCGAGGTCGGCATGCCTGAGGCAGTGTGCCGCATCGATCACATCCAAATACGAAAACGAAGAAGCTATTCAAAGTAGAAATTAATTTGGCGACTCATGAACAGAATGAAAACGTTATTTTTGGTGGACCTTAAATGCTCAAAAGGAGAAACTGAGTAATAGCATTCTGCTTTTCGTCTTGGTTGGGCAAAATGCGCTCCATAGTTTAGCCCTGAGTTGGACTTAGAAGTCAAAGGCAAAATTGTATTGGACGCTTGTTGAGAGTGTCGTCACTAATACTTCCACGTGCAGCGGCATTTGAGATGACCATGAGGACAGATGGACACAAGTTGGCGGGGCGGATTATATGTCGACGATGTTGTGAAGGAATGGAGGCAATGTTCTACAGCAAAATTATTAGCGTTTGCGGATGCAAAAACAAAGGGTTCAATGCGCAACTTATTAAAGTTTATTATGATGCAAAGTGAAAATATTTACGCAAAGCTATTCTTTCTGTATACCTGGTTTCGATTTTCCACAGCAGATTAGCAACACATTAGGCCTATCCGCAATGGCAGTTCGAGAAGATCACTGTGCTTGCGCTGCTTATCTCACAGCGCTGCTACTGTTTCGAGTCTTCAATATGCTGTCGCCCAAATTTGCAAGAACAAATGAATAATTGTCAAAAGGGGGAAGATGAGGAGAAATGATGTAGAAGGTGGTACGACAATGAAAGACCAGCCAGAGTGGTGTGATTTGCTAACATTTTGCTCCTCACCATTTTAGCGCCCCATTCAAAACGTGTACAATTAGCTTCCGTCAGCTAGTCTGCACTTGATTTTAAAACGCCAAACCGCCGTGCGTTAATCCGTGGCATGTATGAAAATGTAGGATTATACTTCAAGCACAATCTCCGAAATCCTGCCTTTCACCTCTTCAAGCAAACTGTGTGCTTTTGGAGTCCACCTCCAACCACTCGTGATGCCTAAGCTACCAAAGCAAATTATTTAGCACAAGAGTGGTTAAAGATTTATGCAATGAATGACTTGGAGCAAGCAAACCCAAGTAAGTCGTTTTATGAGCCACCAATATTGCTGAGAAAGGAAAAGCACGGTGACCCAGGGCAACAGGAATGTATTTAAGCGCGCATTTACAAGAAAAGCGGGGGCCTTTTAAGAGTTTGATACTTGGATGAAGTGCCTCCTTCCTTGCGTCTACTGCCAATGTCCTTAAAGTAGAAGTCGTAATTGACGAATTGCATCCACTCCTCCAAGTTGACCTCTCCGGTATCCAGCAGCCTGACACAACACAATCGCCAATCCACCGCAGTATTTGCAAGTGGGCATTCTGCAAAGTTGTTGAAACTCGCAATGAAGTTTGCAAAGACATGCATTTCATTTATTGGGTTGTCCTGACTCCTCGGGAAGATGGCTATGATTAATATTTGATGCGGCTTGATGGCATCCAAGAGGTGCAGTAGTTGATGTCTGGAACGAAAATCTGGATCCATCAGGAATACGTAGCAGTCGTAGTTCAAGATATTACCTTTAAGCTTTCTTTGTTCGAATTCATCGTAGTATATTATGCTATCATATTCATTTTCATGGGTAGTATAATCATAATTCAAAATATTAATAACATCGAAGCAATGAGGACCACGCCTTAGCGATTCATGGAGGTATAGGGTGTGAAAAATGGGGTAGTAGTAATCCAGCTTGTAGAGCACGAAGAAACAAAATATGTCAGCGGTGAATGTGAGGCAACAATTGATAAGCCGTCGAGAAGAAAAATGGCTTGACTGAGATGAATATTGTCGAAACAAGTTCGTTTCCTTCAAACGATATTCGATAGCAGGAAGCAAGCTCCCATCGACAGTTGGGGAGGTTTGAGAAAAGAGGAGGCAACAGAGATGCTTATCCAGCCACTTCCAGTTGCTGATATGACGAGTCATTGCCTGAGATGATCGTCGACTTGACAGTATCCATCGCCAGTTGGGAATGGTGTTACAGGCATTCACCAAGTCCTCCACATCGAGCAATTTGCATATTCGAAGTGCTAATTCAGCTGGAAATTCGGTGATTTTACGTTGTTTCTAAAGTGCAGAGAAAGCATGCCATAGTTAATGACACGAAGTGGGTTGAAGGCAACGTGGTGACTGAGAATACAAGGGGAGCAATAAATGGGAAGCAACAAAGTTAAAGAGGCATTCTGAAGTTAATTGAATCTGCAGAAACCCACCATTATCAAACAATGCCAAGTTGGATTTACCATGAGCAGTGGTGACGCGGCTTAAATACTGGCGGTTGAGAAGGGGAGGAAGGGGGTATTTAAGTGACCTTAAAATGGCATTAACGCATTGGTTCGTTTCGTGTCGTTTAATCACCATGACCCAGATGCATTCCCCCTGTCCGATGACAAGGAATGCCGTAAGCTTACATAGGCTCACACACTCCTGCACATAATATGCCCTTCTGATTCAATTCGCCACACACTCACTTTACGCGACTATTATTTACTACAAAATTCCTCTCAACAGTGCCACATATTGGTGGTACCTGCGTTTTAGTTTTAGGCTGACTACTGCCATGACTGTGCGTCTTAATCCATGACCCGCCTTATCTGTGATTAACGGGGTAATGCAGGACGAACGAGAAAATCGAATCGACGCCTTCCCTTTCACTCCTAGCCAGTGTGCGCAAAAATGAGCTAACAGCGATTTGTACAATTTATAGTTATTTGGTGTTGCTATGCGATGAGACTAGATTAAATTGTGACTTGGGCCGAAATGGGGTTCATGTGTTGGGCTAGATTCTGCTTAAGTGATACCAAATACCTGTCCTTTGACAGAGAAGGAGAATGAAGTTCATGAGCTCTCTTAAATGCATAGGCTCAATTCAACATGATTGCTCAGAATGGACACCTTGTAATTAGCTTTCTTGACACTAATACTGCTGCCTTATGCAGCCAATGGAAACTTGTTGCTTCATCAGATGAAGCAGCACTTTCTTCTTGGGCAGAATTTTGGCAACGCTGCGATGATGTGCCATCTTACCTAGCCACAGTTTCACTTTCTCTTTCGACAAATATTTGCTTGGTCTTAGGAACCAGAAAGGCTATGCGAAGAACACCCGAAACAGTAGCGGCGCGATGGAGTTGGCAATATAAATATTGCGCCTAAATGGCCACTTTTATGGATGCATAACGAACTCTCTGAATTGTCACTACAAAAAACCGGCCATAATAGCATCTTTTCGTAAATAATTATATCATTTTATACAACAGTCCTCCTCTTAACTTATTTTTCGCATTCAAGCGGTATCAATGCAGAAGTTGAAAGGCAAATAATCACCAAAGATGTTGATTAGAAGTCACGTTTGCCCTACTTATAGTAGTCATGATGAAAAAATATGGCGCAGCGTCCCAAATCATGCAACCCTTGTCCTTCAACCTAGGCGACATAACACGATTCAATACGTTGACATCGGGGTAGTGTCGGTCTGATCCTCCATCCGACTTCCGGACCCGTTGACACACCTCATCTCTGCTACGCGGAATAGCACTGAGCAAATTCCTCATTAACAGCAGAATGTTCCATTCACGTCCTTCATCTGCATCTCTTTTTAAAGTGTGCCAACAACCGATTCACTATCGCGAAAGTTGAAACGAATGTTATTAAATTTTCCTCCTGTCTATTCATGAGCGAAATCAAATGAGGGTAGACATGCGATCCTCACCTCTCCACAAAAACAGCAATCGCGACGGATGAGAAATAAGCTCGCGAGTATGAAGTGCATGTCTTGTTTGAATTTTTGGTTAAAACTCAGCAATATTCCTTTCAGTGAGAAGCTGCCATAGCAGCTAATTCTCAAGACCCTGTTACATTACAATATTATGCTTCTGGATTTTCCGACACTTTTGGAAAGCTGTTAGAACTTTTGAGCAAAGAGCTTAAAATAGGCGCATTTTGTAACGAACATAAGTGTAAAACTATATGTTTAGGCTTTGCGAAAATCATGAACATTGAGTCAGTCTTTTTACGAAAGGCATTTATGGGTCGACGACTTTACATTTCTTCAAGATTAGGGATTGGGATTGCTGTCCGCATGCGAAGAGCAACAGCACGATTTGGCGCTATTAACTTCTTCGTCCACTTTACGAAGCCCTACCAACACAAAAGCATCAAAATCACTTTGTCTCCACCTATTTTCTCAGCTCGAATATGTAATGATTGCGCAATTAAATTTCCTCATCAATTCGTACTCTATTTGTTGAAATGAAAAGGAGAAGCCATTCTAATGCTATGCAAACATTTAATCGCAGTTTTCTATAATATTACATGCCAATAATTTTAAAAAGCGAATCTATTTAGATGATTTGACATCTGTGAGGGTCATTGATTTTGATAATGTGACGAGAGAACCACGACAATAGCGCGCCATGCAAACATCGGGTAGGTCTGTGATTGTTCTTTTACTAGACGCGAAATAAGAGCTAGTTAGCATGTGCGATGGTCGATTTAAAATAAGTCATTAAGCGCTACAATCATCGGCTTCAACTCCTTATTTTTATCTTCCATAAAAATATATGCTTTACCGGAATGACATAGGACGGGGAAAGTAATGTTTATAAACAGGCTTGGTAATAGGGCCCAAGCATGTTGTTTTTGGCTTACGCGATCTTGCACACTATTGAAGAGCGTTCTAAGGATAATATGCCTCATAACACTAGACGGTATTCCTAATATACCTGTCTGGGTGTTGAAGGCTGTCGTCTGTCACGCATCGTGTGTTCCGATGCCCTCAGCTAGTGTAACCCATAGTGTGTAAAGCCACTGCGTGAAGAAATGGAAGAAATTGCTTCGACTAACAGTTGACATGCCTCTCAGGCTGCTCCATTTTGATGTAGTAGGCAGAGGTGCAATCTCGTGACTAGGATGCGAGTTTGCCTTTAGCAGGCTAGCTGGCTACCTCTACGACAGACAGACCGACAGGCCGAGTAGTCATCACACAGTCAAGAGACGAAATGGTGCAAAGCAGATATATGGGTTGAAAGGTAAATCGAGCCTAAAAACACAAATGCTGGAGGACAACACAACACTTTTTATAGTCTGGTCACTTGTAGGTGATGCTGGTGGACAGAAATCCACCTAGCTACTGTGCGATCCACGGTTGGGTGTCTGGTTCGCTCCTTAGCCAGCAGATTTTGCAATGCGAAGGCTGTCACTTCTAATTTGCTCTCACTTCTAAGCCATGCAATCTATTTGTCATTACTTCAGCCAATGGATGGATTGACGTTTGTTTAGGGTCTGGGTAACCGAGTCATCGTCTTGACACTCCACACAATCCCTTCAACATGGCATTGTTTTACAACTAGGCGCTGCAGAAGACGCAATCATTAACAAGTAGTGAGCAAATTCTTGAAAGTAACTTGTAAGGAGAAGGCAGGGAGGACACTCTCGCTTCACCGTACTAGGCATGTCAGTATTCGGTACCTCCTCAACATTGACTTTCTTTATGATTATCCTTGGATATCAGCGCCACATTTTGCATTATCCTGATCAGAAATGCGCTCTGACTACAATGTGTGTCTTTCTTATCATCAAGTCGTTGTTAACATAGCTATTGTTTGGATCTAAAGCAATAAGGATGATGAAGTTCAGTTAGTTGTTGTGGTTTCTGAGATGGATTGAGTCGTTGCATTATTTACGCAATGCACCTACTACTGCCTGGTGAGGGCGCTTGTCAGAAAAAACACAAAGACCGTCAAGGTACGATCATGCAACTGAGATGCGGGTGGTGAGTCACTGGGGTGGAGGAGACAAAGGCATACCAACCAGCAGCGCAGAGAGGGATGAACAGGGGCTGGGGACGACCAAAGTGCACCGATCACCTGGGTTCACTATACCTACCTCGTGACTATTTTTAATCTCTTGTTGAGACTCCCCACTCATTCACTCACCAACATAGTGATGACAGCATTTAGTCAATCGATATGGGGACGAGGGTTGGAGGTGAGAGAGGGAGACAAATTGATGGTTTCGTGTATGTGCGTGTAGCAGCTGACACAGATAAAGGAAGGAAGAGGAGGAGGAGAATGATGGAAGAACATATGTTTTTTACTGGGTAACAAGCTCTTTCAGCAGCGGCAGCGATGGACGCTGGAAACGCCCGGCACAAAGGCAATTAGGGAAAGCAAGATGGGGAAGAGAAGGGGATAGGGGCTGAAAGTGTTTGTTTTTGGGATTCTAAAGTAAATCTACAAGACGTAAAGTAGGAAGTACCCATAAAAGAAAAATGGGATTGCAGAATGCATAAATTGACTCTTTGGCCTATCTCTTCATTTCACTGCTCAAAGCATTTAATGAGTGGGGCAGAAATCGATGAATATGATGGCAAACTGTCACGGAGGCAGAGAAAGGGATGAAACATATTCTAAATCCAACCAATAACTCTTTTTAGCCTCACGCCTATTACTTTATTGCTTAGGCGGTAAACAGTCTTGTTTTTGAATGCTAGCCATGCGCTTAAGGCAATATAGAGGAGCGCATGAAACCTGTCAAATCACATCCGCACATCACGCTGAATTGACTAACCGCCGCATTTGTTTCTGAGTTAGGAATAATTGTGGGGTACTTAGGCAACGATGACTTCCTTAAAACATCACAAGAGCATAAGGATTTCCCATTTATCCACATATTGTGGCAACGGAAATTTGGATTTTGTCGATGGAAGAGAGCCCAATTATACAGCTGCGTTCCTTATTATTCGTTGCGACATGGATTTGATCAAATACGGTCTTAGTATCCTATTCTACAATGTTGTTGCTTTTGCCGGACTCGCATCGAAGAGCCGCAATTAAGGTCTGAGTCTCGAGTAGTGAGCTGTGTAAAGTGGCTGCACCGCGTTTTACCGTTTCAACCCAGAATCATTTAGAATTAGGACCCGGCAGCTTGTTTTCTTCTGTAACTACTAAGGGTCTTTCTCGATTTATGCAGTGACAATGTAGGTCTCGTCGATATGTTGGCAGGCAACGCAGAGTGGGCAAAAATCTTAACGTTGGTCATACAATAGCAAACTAAATGCTGCTTAGCCTCAGTTAGTGCATTTCAGATGCCAAATGATTTTCCTTCTATCCTCAAATTTCGATTTCATCAACCACAACAGCAAATTATTTTGCTGCATTTAATTCCGTCTTCTACGGTCTTTAGCCTGCCAGCGACCATTGTCGCATGTCAGCATTTGCTATTGCTTCACCTTCCCGAGCCCTTCGTTTAGCACCTTCTACATCTGTACATCTCATTGCTCTCACCATGCGAACATCACTCATTCCGAAGTAATGTTTGCCAATCGAAAGCTACTTGACCGCTGGTCATACGCTTAAATGCTAAGGAATTCAAGAGTTTCGGTGCTATAGCTTTAGAGCTAGTAGACATCATTTAAAAGCACTACCTTATTCCACTAAATGCCATTCCTGTTCGATTCTACAGCAACTAAAATGGAATGCTTTTCAGTGCCTAGGCCTTAGACGCGATGACAGGCAGAGCTATTGTGACAAGTAAAGAGTTCTTACTCCTAATTTGTAAAGCTGTGTGCCTGAGTTTCCCAGATGGTGGTAACAATACCAAATAGGATGCATGTCACGCTCTTTAAGTGATACTGTCCACCTTAACGTTCTGGCATGAGTTTAAATTGGAAGGCAAAATAAGCCATCCTCTCATCATTCCCTTTCTTTTTGCACTTGCATGAATGAGATGACAGACTTTTAAGATACGTGTGACGGGAAGAAATGCGACAATCAGTTGAGTCAATGGGTTTATACTCTACAGTATTGCAGGCTCTGGCATCAGAGCTATGTTGTGACTTGAAGGGAGCACTCAAATGAGGCTAACGAAATGAAATTAGACTGGTAATAGGAACACTGACGCGAGTAGCAACGTCGTCCTTCAACATCAAGTATGGTTTGATCCAGTTTATGATTTAGGGCTGAAAGACTTTCATCCATGCGTGACTTTGACCGGGTCTAGAATTCGCCTGAAGCACCTGCCTTCTGACCGAAGCCAGTTAGGGAGACCTAATAAATGAGTAAGAATTCTTGCACCTTTATATTTTATCTTCTGCTAAAGAAACAAGTACTTAGACGGCGTATAGGTCGAAAAAAGAAAGAAGCATGCACCGACAATAAATTCAATGTTACAAAGCATCGCAGCACATGATGCGCCAGGAGTTGACAAACCACAAATACATAAATGCGTTGGCAATTCCGAATGCTACAGTCGTTTGAGATAGCCTCTTTTAAGCCTACTTGACAAGTGCGATCGGATCGGCTGATGAAGTTACTCTTCTGAATGGAGAAAAGGCAAAATTTGAAGTATTTGCAACTGATTAGAATGGAAGTGCAAAGGGTCCAAGTTGTGAATAGTCCCATCAGCTCTGCCAATTTTAGCATTGACATTCAAAATTGTCCTGTTTGCTGCCTCTTGTCTGTTGCAAAGCATTAGCATGCCCAACGCTGCGGCAAAGTGTAACTTGTGCTACAGTTGTCGATTTGAGAACGGCTAAGATTTACAGACGTCATGCAATACATAAGCAAATGTGTGTGGTTGAGGCGCAGTGACTTGAGTTGAATCAAAAAATGGTAAAGCACTACCATACAATGCATCAACTCTCATCAATGAACAGGGAGGCTAATGGGCAACCGAGCGCACACTTAACAAATCCTTTAATCCATCGGTGCATCTGTGCACCCTTTTATCTCTAAAGCTGTTAAATCAACAACTATTTAATGTTTTGCGAAAGCGATCGCCGTCCTTGCTAAAATAAAATTTGAAAATCGTGTTTTTCGAGTGGTGGAATTTGGTTGCAGGAAACCTAATGCATTCACTTTATTTTGGCTACGATAATGCAAATCAAGCCATGCAAGCTGTAGAAGGGGAACAGAATTTGTTGTCATCATCGCTATAACATGAGAGACGAAATACAGTGAGATCAAGTGCACGGCTCGTAGTATAGCGAGATTAGTTTGAGCACAGATGTTTTCCTTGCAGTTCACTACTTTACTTTTGGCAAAACATTGCTCTATGGCAAAGTATTGACTTAACTATATGGGGGATACTGAAAGCCTCTTCTGTCGATATTGGTAGCTAGTGCAAATTAGAATTCAAGTGAATTTATTTTGTGGCACTGCTGGGGCCGCATTAGATCCTCAGGTGGTGAGAGTTAGTCACAACTAAACTTTAAAAATAATCTTAGTTATGGCATCTCGGCAGCATTATTGACTTTGTGTGGCAGTTTTATCTCTTCAGCTCTCGAAAAATGGAGAACCGCAGCCCGTGGCTATGCAGCCGTCAAATTTACATTGTGCGACCGCCTCATCAAAGCGTAAAACGACGCTTTTACATCTCATTTGCAACTGATCGCTTCAATATAGGAAAACAGACCATGATTTAGCCTTCGCTGCGCTTCGCTTGGCACGCGAGTGGCTATGATAGATGCTTTGTGGGCATGCCATTTAAATCTACAATATAGCTGTGCTATCCACTCTTTCATCATACATCCGTTTATCAGCTCTTTAATCTGTTTAAACGAATGGAATGAACTCAGTGAAAAGGGTAATTTTAATGATAATTGGCACTTGGTAGAATACGAACAACCGCTCCGTAAATTGCCTCAACCGCGAACGCACCCAAGTAAAGAGCTATTAGATATAAGTTGGATCCAACAGCGTACACATTTTCCTTAACAGCCACGCCATTACCAATTAGTAAATGCAACCTTCTTTATATGGCCACCAATACCTAGGCACTCACCGATAAGGAGGCGCGTCTGCCATCCCACAACCTGTTAAGGTCTTAAGGCCAGGATTGACACCACCCAACCATCATCAAAAGTCCCCGAGACCCTGATCAATTTTTCCGCCTATCGAACTGAACGTCACCCGGACTTTACTTGCCTTTACAACACGCGACATTTGACTGCCGTGATGGGTGCTGCACCAGAGAATGCGAAAAAACTGCAGTTTTTCTTTACCGCTAAGGAAAACTTACATATTTTGATGACACAAAGCAGAGCAGAAGAAACACGTGTGTTCTCGAAACCCAAATGTAGGAAAGGAGAGATTCTATGTCAACTTCAGTTTAGCAAAAAGCATCGATAAAATGAGGGGTTTTATCCCCATGCAGTTCACATTCCGTCAAGACGCCTAAATTCGTGCAAGCGTAGTTTTCCTGCATACTAAGAGCATGCACAGTCAAACAAGAAAGGCTAATTATTAATTTTCCTTCATTAATATTGGCATGAAATTTGAGGGCCAATTAGCAAGCCGTCGATAAGCGCCTTTAGAGATTCCTGCCTATTCATCGATACGTTAAGACACAGTGGATTTATAAGTTATACTCAGTAGCTTGCTGAATGGCTCCACTTTCAAAGCTATTCCCTTCCTCTACTATGTGTGACATCAGTTAATTGCTGACTTATCTTCTTCCTTCCCCTATCACAATGCTTGTCAAATCACTTCAGCATTACTTGGGACAGACAACCGTCTCTTAAATAGATTCATTGTTTTGTTAATTAATTAGTAAGTTATTTTGACTACAAGCATCATAGCCATCATGTCGAAAATTGTAACACACATGAAGCAATTCACAAACTGCGCAATTGACTACTCTCAGCTAAGGCAGTGCCTATTTTGATGCATCCATCAGTTCAGGAATATCGTTCTTGAAGCAGCAACCACAAACTGCCACACTCACTTAACAAGCCAACAAAATGGCGCCTACCCCATCAGCTGATCACCAGAGGAGGCCAATTACATGATTATCCAAGCGAAAGTGCAGCAGTTTTCTCCATAATGTGCAAAAAGTGGTGGAGGTGCTGGTAACGCAATGTTGACTGTCACATCCAGTTTGATCAGACGGGATGGTGGTGACTGAGATCCCTACAAAGCTTGCGTGCATTTAGCCAACGCCAAAAAGTTGCGACACTGTGCCGATATGGACTCCTGGGATTGGGAGTCAAAAGGAGTGTTTTGTTTAACACTTGGTTATAACTGCGAAGCATCTGAACAATCCGAGCACAAAGAAAATCAAGGAGAATTAGGGGTTTCTGCTGTTACCTGGATTGAGGCCGGCGACCCACAGTTGACCCCAGCTACAAGTTCTACATCAAGTCCAGTGCAAGAAAAGTACCACCACAGCATAAACCTGTCCTGAAGAATCCTTCTTCCTTTCTGAGCGCGTCTGTCTGCAGGTCTAGTGTCGTGGTCTACCTCTCAGCCTGCTATAATTTTGCAACGCCATCTTCTGCAGCGCCTTTAAGTTCTCCTCTTGCACCGCTTAAGCATGTCTCGCTCGGCAGGTGTTCGTTTTTCCAAGCTGTAACGCAAAATTGTCTTGTAACGGCAGCAAAGCTTGCGTTCAATAACGTGCCGACGGATTCCCTTCCTATAGTTGATGCTCTGAAAGAGGCGAAGACAGCACGGTGACAACAATGATATGGGATTTGTGATGGCCTCATTCCAATTAGAGAAAAGGGGCTGACGGGGTGGGTCCTGCCGGACCGTTCACCCCATTCCGGAGGTAGCAATGCATGCGCAGATACTGGGAGTGCTTTTCGGTTGTGTTCAATATTACAGTCAAACCTACTAAAGTTTCTAAACAATGGGATTGCTGTGCCAGATTTTGTGATTCTTGGCATGTTACTAGAAGATGGCGCACGCTTCCTGTATGACAGAATATTTGAGGACCCTCTGGGCTTTTGTCGGAAACTCAGATTGTACTAGCCATGGTCCATAATGGTGACGAATGTTTGCAGCACCCACATCCATTTTCCTTCTTATTAAAAAATAAGTTTGGACTAATTGCTGTTCCCATTTCACATTCCACAACTGATCGACAGTCTCACATTCCTAATAACTTTCAAAAATCTACCAATGTTTACGTCTCAGATTTAAACTGGTTAGGATCGGTAATGTTGCAAACATAAGAGATGTCCTACATCATAGAGGCAAGAATAGGTTAGACAGTGATGAAGAATGTATTGGTCTCTCGCCTCGGGTATGCTGGTGGTGCTATCAGGATGATTTCTTAGGTGCTTTGGGAGGCACCTTCGTCTCCAGGTCATCCTCACGCAAGCACAGACAGCAGAGAACCAATCTATCCTAGGCCGCACATTCAGCAGTGCAAGCCTGAAATCAGAGTGCACATTCACTGAGTCGTAGTGGCCAATGATGCAGCGCACATAGAGCGCAGCGATCTACAACCTAATTGTGCGGCCAACAGGCAGTTTGTGACACCCTTAATGCCCGATGCGTGCTCGAATGGAGTAGTTCTAGATATCACCGGTGCAGCACCGCAGTCGATCTGTCCGACATTTGTGGCAATTTGACTTCTCCCACTTGAGTGCCTCTATCCACGCAGCCTCTTTATTGGCGTTGTGAATACGCACAATGTTGTATTTATGCTCACCAACAATCTCGTCATCGTGCCAGCGCCAGCTCCCCTGCAGTATCGAATTCCAGAACATTTGGACAAGAGTCAGACCCGGTTTGTTTCTCCTTCCTCTTCCACCTCCACCTTCGATCGCTGGAGATCACTCGTGCTGTTGAGAGTGGAAATGGCCATTCCGGACTAAGATGTTAATTTTCCCTCAACGACTACATGAAATATCTTCTTTCAATTACCCAAGAATGTGTGCCTTCAAAGCAGGTATTATACCACGGCTATACCATTTTCAGTGTGTTTAAGTTATCATCTACTACACTGCTTATCGCACAGGCGAATGAAATGGTCGAATCTGTGGGCTGTCATTAGTAAGAATAACTGCCAGAGCAAGCTATTTTTAAGGAATTTAATCAAGGAAAGATGAGTAGAACACCCAACCGCTTTTAATGGATCACCTATGAGAGAGACGGAACACAGAGCTGTACAGCAATCGACTTCAACGTTCAATAAACAGCATTTGCAGATCAGCACAGAACGCTAGGTTAAAGATTAGTCAGCCGCCTCAGAGGGACTCTAGCAGGATTGGGAGGGACGATACTCTCCTAAGTAAGTGGTCAACGGTTTGGTTGACAAGAATTGCATGAGTTACAAGGTGGTTGAACGGGGGTACCGAACAGACTAACATTTGCGCAAATATTTCAGCAATCTGACCTGCACTAGCAGCTATTAAACTTAACCAATGCTCGTAAAGCATCGGCCCGGGAAAATAAAAGTGCATCAACTAACCGTAATCCAGATAGTATGATTTGCAAGGATGGCAATAAGGGCAACAAAATAAACTTTTCCGCATAGGTTAATAGGAACCAACTTGGTGATGTGAGCAATTAACCAAATATCGCATCCACAAAAATAACAGCAAGGAAATGCGTGCGTGAAGTATAGTGTTTCGAGAATTCCTCGAAGTCGAAAAATGCTCAATTCGCAACCCATGCATTCAATGAACAGAAGGGACCTGGGCTACTGCCATGGTTCAGTGGCCATTCTGGCCGGCAAAGGTGATGCAATCATCCTTGACGGGACCGGAAGCCGTACGACAGTGGTTTCTGATTCCTACTCCTGTAATTGATTTCAAGGATAGAGTGGCAGGTTGGAGGAAACTGTCATTAGCCTTTTCTAGTTGTTGTTGTATTTTGCGATGAATTTACACTTAACTGAATATTGTAAAGTTGTGCTGCGCATATTGCGCACATTGCCCAACCAAGAAGAAAAGCAGAATGCTATTACTCAGTTTCTCCTTTTGAGCACTTAACGTCCATCAAAAATAACGTTTTTATTCTGTTTAGTGAGCCGCGTAAATTCATTTCTACTTTGAGTGGCTTCTTCATTTTCGCATTTGGATGTGATCAACGCGGCACACTGACTCAGACATGCCGACCTCGGACTTTCATACGTTTGCTGAAGGGGAGAAGTTCCCCAGACGTGACATCGTCTTCATTTTACAACCCCACAGCTCTGCTGATATTTTACTCAGGACGCAAAACTATTTTTTGGTTTAAAGTCGTGCCAATTCTCTTAGCTGCGTTGCCATCATAAAGATAAGGAATAACTAGTGCGTTGAGGAAATTCAAAAAGATGGTGTGTATTGCATTTGGTGGTTGTCTACATTTCAGTTCCGACAAATGGCGCCTGAAGTGGTGATAACTATTTTAAAGTCAGCTGTGTGTGAAGCAACATTAGTCGTAATTGAAACAAAGCATCATTGGCAAACCAGACTTCAGTAGTGCCTATACACACTTGTTTGACGGTTAGTACTTCGTGATTGTGGTGACGTGCCCATGTTAAGGCAGAGAAGATGGGCAAGGCCTGATAGGGGTCAGTCCAAATCGGTTGCCATGCCAGTATTTTGCAAATGCATCGATCTTTAAATGTCTCTGCGCTCCTCTTGGACATTAGGTTTAATGCAGCTTTATCAATTCATCTAACCACCAAACCCACCTGCTTACTTACTTGCCGAACTCATGTGCATGCTGTGCTTTTGGCAAAGTCAATGCGTTCCGCTTTGGGTTGCAGAGCATGTTTCAAATTCGGTATAATTACTGGAATGTTGAGAGGCAAAAATTGCGAGTCTACTGCCACGTGAGCCTAGTCATCAATAGACACGGGTAGAAGTCTACGACAAAAGTCACTTCGTTCCTCGTAATAGCAAAGAGCTTCAGAGAAGGTGAAAAGCATGGAGGGCGAAGGTGGCCGAGACACCTGTCCACAGGGAAACAATGATCATCGTGCTGACGCACGACGGTAAAGAAGGGCCATGCTAACAGCATCCACCTTTAACTTAGGACAATGGTACAGCGTTAGGAAAGCGTGACATCGTAGGTGGCATAAAAATCGGACAACTAAATTGTGGTAGAATGGAAGAATGGGTACAGAGTAATAAACAAAGAAATGAGCGGTGAGTTGAGACAACCATTGTCGGGGGACGGCAAATGCTACATACAATGCATCCCAGAGAAGGATTAGACTGACTTAATTACGACGCATGCTCATTGCGTCTCTTCTTGTTGCCTAGTTTTATTCAAGCGCTTATTCCGCGTCTTTAACAAGTGAATACATGAATTTCTAGTGTCGCTTTTGCTTTCCTGTCATAAAAAGCAAAAACGGCTCATGCTCACCGGCAATGATGCAGGTCGTCTTCAAATATCTGCATGGATGTCTTCTGAATTAGGGAACCGAGGTGTTAAAAGATCTGTGGCGTTAAATGTCACTTTCATGACTGGCCTAGCTGCAGAGATGTTTCATAACGATGGAATGATTTTGCATTCATTATAAGAAGGCGTTTATTCCATCGTGTCACCGTGGTTTTGTGTATTACACTTGCAATCGTTCTTGGTGCATAGGACCAAGTTAATATATGCCGAAACAGGGGGTAAAAGTAGAATTGCTGTTAAGTCCTCGCACAGGGGACGTTTTACCAAAAAAGCAAAGGGGTATTTGCTGGCACTACTCGCTTCTTGCCATCCAACTACTTTGTTTAATGCTCGTGTCTCTAACCTCTGCGGGTAAGACATCATTTAATGGCTTAAAACTCCGACGACGTAGGATGATACCTCAGCGGGAGTGCCCAAGACTAACCTACCATTTACTCCTTTAAGCATAATGTATGCCTTCTGAACCCTTCTCTGGACAAAATGATTTTTATGCCATCATGGAAGGCAGTTTGACACGAGATCTACAGAATGTTCCTGTATTGCGTAAAATTATTAAGCTAGTGCTAATTGTTCTAGAAGCCACCAAACTAACCCAAAGAGGAAGAAGCAATGCGTTTCAAGAAGAGAGGAGTATTTGAGGTAATAGTTGCGGAGAAGGGAGGCGTTTGTTGGAATTGTCAATGCCCTTGAAATGCAAGCCGTAGTGAACAAATTGTGACGGCTCATTCGAATTAAGTTGTTCGCTTGCAGGGCATTAATGCGCCGCGGACGCCCACCCAAGTTTTATTATGCATCCACAGCAGTTGTAGTGCGTACTAAAAACCTCAACTGTTATCATGTAGCAATCAATTGATAGAACCTACATTGTACGAAGCAAACATCAGCAGAGGGCAGGAGTGAAATGTGCAATAGATTTCGCAGAAATAGGGGTGCTCATACAATGTGGAAACAGTAGGTCTGAATGGGGCAAGAAAGAGTAGCTCATGGTTTGCCGAAGAGAGAGCTAATCTGATCGGTTTAAAAGTCGGAATTTCTGTTGTGTCCAAGCGTTTGCAATCGACTTGTCAAAATCAATCTCCAGTTAGATATGGTGTTACAACCCTTTCCGAAGTCCCCATATGAAGAAAATCGCATATTCTAAGCTCCACTTTTAGTGGGATGCCAGCAGTTCAAAGTTTTTGAAAGTGTCAGCAAAGTATGCCAACGTTGGTGGCACAAAAATGGACTGTCGAAAATGTGACCCTAAAGTTGACAAGCGAGGGAGTAAATGAGAGTTGGTAAGGAAGGAGGGAAAGGAGAAAATTAGTGGAGGCTACTGACACCCACCATTGTTGAAATGTGATGGAGTTAATTGACTACGTGCTAGAGGTACGAGGTTTGAATGCTTACGCCATGGAGGGGTGCAGGGGAAGGATAAAGGGGAGATTGGATTGACCTCGCAATAACGTCAACACATTGGATCGTTTCGTGATGTTTGATCTCAATGTCATGCGACCACCTCGTCTAGGATGTAAACAAAGCGGACGCGAGGGAATTAGTATGAATGATTCCTAGCGCCGTGACTGGCTACAGAAGTAGTGTATGGGCCTCGAATGAAGGTGGAAGAGATTTATTTTTCTGCAAGCAGTTGACAATCATCGCAACGTTGCTATGATGCTGCTAGAAAAAGTAGCAGATCTCTTGAAAACGATGGCTGACATCAGCAGTTAAATACGATTCTTACCCAATGCTGTTTGTTTCCATTACATGCTACAACCAATCCCTTTTAAATTGAACTAGAAACAGAGGCTCGGCGACAATCTTTAAACACAATATTATGTTCAATTTTAGGAATGATAATGATTGAATACCTTGCAGTACATCATCGGTCAATTTAAGTGCAGGCGGACAGTTTCATGGACTACTTTCCATTTCCTTTCGTGAAAAGTTGTGCTTGTTCTGATACATGCCCGCTGGGTTAAAGCCATTTGAAAACCAAATTCTCCACTACACCAAACACACCGATTATTGTTCACTCGACTGGCAAGCTCTCACAAGCTGCATTGCTTACAGCGTGACTCCGAATCGCGCCACGTAACTCAGCCCTTCACCACTGAACAGTGAGCGCACTCATAGATTCATGTCAAGTGAGGCGCGACCTGCTCGCACCGCATTTCCTACCGTAATGCCATGACAATGTTACCTTTGCGCATGTCGCATTTGGATCTCCTGACATCTTCACCTACGCACTTTGTAAAGGCGAATAGGGAAGGATAGTGGGGAAGAGTGAACCACCTCCAAGTTAGATCAATCTTAGTGCGCTAAAGATCATGTTTATTGCTGTTATAGTGGAAAAGACAAAATTCCAGACCCGTGAGCCAAGTAGGAACTTCAAACCCAGTACACGGATAAACCAACTTCAAGCAGATTTCTTTCTTTGTGCGACAAATTGAGAAGTGTCTTAAAGTCCCCTCAAATTAAAAGCTGCGCTAGGCAAATAGTAATTGCTGTTTTGCAAAGCATGTCAATTAAATTTTAGAGGATGGAAACTTCTTTTCTATACTATTGCTGTTGTGATTAGCTCGCTTTAGAGGCAGAAGTCATGCACTAATATGTGGGTTTCCCTTTTTAACGTTTCCGGACGAACTTTTATTCATAAACTTATCTCTGCACATGGAAAGTATGGCGGACGCGGTGATAAAGTCTTATACTCAAGTTCCATTTCACAAAGTTGGAACAAATTAAGAGGGTTTTGTTTTCAACTTTCCACTCCCTAGCCAGAATTTACAGCGAATATGCATCACGCAATGTCACTTATAATTCCAAGTACTCGCAAAACATAAATTTAGCGATCAGGCACGATCTCCTCTTCTTTTTTGCTATGCAAACATTTGAATCTTTTGTTCTTAAGCACAAGGACTTCCCCAAACGCAACCTTGCATGGTTTAAGAGTCGCCGCAAATCGCTGCGGCACACAAGCGTTCTGAACGCACATGACACTAGTCCTTACACTTATTCTAAGCATTGTCAGTAAAAACCCTTTGCGCTCTTAGCCTGCTTGTTGAAAAGCGATAAAGTTAAATGTGAAAAGCCATACGCCGAATGTTTTTAATTTTGACCACTAGCTGTGACTGGCGTAGCTCAAAGGAAAAGACCTTTTGTCTAAATGCTACTTCAGCATCTACCCTGTCTGCTTTTAGAGTGATGGGTGCTGAGATCTACCCCATTTCCATGGCCAAGCAACTATAGTGATGCAAATTAGTGACAATACCGTTATTTTAACTGGAAATGCTCAACACTGTTAAGCATTTTTAGATAACGCATCACCGAAATTGTATGCATCAGGAACTCAATCATGTAGATTGCTCCTTGACAGGGAAGGAACCACCGTTGTAACTGCCCTCAATTCTCTTGGATAATATGTCTAAAAGATTCCAGTATAGCATGTTTTACCAGTTGGTGAGGCACATCTCATAGTACTTGATACACCACATCCGCCAATTTACTGGCACAGCAGCTGGTGGAGAGCTATTGACAAGGCTTCCCATGTGACTTGACATGTCAATCACTCCATTGATTAGACCTCAATAATCAGCGTTTGATAGGGTGCAAGTAAATCTATGACGGTGATTAGGTCATTCTTGACAAACTGCGGCGCTTCCATGGGGACGATTTTGCAGTTATTCCAGTCATAGTCTCCTCGGTTCTCTATATATGCGAAATTTAAACAATGTAATTCGTGCCTATTTTAGTAAGATAAATAGAGTGGTATTAAAATTTAAAACAAATAAAAAAGGCTTTTACTAGTTCCATAACTGTTAAAGAAACATGTGGTTTTGCTTTTTAACGACTGTGTTGACAGTAATTGTGCTATACGAAATGGCACAGGGACAAGGCAAAATCACTGGTATCATTGTCTGGGTAGATGTGCAGTACAGGGCTTAGTAGCGAAAGTAAGCATGGTGGCGGTCTGCAGATGGAAAAATAACTTCCAAATTCACCAACCTGCCTTCCTCAATGCAAGAAATTGCTGTCCCGGAAATGCAAAGGCAATGGTAGGTGCTATATTTTGTTAGAAAATTGTGCAGCTTTTACGTAGATAACTAAAGAGTGTTAGAGCTAATCCGTCCAGTCTTCGCCATGTCACGCTAGAGGTGTGACTGCGAATTCGCACGAATACGATGCTTTCATGGCAATAACATTTCGTTTTCTTTCCACTTCACCACCTCCTTTTCCATCCATCCATCCATCCATCCATTCATCCATTCACCCATCAGTTCTCCGCTTTAGCATTGCGAAGCATTACAAAAGGATAGAGGGCACCGCAGTAGTAACAGTTGCGATTTATCATTCACCAATTATGTCTCTTTTGGATGACACAGATGTTACTACACACACTGGGGGAATAAGAACTTCCTCATCAATTCATGCGCTTTTGTTGAATTGAAGACTTGACGTCACTCCTACACTGCGCAAACCCTCCAATTTTAATTTTTATGTAACCTTTTCCTCGCCGCTCAACGTTATAACACGGCAGTCTACCTAAACCAATGAACATGGCTCTAAACTAAAAATATTGTGATGTCCATAAAGCCACCAAAGTCACCACGGGTCTTACCATTTGCTGTCATAGGGGAAGATCTGATGCAGACGGTTGCTACAGGAAGCAGGAGGTTATAACCCAGGAAAATACCCTTCCGTTACCTCATCTGGCTGATTCGATGGACCACCTTCGAGGCCATAGTGGCTCTCTGCAAAGGCTTTGAAGTTAGGATACTGGCAGGTGGAAATAGTGGAAATGGACAGAAGGGAGATAGTTGTTATTACCGTTAAAGTAACATTACGAATCCTATCAAATGGCTTTCGGGCTTTGTAATGCAGCTGTCACTTTTTACTATCTATGCGAACCGCACCACTCAAACTGCTTGAGTAACAATGTGTACGATACCCTGATGACTTTCTGATTGCCAAGGTGTTGGTTTGGGGTACAGCAATGATCTTAAAAGCAGTTTTGATCCTGTGTCGAAGCTGTGCCAGCATTAGCACCATTCAAGCAATGATGTAACAAGAGAGTTCAATGATAATTATCGCGTCTACCTATTTATATAGTTCCAATTAATTACACACTCACATGGCGGTGGATAGGTGGTTTGTCTCTCAAGTGCGCACGTTCACTTGCTTGGTACACCTGTACAAGTACAGAAAACGGCCCCCTTACAAGCTTTGGCACATTAAGCCTATCTGCAGTGGCGGTTCAAGGAGATCACTGTGCTTGCGCTGCTACCGTTTCGAGTGTTCCATACACTGTCGCCCTGATGCGCAAGAACAAGCAAATGCTTGCCAAAAGGGGGAAAGTGGAGAGAAATGATGTAGGAGATGTCGGGACAACGAAAGACCAGCCAGAGTGGTGTGATTTGCTAACATTTTGCTCCTCATTATTGTACCTCTCCATCCAAAACGCGCGCGATTAGCTTCCGTCTGCTAGTCTTCACTTGATTTCAAAATGCCAAACCGCCGTGCGTGAATCTGTGGCGTGTATGAAAGATAGAATTGCACTTTAAGCACAATCTCCGAAATTCTGCCTTCCACCTCTTCAAGCATAGTGTGTGTGCTTTTGGAGTCCACCTCCAACCACTCGTGCTACCTAAGCAACAAAGTTAATTACTTAGCACAAGAGTGGTTAAAAATTTATGCAACGAATGACTTGGAGCAAGTGAACCTAAGCAAGCCGTTTTAAGAGCCACTAATATTGCTAAGAAATGGATAATACGGTGACCCAGGGAAACGGAAGTGCATTTGAGCGCGCATTTACAGGAAAAACGGAGGCCTTCTAAGAGATTGATACTTGGATGAAGTGCCTCCTTCCTTGCGTCTACTGCCAATGCCCTTAAAGTAGAAGTCGTAATTGACGAATTGCATCCACTCCTCCAAGTTGACCTCTCCGGTATCCAGCAGCCTGACACAACACAATCGCCAATCCACCGCAGTAGTTGCAAGTGGGCAATCCACGAAGTTGTCGAAACTTGCAATGAACTTTGCAAAGACGTGCATTTCATTTATTGGATTATCCCGACTCCTTGGCAAGATGGCTATGATTAATATTTGATGCGGTCTAATGGCATCCAAGAGATGCAGTAGTTGATGCCTGGAACGAAAATCTGGATCCATCAGGAATACGTAGCAGTCGTAGCTCAAGATATCGCCTTTAAATTTTCTTTGTTCGAATTCATCGTAATATATTATGCTATCATATCCGCTTTCAGAAGCAGTATGGTTATAATTCAAAATATTAATAAAATCGAAGCGATGAGGACAACGCCTGGGCGATCCATAGTGGGCTATGGTAAGCAAAATGGGATAATAGTAATCGTACTTGTAGAGCTCGGAGCAAAATAGGTTAGCAGAGAATGTGAGGCAACAATTGATAAGCCGTCGAAAAGAAGAAGGGCTTGACTGAGATGAATACTGCCGAAACAAGTTCGTTTCCTTCAAATCGTATTCGATGGCAGAAAGCAAATTCCCATCGACGGTTGGGGAGGTTTGAGAAAAGAGGAGGCAACAGAGGTGCTTATCTAGCCACTTCCAGTTACCGATATGACGAGTCATTGCCTGATTTGATTGTTGACTTGACAGTATCCATCGCCAGTTGGGAATAGTATTGCAGGCACTCACCAAATCCTCCACATCAAGCAATTTGCATATTCGAAGTGCGATTTCGGCTGGGAAGTCGGTGATTTTGCGTTGCTTCTAAAGTATAGCGAAAGTAGGTCAGAGTTAATGACGCCGAATGGGTTAAAGGCAAAATGATGACGGAGAATATAAGGAGAGCAATAAATCGGAGGCGATAAAGATAAAGAGGCATGCCGAAGATAATTAAATTTGTAGAAACCCACCATTATCGCACAATGCCAAGTTGGATTGGCCGTAAGCAGTGGTGACGAGGCCTAAACACTGGCGGTGTTAGAGCGACCTTAAAATAGCGTTAACACATTGGTCCGTTTCGTGTCGTTTAATCACCATGGCCCGGATGCTCTTCCCTTGTCCAATGATAAGGAAGGACGTAAGCTTACATGAACTCACCCACTCCTGCACATGATATGTCCTTCTAATTCAACTCACCACATACTCATTTTTCCATGACTCTTCCTTACTACAAAGTTCTGCTCAACAGTGCCACAGATTGGTGGCGCCTGCGTTTAAGTTTTAGGCTAACTACTCCCATGACAGTGTGTCTCAATCTATGACTTACCTCATCTGTGATTAACAGGACAACGCAGGACGAACAAGAAAATCGAATCAACGCCTTCCCTTTCACTCTTAGCCAGTGTGCGAAAAAAAGAACTGACAGAGATTTGCACATTTATACATTTATTTGGTGTTGAGATGGGATAAGACTGGATTAAATTGTGGCGTGGGCCGAAATAAGGTTCATGTGTTGGGCTAAATTCTGCTTAAGTGATACCAAACACCTGTCCTTTGACAGAGAAGGAGAATGAATTTCATGAGCTCCCTTAAAAGCACACGTTTGATTCAACATGGCTGCTCAGAATGGACACCTTTTAATCAGCTATTTTGATACAAATGCTGCTACTATACACAACCAATAAAAACTTGTTTCCTCATCGAATGCTGCAGCACTTTCGTCGTAGCCAGCATTTTGGCAACGCTGTGGTTGATGCGCCATCTTACTTTACCACAGCTCCACCTTCTCTTTCGACAAACGTTTGCTTGGACCTAGGAACCAGGAAGGCTATGCGAAGAACACCCAAGACGGCAGCCGCACGATGGATGGATTTAGCAATACAAGTATTGCGCTTGAAACGGCAATTCTTATGAATGGATAACGAACTCTCCGAATTGTCACTGCAAATAGGCCAGCCATAACAGCATCTATTCGTAAAGAACCATATTATTTTACACGACAGTCATCCTCATAACTTATCTTCCCCATTCAAGAGATATCAATGCAGAAGTTGAAAGGCAAGTAGTCACCATGGATGTTGATCAGAGGTCACGTCTACCCTACTATAGTAGTCATGATGGAAAGATACAGTGCAGCGTCCGAAACCATGCAACTCACGTCCTTCAACCGAGGCGACATAACACGATTCAATGCGTTGACATCGGGTTGGCGTGAGTCTGATCTTCCATCTGACTTTCGAGCCCGTCTACAATCGTCATCTCTGCTACGCTGACTATCAGTGAGCAAATTCCTCGTTAACAGCAGGATGTTCCGTACACTTCCTTCACCTGCATCTTTTAAAGTGCGCCAACAATCGTTTCGCTATCTCGAGGTTTATAACGACTGCCATCAAATTTTCTATTTTGTGTATTCATGAGCAAACTCAAATGAGGGTAGCCTTGCGATCCTCACCTGTTCACAAATACAGCAATCGGAACGGATGAGAAATAAGGTCGCGGATATGCAGTGCATGTCTTGTTCGAATTTTTGGTTGAAACTCGGCAATATTCCTTTCAATGGGAAGGTGCCTTAGCAGCTAATTCTCAAGACCCGTTGCATTACAAAATTACGCTTCTGGATTTCTCGACGCCTTTAGAAATCTGTTAAAAGTTTTGTGCCAAGTGCTTAAAATAGGCGCATGGTGTGACGCACACAAGTCATGAACACTGAGTCAGTCTTTTATGAAAGGTATTTATGGGTTGACGACTTATCTTTCTTCGAGACTACAGATTGGGTTTGCTGTCTGCAAGCGAAGAGCAGGTGCCTGATTTGCGCTGGTAAATTGCTTATCTACTTTAAGAGCTCTACCATGATAGAAGTAGCAAAACCAATTTGGAATGATATCACTCCATCTTCACCTACTTTCTCATCACTAACATGGATATGATATCCAATTAATTTTCCTCAATAATTCGAAAGCTATTTGTTAGACTGGAAAATGAGACGCCATTCTAATGCCATGCAAACACTTAATTGCAATCTTACATAAAATTACAGGTCACTAGTTTTGGCAAGCAGCCTTGTAAGAATTGCCAGTGAGGCTAGGACTGCGAACAATTTGTGGCTATGAACAATCTGCATCGGCACAAGCAGCAAACTTCATTCCTTCCTTTCATTTATGCTTCATCGCAATTCTAAAGCAGCCTGCATATCATCGGTCAGTCTGTACACCCCAACTCTTTAATGCCAGCTATATGTCTTCCGGTCTGATTCTTCTGATTAATCTTTCCATTATGGCAATCAAATAATTGAATTCAAAGCATGCATGTTTAATTTTCTCCTCCTAATACAAATAGGTTAATCAGATTTGATCGTTGACTACTGAGCTTGTTAATTCTGCATGCCTATAAGTCCGTCAATGTGCTTTCCATTATTGGGCATGAGGCAAGCCTCACAAAATTTCGGATGTACGGCAATCCGTTCACGACGAATGCCTTAAAATAATCATTCACACATGCGTACGTATAAAACTCCTGATTTTAGCATCGTCCTTTTGATGCTGCTGACGTTGTCGCTAGTGGAATCTGTAGTGAAATGCGTTCACTACCATACCAGCGCTCAGTAGCAATTTTCTGGCGTTATCAGCACTGCTTGTAGAATGCTAGCAGGGCACATTTACCAGCTTCGGATATTACAAAAAAACTAAGGATGCAGCAATACTGGCTCTGCTGACCGTGGTATCCAGACCACACATTGTAATGCAGGCTGGAGCGAGACCGTTCAACCACTGTTTGCAGAGCCACGAGGCACTGATCGATATTGCCACGTGACAGCTCATGCGCTATCAGAACTTTGCCCTCTTCACAATCTTCAGGACTAGACCACTGTTATGAGAAATGCCTTCGCGTTTGTAGCGTCGATTACAATGCCTGGCATCGGCGGAAACATAAATGTCAGAGATTAATTGAAAACCTATGCTATTTAACCACCGTGACATTGTGGAATTTTACTCCCTCGATTTTGATTAGCAATGTGTCAGTTTATAGCCCACCATCAAGTCGTCTTAACTGAATCAGCGATCTTTCTTAACATCCTATAATGGAATTTATTTTCTAGCTCACGTTTCACTAAACAGGCAATCAGAATGCAGAATTTCATGGAGTGAGTAGTAGTACATGACTAGCGTTTAAGCAAGAGATGCTACTAAAAGGATAACTTTCTGAATACAGTGGAGAAAATTTAGCGAATCATGAGGCCAACGTGTTAGTTAAAATTTGGTGTAGTCAGGAGTCTGCATCAAAATGAGAAGCAAACTGTGTTAATTGGGCAGGTATATATGAGATAAACCTAGACCAAGAGAGGTAATTTTGATGTGTCAACGTGGAAAAATTGAAGATAGTTGACATTTAGGTGAAATTGGAAATGCTTTAAGTTGCCTCAAATTTTGTAAGATTGTGTGAAAAAATGGAGAACTCTATACAGCGCCTATTGCTTTCAAAAGAGGCAAGGGAGGGCCACCCTGTGATTTTTTGTTCTAAAATGCCTGTTTTTTTAACTATTTGAGAGGAGATTTGACAGGACACCCTCGGTATTGGTGATCTTGGACACCTGTTGGACTGTAGAAATAATGTCCATGAGCGACCTATTCTGAAGTGTCTGATTTGGTCATCAATGTTCCGCTCATTCGGTAAAAGAACTTAGGCTGATCTTATTGAGTAGCCATGTACATAGCATAACGGTAAAATTGCAGGGCAATAATCGCATTTTCTGACATTTCCAGCTTTGTCGGGTGACTGCTAATCAGTTACACACGGGTAAAGACACTCTCTAGCACCATCCATGTGTAAGAAATTTTTTTAATTGTAACAGCGTAGTGAGTAAAGCACATCTACTTCCAAATACACAACTAAATTAACTACTGCCTTGGCAAAACTGGTGGTGACACCGAGGTTAACGACACTATTTGCACGCGGTAGTGGACTACAACCAGGCAAGGGCTGAGGTACAGAATGTGACTTACATAAAGCTGACAGCTAACTAATTCCCTTTGCAACGCATATCAAAATAAATCTAATGTGTGCTACGTAAATATAAGTAAAGTGATGGGAATTAGGACGTTTCAAAAGTATTGTTGCGAGAGATCTTGTTAGTTCCTGGTTAGGGACTACCATGGATGAAATGAGCTTTGCTTACTTCGTTAATCTACTTTTGCCACTCAAGTAGCTCACTCTGCGAAAGTTAACACTTAACTTGGCTTTAAGGAAAGCTAAAATGAAATAAAATAGCACACTTCTTCCATAAAGGTAGCAGCCTTCAATACATGAAATGCCTTTCGGTGATTATAAGGGCGAATGAAATTAGTAACAACTGTGGATGGGTAAAGTGAAGAACAAAAGCACATCAAAAGGTGCGTTGGCCTGGAGTCGGATCCGAATCAACTGCTTGGAATGCGCCAGCGTGGCGCAATGCCATGAAAGACCTACACAAATACACAGGATTGATGGTGAGTGAGAAGAAATTCAGCTCCACATTCATCGACTTAGCTCACGTGAGCCCAGATTTGACGGTCCTCTACGACACGTTTTGGCATTGCTGAACATCTTCTTTGTATGTTTTGAGGTGCAATATGTGATAAAAGGGTTTCATAACTGCAAGGTTACTTCACGTACGGTCAGTGTCTCTTATAAAATATCTAAAAGCAAATCCATACCTCGAAGCTAGAGATGTAGCGCTAAAGGTAAGAAAAATGCATGCCTTTATTTAGATTCAATCATGAGGCAATAAGGCGAATCACCCAGCTAAGCCAAGCACTTCATATAGTACGGCTGCAAATCAAGCGGTGTGGGCTTGTATCCTTCTCCAAATTATATCTTAACAAGCCCATTCAAATATATCCTTGCCATTAGTTACGCGCACCACATCCTCACGGACGCACCACATTCGCTAACTTGTTTGTGCAGACATCAGAAGAGGGTCATTCACAAAGCCTATTTTCCGCACATACTCCGCAAAGAAATCCAATCCACGTTCCTTCTTCCTCTTCACATCTTCCACACTTATCGCGCTCAGTGCATGATCGGGCGACGAGCTTGAAACTAGAGCACGAAGTTTACTCATTACTCATTATTCTCTCAAAGGGCCTTGGATTGGCGCAATCGACGGAAAATGGAGAGCGAATTTCATTTGCTTAATAGCACCACAAATACTTTAAAGCTCGATGTTTGCGATCGTGAATACAGTGCATTAGAGGCCTTTTTGTCTATCCACTTCCACTTGTTGATGTATGAATTAGGAGTTTGAAGTAAGAGTAACCACATCCAGTTCAAGATTGCCGTACAAGCAGTTGCAATGTCAACTGAACTGAGGTATTTGCAAAATGACTGGACCAGATCAGGAGTAATATCTGTAATCCCTATAATGCGCGGTTTCGCCTAAAGTGATGTCATTAGATCGTTTAATTTCAGAAACTCCAAAACTTGATTGCAGTTAGCATTCTAACTACACTTAATAACTATTTCACTGAAAGGGACAGGAGCCTTTATAGATAAGACTTTGACAAATACATTTTAAATGCTTGCTTTGGTTAGAATTTTAGTGAGTTAACTTACGTCCATCTCTATATTGGAGGTCTAAGCAGACGATGCTAAACCCGACTACTGTAAAGCTAACAGAATTGTGAAGGAGGTGACCTAGTTAACCTTGTGAGCACCATTTAAATGCTGTAAAATGAGTAAGGAGAACTAGAACTGGTCTGGGTTTACGTCTTGCTGCACATGTAGAATAGCGTAGTCGTCTTAGTAAAGTGCTGCTCTTGTCTGTCCCGTATTTGTTTTTGTGACTTGGATTTGACATTGGTGCCAACGAGTGAGGAAGTTTTAGAGAGAATAGCGCATTCGCTTTGATTTCGCTATCTAAGCAATGTGGCTATGCGGATTAACATTTGGCAGAACTGACTCAATTGCTCCACCACTAAGGGGTGAAACACGGGGAATAGGCTACACGATCGCTTTTCCCATTACGGTTGCTTGACAATTAGTGTGCAACAGAGGACATGTTATCTGTGAGGCTTGCCAACGTGGCACGTCAAATCATTGTAGCTTAAGAGCCTACTACTTACCATTTTGATCCATTCGGTGACTTTGGCAATACTCGGGAAAGGAGCGGTGTACTCTGCATATGCTATTAGCTCTGAATGCACTAGATTCCGTAAAATTATTTGCCACTACACGGCCATCATAGCCTTACATGCTTTGCATAAAGAAATGACGAGATCTTCAGTCATATTGTCATGCACCCGGCAATCAACATGGGCGCGTATTTGTAAAAAGGGAATGCTTGAGAGTCCGTTTGGGGAAGGCTTGCATTTAACTAGCAAATATCTTGATTTCTTTGCTTTTGACTAGATCTAATGCACTATCCTTAAAATTCATTAAAAATGCACCTCTATAGTAGACATTTGACGCGATTCCGTCTTAACTAATACTTGTTTATCACTTGTTAATACAAATGTGCTCTTCATGATTACAAGACTATAGACCTCAACTATGCCAATCGCAATGAGTTTCTTGTAAAGTAAAGGTTTGATTCCTGTTTCTTTACTCGTTTGTTCCTCTTAACGCACTTGCGTTGCTGTCGCGCCGTCTTCAATGGAGCGCACATTGCCAACACTGGTGGTAAATTTCAGCAAAATTAAGCTCTTCACAAACAAAAAGAGAAATTTCATGCTTGAATATGCAACAGCGAAGCCAATTTGCAAATTGCCTCACGTCTAATCAAGGAGGAGCAGAATTTTGCTTTTTCTCCTGAATTGCTTCAAAATCTCTTTGTATTGCATGATATTTTGCCTGTCTACCCTTGGCAAACAGCGCAAATACTAGGCAAAATAGGTGGCAATCAGAACTCACCTCAGTAAAGGGTTAGTTGGACGTGCACTAATCTTTGTTTTGAAGTGTTGAAAGCGTTGGTTTTATGTAAATCCTCCTTATTGTCCCATTTAGGCAAGCAAAAATAATTGATTATGTTTACAAAACTTTTGCTTCCAAAGATGCTAGGCGTACTCTTTATATTTGTTTTATGCGGATACAACCAAAACTTTTGGGTTAATGCTTGGGAAGTAAAAGAGGAGGTATGAATTTCACCCAGGCAGCGTGATACGTTTTTTAATATTTTGCACTGCATATTGCGGTAGAGTTGGTGCAAGATTTCTACGTCCTGGGCACTGGTACAATCACCATGAATGGTGTGAATATGCAAGAGGATTCGCTGCTGGCAGACTGCAGTTCAGAATTCCATTTACCAACATTCTTTGTGCCACAGTGCGAAGTTAAGCGGCCCGTTCGCGGTGATTCGCCTCAATCATGCCATCGCATTGACTATACATGTTTGGAAAAGTAATTATAATTAGAAGGGCAACTTGGACACAGCGCTAACATAATGCATTGTCATGCTTAAGCCATATTTGTTATTGTAATTCTGCAATGAAACAGCACATATAATGTTTAGCATTATTAATGGATGCCTTGTGCACGCATTCATTTCGTTTGTAGCATGCATATCCATACTATTCATAGTACATGCATCATAAGTTCTGTAAGGGCGACCTGTCACATCGTTGCACATGACGAGTAAGCTAATCTTAGGATGCCGTTTCCTCTCTCACGATTTGTAGAAATCTTGTAATCGTTGAAAGTTGTTTTCGCCATTCGAGGTACGAACAGTGGATTGCTGGCGAGTCTAATTTCGTTTTTCAGGCCGTAGGATAGGGCCTGATTATCCACATGTTGATTACATCTAGCCAGCACAGTACAGTAATTTTTGCAATGTTTGTCGACGATGCAAACATACCCATGAAACTGAGTAGCTTGCTATGTAAACTGCATGCATTTAAATTAGGCTGTATTTGATACCAACGGAGAAGCTCAGTGCTCTTGGTCGAGAGCACTGTGGTGAGTTAAGTTGTCTCTGAGGCAAGAGAGCATTTTCGAGCATTAAGCTTCTCTTAATTTTCGTCATGCACCGCCTGTCGACACAGTGAGTCACATGGTCGTCGTTCTTTTCCCTCCTAACCAGATCAGCAAGTCGCAAAATATGAAACCACATCTTAGGACTGCAACATCTGCCTAATGTGGTTGTCCATATATCACATAACCAGGTGACTTGGTCCTTTGAGGCGCGTTTTTCTGTCAAAGTTTTCTTTGTTGTGCTCTCACAGACATTCAAAGCATCACGCAACTGACTGTGACATGTTGAACATAACTACTGTTTGGTTTTCACTACTAAGTAGTAAGAACCCAACCAACAACCAGAGACTGTGTGATCGCACTATCTAAAATGCTTGACCTAGAAAACGTATAACGAGCAAAATTGTTGTCGACTTAAACTACCCATGCTTAATTCTATGTGTCTTTTCCTCTGCACTGAATCTTCGGAGCAATTTTCGACCATAACGGGTGCAAGAACGAAAGCACTCACACATGCGCACAGGAGGAGTGAGCAAAAATCGCGGCGAGTGGGCCGAATTTTGGAATCGTAAGTAGGGTGTGACAAACCGTTTTCATTTATTCCTGCTTTATTGTGGGATGCACTTATTCGCCAGTGGTGGTGATTTCCGTCTTGAATTGACGAGCTTGGGATTAAGGAAGTCAACTCACTCGGCACTACTGCCAGCTGCCACTCTGTACTTCTCACAAATATCCCAAAGACCTTAGTCTACAAGTGCCATGTGTGCAAAAGTGAAAAGCAAGTAGCGTGACGACGATGATTTTGAATTCATAGGGATGATAAAGTGAGTCTTCCTAACAGGCACGCTTTTAGGATACGTATGTTGGGTTCGAAGAAATTCCGTGGAAGTGTAGGCACCGTCGGCGTACGGCCAGTCATGAATTGGCCTGCCATGAATCAGACCACGAACGTGAATACGAGGCTACATTCATCCACCGCAATTGTAAGTAAGGTAATTCTGAACCTCTTTTGGGATAGTCATCCTTATCACGTTTCCAAAAACTGCCACGAGTTGGCTAGAAACATTGCTTGATCCTTCACACAAGCGAGTTGTACTAGGAAGGTGTGCCCTTGTAGGACAGAGCGAACAGCACCTAAATAAAGCAGCCGTATGGAAGTTGCAACAAAAGCGGAGGTGTAGAGTCTGGTCATTTTGTTGACTCGCACCGTGTCTGAATCAGTGCGACCAGCTGCCAACAAAGGAAGCGATGTTATATGATAGGCGCGAATAGGTCACGACAGGCGAAAAGCTCCCAAAGCAACTACAGGCCTTTTTCCAGTTCTGTCGCATATGCAATTAGAAGGGGCGTTTGGACGACGCAGAAGACAAGGGCCTACATTTCCATCGAGGTGTCAATTGGAACGAAGAGGTTTCCTGTACATAGCAGCAACCTTACCCTCCCCTCCAACTAGCATCTTAAGCCGCCTCAAATGGTAATGTGTTGCCTGTAATTAACCTGCATCACAACAAGCGTCAAGTGGATTTATTATGCTTAAGGATGTGTGTCAAGAAGTGGAGGGAGGGATCACTGCTCTGCTGACGAGGCACTTGAGAGGCAAGTGGACTAAGGCAATATTGGATAAAGGTAAGACAAAAAGGATCGCAGGCACAATAACAGATGCTATTCGAAAGACATTCAACACGATGCTCTCCTACCACACGCTCTATCTCACCTAACCATTTCGGGTCATTTTGCGGAGTAGAAGGCATTACAGATTTACGCATGCTGTATGCAGTCTTCCATCTTTCCTTGCAGGAAAAGTGGCTAGAATCAGCTCTGCTTCTTTCCTGAAGCGCAGTCCTTCCGCCTCATACTCACCAACCCATTCACCTAATCGCCTACAAGCTACATATTCTCAAGGCTAATTAGCAGCATTTCACACTTCGAAGAATTCACGATACCCTCATTAGTGTGACCGGAGCGCCAAATTAAGACCGAGCTCTAAAGTTCACTTGACATCTGCGCCAGCGAACTGTGACCCAACAATATAACCGTATTTTTACACCTGCTAAGGTAAAGCATGCCACAGCTGCCACACGGCCGCACGAATAAGCTATGTCCATCAGCGCTTTAATCCGTATAAAATCATCTCCATTGCCAATTCGCGCACTTGTTCTCGAAGCTTAACATTCAGAATTTGGTGCATTATACAAAAGTGAGGAGAAAACGAGGCAAATAAAATTTAAATTTATGAATTGGTTTAAGAGCTTACCGCCAACCGGATCGGCTAGCCTTCCTCTCCTCATTCTGCACCCATTCGAAATGTGGGAACATTCACATTAATACGCGCACTGCCAATACTTCTTTTAAGGCTAAGTTCGGCATCGAAATCTGTGGGGAGATCTTAATGGATATAGATCAAAAAGACAACAGTACTATTACAAGTAAAACGGGACTTTAAAGAGAAAGAGTTGGACAATGGCAAAGAAGTTCATGCCTTCCAACAGGCCATCCGATGAGTGGACTGCTCAAATTCGAATAAATCTAAGACATGTTAAGGCAACACGAGTAAAAAGGTGTAGCGTAAAAATTTAGTGAATTTGGATTGTTAGGTACAAACACGTCCCAGCGCTCTGTCTGAAACATCTGGATTGTGGGTTAAATTTGGATATGCTTAGGGAGAGAGAGAAAGAGAAATGCTTTGCCTTACCTTTTTACCTCGAGATACTTTGTGCTCTACCAGAACATGCTTTTCCAATTCGAGTCGGAGAAGTTGGAGAGGGAGCCGTGTGGCATGGCGCTGCTGGAGGGCTCGTACTGCGAGAAGACCCTCGTGCTGCGCACCTCCCGCGACACGCGCACCGCACCGCAACACGACGTGAGTTGGTGCTCTTCTGTTTCACCAGGCAGGCAGGCAAGTGGGCGTCCAAACCTCTGCTTCTCCTACAGGCAGTGTGACTCAACCCACCTCTTGCTGGGAAAACTGACTTGCCTGCCTCAAAATAAATTCTCTGGTGGTAAAAAGGCCCCTTGGCATGTGTGTCGAAATGCGGTTAAATTGTTGTGAAGGGTGGGGGTAACATCTCAACAAAGATGTGGATCTCGTGCGCTCGTCCGAATAGATTAACGGAGAGGAAGAGGAGTGGAACTTGACAAATGGTGCGAGGGATGCACATGCGACTAGACAGACCAATAAACGAACCGATTTTTGGTTTAATAAATAGTTGTGGTGAATGTGTTCATCACAGTTGAAGGCAATACAAAAGCCAACAAATTTATTGACTGAGTGAATGAATTGACAGTTGGATAAATCCTTCGCTGGCTGATGAGTGATTGGGAAATTGAAATGAATCACTAAATGGTTAGAAGATAAAGAGAAGCAAAAACTCACGTCGATCAGATTACCCCAATTAATTACGGCTAATGATGAAGCCAGTTGTAATGATAATTTTATTGTGTGTATTAAGAGAAACTAACCAGTTTTTCCAAACGTCCCCTCAATTCAACCAACTTCGTGATGTATGGGTCTCCCTTTCCGATTTCTGCAGCCTTGACACCTCAAGAAACCCAAAGCTTTCAATCCTGCTATAAAAATTACTCAGAAGCCCTCCCTCTCCTCTTTGCATAGAAACAGTTTGTTAAATAAGTTTTGACAAAACAACCGAAGGTAGTTTTAGTAGGCCTGACTAAGAATACCTTCAGAAAAATTGCAAATCAAGCTGCATGCCCAAAACCTCTTTCAGTTTCCTTTAAACAAAACTCCAAATTAGTTACTTTAGAAAAGGGCTGCGATTTTAATGAATGACAAGCGCCTTCTTTTATAGAATCAGCAAAATGCCTGTTATACTACTAATATTTGCAGTATTTAAAGTAGTGGCATGCAATCGGCGATGTAAGTGTGCGCCAAGAGGATAAGAATTAAGGGTAAATGTTAAAATGTTTAGCAAACAAAAAATAAATGGTTTCTTGCTTATTAATTTCTGTATTCCTTTTTGCGTTGGATGCCCTGCAGCACTGCTTTACAATCTGCTGCCTGCCGAAACGCAAGAAGTACTACGAGTTGCGTGCGGACAGTGAGGAGAAATGCGACGACTGGGTTGCGGCCATTCGAGGTGCAAGGTGAGCAAATAGTTCCGAGAAGACATGAATAATGCATATTCTACTATTAGGATTGCACAAATCGGAATAGGGACACTGCTAAATTGTGAGTATAGAAGGAAATAATGAATCGAAACTCAAATTCTCCGAACTGCTTTGCTCTTGGCAGTTAGATATAGAATCGTTGGGTGTGTCATTCGGGAAAAAGACCTAATTGTTTCCCATTTGATTAGATTATGCCGTGCACACGGCAAGAGAGACCTGTTTTTACTTTCAAACGCTTACTTTGTTGACAAAGCTTCACAAGTAACCAAAATCTAACAGTGCAGAGGCAATTACAAATCACTTTGATGCCGTTTAACCGCAGATGAAACTGAAAAATAAGAGAATTTTCCCTCAACTGCCTTTTGTTTACTGTCCAAAGAGAAAGCAGTAGCGCTTCAACCCCACTCATCAAGTCAAATTGTCCGCCTCTCGGATGTTGGTACTCAACCACTGGCAAGTTGATACGAGGTCTCCAGAGGACATTCGACACAGCATCCCTATGGGACAGAAAGCAAAAGGCGTGTCGCTATATCACAGCCACAAACTGTTACAAACTTTGTTCTTTTTTAATTAATTCCACCTTAACTCAACTCAATTGTAGGCTAGCTGAGGTTGCGATGGACCTGTTAGGCTGCCGTGGACTGAACCAAGTGACCGGTCTGCGAGACTAAATACACCTCTCTCTCTCTGTCAAAATATGCTTCATTACCACGCAACGTTTCGTTTTATTAGTAGCAACTTGTCTGTCTATGCATGAGACAGCAAAATCGTTCATGAGGCACGAAGAATACCATCCCTCAAAGAGGCTCATGAGCATGCCATTAAGCCTGGTAATTTGGCCTCCCTTGTCAGTCGTTCCTTCACTAATTAGTCGTCTCAATGCTTTACAGACTATCATAGCCTTATATTGTACTGGTGCTTTTGCATTCCACTGTACCGTCTCTCCGTTTGGATCATTTATTGCATGCACCATGACGGCCCTGACTTTCAGACATGTCGATGGACCTGCAGCGTTGATTGGACTTTGAAGTGAGAGGGACCTGGGGCGAGGTCTCTGTGAAATCGGTCTCTCCGTTCTGAGGACAATAGAGAGCCACTGGATGATGTAAAGTCACTGCTGCTTCTCAAACCAACATAGCTCCTCGGTTGTCCCCAAGGAGGTTATGAGACCGTGCGGGGAGCTAAGGAGAGTTAAACCTCCGTCTTGAGGGCAACAGAAAAGACAACAGTCTGATCAAACGTGCAGTCCTTTAGGATTCGTCCGGTGTCTTATAGGTACAGCAGTGTAATCAAGTCGAGGCAGGAGCTGAAGGAGAACCAGGCCTACCTGCTGCAGATCTTGGAGATCGAACGCAAGGCCAAACTACAGTACCTTCAACAAACCGATGAATTGGAGGCCAAAATCAAGAAACTCAAAAACGAAGTAAGTGTTGGCAATTAATGAATGTGGTGAGAAGAGCACTTGCCTTTGAAGAAGGATGATGACGACCCTCTGGTTTAGAGGTAAAAAGGAGATCTAATGGGTGAAGTACTTTCAAGTGCTATGCTCTTGATGGAAGTTAGGTACCCATCCACCCATTTCTTGGTCCCATCCTCATCCCCCTTCCCCCCAACTCGACCACACATCCACCCTGTGTACACTTGTCCCTCAACTCCAGATTCGGCTGTTAGGCAACCGTTGCAGTTTGCATAATTCCCAGTTAATCCACCTACGACTTATCTTGTGTCCATGATGTAGCCCAATCGGGCATCAGGTTTAGGAGTCGATTAAACGCTCTGACAACTAATTGTTTCTTTTTTGCTTCTCCAAAATATTCACTTTTTTTCAGAAATTCACTTTGCCTAGTACACAAAAAGGGTGCGCTGTTATAGAAGGAGGAGGATTAGTCTTCTGCATCATCACTCCTGTCCAGTTGATTAATATGCTTGAATGAGGGAGGGAAGTCAAGAATGTACGCTACTGACACCGAGAAAAGAAGAGACACATGCAATCATTCGTGATTATACTTCTTTTCACTTTCTTAAATCAAATTCACTGCTGTCTAACAAAAAGAAAAGGCTTTGGAGGTGAAGAAGAGTCGGGTGTGGCTAGGAGACCGATCTACTCCTACTGCCATGCCACTGGCAACTTCCTGATGTGGACGTGCAGAAACCTGCCACACCTTTCGAGGCGGCCTTTCTGACGTGGGAGGAGACATTGCTGCACTACTTATTCATTCACATCTCTCTTTACTTGCTCCAGCTCAACGCCATTGCTCCAACCAAGCCAAATACTCACTTGTGCATGGGGGAATCCGACCAAATACGCAGAATCAAGAAGGTAAATGCCTTTCCACTCAAGTACTTCTCTTTTCCGTACTGCAATGCTCTTTCGCACGCCTCCCTGGTGGCTGTAAATGCTGCCCCTTGGCGAGGTGGATGTCAGGTGACAGATCCCCTCCAACCCCTCAACCGATTTTGCTGATTAGCAGTAAGATTGATGAATGCAATGCAAACAATTGTCACCATCATATGTAGGTCTCGGCGAAGGTGTAAGGAGGGGGTGCGTTTGGGGGAAGATTCATGTTGGAAGCACGAACCTACCTTCAACGGTACGTTCGTATCCATCGGTGGTGGTGGGGGTGCAAGCTCTTCCCCTCCCTCTCCCTCTCTGTCCAGGTGTTAACAAGGCAACTGATTGACAGCCAAATAATCAGGGCATTGGCATTTGTCCAGACTCTTACTTCAGTGTTACCGTAACGCCTAGGCGAGAAGTCTGACTGCCAGCTCTAGCGTATCCACGCTGTGTACGCATCCGCCTACGTTAAACAGTCGCACAACAATGTCATTCAAAAAGATGCCTTTAGAGCATTAAAAAAGGCGACTAATTGGACAAAGGGTGCATCACTTCTTGCAAATGAACAGACAAAGAGGAGCAGTAGTGTCGCCTATTCAATTCGGCTTCAATAGCATCTACTTTTGTTTCCTTTCATAGGCTTCATTTATTTAACAAAAAATACTTGCCTGGTGTGTGCTCAAAGTAGTAAACCTCGGTCAGATTTCAAGAGTTGTGGGATTTAAGTTTGACAATTTAAATAAACTAGGAGAAAATGAATAATTATTAGGTGGGGGAACATAAATTGCCCTGGAAACAGGAAGTACGCACATAATACAACAGCACATACACAAAAGGGGCAGACACTGAGCGCCTCCGTTGGCAGCTCACTCGGGCTCCCTCCTCAATCGCCTCACTGGGTGTCCGCTGGAGTGGCGTCAGGGCGGAGTGACAAGCACTTCCACCACTGTGGGGGAACGTGGAGAAGCAGGAGGAGGAGGAGGAGAAAGTTAACCATACAGCTGGGTCTCCTTTAATAAACTTGTCAAGTAAAAGAATTAAAAGGGTTCAACTTTGAATTCGTTTCGATACCTTCTTTAAAATGACTTGTCTCTTTAACCTGTTTCAGCAGTGTCACACATTTTTGGGGTTCTTACTGCACCATACAACTACGACTAAATCAATACCCATATCCATATCCGTTACTTTCACTAGTGTAAAGCTGTCTTTCTTGGAAGTGTGGACTTTTTCTAATGCGCAAATTGTCCTATCCCTCAGCTCCTCTTATTCAATCACAAAGGCGGATTAAAATTTAAGCAAAAAGCCGACCAAATTTGTCCTTCTGGTGAACAGCATGACGTACTTTGGGGCGCCAAGCAGTGGCCTTATCCAAACAGCGTGAGTGTCAGTAGCTCGCTTCTTCCTCCTCCACAAACACCGCGGCAGTCCTCATTGGGGATGATATGCTTCACACTTTGAGCAAGGAACTGCTGTGAATTTGGCCTTTTGATGCCAGGAAGAATTGTTTAGCAGTAAAATTTTTAAGTTGACTGTAAAAAATTATTGAGGCAACGAATGGTGAACTAATTTGTCGGGAACGTAAAGGGCGACTGGGCGGCTGGGCCCCTAAATACCATTAACTACACCTTAGGAAACTTGAAGCGAACAAAGTTGTCTAGCAAATTAAATTGATCTTCTTTGCATCAAGGTGCAGTCATTTCTTCGCGGTTGGCTATGCTGACGCCGATGGAAACACATTGTGGAGGAGTACCTCCTTTCGCCTCACACTGAATCAATGCGAAACCCAACTCCATCGTCTCCAAGCTGTTTGAAGGGGAGGCGGAATATGTTCAACGACTAATCACACTCGTCACTTGCTTCCTCCGACCATTTAGAATGGCGGCCAGCTCAAAGAAGCCCATAATAACACATGAGGATGTGAACTCCATCTGCTTAAATGCGTAAGTAGCGTGTACTCTCAGGTGAGTAGTTTATTCTTGGTTTCACCAAGCAGTGTACTATTTTGGTACAGGAAAGTAATAACGCAATGCCAAATCATGAGTTGTGCAGTCTCGCGAGAATAGGACTCAATCGGGCTGAATGACTGGTGGCTACTGTTTTGGGGGGAATTTTTGCCACACCCGTTTCAGTTTCATCCACCACGCTAGTGTCAGCTGTTCAGCCTCCATGAATAAGTTTGTAATGGACTATTCTGCATGCCACTGGTTTGACCTCTCGAGTCAGTCGCCTCTACAATTACTTCAAGGCTCAACATTCGGCCCTCACTAATGAATGAATGCATTTTTAGAGCCTTTGTGGTTGCACGCCCTCAACCACTTATTCCTCTCCCTCTTAACTCAAACCCGAATCCAATAACTGCACCAAGAAACCGAATTCTGTGCCTGCCTGGACAAGGAGGTTGCGTTGATGTGGACAGAAATAGGATGGAAGGAAGGATATGCCATAAGGTGGAGAATTTTGGATTCCACGCAGTTAGACATATGGGCTAGGAGGCATCGCTTTGCTTGCATAAACATCCAATTTAAGACGCAACATTCAGAACGATTTACGGGTTTATCCAGATCTGACTAAGTGGCAAATTCATAGTCTGGACTTGACTTCGCAGCTGTCATCCTGTTGGTGGACAGGAGTGCGACTACTGGCATAGCCCGTAGGAGAGGTCATCTTGCGAGGAGACAATCACGGAGACCTGAGAGTTTGGTGTCCAACGCAAGCATTGCATGGCACCTCGTGTGCCTTCAAGTGTCATTCTTGGTGCTTCAATCAGTTAACCCTACACTTCAGCTATCGTTTCTTAATCAGTGGTCGTCGAGAAACTCTCCCGAGTGAAGCATGTCATTAACCACACTGCCATGCAGCAATGATGATAGCTAACCGCAAAGTCACTGATTTCCTCAGACAAACGCACTGGACTTGGAGATGCGTTCTGTATGTGAAGTTGACTGGGAGAAGGGGGATTGTGCTACCCGTCATGCGAATCCATAGTCAGCAGCCGCACAACGACAACAACAACAGCACAATTCCCAAGGGACGGGACTTTGCCTCTCTTCCTCCCTGCCACATTGTTTTAACTTCACGGTTGCACACCTCTACCCGAGAGTAGAGGGGGATGGTGGAGCATGGAGCCCCGTAACGAACTTTTCGAGGTGGTTCGTGGCAAGTGTGACTCTTGTGGCTGATAGCTTCCTACGAAACAGGGGATTGGCATGATTAGTGAAGCCTGACGCCTGGAAATCCACGCACTTATCCCCCACGATTGGGTACGTTTCACAGGACACGGTGACGTGGTCCAGAGGTAAGAGCATAAAAGAGGTCATTGGTTTTGGCTGGGCATAGAAAAAGGTATGGCTACAATAAACACGCATTTCTAGCTGTCAAGAAAGCCCTTTCACATGTAGCTACTCTCCTCGCCGTTTCATTGCGCCTGAAGTGTTTGGGATGCTGAAATATGTGAACCCTCCGTGGAAAGGTTCATAACGATCACTACCCAACCTAATCATGCCTCACTTTACAGACTGTTTGGTTCTTTCGTTTGTTTACGAAGAGAGGATGAGAAAGCCTCGATTGCATCGCAAAATAACAACAAGATATGCAACTCCGAGTCGGCAAAGCCCAGCACCATTGATTCAGTTTTCTTTGCAATTCCTTCCTTTCTGCCTTTCTAGGGAGACAATAACGTTTCTCCACCAAATTTTCCTTCAAGGCCTACGACGCAAAATGGAGAATTGGCCAACTCTCAGGTTGGGTAGGCTAATTTTTGTGATTATTTTGTCCACACAAACCATCTTTTTCAACCCTCTCAAGCGACTTTAACTGACTTTGATTTTACTAAACCGGTGCATAACATTTGGTGTCCAGCACCTCCAAAGCCTTGTCGGGTATGAGAACGGCACCTTATTACTTATTTGGAGATGAAAGAATACTTGCTTCAAGTTATTCATTGCATGGATTTTACAACACTCTTGTGCTAAATAATTAACTTTGGTAGCTTAGGCATCACGAGTGGTTGAGGTGGACTCCAAAAGCACACACGCCATGCTTGAAGATGTAAAAGGCAGAATTTCGGAGATTGTGGTTGGAGTGTAATCCTACCTTTTCATGCACGCCACAGATTCACGCACGGCGGTTTGGCACTTTAAAATCGAGCGAAGACAAGCAGGCGGAAGCTAATCGAACACGTTTTGGATGGTGCACTAAAATAGTGAGGAGCAAAATGGTAGCGAATCACACCACTCTGGCTGGTCTTTCGTTGTCACGACATCTTCTGCATCATTTCCCTCCATTTTCCCTTTTTTGGCAATTATGCATTTGCTCTTGCGAATTAGGGCGACAGCATTTTGAACTCTCGAAACAGTAGCAGCGGTGTGAGATAAGCAGCGCAAGCACAGTGATCTCCTCGAACTGCCATTGCGGATAGGCCTAATGTGTTATTAACCTGCTGTGGAAAATCCAAACCAGGTATACAGAAAAATTAGCTTTGCATAAATATTTTCACTTTGCAACACAAGCTGGATCATAATAAACTTTGATAAGTTTCGCGTTAAACTCTTTGTTTTGCATCCGCAAACGCTATAATTTTGCTGTAGAACATTGTCTCTATTCCACCACAACGTCGTCAACATATAATTCGCCCCACCAACTTGTGTCCATCTGTCCTCATGGTCATCTCAAATGCCGCTGCGCGTGGAAGTATTAGTGGCGACTCCTAGCATGCGTTCCGTAAAAATTTGCCTTTGACTTCTAAGCCCGACTCGGGGCTAAATCATGGAGCGCATACTGCCCAATTAAGAAGAAAAGGAGAATTTTATTACTCAGTTTCTCCATTTGAGCATTTAAGGTCCATCAAAAATGATGCTTTTATTCTGTTCAGTGAGTCGCGCAAATTCATTTCTACTTTGAATGGCTTCTTCATTTTCGTATTTGGATGTGATCGACGCTGCACACTGACTCAGACATGCCGACCTCGGCCTTTCATACGTTTGCTGAAGGGGAATAATTTCCCAGACCTCAAACACTGTAAAACGCGACGTGACATCATCTTCATTTTACAACTCCATATCTCTGCAGTTGTTATAAGGCCGTGTAAATTCTCTTGGCTACGTTGCTGTCATAAAGATGGGGGATAAGTAATGCGTCAAGAAAATTCAAACAGATAGTTTGTACTGCATTAGAAGGTTGTCTAATTTGCAAATCTGACAAATAGCGCCTAAAGCGGTGAGAAAGATTACAAAGTCATCTGTGTGTGGCACAACACCAGTTGTAATTAAAACAAAGCATCATTGGTAAAACAGAATTTGTCCTTTTTACTACTGCAGTGCCTGTACACAATCGTTTCACAGTTAGTACTCTGTGATTGTGGTGACGTGTCCATGTTAAGGCAGAGAAGATAGGCGGGGTCTAACAGAGGTCAGTCCCAATCGGTTCTCATACCAATAGTTTGCAAAGTCGCCAGCCTTTAAATGACTGTGCGCGCCTCTTGGACCTTATGTTCAACACAGCTTTGTCTATTCATCCAACCCCCAACCCACCTGCCACTTACTCGTCGAACCCATATACATGTTGTGCTAATTATATTCGGTCCAACATTTGTACTTTGTTCATCGCAAATCCGGACAAACGATGGCGTGTTTACTTCCTCCTATGTCCTTTTGCTCACTCGTACTTCGCTGGCGTCAGCATTCTGCACGGATGTTGAGGTGCTAGACTGAGAATTTAATGCATTAGAGGCAGCTCGGAACAATGCAACCACGTTACTTCTTCTAAGGTTTCATCATTCTCGCTTGAAAGCTTAGGTCTTCACATGTCTTTTAATCCAGCATTTGTGCTCTGATCCATTTACCTTCGCAAGAATTTTAGCACGACAGCTGCTGCGTCTAAGTAGGTGGTATACAGTGTGGAGGGCATTGTTATGCCTCTCCATATGCAACACCCACACACTTATGTATGGCGCCAAATAGGTTGAGGTACGTTTGTATGCACAAGCAGTGTGTAACCTGGCAATGAATTATTTGTAAAGGAGAGGCCTTTTGCGTTCCGCTTTGAGCCGCAGAGCATATTTCAAATTTGGATATAATTGCTGGAATGTTGAGAGGTGAAAATTGCGACTCCACTTCCACGTGCGCCTAGTCATCAATAGACACGGATAGAAGTCTTTGCTAACAGTCACTTTGTTCCTCGTAATAACAAAGAGCTTCAGAGAAGGCGAAAGGCATGGGGGTGTAGGTAGCCGAGACACCTGTCAATGCAGAAACAGTGACGCGTGACGGTAAAGAAAGGCCATGCTAAATCATCCACCTTCAACTTAGAATAATGGTACAGCGTTAGGAAGGCGTGACACCATAGGTGGCATAAATGTTAGATAACTGAAATGTGGCCAAAGGGAAGAATGGTTATGGAGTAATAAACAAAGAAATGGGCGGAGGTGTGTTGAGACAACCAATGCATGCCATTATCGAGGGACGACAAAGGCTACATACAATGTACCCCGGGCGAGATTTGACTGACTTACCTACGACGCATAATCATTGCGTCTTTTCGTGTTGCCTAGTTTTATTCAAGCGTTCTTTCCCGACTTTGACAACTTGAATGCGTGAGTTCCTAGTGCCGCTTGTTGCTTTCCTGTCATGAATAGCACAACTTGGGCCAGACGTGGCTCATCATCACCAACAATGATGATGGTCCTCTTCGATTGTCTGCACGAATGTCTTTTGAATGAAGAAACCGAGTTCTTAAAAGAACTGTTGCGCTAAATATCACTGTCATGGTTGGTCTAGCTGCAGAGATGGCTCATAGCAATGGAATGATTTTCCATTCAAATAAAAAGAGAGATTCCGGCACAAAGTGTGTGGCCTTTATCCCATCGTGTCACTGTGGTTGCGTATATTCCACTTGCAATCGTTCCAGTGCATAAGACCAAGTTAATCTATGCCAAAACATGGGGTGAAGGTAGATATGCTGTAAGATCCTTGCATAGAAAACGTTTAACCAACAAAAGCTATAGCGTATTTGTCGACACTACTCGCTCATTGCCATCTAACTATTTAGTTTAATGCTAGTGTCTCTAACCTCTGCATGTAAGACATTATTTAATGGATTAAAACGCCGACGACGTGGGATGACACCTCAATGGCGGTGCACAAGACTAACCTACCATTTACTCATTTGAGCATAATGTATGCCTTCTAAACCCTTCTCTGTACCAATTGATTTTTATTTCATCATGGAAGGCAGTTTAGCACGAGATCGACAGAACGTTTCGCATTGTGTAAAATTAGTAAGTTAGTGCTAATTGTTTTAAAAGTCACTAAACAAAATTGAAGAGGAAGGAACAATGCATCTCAAAAAGAGGGGTGCATTTGAGATGGTAGTTGCAGCGAAAGGCGGCGTTTGTCAGAAATGCCAGTGTTCTTGATTTGCAAGCCGTAGTGAACAAATTGTGGCGGCTCGTTCAAATTAAGATGTTCGTCTGCAAGCCTTTGGTACCCCGCGGACGCCCACCCAAGTTTTATTATGCATCCACAGCAGTTGCAGTGCGCACTACAAACCTCAACTGCTATCATATAGCAATCAATTGATGCAACTTACATTATACGGAGCACATCTCAGCAAAATGGAGGAGTAAAATATGCAATAAGATCCGCAGAAATAGGGCTGTTCATACAATGTGGAGGTACAAAGTAGGTCTGAATGGGGCAAGAGAGAGCAGTTCATGGTTTGTCGGAGAAAGAATTAATCAGATTGGTTCAACAGTCGGGAGTTATGTTGTGTCCAAGCGTTTGCTTTGGAGGGCAATCCACTTGTCAAAATCAATCTCCAGTTAGGCATAATTGTTACAACCCTTTGCGATGTCCCCCATATGAAGGAAATCGCATCTTCTAAGCGCCACTTTTAGTGGAAGGCCAGTGATTCGAAGTTTTCCGAAATGCTAGCCACGTATGCTACCGTTGGTGACACAAAAATGGGATGTCGACAATGTGACCTTAAATTTAACAAGCAAGGGAATAAGTGAGAGGTGGTAAAAAAGTGGGAAGGGAAAAAAATTGATGGAGGCTACTAACACTCGCCATTTTTAAATGTGATAAAGTTAATTGACTGCGTGATAGGGGTGACGAAGTTTGAATACTCACGCCATGGAAGGGTGCAGGAAGAAGGAAAAAGGGGCGATTGGACTGACCTCGCAATCACGTCAGCACACTGGATCGTTTCATGATGTTTGATGTGACTGTCACGCGACCACCTCATCTTGACAGATTGTCCCTAGTCATCCAATGGTAAGGAAGAAAGTAAACAAAGCGGACGTGGTTAAATTAATATGAATGTTTGCTAGTGCGGTAACAGGCTACAGAAGCAGTGCATGGGCCTCAAATAATGGAAGAGATTTATTTTTCTGCATGCAGTCGGCAATCATCGCAACGGTCCTGTGGTGCTGCTAGAAATGTCAGCAGATCTCTTGAAAACGGTGGCAGACATCGGCAGATAAATACGGTTTTTACCCAATATTGTTTGCTTTCATTACATGCTACAATTAATCACCTTTAAATTGAACTAGAAACAGAAGTTCAGCGACAAACTTTAAGCACAATATTGTGTTCAATTTTAGGAGTGGTAATGATTGAATGCCTTGCGGTACACCACTGGTCAATTAAGTTGCAGCTGGGCAGTTTCATTGTCTACTTTTCATTTTCTTTTGTGAAATGTTATGCTTGTTCTGATGCATGCAAGCAGACTTTGGGTGACTGGCCTATGCCCGCTGGATTAAAACCCTCTAAAAGCCAAATTCTCCAATATATCAAACACATCTATTGTTGTTTACCCGACTGACAAGCTCTCACAAGCTGCATTGCTTACAGTGTAACTTCGAATCGCGGCGCCTTCAGTCCACAGTTGTGACTCACCTCTTGCCTAAGTTTAATCATATAGGGCGTTTGGGTGTATCTCCTTAACTCCATGAGTACATGAGCCAACTAAGGGAGCTGTAGTGACTTGAGAAATCAGTATTGCCATTCTCATCTTGCAGAAATTTATCAAACCGTGTTCAGTAATATCCAATGCGCCCTCTTCGATGAAGGAGAGATCCGTCAGGTACATGCCCAGATAGGGTATGCACGGTGGGTCACAACTGGAATGAAATAACTGCTAAGCTAGTGCTAGTAGTAACAATAATCATAACTCCAGTCGCGATTCTCAGCATACCGGTGGAGCCGTTCCCGCATGTTCTTAAACCTCGCGTTCGCAGCCACCAAAGTGAGAAGCTTGTCAAAGGACTGCTTAGACTGTTTTGAAACCACGTCCCAGGTCGCCTTCAGTCGGTGGACGGAACTGTTTTCCAAAGCCGCGCAAATTTGTAAAACTCCATTGTAGTTCTGCAAACATCGACATATGTCAGCGATTGCAATCCACTTTTCAATGCAAGCTGCACGATCTGGGATGTCTGAGCGGGTAATGATCTCCGAAACAACTAGTTTACTGACTTCATTAAAGCGTCTCGTCACTAGCATCACGTGAGGCGCCTTGGTCTCCTTTCCATCCTTCATCCATACCTGATTCAGTAGTTCTCTGCAATACGGGCAAATGATTATGGGCTGGAATTCAGAGTAACTATGTCAAACAAGAAGTGGAGACTTACTGCGCTTTTATCGACCGGAAAATGTGGAAATCGAGATATGTTCACTCCTCCGCGATATCTAGCGCTGGTATTTTATCGAAGTTCTCCTTTGATGGGACCTTTGAAAACGAAAAAGGGTTTACGGATTGCATAGCAAGTTTGTGTTTGCTAGTTTTGTCATTTAATTGGCAGAAAACTATTCGAATCATCAAAAACGAAGAAAGAATTTGCCAGTGTAGACCGCATGAATTTATTTTCATTAGTCGGGAGATACGTGGATTTGAATGAGTAGGGCATATTTTCTATATGGAGTTGTGTTCTAATTATTCAGTAATTTTCTTAACATTTACTGCAGGCAAGTCACTAAATCATGTCAGTGCTTTTTTTATGCATGCAAAGAATCAAGTTAATTTGGTTGCAACTTATGTATTACGGAGACGCTGTGGGTTTTTGAACGATTCTAAGACCAGCCCAATAAATAATACAACAAATTTTGGCATTGCTACTCAAATTATTGTAAAATCTTGGGGGAACGGGTATGAGTTTTGGCTTTCATTTAGTACCTCCTGTCTGACCAATCAAAGAAGGCCAGGTTAGCACCTCGGCTTTGCTATTGGTTGAAATAGGTAAGTGGACTTTAACCGAAAAGTCAAATGAAAATAAACTCACTTGTAATGGGGTCATGAGAATGTCCAGGTCAATATGAGATTCGACCAACTGGTCGTTGAGCATCTCCTTGGAAAGCTGGAAGGCCACCTTTCGATTTGAAACAATCAGGCGGGGATTGTGAAGTTACTCCTCGAGCAGAACCTGCATTTTGGACTTGAGTAGGGCATCGCAGTCGAAATCCTGGATAAAAGGAAAGTGGAAGACAAATAAGCTCGCAGCTGAATAAGAGGAAATAGTGACAGTTCATTGCCGATAGTTGGAGTGATTTGGATTTTTATTTGAGCAACCCACTTTCTAAGAAATAGAATATTCGTCTACCTACCTCTGGATAATTTGTGATCCAATGCCGCACCACGTTTAACACCCTCAGTACTGTCATGCCCGCCACCACCGCCTCTCTTCCCTCCTCTGTGCTCGGTGATGTCAATCGCAGGAAATGAAACTCATCCTCTAATATTGTCCTTTCCGGGATGGATGCTATACTTGTCGTGGGCGGCGTTTTATCCAAGCGTAGTGTGGACGCAACAGCATTTGCTGACGTTACTAGATTTGTTGCTATTGCTGTTTTAGTGGGGATATTTGGATGGCGGCTGTGCGCTCATGGTGAGACACTCGTGTCGAACCGCTGGCAGCCGTGGCTATTGCGAAAGCCTTCACCGCTGCCCAGTTGCTTGATCTTGGAGGGGAACATTAAGAAAATGTGATTAGTTTGCAGATAATCAGAAACTTTTATCTCCCAAATATTACTAATGGTAAAACTATTTAATTAAGCACTTTGTCACCTTCGTCTGGACAGTCGTGCAGAGGTTATGATAGCACCCGCTTTTGGGGGTCGACGATAAGTCGGCATGTCGCATGCATAACTCACGTGGTTTCGTTGTCGAGTTAAGGTGGCTCTGCCCCCTAAAATTGGATGCAATATGCTCCCTACTTAAAAGTGATAGGTAGCATCAAAGTGCGGTGCTTGACCATATTGTCAAGTGTTTCATGGATGTGGGGGGAAAATATGGGTTAATCGGAAACAGTAAAACTTTCGATGATATATACATTCGGCAAGGGATAAAAAGCAACTTGAGAAGCAGAAGCATAACCAGATGACGGATACGATGGACAGCGGTCGCCCTTCCATGCAAACGCAGAGAAGGAAACCAACTTGTGATATGTAAACGTCATACTTTCACGGGCGTTTTTCGAGGCTTTTTGTGCGTTTTCCAGTATACTGGGAGCAGAAGTTGAAACGGAGTGGCGTTCGATGATTGGCAAATTTGGAATGAAGGTACTTTGGTAGTCCTAAAGTGATGGCAGGGTCAAGGAAGAATCGTTACTTTTTTCTAGTCATTCAGTCTAATATTAGAAAAAATGGAGGGTCAAGTAATTCTCAAAGTTGAGCTTTTTGAAAGTGTCACGATTTCCTCTACTTTAAAATAAATGGTAGATAAGAGGGCCAGTAGCATAAAGAGAAGTATTTTAAAGTTAACACACCATCTTGTAAGACTGTCACTTTAATTTGCTCTGCTTTTATAGCGATGAATGGTCTTACCTTGTTCCCAAAGAAGAACATTAGTGGCGAACCAGCAGTAGCGATGGGTAAGATGAATTCCCTCGTAATGAACTGTTTCCTCGTTTCTGTTTCTCTATGCTCCAATTTCACTGCATCTAAAATCCCAGACCGAAAAATGCTTAAGGATTGAAACTCATCATCTCAAAGCTCATGTCTAATTAGCTAGGCAAAGCGAACGTTAAATCGCAATAAACCCACCCAGCGGACTAAGCCGTACAACAGCCGATTTGTCTGCTTCAAGGGTGGAGTGTTTTCCATCGCCTTCCCCCTCTACGTCCTCCTCCTCCTCCTCCTCTCCCTTCTTTGCATCTCCACGCCATCCATCATGTTCTTTGGCATCAGTGATTTCTTTGGAGTGTTCCAGAGAGTTCAAATTGCCAATTTCCTTCTTTTCAGTTGGCAGTAAATCAGAATGGTTTTCACGGGACTGAAATAGACAGGTAAGTAGTATGTGTTCTGCATTTTTACCAGTGCTTTATACTGAATCGTTTGCAACAATGCTCTATGTTGACCAAAGAATTTGTCTTTTAATACATACAAAATAGTTTATCTTTCCTTAAATGAAAGTTTTTCGGTAACAAACAAAATGCACTTCTTAGATTTTATCTTTGCCGTTCTCATGATGGCTTGCGGAGTTCGGTGTGCATGTAAATGGCAGCTTGAAAGTCGTCAAAACAGGAGGGGCGGTAGGACGAAATAATAAACAGACGGACATTCAGTGCCTTACTGATTAATGAAATTCAACGTCAAGAGGTACAAATAAACCCTACAAACTGGCCTGTAACTAAGGGGTTTGTGTTGGCGACACTAAACTCACCGCATTCATGGTTGATGTCTCTACCACCTCCTCTGAATCATAAGAAGTTTTCAAGAAACCCGTCTTACTACTGCCATCAGAGGTTTCGGGGAACCGAAAAATCCTTGATTTAATATCCTCTGATGCACTCCGGATTCTTCGATCTTCTGCATCTTCCTCGGATTCGCTACCTGCACCTAAAGTTTTAATTACGTGAATGACTATTTTAGGACACATTCCTTTAACTCAACGGCTTTTTAACTCACTTTCATGTTCTTCTTCCTTCAGAACATTTTCAGTGACCAGATTTTGACGGGCAACAAAGGTCTGATGCCTGGCGACATCGAGCACACCTGCGGATACCCGTCTGCCACTCTTACTTCTGGCAAGAAAACTGTCGTTGTGATGGTGTTTAGCACATTGGGTTCCAGGCCTAGAATTTCGCGAGTAAGCAATTATTACTTAAAACTGTGAGTAGGCAAATTTTCAGATGACAAAATGCTGATTATGTACTTAGGTCCCTAGGATGTCCTATCGATAGACTTGAAATAAAATTCTGGCTCAACTGTTAGAGAACGGGGCCATAGACTTGAGACGATGAATACGGAAATGAGTTGATGAAAGGTAAAGGGTTGAAACAGGGAGGTCCAGGCACATTAAAGCAGGCAAACTACTAAATGGCCTGATTGAGTAAATGCAAATTAATGAAGAAATTTGCTATGAGTTGATACTTAGATACTCTTGGCTATAAAACTGTACACATCTCCTGAATAAGATTTTCCAGGTGCATTAAGTCTCGAAATGGATTTGACGAATCAGGAAGGAATTTGCAAGGATGGTAACTGGGAGACACTCTGTAGACTTCCTTATCAGGATTGATTCGAGATAGAGGAAAGAATTGTCGAAAAGTGCTTCGATGGATAAATTATGTACAGGTAGGTGACGGCAATAGACATTGATTTGGATGCACCCCCATAGACCGATGGATGGCTTGCTGACCAGAATGAAGTATAAGTGGACGGAATAAATGAATGACGCCTAGATCAAGGCAGTGGATCTGGAAACTTTAGCATTACCTTGCTCGTAGCATGGACTCAAAGAAATCGAGATCGATTTTTGTTGAAGGCAGTTGAAGTGAGGAATCTCGAAGGACGCAACGAAGCACAGCTATGATTGTAAGTCCAGTGGTGAAAACGCGGTAGGTGAGAAGAAAGGTGTTCAGGTAGTCAATTGACTGAAACCGAGGATCCAGGAGGCGGTCCAAGAGACGGCCTAAGGTGCCATGGTGGACCTTCACAAGGCAAAGCGAGGATTTAATGATCATACTGTCAATTTGTCTTGGGAATAAGGGTATACCAGGGCCCTTGAGAGGTGCTTTGAACCCGAAAGAAACGAGCGCTGACGTACGATGGCTTTTAAAGCAATCCACTTATTGACAATCCTAGCCCAAGCCCTTTTTCACTCTCCCACTTCTAGGTCGTATGGATTAAATGGGAAGTGGACGAACTAGTTGTTACCTTGATGGAGCGCTCAGTGGCTGTTTCATTAACCTTGTCGAGCAAATGCACTGGATTTTAATAGGAATCCAAGGTTGAGGAGGGCCCTTGAACAGATTGCGTGGTACTCAAACGTGCTGCATTAGTAGAACGTATCATCCAGGAATGCCTCGAGCAGATGAGGTAAGACAGATGGTAAGCGGGAGGTTCGAAGAAAATCCCGCTATTGAAAGGCCGATGGGCTGACCAACTCGCCAACACTTGGTTTCATTTGAATTATCTCCAATGTTTTAAGTACAACTCAACAATTATGCTCAGTTAAAGCACTTCTAAAATTTCATTTAGGTGGTCGGTACTTTCAAGACATTTTCTTTGTCTACGAAAGCATAAATGAGGTGGAGGTGGAATCCTCCACCGACGCGCCAGTACCTCGGAGACACGCGCGTACCCATGAGAGCCCTTGCTTTCTCGAATTTGTATTTAGTCAGAAGGAGCCATCCACTCGCCTTAGTTTGCCCTTTTATCATTTGGATACTACAGGTGCTTACCCGACAGTCCTCTACTTTGTAGTGCCGAAGCATAAATTCATGTGGCAATATGTTAGATGAGGCTTAAAGTGGTTTCTGGAGAGTGCTATACAATAACGAAGTCATTTTCTAACTTTTAGAATTTGTGCAGACTAAGAAATTACTAATCAAAAGCACGGACTGCAAGTAGATGTAAAAAGGCGATTACTTGGGGCGTTATACACGAGTTCCTTGTTGATCGGTACTTAATGTCAGGACAGTCTTTGATCAGCCCAGGGTCCAAACTGGGAAAACAAAAAAGGGTGCTCGATAAACCAAAGTAATTAAGTAAAATATCCAATCCTGGTTGCTGTAGAAAGTCGCATCGAACCCACCGAACTGAATAAGGCATGGAGATAGATGACACCTCGGAATGCGCGATGCTCAGCATATGACTGTAATGTAGTTGTTCAATGCACTGAAATTAAAAACAAACCTCTTTTGCCCCACAAATAGCAGCGTTGGTGTTTCATCTCCCTTGTTCCGCCCCAAGGGACCACTCAAGTTAGTAAAGTTAAGCGACTCACTTTGTTGATACAAGTATAAAGCTGCACTTAAACTTTGACAATTCTGTCGATTCTCAAACCTGACTTATATCCGAGCACCAGGCCTCCTTTTCTTGCAAATTAGAGGCTACTAGCTAAATACTGCTGGCGCCCTCCCTATCGCCTGGCCATGTTATTTGAAAAACGAGATTCCCATAGCTGCTGAGGTGGTGATCGGGGTTGGTTGCCGATAAGGTGGACATCGTTGAGGTGATATGTGCAGGACTGTCATCACCAGAGTCGTCGGCGACAATTTTGCGAGTGAAGGAGCCCGGGCGTGTCTCACGCTTAGACTTGCCTCAAAGACGAAACAAATGCTTCTAAGTGGGTGTAAGTAGCAGAAGAAAACGACGGAAAATTAGGCGCGGAGAGGCATTGCAATTCGCCTTCTTACGCAAACTGGGTTAGAAACTGCTTCGTACATCTTAATAACCCTCTATGCTAAAAATGTCTTTACACTTGGGAAGCCAATAAAGAGGAGGAGCTAAGTGTCGAGCTCAGCAGATTGTTAAGATGCACCAGAATTAAAACATTTTCGTTACCAAAATTACCGAAGTTTGAAGTAGGCAGTCTTTTAATGTAAATCCAAGTTATAAATGGCTTGGTGCCTAAATCTTAGTTCCATTAGCATCTATCCAGCAAAACCGCTAGCGAGGTTTGTAAATCAAGATGAGTTGAGGGTAGGAAGGAGAATATACGCTGTCTAAGTGCCTGTTCTCATTCTCATTCTTTTCATAGCAACTCAAGGAATGACTGTCGCGTCATCAGTTGATAGTTAAGTTCAAAAGGAGAAGAAAAGGAAGCAACGGATCATTATTAGATGGACGAAAGTAAAGCGGGCGGCGTCAACACAGGTCGCCCATTTCGAGAGGCCAAAATTCTTAGATATAAGTAGTTGTTCACAGCATCCTGGTGTCTCTTGATTAGCTCAAAAGAATAAAACGCCCTCTCTGAACTTAACAGCACTTTATTGTTTTTGCATTTCTTCTAAATCGCATCTTTCACAGCAGAAAGACATTGGAAGGAATACCTGCGTAATCACCTCCTGTAGTGCCTAGTGTCAGTGCGGCCAACATCAACGACCCGTGCGCCAATTTGGCGGGAATCAAATTCCATGGCGGCGACGCTGGTGTGGGCTGTTGATGTTGTTGCGGTTCCGTGGGACTTAACTCCTCTTGTCCCCCAAAGCTGCAAACACTCTGTGCGCCTGAGACGGGGCTCGGGCCGCTTTCAGGGGTGTCGGTAGGTGGTGGAGAGCCATAAACTTTAAAAGAAGATTTGTTTACCCACGAGCACTTAGGATTTGCTCAGAAGTAGGCATGATGATTAGATCTGCTCCATTTTCACTTACTACTCTCGTCCTGACTCAAGTCGAATGGCATTTTTTCAACGCGGGTGCAACCTTGTAGCGGAATTTTGCCGTCATTCTGAGCAAAGAAAGGAAAAGTGCAAACCAATTAACATGATTTGGGCTTGCTTCTTCATGAAGCTATGCATTTGTCATTTTAAACGTTCTCTTTTTCATCTCGTTCCAGAGGCAAAGCTGATAGTTGTCTGGATGCTGTAGAATGTGGGTTTCACAAGCTGTAGGGTGGTGTGTACCACTTATTTGGTGATTTGCATCTCTGAGTCACTGCAGTGTCGATTGAACCTGATGTAACGCAAGCTTGTTGGACGCAAGCATTTAAGTGCTCTCGGTCATAAAACAGTGGAATTTTCTGAGAAAATTTGTCAATCATATGAAGTGAAATGAGATTGGAGAATGGCTAGGCCCCAAGAGAGGGACACTGTTGGCTGAACCAATAAGGTTTGAGGTCTCAAGACCAAAATAGTCTATGAAAACATCCTGACTCGGAGGTGAAGCAATTACGCCTCGCTTTTTTGCTTTGTTTGAGTCAGGGGCGCGTGTGCTTCAAAAGGTGGTCAGCTATGTATAGGTGGTATAGATGGCTATCCATGTGCAAGAATGGATACAAGGAAGAAGTTTCTTCTTCAGCTGTTGTTAAAGCCAGTAAAATCTTTTGAGCAATTTTGAGGATAAGTGAATTAGCAATGAGGGGAATGAGCACACTACGGTTGGACCGATTGATACTCGTGCTTTATAATGCATGCCCTCATGCGATCGTAAGATGTACAATTCCATGAGGATAGTCATTAGAAAGTGTTACTACGAAAACGACGCGAAGGAGAATGACCTTTTAAAACAAAGTGCATCGGATCGAATATCACTATTTACGTACGAAAACGATGCCCCCATTTTTAGCAGTGAAGATAAGCAAGCAGCCTTGATTTACGTGTTTTATTAAAAACGGAGAAGAGCATTAAGGTTTCTCTTACAAACAAATTTTTATATTAAATTTCATAAATTAAAGTAAAAAATCTAATGTAAACCTAAATAAAACTAAAATTTGGAGTAGATTAAAAGAGGCAATGTACTACTTAATCCATTTTAAGTAGGTAAAATCGCGATAGCAGATAGCGTAGCACTTGTCTTGACAAATACACAAAATAGATGACTAGTCCGCAACAGGTCATGACTACTCACAGTGAAGTAAATAATAGCTTCTTCAAAGTCGTTTAGTTGACTTGTTATTTACCTTAGCCAATTTGAGTCGCCCAGAATTTATCCTCGTTGCGATGAGAAGGTGGTTGGTAAAGAGGAAGACCTGCCTCAACCTCTCCTTTTTCTCACGCGATGAGGAACTAAGTTGAGTAATTCGTGGACAGGGATAGATCGCCTTGTTCATTGTCACCTGCACTAGAGTACCTGGCGTAGACCAGCAAGATACAAAGCACATGAATAGGTAAAGCAAACCATAATCTGCCAGTGTTATTGCTTTCATGCATTAAAAAGCGTATGTTTACGTATGAAGGATCAACTTTAGATTAGATTGTGGAGTTGTTTTGCTCATATTTTAAATGTGTTCCAAGTTCCGCTAATCCCAAGCCTTTCCAACGCGACTTAAAATCTAGGGTTAAGTGTGTTCGACATATTCCACCATGAGCATGGCGAATTCCGCGCTTTGTTGCTACCGATTGTCTACATTAAAGATCAAGCTCTCTTGAGGCACCCGATACCGTCTGTGTATGTTCAAATCACCCCAGGTACAACCCTCTTGATCTGGGATCGTTATAAGTAAAACAAGAAAACAGAGGTAAAAAAATGAAGTGGTTAGAACGCTGAAGGCTTGAAAGCAATTAACGACTTATGAAATAAGAAAAGGAGAGGCATTTATACTTCTAAGGAGAGTTCATGATAATGCAATAACACCTGTACTACTCATGTAGCAGAAGTGGACTCACCCTGTCTCACAAACACCTGATTTGCATCGAGAAGGATGTCACACCCATCAGAAATCATGCGTTCGATCGCGAGGTTCTTGCAAATGTTCTCTGTCTCACTTAACTCATCATGAATCACCTTTCAAAGAAAAGTAAGTAAAATGAGGTTGTTGATGCAATCGAGCTAAAATAAGGGAACCTACTTGAGACAGTGTCTCCAATTTTCTCCTTGCATACCCCAAATTCGTTCTATCGACATGTTCGTGAGGTGTGTGGGCAAGAATTTCGTGCAACGTGACAAGATAGCGGGGGATCTGTAATTGGATAAGATCGAGGAATACGTACTACTAAATGCATTAGGTAGGAGGTCTTGCTCTAAAACAATTAAAATGAATTTATTGATTCTTTTGCTACATTCAAAGGAGTTGCAGAAGATTAAACACTGCCAAGCATTGTAGATTAAATTTTTACACACGAAGGAATCCCTTAATCATCCCTCAGCTGACAGGACTTCCTTCCTTTGTGTATGCCGATGGATATTCATTTGTGCTTCTGATGTGGGCACATCTCTATCTACCACAACTCGTGAATGGTCAAATGCTGATACCGCCTCCCTAATCCACTACTACAGGCAATTACGCAGTAGTCTTTACCAGTGAGTGACGACCACTGCCTTGGCCTATCGATAAAGCATTCCAAAATATTGCACTCTCTTCTAAAGAGTCAAAAAGCAAAATTTCTGTGCCTTTTTTTAACAATTAAGATATGCAAGAAAAAGTTATTTACTTAACATCTAAAGATGAGTAGCAGTAATCAGGGATTACGGAAATCAGACTTGGCCTCACAGTGGAATCCTTGAGATACAAAATCCTAAGTATTTATAAAAACCTGGAGTTTGTCACACACACACTTGATTTTAGGATCGCGATTTCCTTTATTTTTTACCTTCATCAGATGCCCTGACCTTTCTTTCACAACTATAACTCCTTAATAAGTATAAATGTTCCTTTCTACTACTACAAGCCACATCTGTAGCGTCAGTGGAGCAAATCTGCCCCATAAATCGCACAAACATGATCTCTTTGGCCGATTTCTAAGACCTGGTTCCTCCTGAGGAATGGCTGGGACTCTGGGGACTTATTCTAGTGCACGGCATTTTTGCGCGGTTCGCAGAGTTTTGCAGTTCATTTTAGAAATCAAAATCAGTAAAAATGGCAGCATCAAACCTAGATAAATATAAAGGAACATTGGACCGCTGTTTGTGAGACATTGGAAAGGACAAGTAATTCAGGCGAACAAATGATAACTTTCTTAGTTGTAAAGCGGCTAAAATAATTCATTTGGGATAGTTGAGCAACTATAAGGTACAAAAAGCTGGTGTTAAGGAAGTGACATTAAATGAGTCCACGATATGATGATAAATGTTTCATTTATTCATTGTGCACCTGTTTTGATTAATGCCGATCGGTGCAACGACTTGGTGCATGAGGCCGAATCGGTTAAGAACACCCTCCATACCCCAAGTTGTAAAATACGTTTGTATATTGCGGTTAAGTAATAGGAGCAGACATGTAATTATTTTGCAACAGTTTGCGCAGAAGTTTGACATAAAGGGCCATCTGAGATGGTAATCGAGAGAAAAGATGAGCAATTTATTAGGCAAAGTTTTAGGATCTGTATTAGTTTCCTGCATTTCGCTTAAGTAAAGATCTTATCCGCAAAAATTTAAATGGATTTTGCTAAAGAAAAAGAATTTAGGCAGTGTTGCCTACATCCAATAAACTACTGAAAGTCTATTTAAGCAGGTAACTCAAGCTCACCTGATACATAGGAGAGGTGAGGAAGGATTCAATCGACCTCCCTTCACATTGCGATTTCTCCTCGCATCGCTTTAGCATTCGAGTGAACTCCTCCTTCATTTTATACTCGGCTAGGACTTGAAGCGAATAGTGATGATTGCGGACGTATTCCTGGTAGACGCTTAACATTGGTAGCAGCATGTCAAAGAGATCGCCTGTAAAATAAAATGGTAATAAGAAGGCACCAGTGACCAGTTAGTTTAGACGATTTTACAAAGTAATTTACCAAGTATTGATTTATTTGCCGCTCAGGATGAATTATTCTCGTGCTCAATGCTGTTGCCATTCCCCGGGTGCAAAGGAACCCACAAGTGCTTTTAATCTGTGAACTTTTAATTTTCAGACTCTATAAAGTAGGATATTTTCCCTTTTATGCGTTTTCTATTGCTTTCTATAAGGGTCATAAAAAAGTGGAGTAGACAGTCACAAATTCTGTGTCGATCGGGGCGAGCGCGAAAACTTAAAAGATCACCCGCTACATCGAGCATTCCCAAGCGCCGAGGACGCCAGACTTAGGTACGATGAAGTAGTGCCGGCGGAGGCACTTTTATTAAGCACCGAATCCTCAGTGGCAGTGGACGACATTTCGCCTTGCCTGCGTACTCACTTGATTACCTAGATGGCTTTGAATTGGCTTCTGCCTTGTTGCAAAAAAAACTCAACTAACTTTGTTACAAGCTGCTCAAAAATGATGCTTTGCTCCTAATCAAAGGGACAAATGATTTTCTTAAATTTAAATGTTGAAAGCTTATTAGTTAGTAGAACGAGGGCAATTAAAGACGTCCCCGAATGGGGGGAAGGGGTAAAGTAGGAAGCGCTGTGAATGCTTCTCCTTAGGCGTGACTTTGGCGGGTAGACAATTTGTTAGCCCTGGATTGATCCAGCCTCCAGTTCTCCTCAAAGAAAGCATATTAAATTCAGAATTCTGGTCAGGAATGTCAACTTGTGATTTGTCGCTCTAAGATGCCTCCTTCTTCTCAATTATCTCACCCACTTAAGCGACTGTCCCACTTTCTGATGTGATTGGCTGATGGGGGGGATGAAAGGGAGGCTGAGGCGGTGCCATCCCTTCCCCCCGCTCCCCCCAGCCAGGTCCCATTCTCAGGTGTTTATCCACCCTTACATCAAGGGGGAACATGAAGGTCATTTCACACCATTAATCGGTCAACAACCAATCATGGATGAGGTGGGGGCGGGGAGGGAGAGAGGGGGAAAGGTGAAGACCAGCAAATTGTTAGGGCGTCTATTGTTAATGCACGTGGGGCCAATTAGTGCTCCCTCCTGTCATGACTTCTTGGTCGACACAGAGGCACCATCTAATTATTTCATTGTCGCTTGTGTTAAAGGCAATTAATATTTATTCTTCTCCCTCTTTTTAATACTTCCTTCTTCTAACTAATCCTGGCATCTTAATTTCTCGTAACGGAGTCCTCGCACAAGTGAGATGCCTTCTTGGGGCAATGATTTGTTGCCTCAGTCAAATCGCTTCCTTGCAGCGTTCTCTTCTTTGTCCACCTTAGCAACAGGATTAGACTTGATGTGGACAGGCAGTACGCTCACCTTATAGAGGCCAGACTTATGTGACATGTGATGACATGGGGAGGTCAAAGCAGGCAGGAGGTTGGAGGAAGGGGGACAAACTGTAAAGATTGGCGCCTTGTAGCGACCCACATTATGCAAACAGTAAGGCGAAAGACAATTTCGGTAGATGTTTGCAGTTCTTGGTAAAGTAAGAAGCCTTCGGCTGTTAATTGGGATGAAACCCAACATGAGACAGCTCGACATATCGTTTATGGGCAAGTGCACTTTTGCTTAGATCAACACGTCTCAGTCCCGTCTTGTAATTTATGTGCTCATTCAATGGACCATTCACAACCTTTGAACCTGCACGACAGATCCACTCCATCTCACATCACCAGTTTCGGTCAAGTAATGCGTGTTTGTCCCAAGCAATGGAGTTGGGATGGTCCGCTTCTTAGAGAGGGAGCAGTTGAGCCCTAGGTTCACTCCACACACACTCATCGCGATACCATCCAATAGTTCGGAGGGAAACCTGTTCCAGAACACTATCAGCAGTAGCCAATCAAGTGAAAGGAGTTCACACTGTGGGAAAACACCTCACATTGCAGGAACTTGCATGCAAGGAGTGCTGATTGTTGTATTTCTTGACATGTGACAGGGTTGCTGTAAATTACGAGTGGAGCAGAAATGAAGGAGACTGGGCTTAAGTGCGCCGTTGTGCTTCAAGAAGGTCGCTCGTACCTCCTTTTTGCAAGAGAATTGCAAAAACTTTTTGGAGGACTTGTTTACCACTACCCAATGGGTTAACTAGCATTTCTGCTTCCTCTCTCTTTTTTCCCATCACCGGAAGTCCCTGTGTTTTGCTCAACAAAAATAACAACAATTTCCTGCCTGCCTTTTGCTGGATTTTCCAAGTAGTGAGGCGAAATTTGGCGGACACATGATTAGCCTATTCAAGTTGATTGGGACTACGGTTTTCCACCTCTCCGACGAGATGTTGTAGCTTTAGACAGAGCAAGTTATTAGCAGGCTCGTGCATTATCAAGAGAACCCGTTCAGAGCGGCTGTACGAAGAGGCCTTTCCAGGCTCCGCTGTAAAGCGAAAGAATGTTGCTTAAGGCCAAGTTTACCCGCAACCTTATTATCACGCTTTCCAAAAATTTGGTGCTCTTCAGCTGCATTTGATTGCAAACTGTATTTGAATCAGTTTTGCGTAGCCAAAAAGGGGAACTCCACTTTGCTGTCTTCTGTCTGTCCATTCAACTCCAGTGTTGCCCACAAAAGCATTAAGCAAGCTGTTAAAGCTACCTAAAACTTGGGCTCTAAAATTGATAAGTCTTCGTGTCACTCTTGAAAATTCAAAATTTAACACTTCTTAATGGATACCATAAAGTGTGATTCTCCGCCGAAATTGTATCAAGCCACTGCAGTGATGGGGAGTGCATACTACTTACAAATGCACAGTAGACTTGGGAAACGGATAGCTTGGTCCAAAAGTTAATCCACAGTTGATTGCACAATTAAACAACAAGTGCCCAGCAATAAGAAATGTGAACGGAATGGACATCCTTTAGGCCATCCAAATATCAAAGTCAGTGAGTTGCATTAACTAAAAGCGCTTTCGTTGATAAGATCTAGCGCCCATTTATGGCATCTCTGGGGCCATTTAATATTAAAATTTGCTGTTCTACCCACTCAGACAGTTTATTTCATGTAGCCTGTACTCTTACACGCAATAATGCCATCTCGCCCGTGACTACGATGCAATGGGGTCCTGTCTGCGTTGAAGGGGGGAGAACCAGCGTCCCTATGACGTGCGTCATTACGCATTGAGGCAAGCCGCAACACCACAAACACTCTTGGAGGCGAGTATTCTTTCATCTCCAAATAAGTAATAAGGTGCCGTTCTCATACCCGACAAGGCTTTGGAGGTGCTAGACACCAAATGTTATGCACCGGTTTAGTAAAATCAGTCAGTTAAAGTCGCTTGAGAGGGTTGAAAAAGATGGTTTGTGTGGACAAAATAATCACAATAATTGGCCTACCCAACTTGAGAGTTGGCCAATTCTCCATTTTGCGTCATAGGCCCTGAACAAAAATTTGGTGGAGAAACATTATTGTCTCCCTAGAAAGGCAGAAAGGAGGGAATTTTAAAGAAAACTGAATTAAAGGTGCTGGGCTTTACCGACTCGGAGTTGCATAACTTGTCGTTATTTTCCAGTGCGATCGCGAGCTTTCTCATCCTCTCTACGTAACCAAACGAAAGAACCAAACAGTGTGGAAATTGAGGCGGGATTAATTTGGGTAGTGATGGTTATGAACCTTTCCACGGAGGGTCACACATTTCAGCAACCCATTCACTTCAGTCGGAATGTAACGGCGAGGAGAGTAGCTACATGCAAAAAGGCTTTTTGATAGCTACAATTGCGTGTTTATTGTAGCCATACCTTTTTCTATGCCCAGCCAAAACCAATGACCTCTTGTATGCTCTGACCTCTGGACCATGTCACCGTGCCCTGTGAAACGTACCCCATCGCGAGGGACAAGTGCGTGGATTTCCAGGCGTCAGGCTTCACTAATCATGCCAATCCCCTGTTTCGTAGGAAGCTATCAGCCACAAGAGTCACACTTGCCACGAACCACCTCGAAAAGTTCGTTACGGGGCTCCATGCTCCACCATCCCCCTCTACTCTCGGGTAGAGGTGTGCAACCGTGAAGTTAAAACAATGTGGCAGGGAGGAAGAGAGGCAAAATCCAGTCCCTTGGGAATTGTGCTGTTGTTGTTGTCGTTGTGCGACTGCTGACTATGGATTCGCGTGATGGGTAGCACAATCCCCCTTCTCCCAGTCAACTTCACATACAGAACGCATCTCCAAGTCCAGTGCGTTTGTCTGAGGAAATCAGTGACTTTGCGGTTAGCTATCATCATTGCTGCATGGCAGTGTGGTTAATGACATGCTTCACTCGGGAGAGTTTCTCGACGACCACTGATTAAGAAACGATAGCTGAAGTGTAGGGTTAACTGATTGAAGCACCAAGAATGACACTTGAAGGCACACGAGGTGCCATGCAATGCTCGCGTTGGACACCAAACTCTCAGGTCTCCGTGATTGTCTCCTCGCAAGATGACCTCTCCTACGGGCTATGCCAGTAGTCGCACCCCTTCTGTCCGTCGAATGTGCATAGATTTTGCCCCACATCGTTTCCACCAACAGGATGATAGCTGCGAAGTCAAGTCCAGACTATGAATTTGCCACTTAGTCAGATCTGGATAAACCCGTAAATCATTCTGAATATTGCGCCTTAAATTGGATGTTTATGCAAGCAAAGCGATGCTTCCTAGCCCATATGTCTAACTGCGTGGAATCCAAAATTCTCCACCTTATGGCATATCCTTCCTTCCATCCTATTTCTGTCCACATCAATGCAACCTCCTTGTCCAGGCAGGCACAGAATTCGGTTTCTTGGTGCAGTTATTGGATTCGGGTTTGAGTTAAGAGGGAGAGGAATAAGTGGTTGAGGGCGTGCAACCACAAAGGCTCTAAAAATGCATTCATTCATTAGTGAGGTCCGAATGTTGAGCCTTGAAGTAATTGTAGAGGCGACTGACTCGAGAGGTCAAACCAGTGGCATGCAGAATAGTCCATTACAAACCTATTCATGGAGGCTGAACAGCTGACACTAGCGTGGTTGATGGGACGGGAACGAATGTAGCCAAAAATTCCCAAAGCAGTAGCCACCAGTCATTCAGCCTGATTGAGTCCTATTCTCGCGAGACTGCACAACCCATGATTTGAAATTGCGTTATTACTTTCCTGTACCAAAATAGTACACTGCTTGGTGAAACCAAGAATAAACTACTCACCTGAGAGTACACGCTACTTACGCATTTAAGCAGATGGAGTTCACATCCTCATGTGTTATTATGGGCTTCTTTGAGCTGGCCGCCATTCTAAATGGTCGGAGGAAGCAAGTGACGAGTGTGATTAGTCGTTGAACATATTCCGCCTCCCCTTCAAACAGCTTGGAGACGATGGAGTTGGGTTTCGCATTGATTCAGTGTGAGGCGAAAGGAGGTACTCCTCCACAATGTGTTTCCATCGGCGTCAGCATAGCCAACCGCGAAGAAATGACTGCACCTTGATGCAAAGAAGATCAATTTAATTTGCTAGACAACTTTGTTCGCTTCAAGTTTCCTAAGGTGTAGTTAATGGTATTTAGGGGCCCAGCCGCCCAGTCGCCCTTTACGTTCCCGACAAATTAGTTCACCATTCGTTGCCTCAATAATTTTTTACAGTCAACTTAAAAATTTTACTGCTAAACAATTCTTCCTGGCATCAAAAGGCCAAATTCACAGCAGTTCCTTGCTCAAAGTGTGAAGCATATCATCCCCAATGAGGACTGCCGCGGTGTTTGTGGAGGAGGAAGAAGCGAGCTACTGACACTCACGCTGTTTGGATAAGGCCACTGCTTGGCGCCCCAAAGTACGTCATGCTGTTCACCAGAAGGACAAATTTGGTCGGCTTTTGCTTAAATTTTAATCCGCCTTTGTGATTGAATAAGAGGAGCTGAGGGATAGGACAATTTGCGCATTAGAAAAAGTCCACACTTCCAAGAAAGACAGCTTTACACTAGTGAAAGTAACGGATATGGATATGGGTATTGATTTAGTCGTAGTTGTATGGTGCAGTAAGAACCCCAAAAATGTGTGACACTGCTGAAACAGGTTAAAGAGACAAGTCATTTTAAAGAAGGTATCGAAACGAATTCAAAGTTGAACCCTTTTAATTCTTTTACTTGACAAGTTTATTAAAGGAGACCCAGCTGTATGGTTAACTTTCTCCTCCTCCTCCTCCTGCTTCTCCACGTTCCCCCACAGTGGTGGAAGTGCTTGTCACTCCGCCCTGACGCCACTCCAGCGGACACCCAGTGAGGCGATTGAGGAGGGAGCCCGAGTGAGCTGCCAACGGAGGCGCTCAGTGTCTGCCCTTTTGTGTATGTGCTGTTGTATTATGTGCGTACTTCCTGTTTCCAGGGCAATTTATGTTCCCCCACCTAATAATTATTCATTTTCTCCTAGTTTATTTAAATTGTCAAACTTAAATCCCACAACTCTTGAAATCTGACCGAGGTTTACTACTTTGAGCACACACCAGGCAAGTATTTTTTGTTAAATAAATGAAGCCTATGAAAGGAAACAAAAGTAGATGCTATTGAAGCCGAATTGAATAGGCGACACTACTGCTCCTCTTTGTCTGTTCATTTGCAAGAAGTGATGCACCCTTTGTCCAATTAGTCGCCTTTTTTAATGCTCTAAAGGCATCTTTTTGAATGACATTGTTGTGCGACTGTTTAACGTAGGCGGATGCGTACACAGCGTGGATACGCTAGAGCTGGCAGTCAGACTTCTCGCCTAGGCGTTACGGTAACACTGAAGTAAGAGTCTGGACAAATGCCAATGCCCTGATTATTTGGCTGTCAATCAGTTGCCTTGTTAACACCTGGACAGAGAGGGAGAGGGAGGGGAAGAGCTTGCACCCCCACCACCACCGATGGATACGAACGTACCGTTGAAGGTAGGTTCGTGCTTCCAACATGAATCTTCCCCCAAACGCACCCCCTCCTTACACCTTCGCCGAGACCTACATATGATGGTGACAATTGTTTGCATTGCATTCATCAATCTTACTGCTAATCAGCAAAATCGGTTGAGGGGTTGGAGGGGATCTGTCACCTGACATCCACCTCGCCAAGGGGCAGCATTTACAGCCACCAGGGAGGCGTGCGAAAGAGCATTGCAGTACGGAAAAGAGAAGTACTTGAGTGGAAAGGCATTTACCTTCTTGATTCTGCGTATTTGGTCGGATTCCCCCATGCACAAGTGAGTATTTGGCTTGGTTGGAGCAATGGCGTTGAGCTGGAGCAAGTAAAGAGAGATGTGAATGAATAAGTAGTGCAGCAATGTCTCCTCCCACGTCAGAAAGGCCGCCTCGAAAGGTGTGGCAGGTTTCTGCACGTCCACATCAGGAAGTTGCCAGTGGCATGGCAGTAGGAGTAGATCGGTCTCCTAGCCACACCCGACTCTTCTTCACCTCCAAAGCCTTTTCTTTTTGTTAGACAGCAGTGAATTTGATTTAAGAAAGTGAAAAGAAGTATAATCACGAATGATTGCATGTGTCTCTTCTTTTTCTCGGTGTCAGTAGCGTACATTCTTGACTTCCCTCCCTCATTCAAGCATATTAATCAACTGGACAGGAGTGATGATGCAGAAGACTAATCCTCCTCCTTCTATAACAGCGCACCCTTTTTGTGTACTAGGCAAAGTGAATTTCTGAAAAAAAGTGAATATTTTGGAGAAGCAAAAAAGAAACAATAGTTGTCAGAGCGTTTAATCGACTCCTAAACCTGATGCCCGATTGGGCTACATCATGGACACAAGATAAGTCGTAGGTGGATTAACTGGGAATTATGCAAACTGCAACGGTTGCCTAACAGCCGAATCTGGAGTTGAGGGACAAGTGTACACAGGGTGGATGTGTGGTCGAGTTGGGGGGAAGGGGATGAGGATGGGACCAAGAAATGGGTGGATGGGTACCTAACTTCCATCAAGAGCATAGCACTTGAAAGTACTTCACCCATTAGATCTCCTTTTTACCTCTAAACCAGAGGGTCGTCATCATCCTTCTTCAAGGCAAGTGCTCTTCTCACCACATTCATTAATTGCCAACACTTACTTCGTTTTTGAGTTTCTTGATTTTGGCCTCCAATTCATCGGTTTGTTGAAGGTACTGTAGTTTGGCCTTGCGTTCGATCTCCAAGATCTGCAGCAGGTAGGCCTGGTTCTCCTTCAGCTCCTGCCTCGACTTGATTACACTGCTGTACCTATAAGACACCGGACGAATCCTAAAGACTGCACGTTTGATCAGACTGTTGTCTTTTCTGTTGCCCTCAAGACGGAGGTTTAACTCTCCTTAGCTCCCCGCACGGTCTCATAACCTCCTTGGGGACAACCGAGGAGCTATGTGGTTTGAGAAGCAGCAGTGACTTTACATCATCCAGTGGCTCTCTATTGTCCTCAGAACGGAGAGACCGATTTCACAGAGACCTCGCCCCAGGTCCCTCTCACTTCAAAGTCCAATCAACGCTGCAGGTCCATCGACATGTCTGAAAGTCAGGGCCGTCATGGTGCATGCAATAAATGATCCAAACGGAGAGACGGTACAGTGGAATGCAAAAGCACCAGTACAATATAAGGCTATGATAGTCTGTAAAGCATTGAGACGACTAATTAGTGAAGGAACGACTGACAAGGGAGGCCAAATTACCAGGCTTAATGGCATGCTCATGAGCCTCTTTGAGGATGGTATTCTTCGTGCCGCATGAACGATTTTGCTGTCTCATGCATGGACAGACAAGTTGCTACTAATTAAAACGAAACGATGCGTGGTAATGAAGCATCTTTTGACAGGGAGAGAGAGGCGTAATTAGTCTCACAGACCAGTCGCTTGGTTCAGTCCACAGCAGCCTAACAGGTCCATCGCAACCTCAGCTAGCCTACAGTTTAGTTGAGTTGAGTCATAATGGAATTAATTAAAAAGGAACAAAGGTTGTGACAGTTTGTGCTGTGATAAAGCGACACGCCTTTTGCTTTCTGTCCCATGGGATGCAGTGTCGAATGTCCTCTGGAGACCTCGTATCAACCGGCCAGTGGTTGAATACCAACATCCGAGGAGGCACCTTGCATTCAGCTGCATTCATGGTGCACATTACAAAGATCATGCTGACCAAACTTGAACTACAATTTGTTAATTAATCAACTGGGTTTTGAAGCGCGACCTATCGAGCTAGAAGAGCATCAGGCCCATTCATCGCAGCATCGACCATTAGCCGTTGTCGCAAATCCGAATAGTCGATCTACCAACAAACTGATTTCACTTTATTTCTGCTTTAAGGCATTCTTTCGGAAAGCATTGTAAGAAATGACTGCTTGTGCCACTTATATGGCCAAAAATAGAGCGGTTGATATGCGATACTGATGCATGCTGTTTGCATGTTGTTGCCTGCAAATAGTTTCCACGAAATTGAAGTGGTTTTTCCACTCGTCTCTGCTTCCCAGATAAAAATGCCTTGCTTTAAGTAAATCGAGCAGAGGGTCATGCCCTTCGTTCGATAACTAGATTGCTCTCAGGCCCAAATGTGGGGCCGAAGTGACTCTTTGTACTTCGGCTGTGTCGTTACTTAACTCGCAATGCTGTTTTTTCTCTTATGCCAGTGGCAAAACGGAGTCTGGGAACCAGTTTGCTTCAAAGGAGTTGCAATTCCTTTTTGCTAGTCATTAAGCTATTTATTTTCACAAGTTGTAAATACTTAAATTTTGGTAGAGATAATTCTGCTAAACTTATTTTGGAGGTAGATTGGAGCACGGCGGGATTCTGTACCAAATCTAATCGCCTCTACTCTTTGCCTTGGTGCAGGACTCTCGAGGCTCCCATGTTCCGAATAGCGCTCCCATGTCTTAGCGAGATAAGCCACCACCTTTCAGGTTTCCACGACAGTGATTCAGCCGAACACCATCCAACGAACCTAGACTCCGGTAATTAATAAATATGCACAACACTTCTACCAATGTCAAAACTTTATTTTGGATTGACATTACCTTTTTAGTTTCATGTATGATTAAATCAATCCAATGTAACCACAATTAAGCATAAACCCCATTTTAAGATTAGTTGGATGCAGTATGGCATCCTTTGAAAAAACTGTTCATCGTTGGTTTCAATTTTCTATGTTTACAAGAACTTCATTTCTGCCGCGCTCCAAAGGCAAATTATGTTCCTACCAACATGGCGATGAAGTGCTCACGAGACGCAGTACCCTAGCCGACCACATTTCAGTGGTGCTTCACTGATCTGCTCCAACCGTACTGATCATTGGACATTGGCATACCAAAGAGTGTACGCACCAATGGCTGCAATTCGTTCATTTGAAACCTTTCAGGCCAGCGCCTTCGGAGAAATCTGATGCACTCTTCACGAGGCGTAAGTCAACGTGGAAGATTTGGACATTAAAATCTTAGTTCCATTATCACTTTTACTCCTCTTCATCGTACTGCTTTAAGTAAAAATGATTTCAGTGTTTCATTTCAAATGCTATAAACGTAATGATGACCAGAGAAACGAACGTTTTGTAAAATAAAATCTTTTCCTTCGGAATTAAAACTGAGGTAGAAAGGCTCCACTTTGCTCCACAAACATGGGAAATGAATCAGCTGATGCCATGAGGCAGTTACGTCTATCAGAAAGAGGAGAGGTAAGCGCTTAACTGAGAAGAAGATCCTGGATAATGCGGACTTTTGAAAATCTATCGCCATGCATAATCCGTGGCGACAATGGTACCTACTGCAGCGCCTCCACATTAGGCAGTTGACTACTCCCATTCTCTGGCAGTTGGCTTCTGATGTCTTTCCATGAGTGTCAGTCAGTCAAGGGGCCACCAGGAATGTAAGTACATGTGGCGCAGCATATTGTTCATTCGTACATTTCAGCAAGGAAAAAAGGGCGACATAGGAAATTGCCAATGCATTAATATGCGCTAAGTGAAAGAGGCTAGACAGAAAGGTGGTCACGAATATGAACCAAGGAAGTTAGGAGCACTGATGGAAGAAAATAAAAGTGTGAATGTGAATGTGAACACGTTATTTAGTCACTCGCCAGAATGGATAGCATGTTCATTAAAGCAGACCTGCTGAGCACGAAGATCTGCCAGTGTATGAAACAGGCAGTTGCCATTGTCGCACTCTGATGTGCCCGATTTCAGTTGCATTCAGTGTTTGAGTTAATATGTGGCTTTTCTTCCTCAACCACTCCCTATTCGCTGAGCGCGTAATCATTTAAGAGCTTCGCCTTCCAATGCCAAAGCACGCGGGTTCGACTGCATTCTACATTTACTTCTAGTTATGCCACGCCCCAACACAAATGGTTCCTGACCGGTTCCCAGAGTCTCCTGCCAGGTCTTTATCAACAGATTCTGTGCGTTTACTTCATTTTTCCTTCTGTGCTGGTGAAAATCAAACTTTGCTCCTGCCTACTCTATCGTAAATTTAAAACCTGGCGTGCCCTTACAGATTCCTAGTTAGTTTGAATTCGTAACTCATCAGACACCTTGTGCAGGCGAGACTTAGACGTAGATAGTAGAGTCTCGCATGACATAAAATGAGCAGTTTGTTAATGTTTTGTACGCAGTTCCCAACCAGTTGGCAGTGGCCTTCATTGGAATAGGAATCAGAACGAGTTGTAAAATGCACGCTAATTGCATGGGTGATCGGGGCTACCAGTAATTTGTTCGCAACTACGATTCGCTTCTGGAGTTAAATACACCTCGCTGCTGATGAAGTTGTCGCACTGCAGAATTCAGCTTAGCATTTCACTTGTAGTGCCATCACCATCTTTGTCAACTTTACTGCCGTCAGCGCTGCAATACGACTCAAGTGCTTATATACAACCATTCGCAAAGTGGTCACTGTGAATGCTAAAGAAAGGTTGGCAGTGCGAGGGCGAGGGTTTCCCTACTTGACATGTTTTGGACTAAGTTATAGCTGGAGTGAACTAGGCACGCCACTTAAAGACGAGTCATAAAAGAATATCTTTTGACATGCTGTAAGGGTAACAAATGTAAATGGGTTTTAGCGCCTCAATTCTAAACGACTAGTTGAACTTTTTGTTGACAACATATTGCGGGGCGGGTAAATATGCACGTTTGCCTTCCTTAGTTATTTTACGGGACCTAAGAGACTCCCCTTTAAAAAACTGGGGGCATTTGTAGTACCCACACTTTTCAACTTGCATTGCTTCTAGCCAGCACCCAACATCTTTGCTTCACTGGACTCTAAGACGTAAAAATGACGCCAATGAAACGGATACTCAGAGCCACTCATTTGCAAATCAGCACACGTGTAGGCATTAGTAGGTTCAAGTTGGCAGTCGAGCGTCGTGCAAACACTACTAATGCGGGCGGTTTTCATTTAACCAAGGGACAACCAATGTAAAAGACAGTTTCAAAGGCCAAGACAGATTTGTAGCAATTCAAAGCAGTTGCCTGCGCAGAAAAGTCGCAGTCTCACCCGCATCGTTTTCAAACCTGCACTGCTTGCATTTGCTCGCACTGCCTCCTCGTAGCCGGTTTGAAGTCCACTGATTATTTTTGATGGTATCTCTCTGGATATTAGTTGTTTGAGTAGCCACTACGCTGTACGATAGCCGTAAAGACAATCGGCTAAAATCCATTGAAAGCCATGCTTGACCAAAATCGTTTGCGTAAATCGCGCCGCCCATATGACTGTGTGGCCACACAAATTACACCCTAGGCGCCTGGCATCAGCGTTAAATCTGTACATGGCATCCATTCATTTAGCTGGAGAACGGATGCAAACACTAGCAGAGAATCCCTTTGATTTGGCCAATGATGTCTATGCTACCTTGCGGCACCTTTCCTTGCGCTATGGATCGGTCTGTCATATTTTGGCTTCCATGGCATTACTGGTGCTATCAGATCAAGCGGATTTCACCCAAAAGCCATGCGTTAACATGCGGCTGGCGTTAGCCGCTAAATACAAGCAGCTCATGTCGCTTATTTCGGCAGGGTCTTTTTCTTTGCTTTCAAGGAAGAATCGCGTTGCGCGCGTCCAGCTGTTTTATGGACGGCTAGCGTTTGGTTTCATGCTACTAAATTTCTGGTGTCACCACCAAGGCCTTGAGGAATGGTTCACGAAATTGTGCTACTTGTTTACTGCTAACATTGAATAAGTAGAAGCTGCGTTTTCAAAGGGCCTAGGCAAAGGAATTGGTAGTCTCCAATGAGCCCTCATGACCTAAGACCAAAAAGAATTATATTTAGATAAAATTGCTGCATATTTGCACTACTTTTGCCTAAGTTTAAATCCATCCAAATGATTTTCATAGACCTTTCCTGGGAAAGCAATCACCGTCGCAGTTTCATATGATTAGCCAGAGGGACGAGCGGACCATTGCAAGCCAACATTTTGCGGCTAATACTACATAGATGTTATTAGTAGTAGGACCACCCATAATTTGCTTACCTCTGTGCCTAAAATTCTTGACCTCATGGTAAATTTCAAGCCACTAGCGCCCTCTGGTCACGTTTTAGGAAGAGGAAGTGTTTTACCATACACTATGTCTACCTAGAAACCACGGACTGTAACGAAACCCAGTATTTTATATTTTTTCCAGCAGAAGCCTTAATGCATGAATTTCAATGGCATGATTTAATGCAAGCTATCTGAATGACCCTAGTTCCACTGCAGCTAGCTCTTAATTTACTCGATATTTCAATCGCCCTTGACATGCGCTGCCCAACCTCCCCTCGTTAAAAGCGCATCAATCAAGTAAAGGTAACTAATGCGTAAAAGGCATTAAGCAGCGTTTGAGCAAAAAAAACCTTCTTCCTCACAAATGCGTATGAACGCTGCTACGATTAGCTCGCAATAAACTCAGGAGATTCGCATTGGCAAGCAAGATGCACTTTCCAATGTGGTTTCCTTAGATCCTGTTCGAACTTTCATTCGTAGACTAATCTTTGCACAAAGAAGGGATAACAAAAGTGTTGAAAACACCTATTACTTCGATTCTGATTTTGAAACTACGAAATTCAACAAGGATTCGACGCTAAAGTTTTAACCTTTATTTAGACTTAGAGCAATTGTGTATCAAGAATTGCCATTATTATCCAAAGTTCTTGCAACCACGCAAGGTCTATGCCTCTTTTAACGTAAAAATTTTGTTCTTTACTTTTCAAAGCGAAATGCTTTAAGTAAACGGAACTTCGCACCGCTAAAGAGTCACCGTTAATCCCTGAGGCGGCCAAGCATTCTAAACGCTCATACATTGATTCTAATAACTGCCCTGAACACTGCCAACAGAAACCTCTACTTTCTTTGCCAACCTGCCTTAAGGGCAGGAAGGAAATGAGTGCTCCCCAATCAAAACACTGGCAGCGATTTCGTGCCCCAGAAAAATAGCAATTTTATTCATCAAATTCAAATCAGCATCTGCCTTGTCCGTACTTATCATGATAAAAAATGAGGTCCATCCTATTCCCTTGACTAAGCGAATATAGTGGGTAAGTTGATGATAACGATTTTATTTAAGCCACCAATACTGAGTACTGCCAAGCCTTTCCAAATAACACGTGACCTACATTGGATTCGTCAAAGGGTCAATTAAGTGAGTTACTTCTCAGCCAGCATGGAGCTGCCGTTGCAACCACCCTCAATCTTTTTAGAGATCACATCCAAAAAGCTCCAATTTAACAAATGGACCAGTTGATGAAGCGCCCTCGTTATATTTGATGCACCATATCGCCAATTCGTTGGCACAGCGGCCAATGGTGAGCTATTGAAGTCACCAAGGCTCTGAAGGAATTTTATTAGGCATTCCATCCCGCTTGACTTATCGTCGTCCCATTGACAAGGACTGCAATAATTAGCGTTTGATGCGGTGCAAGCGAATCCAAGGCGGCTACTAGTTCATTCTTGCTGAATTGTGAAGGTATCACAAGGTATACTACACAGTCACAGCAGTCATGTCCTCGCCGGTTCCCTACAATTGCGATCTATAAAATAACGCAATCCATACCTCTCTTCTTTAAACCACCGGCACTTATACATCCATGCATACCAAAAACATGTATGCTCTGGCGATACTTGACCATTGTAATATGATCGAAAAATGGAGCGCGTGATGCTTCTAAATGTAGCATAAGTTCTTCAGCCGACATCATTCTTGCATAGCGTTTCGGCAAAACACGCAGCTGCACTGAATTGCAGGCTTTGCCTTGCAAAGGTGACGACAAAAATAGCCGATAGGAGTCAGTTCGATTCTTCTGATAACAAATGGCTTCTAGAGCATTCTTATAAGTAGTTGGAGATGGCTGTGGAAACAGCAGTTGGTACAGACGCTTGTCTAGCCACGTCCACTGGTTAATGTGCTGCCACAGGGCAGTGGCGAAACGTAGTGTTGAAAGGATCCACTGCCACATGGATACCCAGGCGACATTTACCAAGTCCGGAGCATGAAGATATCCGCAAATTTTTAGCGCCATTTCGGGTGGTAGATCTGTGATGGTTCGTCGGGAATTACTTTTTGCCTAAAGAATTCAGAAAGTATCATCGCTGACAAAGTGGAATTCGGATAAATGGGAGTTGGGCAAAAATAATGAATATGCGGGTAGTCAATGAGAAGTACAGGCCACGAACTGCGAGCATTTATTGAATGATTTTAGACCCTACCATTATTGAGACGTGCAAAGACAGATGAATGGCGTGACGGTGATGTCGTGGTTTAAATAATTTGCGTTCATAAGGGGGAGGAATGGAATGACCCCACCTTGGCGTGAATACATTGGCTCTTTGCGTATCGTCCAATCCGAGCGTAGAATATGCTGCTGGTTTGTTCCAGATTTGGAGACTTTAAGCCGCCTGCATCTAGCACGTTGAGAGCACTGAGTCAGACATGGCTGATCTCATAATAACACAACCTCATTTGTATATACGAAAAGTATATCACGCAGTTCCTGGAGCATTTACTTCTGGTCTCATCTGAAACACAGTAACGAATTTGTTGTGCAATAGATGACACTATGCAGTCGACCATGATGTAAGCCAGTCGCTTTAGTTGCAACTTTGTCTTAAAAGCGACGTAGAGGTAAGGACATCCAATTTTAAGCATTGTAGACTTTGCTCTTAGGACTGTTTGAGAAGGCTTTCTTTCCCTCTCAGACTTCTCTTACGTTTAGCTTACTCAAACTTATATGCTCTTAGGTATTAAATAATTTCCTTTAATGAAAATCAAAGTTCATGGTGTTGATAAAATTCACCACCTCTTTCTGTACCAATTACACCCATTCCGCAGAACGTGACCACTTTTTCAAACTGCCAGATATTTTATGTCTAATAACTGATTCAACGAGCATACTTTCCCATACTTCACTATATTTTCTCGACTAAATCTCCATTGCACACCTGGTAGGTGAGGCGCTCATTAGCTGATATTTTTAAATTGACGTTATGAGCGACTAGACCAATGATAATCTGTGCCATTCCCAACATGTCTCTTATTTTAAGCTGCTTCGGTTTCGTTGACGAATTCGCTTGTTTAACTCGCTAATTACTGTTAATGAACCCCTTTTAAAATTGGCATCAAATTCCACCCTATTTTCTCAAAGGATATCAATTGCGGTTAGATGAAAATGGTATTTTAAGCAGCAAACAGGCAACGGCTTCGATGTCATCGTTGCTGCCACTTGTCACCGTGAGAAAGGTGCACTGCAGTACACATTGCCGGACTGAAAGAATCAGCTAGGCATCGAGATGGCGTATATATTGGACATTAACATGCGGACGCAACCCATGTGCTAACACCACGACGATATCAATGAAACAGCCTCGTCAAAGGCAAGATGCATTTAAAATTTGCGAATCTGTCACGCCATCAGCCTACGCTAGTGTGAGGAGACAGATCGCTTAAACACCATAAGCGTGGGTGAGGTAAACCTCTGGATAAATACTTAGCACCACTTCCTAAAGCTTCTGAATGTTTTAGGAGCGAAAGGTAACGCTGAACAAGGAAAGCATTGCTTTTGGTTCGAGCTAGCCGGAATAAAATAAATTGCCTTAAGAACCATATGATACTCTGAATTGGTCACTTAAAGTTGGTGAAGAACATCTGTATAATAGCCGTCCTTGTTTATAAAAGCCAATTCAAGCGTTCGCACAGTAATCTCATCCAATCGGCGTTAATGATGCAGCATAACGCTTAAAGCGGTGTGTGTCAACCTACATGAAAAGGGGATCAGCATGACAATTAGCAGTAAAACAAGGAATGATCCTTCTTGATGTACTTCATCTTACATCCTTACCAAAACCTCACCACTTGCCCGCCAAATACGCCTAAATGTATTGTTTCATCAGTTACAACGAAACTGATCCTGAAGCCAGATGTGATGACCACTGGCTAGAAACCATCAACATTACACGATGACAGCTGTATGACTTTAGTGAGAGACCCAGCTCAATCGTCGGTATGTTTGGTTGGAATTGATTCCTGTCAAACAACTCGGCTTTGACCTGACAGGGTGCCATTGCGTCATGTTCGGCTACTAAGGCTGTTCCATTCTGAGGTCAGGGGGTTAGGGCTGAGTCAGCCCAGCGAATCTCATGACTGCGCTTTATGACATGTGTAGTTGTGTCCGAATAGTGATCTCAGATTTGGTAAATCTTTGAAGCAGGCAAAGCTGACATTTTCTTGTAAAGGCGCAGTATATTGTAAATTATCCATTTTTGTTTATATCCATGTGCTCCTCTGTGAGCACATCCTACATATTGTATCAAGAAGGCAAAATGCAGGGCAGCCTTTATGGAATGAGCTAGACAATCGCCAGTTCAAGCCAGGCACCAAGCAAACCCGAGACCGCCTATTGCCTTCCAGTAAGTGATGCCATTTTAAAGGGTCAGCCCAATGATCACAACAGATTGCGAGGGTTTCATAAAACCATTAGAAGATGAGATGCAACTCATGGTGGCGCAGAGTTGACCTGATAAATGTCATAGGGAAGGAGTAGGATTCGCGTGGCAGTACACCTTGTTACATTTTCCATCTAGTAACTTTAAACATCTATTCTACCTTTAAAAGTTCATGGCAAGTGTCTTCAAATCTGATTTCATTGAGATGCGCTTAATGAATCCAATTAATTAATGAAGACAAGAGAAATAAATGTTGCGAGTAATTTACGAGTGGGCTGTAGTGCCCCCAAAATAAGTGTTTTGAGCCAAAGCAAGTGTATGGATTGCTCAAAAGCTATGAGCCTTCAGCGATGTAATCTGCTTATATCAGAGACGACCTTCATGCTTTAGCTGAGCGAAATCACCCAAATATTACAAATCTTAAATTTGAGAAAGATTTGATTATCATTGATCAGACACTCTATAGAATAATTAAATCAAGTCTTTATCATTTGCCACTGCTGTCCTTCTAAAATAGCCTCATCGCGTTGCTCTCGATTGCCACCCAAATTTGATCGCCATGCAAAGACCAAAGCGATTGATGGCTGGTTGGGAACAAGATAATGATGGTTCGAAGTAACCCACTAAGGCTGCAAGACCTTTATTTTCTCTAGAGACTAAATATCCCCTTGACAACAACAATTTGTGCCGCATTCTACTCATTAGTACAACCTTGGTCATCTTCATGTGTCCCACTGCTTCTATATAAAGCATTCAAATGTCTCAGATTTGGGTGGCAGTAAGCTACGGTGAAAAGCGAACTTTAATGCCGGAAACAAATATATTGATTTCACCGTGCTTAATAAGGGACTTATATAAACCATGCATGAAGTTAAATGCACTTATTTTACCTCGAATTGGATTTTGCAGCATCTGCCGACACTACTTTGCATTTGGTAGTCCCGTCATCACGTTACACCAAATCCCTTTGATCACTCTGGTGGTGGAAAGGGAATGTGTGTGCTCCGTCGGCTACCTTGACTTTGCAGTTCATGACTGCCATTGCAACCGCTGCTCAATGCGCCAACGAGGTCAAAGCTGCTGCTACTTTTTTCTCTCCTACGTGCTGCTCCAATTGTTATGCAGCATCTATGGCATCCAAAGCTGTGCAAATTGAAAATGCACATTCCCCACTTTTTCACAGCTTTTGAGGTGCGTTACGGTCCGCGAATGACAAAGTGCGCGAAAAGGCAATATGAGTGCACACATACTGCCTGCTTCTTGAATAGATATTCCCGGTTCTATTGGCTCCTGTGTATGGAATAGAGCTCAGGGTGCAGTGTGAGGAAATCTGCTGTGAGATCCGCATGACTGACTAATGCTGAAGAATGAAGCCAATAAATCACCAAGAAGACAGTGCTGGAATTAGTTTCGCTTAGCCTTGTTTCAAACACAAGAATGCCGTCGTTCACTTATAAGACAGACGCTTTCTTATCAAGTCACAAGAAATCGGGGCGCAAACAAGCTACACGCCATATAGGGCAAGCGAATGGAAATTCGGATGGAGAAATCGCTATTACTATTGGTGAGTGTGGCCTAAGTGCGAATCACGATCCCCGACATGTCTAAGGTCTCTATTTTCGGCTGTAGTTACGTCCTCAAGAATATTTACACACAAGAAAGGGGCTCGGATCGCTTCTCAATGGTGCGGAAATCCCACGCTTCCAAAGGGCCTATACTAGACATCGTGAAGGTAAGCTAACAGAGACAAAGAAATGACAATCGAGATTACGATAAACCTGCTGATCGAGTACTTACAGTATTTATTCAATTGTTCTCGATTTGTCTTACATAGAAGGATAGTGTTGGTTAACCATTAAATTAGGCACGGACCTCATCAAATCTAAAATCAGAAATTATTTGGGATCACGTTGTAGCAAAATCAAGGGTGTGCAGTTTGTTATTATTATTTATTGAGGCAAAAACCTTTTCCAGGTCCTAAAGGCGCTGCATGGTAATCTCATGAGTAGGTTTAATTTGCGGTAAAATTTCTTGCATCGAAATGGAATCAACCCGGCCTGTCGGAACAAGTTGCATAACGGGCAACCAGAACTGGTTTTATTATCTAAGTTGTTCAATGATGTTGGCATGACAATGTCGTGCAAGACCTAGATTCTTTCAGCGACCAACCCAATCAACTTCGCACATCAGAGGGGCATTGACACTAAATATCTAATTAAACGCATTATACTTCACAAATTCCTTTAGTTTTTAGGGAAACATGTTTAAAAATACATGAATCTGCTTCTCTTTTTGCTGCTCCTTACGACCTTTGACGGCTACAGTTTGAGGAGAGAAGAGCTATCAAGCGCAAAATGTCATCTCACTATCCACACTCTTGCCTCTAGGTCGGCTGAGGGTTTCAGAGACCTAATCACTTAATTGCCTTTAAATGGCGAGGTATTCCTTTATGTAATTTGTAGGCTGTAAGGGAAAAAGTATTTTCAGACTTAGAATCTCCGCAAGTCCCATCAACCACCTAAGGGTATAACAAATAGACCTAAAATGTATGTAGTCGCATGGCAATTTATAGTATTAGAAGGAGGTAATTATATTTAGTGCTATTTTGAGCTAAAGGCGCCTTTATTTGTACTGACGTGGGCGAAGTAAAATTCCAAAGTAGAGGGAAGTCTTACGATTGAGAGTTGATAAGTTAGACGTGACAGGTCCGTATCATTTGTTTTAGTATGCAGGTAAAGTGTGTAAACAGTTCTCTCATCAACAATTTTTGTAGCAGGAATCGTTTCTAATGCCTCTTGCAGCTAGGTTATGCTTTATTTGCTTGTTTTCGTTCTTAACATGGTGTGTTTAAGTAAGTTGAAATACCTTCAAGCGCAATTAATTTAGACTAATTTTTTATGATTCACTCTTCATTCAGGGATTATTGCAACCACATGTGGCCTGATTTCTACTGGCAGTTGTTGAGTAACGCAGACAAATAGCATGCATTTATTATCATCTGCTCTGTAGTGGAAAATTCAGGGGTGTTTCACTATTTGAGGATCTGCATCTTCTCTCTGAATTCGCGGCCCTTATACGACTGCAGTTTAATTTTCAAAATTATGCCCAACTGTTAATTTGGGACCATTTATATTCAGACAATCGTGCAGATAAAGTGCTGAAGTTAAGGGATCACAATGGCTGAACAAATATGCCATGGAACACAAAAAGTGGATGCTAACCTGCTGAGATCTCCTTCGAAGGGTGAAGCAGACCCGATTTAAGTGATTTGATAATTTGCTTGTCGCCTTAATCAGGCTTTTGCTGCGTCTCTCTCAGCCAATCAACACTAAAACTGGTATCAATAGTGGATTATATTGATCAGATAGAGAAAAGGTGTCAGAAGAACACAAGGGATGACAGAGTACGCGAAACAATATGACCTTCTAATTTATCTGTAGATAAATTCATACTCGCTCACTCCTTTACATATGCATGCACACACATCAAAAACTCATAAGAAGCACATTCTTGTGAGGGTGAAGTGAGTGATTAGTGCATTTTGTGAAGCTTGGCCCTTGTGTTGTTAGAATAAATGCACATTGCAGCACAAAAGCCATTTCCCATAACATGTCTGTAGTCCGCAAATTATTAGCCGGTAACCGCTAGACATCATCTTACTAATGTATGGAAAAGCGAGGACCTAAAAATAGGCAGATCTAGACTCAGTTTAAACTTAGCACAACAAAGTAGATGCAGCGTCGCGGCTGCGCATTTTCGATGGGTGCTAATTACGTCTAACTCTCCAATTATCAGAACCCGTGCTTGACCATTAATAGAAGTTGCTTCATGTACGTTAGCCTCCGCTCACTTAAGCACATGGATGACGGTGTTATTTTATAATGACAATGAGAGGTATTTAATAACTGCTTAATGATTAATTCAGGTGGTTGCTACTCAGAATTAAACAACGTGAATAAGTTCTGAAATGAAAGCACTTATTCCAGTCCTCGCCAAGGGCTGCATAATTATGCTCCTATTTAGATTTTTCATAGATTTGTTTGCTTTTCAATCCTTGATGTCTCCAAGGGCTTCATAATCGGCTCCTCTAATCATCTGCCTTTCTCTGATAAGAGCACACGTAGGTCTGCTTTTTTTTTTAACGACCACCTTAGGACCATGAGAATTAAACTCTCTTGTACTCGTCGCAGGTAAGTAGCATTCATGTCTCCATGGCTTGACTATTCCGGTTACAACTACCATCGCACCATGCTACAATAAACACGCATTTCTAGCTGTCAAGAAAGCCCTTTTACATGTAGCTACTCTCCTCGCCGCTACATTCCACCTGAGGTGTTTGGGATGCTGAAATATGTGAAAGGTTCATAAAGATCGCTACCCAACATAATCATGCCTCACTTTCCAGAATGTTTGGTTCTTTCGTTTATTTACGAAGGAAGGATGAGAAAGCCTGCGATCGCACTGGAAAATAACAACAAGCTATGCAACTCCGAGTCGGTAAAGCCCAGCACCTTTGATTCAGTTTTCTTTAAAATTCCTTCTTTCTGCCTTTCTAGGGAGACAATAATGTTTCTCCACCAAATCTTCGTTCAGGGCCTATGACGTAAAATGAAGAATTGGCCAGCTCTCAAGTTGGGTAGGCCTATTTTTGTGATTATTTTGTCCACACAAACCGTCTTTCCAACCCTTCTGTCAAGCCATTTTAACTGACTTTGATTTTACTAAACCGGTGCATACCATTTGGTGTCCGGCACCTCCAAAGCCTTGTCGGGTATGAGAACGGCACCTTATTACTTATTTGGAGATGAAAGAATACTCGCCTCCAAGAGTGTTTGTGGTGTTGCGGCTTGCCTCAAGGCGTAATGACGCACGTCAGAGGAACGCTGGTTTTCTCCCCTTTAACGCAGACAAGACCCCATTGCATCGTAGTCACAAGCGAGATGGCATTATTGTGTGTAAGAGTACAGGCTACATAAAATAAACTGTCTGAGTGGGTAAAACAGCAAATTTTAATATTAAATGGCCTTAAAGATGCCATAAATGGGCGCTAGATCTAATCAACGAAAGCGCTTTTAGTTAATGCAACTCACTGACTTTGATATTTGGATGGCCTAAAGGATGTCCATTCCGTTCACATTTCTTATTGCTGGGCACTTGTTGTTTAATTGTGCAATCAACTGTGGATTGACTTTTGAACCAAGCTTTCAGTTTCCCAAATCTACTGTGCATTTGTAAGTAGTATGCACCCCACATCACTGCAGTGGCTTGATACAATTTCGGCGGAGAATCACACTTTATGGTATCCATTAAGAAGTGTTTAATTTTGAATTTTCAAGAGTGACACGAAGACTTATCAATTTTAGAGCCCAAGTTTTAGGTAGCTTTAACAGCTTGCTTAATGCTTTTGTGGGCAACACTGGAGTTGAATGGACAGACAGAAGACAGCAAAGTGGAGTTCCCCTTTTTGTCTACGTAAAACTGGATTCACGTAAAGTGTGCAATCAAACGCAGCTGAAGAGCACCAAATTTTTGGAAAGCGTGGTAATATGGTTGCGAGTCAACTCGGCCTTAAGCAACATTCTTCGCCTTACAGCGGAGCCTGGAAAGGCCTCTTCGCACAGCCTCTCTGAACTAGTTCTCTTGATAATGCACGAGCCTGCTAATAACTTGCTCTGTCTAAAGCTACAACATCTCGTCGGAGAGGTGAAAACCGTAGTCCCAATCAATTTAAATAGGCGAATCGTATGTCCACCCCATTTCGCCTCACTACTTGGAAAATCCAGCAAAAGGCAGGCAGGAATTTGTTGTTGTTTTTTGTTGAGCAAAATACAGGGACTTCCGGCGGTAGGAAAAAAGAGAGAGGAAGCAGAAATGCTAGTTAACCCATTGGGTGGTGGCAAACAAGTCTCCCAAAAGATTTTGCAATTCTCTTGCAAAAAGGAGGCACGAGAGACCTTCTTGAAGCACAATGGCGCACTCAAGCCCAGTCTCCTTCATTTGTGCTCCAATCGTAATTTACATCAACCCTGTTACAGGTCAAGAAATACAACAATCAGCACTCCTTGCATGCAAGTTCCTGCAGTGTGAGTTGTTTTCCCACAATTTGACCTCCTTTCACTTGATTGGCTACTGCTTATAGTGTTCTAAAAGAGGTTATCTTCTAACTTTTGGGTAGTATCGCAATGAGTGTGTGTGGAGTGAACCTAGGGCTCAACTGCTCCCTCTCCAAAAAGTGGACCATCCCACCTCCATTGCTTGGGACAAACACTCATCACTTGACCGAAACTGGTGATGTGAGGGAGTGGATCTGCAGTGCATGTTCAAAGGTTGTGAACGATCCATTGAATGAGCAAATAATTTACAAGACGAGACTAAGATGTGTTGATCTAAGCGAAAGTGCACTTGCCCAGAAACGAATTATCGAGCTGTCTCATGTTAAGCTTCATCCCAATTAACAGCCGAAGACTTCTTACTTTACCAAGAACTGCAAACATCTACCGAAATTGTCTTTCGCCTTACTGTTTGCATAATGTGGATCGCTACAAGGCGCTAATCTTTACAGTTTGTCCCCCTTCCTCCAACCTCCTGCCTACTTTGACCTCCCCATGTAATCACATGTCACATAAGTCTGGTCGCTGTAGGATGAGCGTACTGCCTGTCCACATCAAGTCTAATCCTGTTGCTAAGGTGGGCAAAGAAGAGAACGCTGCAAGGAAGCGATTTGGCTGAGGCAACAAATCATTGCCCCAAGAAGGCATCTCACTTGTGCAAGGACTCCGTTACAAGAAATTGAGATGCCAGGATTAATTAAAAGAAGGAGGTATTAAAAAGAGGGAGAAGAATAAATATTAATTGCCTTTAACGCAAGCAACAATGAAATAATTAGGTGGTGCCTCTGTGTCGACCAAGAGGTCATGACAGGAGGGAGCACTAATTGGCCCCACGTGCATTAACAATAGACGCCCTAACGATTTGCTGGTCTTCACCCCTCCACCTCCCTCCCCGCCTCCAACTCATCCATGATTAGTTGTTGACCGATTAATGGTGTGAAATGACCTTTATGTTCCCTCTTGATGTAAAGGTGAATAAACACCTGAGAATGGGACCTGGCTGGGGGGAGCGTGGGGGAAGGGATGGCACCGCCTCAGCCTCCCTTTCATCCCCCGCCATCAGCCAATCACATCAGAAAGTGGGACAGTCGCTTAAGTGGGTGAGATAATTGAGAAGAAGGAGGCATCTTAGAGCGACAAATCACAAGTTGACATTCCTGACCAGAATTCTGAATTTAATATGCTTTCTTTGAGGAGAACTGGAGGCTGGATCAATCCAGGGCTAACAAATTGTCTACCCGCCAAAGTCACGCCTAAGGAGAAGCATTCACAGCGCTTCCTACTTTACCCCTTCCCCCCATTCGGGGGACGTCTTTAATTGCCCTCGTTCTACTAACTAATAAGCTTTCAACATTTAAATTTAAGAAAATCATTTGTCCCTTTGATTAGGAGCAAAGCATCATTTTTGAGCAGCTTGTAACAAAGTTAGTTGAGTTTTTTTTGCAACAAGGCAGAAGCCAATTCAAAGCCATCTAGGTAATCAAGTGAGTACGCAGGCAAGGCGAAATGTCGTCCACTGCCACTGAGGATTCGGTGCTTAATAAAAGTGCCTCCGCCGGCACTACTTCATCGTACCTAAGTCTGGCGTCCTCGGCGCTTGGGAATGCTCGATGTAGCGGGTGATCTTTTAAGTTTTCGCGCTCGCCCCGATCGACACAGAATTTGTGACTGTCTACTCCACTTTTTTATGACCCTTATAGAAAGCAATAGAAAACGCATAAAAGGGAAAATATCCTACTTTATAGAGTCTGAAAATTAAAAGTTCACAGATTAAAAGCACTTGTGGGTTCCTTTGCACCCGGGGAATGGCAACAGCATTGAGCACGAGAATAATTCATCCTGAGCGGCAAATAAATCAATACTTGGTAAATTACTTTGTAAAATCGTCTAAACTAACTGGTCACTGGTGCCTTCTTATTACCATTTTATTTTACAGGCGATCTCTTTGACATGCTGCTACCAATGTTAAGCGTCTACCAGGAATACGTCCGCAATCATCACTATTCGCTTCAAGTCCTAGCCGAGTATAAAATGAAGGAGGAGTTCACTCGAATGCTAAAGCGATGCGAGGAGAAATCGCAATGTGAAGGGAGGTCGATTGAATCCTTCCTCACCTCTCCTATGTATCAGGTGAGCTTGAGTTACCTGCTTAAATAGACTTTCAGTAGTTTATTGGATGTAGGCAACACTGCCTAAATTCTTTTTCTTTAGCAAAATCCATTTAAATTTTTGCGGATAAGATCTTTACTTAAGCGAAATGCAGGAAACTAATACAGATCCTAAAACTTTGCCTAATAAATTGCTCATCTTTTCTCTCGATTACCATCTCAGATGGCCCTTTATGTCAAACTTCTGCGCAAACTGTTGCAAAATAATTACATGTCTGCTCCTATTACTTAACCGCAATATACAAACGTATTTTACAACTTGGGGTATGGAGGGTGTTCTTAACCGATTCGGCCTCATGCACCAAGTCGTTGCACCGATCGGCATTAATCAAAACAGGTGCACAATGAATAAATGAAACATTTATCATCATATCGTGGACTCATTTAATGTCACTTCCTTAACACCAGCTTTTTGTACCTTATAGTTGCTCAACTATCCCAAATGAATTATTTTAGCCGCTTTACAACTAAGAAAGTTATCATTTGTTCGCCTGAATTACTTGTCCTTTCCAATGTCTCACAAACAGCGGTCCAATGTTCCTTTATATTTATCTAGGTTTGATGCTGCCATTTTTACTGATTTTGATTTCTAAAATGAACTGCAAAACTCTGCGAACCGCGCAAAAATGCCGTGCACTAGAATAAGTCCCCAGAGTCCCAGCCATTCCTCAGGAGGAACCAGGTCTTAGAAATCGGCCAAAGAGATCAAGCTGGTGCGATTTATGGGTCAGATTTTCTCTACTAACGCTGCAGATGTGGCATTCTAGGTCTTCCTTAATTTTACGGTGGCTTGTAGTAGTAGGAAGGAACATTTATACTTATTAAGGTGGTATAGTTGTGAATGAAAGGTCACGACATCCGATAGAGGTAAAAAAATAAAGGAAATCGCAATCCTGCTTTGTTTAGTGGATGCATAACCTAAAAGCAAGTGTCTGCGACAAACTCGAAGTTTTTTATAAGTGCTTAGGGTTTCGCATCCCAAGGTTCCACTGTGAAGCCAAGTCTGATTTCCGTAATCCCTGATTACTGCTACTCATCTTTAGGTGTTGAGTAAATAACTTTTTTTTACATATCTTAATTGCTTAAAAAGGCATAAAAGTTTTGCTTTTTGCTTCTTTAGAAGAGAGTGCGCTATTTCGGACACGCTGCGTCAGATTGAGGGAATGGTTTATCGATAAGCCAAGGCAGTGGTCGTCACTCACTGGTAAAGTCTACTGCGTAATTGCCTGTAGAAGTGGATTAGGGAGGCGGTTAGCATTTGACCATGCACGAGTTGTCGTAGATAGAGCTGCGCCTGCATCAGAAGCACAAATGAATCTCCATCGGCATACATCAAAGGAAGGAAGTCCTGTCAGCAGAGGGATGACTAAGGGATTCCTTCGTGTGTAAAAATTTAATCTACAATGCTTGGCGGTGTTCAATCTCCTTCAACTCCTTCAAATGTAGCAAATGAATTAATAAATTCATTTTAATTGTTTTAGAGCAAAACCTCCTACTTAATGCATTTAGTAGTGCGTATTCCTCGCTATCTCGTCACGCTGCACGAAATTCTTGCCCACACACCTCACGAACATGTCGATAAAACGAATTTGGAGCATGCAAAGAGAAAATTGGAGACGCTGTCTCAAGTAGGTTCCCTTCTTTTAGCTCGATTGCATCAACGACCTCATTTTACTTACTTTTCTTTGAAAGGTGATTCGTGATGAGGTAAGTGAGACAGAGAACATTCGCAAGAACCTCGTGATCGAACACATGATTTCTGATGAGTGTGACATCCTTCTCGATGCAAATCAGGTGTTTGTGAGACAGGGTGAGTCCACTTTTGCTACATGAGTGTTACAGGTGTTATTGCATTATCATGAACTATCTTTAGAAGTATAAATGCTTCTTCTTTTCTTGTTTCATTAGTAGTTAGTTGCTTTTAAGCCTTCAGCGTTCTAACCACTTTATTTTTACCTCTGTTTGTTTTCTCGTTTTGCTTTTAATGGTCCTAGAGCAAAAGGGTTGTACCTGGAATGAGTTGAAAATGCACGGACGGTATCGGGTGCCTCAAGAGAGCTCGATCTCTAATGTAGACAATCGGTAGCAACAAAGCGCGAAATCCGCCATGCTCATGGTGGAATATGTCGAAAACACTTAACCCTAGATTTTAGGTCGTGTTGGGAAGGCTTGGGATTAGCGGAACTTGGAACACACCTTAAAATATGAGCAAAACAACTCCACAATCTAATCTAAAGTTGATCCTTCATACGTAAACATACGCTTTTAATGCATGAAAGCAATAACACTAGCAGGTTATGGTTTACTTTACCTATTCATGTGCTTTGTATCTTGCTGGTCTACGCCAGGTACTCTAGTGCAGGTGACAATGAACAGGGCAATCTATCCCTGTCCACGAATTACTTAACTTAGTTTCTCATCGTGTGAGAAAAAGGAGAGGTTGAGGCAGGTCTTCCTCTTTACCAACCACCTTCTCATCGCAACGAGGATAAATTCCGGGCGACCCAAATTGGTTAAGGTAGATAACAAGTTAACTAAGCGACTTTGAAGAAGCCCTTATTTATTTCGCTGCAAGCAGTTATGACCTGCTGTTGACTAGTCATCTATTTTGCGCAATTGTCAAGACAGACTCTACGCTATCTGATATCACGCTTTTACCTACTTAAAATGGATTAAGTAGCACATTGTTCTTCTAATCTACTCAAAATTCGAGTTTCATTTAGGTTTCCATTAGATTTTTACTTTCAATTTATAAAATTTAATATAAAAATTCGATTGTAAGAGGATCCCTAATGCTCTTCTTTGTTTTTAATAAAATACCCAAATCAAGGCTGCTTGCTTATCTTCACTGCTAAAATGGAGGCATCTTTTTCGTACGTAAATAGTAATATTCGATCAAATGCACTTTGTTTTTAAAGGTCATTTTTTTGTGTCGTTTTTGTAGTAACACTTTCTAACGACTTTCCTCATCTACGATCGTATGAGGGCGTGCACTACAAAGGACGGGTCTCAATCGGTCCAACCGTACTGTGCACATTCCCCTCATTCCTAATTCACTTATCCTCATAAATGCCCAAAGGATTTTACTTGCTATAATAACAGCCGAAGAAGAAACTTCTACCTTGTATCCATTCTTGTACATGGATAGCCATCTATACCACCTATACATAGTTGACCACCTTTTGAAACACACGCACCCCTCACACAAACAAAGCAAGAAAGCCGGGCATAATTGCTTTGCTTTCAAGTCAGGACGTTTTCATATACCATTTTAGTCTTAAAACTTCAAGCTTTATTGGTTCAGCCAACAGTATCCCTCTCTTGGGGCCTAGCCATTCTCCAATCTCACTTCACTTCATATAATTGACAAATTTTCTCAGAAAATTCTACTGTTTTATGACCGAGAGCACTTAAATGTTTGCGTCTAACAAGCTTGTGATACATCAGGTTCAGTCGACACTGCAGTGACTTAGAGATGCAAATCACCAAATAAGTAGTACACGCCACCCTACAGCTTGTGAAACCCACATTCTACAGTATCCAGACAGCTATCAGCTTTGTCTCTGGAACCAAATGAAGAAGAGAACGTTTAAAATGACAAATGCATAGCTTCATGAAGAAGCAAGCCTAAATCCTGTTAATTGTTTTGCACTTTTCCTTTGTTTGCTCAGAAAAACGGCAAAATTCCGCTAAAAGGTTGCACCCTCGTTGAAGAAATGCCAATCGACTTGAGTCAGGACGAGAGTGGTGAGTGAAAATGGAGCAAATCTTCTTTTAAAGTTTATGGCTCTCCACCACCTACCGGCATCCCTAAAAGTGGTCCCAGCCCCGCCTCAGGCGCACAGAGTGTTTGCAGCTTTAAGGGACAACAGGAGTTAAGCCCCACGGAACCGCAACAACATCAACATTAGAGAATCGCCAATTTGCAGCATATGTGCAGGTTAGTTGTTTCTCACAGTGTATGTTAAATAGTACAAGCCCCCAAATTTGTCCAAAGCTCCCCAATTAAGCTACCTTATTTAAGGAAGAAGATGCTTTTATTGCACTTGATAGAAAACACGGCAATACTTTGCCACCTCTTGACATGGCAAATCATATCAAGACTCTGTCTCAGTCAAGGGAGTGCAAATGATCCCAGTCTTAGGGTGCTAAGCGCCACTGTTTGTGCGGCTTCACCCCTCTATCTTTATCTTCTGCTAGGAGATTTGTCGTTTGATTTGCGGCACATTTAAAACCCTTTGTAGTTAGCCATATTTATTCCAAAGACCAGCACAGCAGTGCAGCCTCAATCATCGCTTTGTTGCGTTCATAAAATAGATACCCTCCTCCGAGTCGCTTTTGTCCCTTCTACGTTCCAATCATAACGGAGGAAGAGAGGAAGCGCTGGAGAAAGGCAGCTGAGTGAAGGGTAAGGAATAGCTGGATCTTATACGTCAGATCAACAGCACAATCTGCAAGAGCCTAATTCTTCGTGCAACTGCATACCTTAGGTTGAAATATAAATGCAGAACGAATATTGTCAAATATTCGTTGGGGCTGGAATTTAATTTGCATGTCAATGCAAGACCATGACACAGTTGGACAGCGCATTGATGGGACTTGTATGGTTGGGCGTGAGGCACATGTTCCCACTGAAGACATGGCATACGCATTCGTGGTCGTCGACTCTTAAATCGATGCAATTTGCACCACCCAAACTGTCTTACTGGCATTTTTCTCCAATGAACATCCAATTTTTCATACGCTTGCTCTAAAAACCATTGCACTGCTAACTTACACAATTCAGCTTATATAATCTATAACTTTACAACTCTCACCTTTGCTTAAATCCTCTTATTCTCCGAGGATCTGATTGTTCAAATTTTTTAGGCTTAATTAAATAGGAGACCCATCTTCTTGTGAGGGCTACAGTGAATAAAGGCACGTATATGGTTAAAGCACTGTCCTGATGTAGAGAAGAAAGCGTCATTAGCTTAATTGGGGATATCTGAAAGCATTATCCAATTTCAAAAATAACTAAAATGGAAAAATTATTGGTACTCTCAAGAAATTCACCTATGCAGAGTCAACCTCATCAACTTGAGGGAATGTAAGACAAGCACTTCCCTTATTTGGATTGACTTCCTCCTCAAGTACTTTCACTTCTCAAAATACAAATAGAATGCGCGGAAGTAAACATCCAAGTATAGTAGTCTATCTCGAGAAAGGATGGAAGTAGCTAATGAGAAGTAGGAGAAGGAATATGAGTGCTTTTACCGCATGTTACAATCACGTATCACGATTCATAAAGCGGCCTAAGATTTGCAAGTTGAACCAAAGACTGCTAGCTGATATAATGTTTGCCAGACTGTTGTGCTCATGGTTGCAGCTGCAGATCATTGCCTGTTGGATGTAGCTACTCCATCATACATACCCAACCGGTTTGCTACATATGTTTTGATCTGCAATGTATTTTTCACACAAAACAAAAATGAAGCACGAAACCATTCATCTAATCATCACCAGCCCATAAAAAATAATATTTTAGCTTAATTTATGGCTTAAAAGTCTACTTAGTGTTGCAAACTGATGTCAATTTCAAAAACCTTATATTGATCCCAATTACTCTGTTTTTATGTAGGCATTTTAAGAACTGAGAGCGTCGTAACGGTGATATAAAGCTTCGAAAAATTCAGTTTTATATTGCGTCCAAGAAGAATGCACAAGCTTTAAAATTGTTCGATATGCTCCGGACCTGCTGGTAAAGTCGACAAGAAGAGAAAGCACTGCCTTATGATTGTCTGCCTCTACGCAAATGCTAGTTGTTATGAGACTGCGGTTCTCCACCTTATACAAGAAACGTCGAATGAGTTGGATGAAATCCAAGTAGACCCTTTAATCACTTGAGCGTACGGAGGAGACGTCCCCCTTAATTTTTTGCAACTAGGAAATGGAGAGAGAATGCCTTTTAAGGAGAAAAAGAAAGTGCCCGCACGCAGAGATATATCCAGCTATGACAGCACTGACCATCTGCTATTAAGGGATGGAATTTAATTGGGCCAAAGGCAAACCCTTGAATAAAAATCTTAAATTCAACAAAAGGAAGGGAAGAAGTTAAAATCTACACTTTCACATTTCGGAGACTAAATCATAATACCGCCCCTGCAACCCAAACACTGTACAATCTTCGTTTCTATTTATTTACACATTCAAGGAAAAAATTGATGAGTTGCATTAAAACCTGTTCAAAGCCCTCCGAAATCTGAACTTCTGCACTCGTTCATCAAAATCAGCACGTGGTTGCTTGCTCTCCCTCATGTTCTTTACTAAAGCCGACAGCAGCTATTAAAATCGGAGCAGAGGAAGCATCACAAGTCATTTTCTTGTGAGCAAAACTTCACGTTTAACTGCTAGAATAACTACAACTTTGCATTTTCTAATTCATCGATGTACTAGAGGCCAAAATGAGGTGCAAAGAACAGTATTCTACGACCATTGTATTAGCTGCCAGTCTCTCAACAGAAGTGTCCTTACTTGTAGCATGAGCGACTAAGGTTGCAGTTCCCACGTCGCAACTTTGTGCCTTTTTAAAACAGTTGCTGTAGAGCCTAGAACGTTACCCTAGAATAGTCTAATAGAGTCCGAAAGTAATTCATCAAGGAGAATCCGAACCCTCACTCTTTGTTGCAATCTGAAAAGAACTTGTACCCATTAGAACCAGCGAACTTGATTATGCTGTAACAGACACCCTTCACCAAGAATGACATTGTCGATACTAGTATTTGGTTAGATTGGAAACAAAATTCGAGCATTCCATCAAAGAAGCAATGGGTGCAGAAAGCCTAAAACCTAGTCACACTTTCATTACAATCTGTACTTCTGGACACGCGTAAGTTGAACGACTGAAATCCCCTTCAAAATGGACACATACATTGTGGCTTTCTGAGACTTCCTTGAGGGCAAAAGGAGACTTACCACTGGAAAAGAATACACATGTCCCGTAAATAGAGGGAATGGGGCTACTGGCATGTCCCGGGGGCCAGCCAGCCAGCCAGCCTAGCCAGTGCAACATGACCACCGCAGTCATCACGAAATCTCAGTGTGGCAGCATCGTTCAGACCTGTTTAGTCACATTGGAGGAGGCGCTTGAGGCTTATTGACAAGTCCGCTGGTCTTCCACCACCAAACACATCCAGTCGCTAACTTTTGATTCCAAGAGCCATGCTTAAAGAGAACGCATCGTGGTGCACTTTTCTTGAGCCCCAAGATGATCTTGTTGCTCTCATCGCTGCTGTATTCGCGCAAAGTAGTGGAAGCGAACAACAAGACTTCCTCTTCTTTGCTGTTGACTAAGGAGAGAATTATCGCGCCCCGGTGGCCTAGTTAATTACATAGGCCTCTCCTGTGGCACCTCTTTATGTCAGATCGAAGGCATCGTACTGTATTAGTGCCATTCCAAGTAACCCTGTGGCGTCACTTTCGAACAATGAGCAGTTAAATGTATTGAATGGGTTCTGGACAAATGCCTGCAATGTTCTAGTGGCAACCAATATTGTGGGGAAAGGGCTCCATGTTCAATCCTCTAAGGTCGTGATTAAGGCAAACGGACTGACAAACTTTTGTCCACTTTATCCAATCCCAAAACAGAGCGCAGGCGAAGACATTCTACTTTGTTCTCTTGACTGATGACGAATTCAAACCTAGGACAAATGTGGAGGACTTTGTTCGAATGCCGAAGGTGATTGATGACAAGCTCAACTATCAATGCATTGGCGCTGTGGCAGCTACCCAATCCTTCCTACATGTCCCATGGCATTGACGGACCACTAATCTCCGTCACTGGTTTCCCTTTCCTACTCATGAATTACACAGCCCTACTAAAAACCAACAGCTTTCCTCCTCTATTGATCTTGTATTCAGTATCGGAGGAATTTGGTGGTTGTCGTGTTCACATGCTCATCCCACCGCTGCCACCATTGTGGCGTCACCAGCCTTCCCTGAGGGCAAGAGACGACACATTGCTAGAGCGGATTATATATGCTCCATAGACAGAGTGATTGAGCCTACCCGGCTCGTACAATGTAGCCGCCAAAGTTGCAGCTTGAAGTTGCAAAGACGAATCGCTACACAAAAAGAAAACGTAGTCGTGAGCATTGCCATCAACTTCAAGAATACAATCAATCAACATTTTGAACAAAATTACATGGGACTAGCAAAGACTTAGCTGTGCTCATACCTATGTAAGCATAAAACCAATTTATACACTTGGCTTTTCGTGGGAATCTTATAAATTCGCTCCAACTATATGCTTATTCGTTCCCGTCCATTTTAGTTAATAAGAGGAGCGGATATTTGCAACAGTGGGGCCTGAGAAAGAAATGAAGAAAGTCAGCTGACTCCTCTGCCAATAGGGTCACGAAAATATATGCAGGCTTAACTGTATTCGTAGCATCACAGTGTCGAGGTGGTGGAAACGATTGCTTGAAAATGTGGGACTATTAATAAATAATGCAGAGCGGATGTATCAACTGCGTTTAAATCCATTGCTGCATACAGAGTGATCACGACTCGGTGCACAAGCGCTTCGCAGTTTGTCTTGGATCTTTCGGTGCGAGACCATTTGTTACCTATTTAACTTGTTGTGCTTAACAACCATTTGCTTCAGAAAAAATAACCGATGCCATTATTTGCGCCTAGTGGTTTGTTATTTTTTGCAGCAATGAATTTTAATGAGTGTTGCTTAGGCATGTGAAAAATTGGAAATATATTGAGTTTTCACATTCACCTTAATACGTTTTCAAAGATGCTTATTTTTACGTATAAGTACTCTTTTATCCATTTTTATATGCATCAATTTACTGTTGGGTTTATTTTTGCGTATACAATGCAAAGTAATTTAAGCGATTAACGGTGAGTTTCAACAAATGAGGCCCAATTTGCTCAAAAATTGCTGAAAATGCACCTAGTATTTGGATTTACCTGCTAAAAACGTTGACCACTCTTAATTGACGGGAGTTTACTTCCTTTTGGTCGAGCATTTGTTAAAAGCATGGAGACGCTATCGACCGGCACGAATTACGATTCCTGCCTTTATCATTACTTTGAAATTACCAAGGTGGGAACGAATCTCAAATATTGAGTTGCTACTACTTTTTATCCGACAATGTTTCAATGTGCTCATTTTTGAAAAGCCACTCAAACCTAAGCTCACATACGGCATGGTTTATTGTCCGAATCCGACCCAAAAACAAAGGTAGGGGTTGTAGGAGACCTAAATCGGTTTGCCTGAAAGGCCGTTGTGAACTCCTATGTAGCGAAATTAGGCAGCCTAATCTCCTAACCGCAACTTAAATCAGGTTCATTTTAACGATAAGTTGACAGGCAATTTGTAACGAGTTATAGGCAATGCACTTGTAAACCTGAAGCATTTTCCATCGAAGGTCAAACCATACGCAGTGTGTTAATAAAATTGAGGTGGATTTGAGGGATATGTATCATTGGGGCCCTTTTACTTTCTTATCGCTAACAGATGGACAAAATTCGTGGTCCAAAGGTCAGGCGCATGCGAAAACTCGGCAAGGTTACTATTATCTTCCCTTTCTTCCTTCCTCTGCTGCGACAGCTTCTCAGATGCAAGGCAAGGCTTGTGATGAAGGTGGTAAAGCGTTGAAATGTTAGGAGGGGTTTGGCATAATGTCATGAAAATGGAGTTCCTTTTTTGTTGTATAACAGCGCTGAAGAAAACTAAGAAAGTAAAGACGAAAGTCCTGCCACATGCTCTTTGGCCATAAAAGGGGTGATAAACAGCAAAAAACACTGTAGTCACGTAGTTAACTGCATTTTTGATCAAGCTAGTTCTAATACAATACCTCCTTACTGTCGCAGTTAAAAATTAAATGAAAGGATCAAGGGTAAGCTCTGAAGAGGTAGTGTCGATTCATGAATGTTTGGTAGAGCTAGAGTTGTATTCCTAACTACCCCCTCATTCTACTGCCAAATATAAAAAAGCTATTTGTCCAGCATTTTCAAGGTCCTTAGCGGTAACTGCTTTCTGCCTACTTGGTAAGCAGGATCCATTGCTGCACTATAATACCATGCTCTGCATTCACTTACCATGCTTATTATAAAGTGTTTTTAACTAGAAACCTTAGAGGAAAATATTTATTCTCAAACATTACAGATCACGAATGACCCTCATGTGTCATTGCGATGCTGCTTGTGAGATAGTGATGATATAAAAATAGATCAGTCGGATCCTTGAAAGCTGATTAATTGACGCCCACTAAGGCGGGTCAACATTCTCGAAGCAGCTTTATTTATGGCTAACGCAAAACATCGAACACATGTGGTTATTTTCCTCTACTAGCAAAAACTATCGTTCATATCTTCGCTTATGTGTTTGCGCTTTTTTGTTTGTGTGTGCCCAACTTAAAAAAACGTGAAGACAACCACTGTTTGTACGATGCTGTTCGGGAGGAATGAGATTGGAGGCTTATTTTTGGAAATCTCTGCCAAATAATCCGATCACGCTACACGGTACGGAAAGTGGGAGAAGGGACTCATTGCTAACACAAAAACAGCGACAAAGCCTCTAAACATCTCTCCCTAGCTGGAAGAATGGTCGAACAAAAGTCAAAAGACCTTTTTATGTGTACGCTGCCATGCAACCCGCAACACCTTATATTTATAGTCATTTTCTCGTCGTGATCCAGTTGCTGAATGTTCAAACGCACGCAAATTTTAGAACATCTCAAATCCACTGATCGGCGAATCAGCCGCATCGCCTTCTTGCTATTTGACTCCGATTAACTCTGCATGACGTTTTCTATCACCTCTCTCTTTGTCGCCATTATGAGCTAAGTACTGCAATCAACCTTGCGATAGAGTATGTTCTCCAGGCATCAATTAGGTTTCTCAGGATGGATTTCAAACAAAGGTGTCTTGTTGGATCATTCTCGCTAACAGGTGATGTTGTTCACTCAACGGAGTCCGTTACGCATTCTTCTGCCTTTTTGACCTGCCATGAGGAAGTTTTTTATCTGGAAACGATGTTTGCACCATAGAATAGAGTTAATATGTCTCCTCTGGCTCAACTACCATGTCCGTTTATCTACGTGGGCATGGGCAAAGGGCATAAATAAAAAATCGTAGAAATTAGGGTTGAACAATGGCATGATCTTCCCTTCAGCACCTGCTTAAGCTTCCCTTCATTCTTCCTTACCTCATTTGCATGCGTCGTTTCGGCATCGTCGCGAACGGTGTCTTAGTGCAATTTTTTATTAGGGTAAAAGTGTGAGCTGAGTCTTCGCTTGTATCAGTCGATGGAAAATTGTGTTTCTTTTGCAAAGTCAATTCCTACAATTTTTACTTGAATACGTGGCTAAGTAAATGACTAAATGAATGAATTCAGGACCGTATGAAAGAAAGAGTATAAAGGATAATGAACGAACTGATAGAGAACTGTGCATGGACATTCGACAACAAACTTTCTCCATTCTTTCTTCTACAACTAGTCTTCCGTCCCTTTAGACTGAACAGTTCTGTCACCCCTTTTCAGCTGAGGTGTAATTATCTCTATCCTTCCCCGAAGTACAGGACAACAGTTGGTCCAAGCATGGGATTAAAAATGATGGGCATAATCGAACTATCACTTGCTCCATAGCAATTACTGGGAGTAGGTTGCCAATTTCTTCGCGCAATTTATGCCTCGCTTTGCTCTTACTGCCACTAAATGCCCAGTAGGCGTCTTTTAAAAGGGACAATCAAGGGTAAATAGCCAAGGTCAAGTAGACCTGACAAGACAGCGCCTCAATGAAAGAACAATGATATCGATGGTCCCATTCATTCCCCTACGCCTCCTTTACTTGCGCTACGATGCACAAATTCTGCCAAGATAATAAGATACATAGGCAAGTAATGTTCGATCCCACAGAACCACCTAAAAAGGATGCTCTCCAAGGTTCACACCGGACAGCATCGAAAGCTATCACACGACACGTGATGCCGATCGATTTACACGTGTCAGATTCAAATAAGTCCATCAGATTGATGGACTTATAGGCGTAAAGAATTAACAAGCTTAGTAGTCAACGACCAAATCTGCTTACATCGTCCATATTAGGTAGGAATACTTGAACATGCATGCATTGAATTCGAATATTTGATCGCCATAATGGGAAAGGTCAATCAGAAGAGTCAGATCGGAAGACATGCAACTGGAATTAAGGCGCTACGATGTCCAGACTAACCGATAATTTGCTGGCTGCTTTAAAATTGCGACAAGTCATGAATGAAAGGAAGGGGTGATGTTTGCTTATTATGCCGATTCGGATTGTTCGTAGCCACAACTTATTTGCAGTTTTAGCTCCACTTGCAACGTTTACGTAGCTGCTTGCCAAAGAATAGAAGAGCTCTGATGATCTGCATGACTGTAAACTTGCTCTTCACGCGCACTAATCCCATTCCAAGTAGGGAAAAATGAAATTAGAGACTCTCATCATGCGATTGCGGTATGGTGATGCAGCCAATGTGACGCTCTGACCTTCTTCATTGTAACGTGATTGTTGTTATCAAACAAACTAGTGGATATCGATTCGTATTGCATAGCTCTTGAATACTCAAATACAGAACCAGCAAAAGGCATTACATTTTAACAGTTACGCGTTTATTTTCAAGGTGTTGAATGCTCAAACGCCGGTTGCCGGATAATACGGCAGTTGGCGACGAGATCTTAGGTTGGTCCATGTAGACAGATATCGGCTCAACTTTTAGACCTTAGCCGGGACATCACGTTTATCTACCCTGTCTGTTGCGTATCACATGCAGTGGGTCACTAAAGGCCACTTGTCCTCATTACATAAAATTTGTAATGTTATTTGTGGAACTGCTGCGTGATCATGACCACAGTCGGCATGGATGCAATGAATTACCCTAGAACGACCTAGTAGTGGAACCAAAACATTGTTAAATGAGCAGTACGCAGCGCTATTGCTTAAGCTCAATACCTTTGGAACTGAGCCTAACTTGGTAAAGCGAACAAACTCAAGTTTCACCGCCTGTAATTAACAAGCCCCTTTAAGTCACCCCAGACCGCCAGAGATGCTTGCATACAAACTGCAATAACTTTCGTACCTTCTAACAACTAACACTAGGTTAGACCAGAAAAACAAGTCACTGCAATTGCAACGAATAAGAATTGCAGTAAGTTTACCAATGTGAGCGAATCAGAGCTTGGCGGAATGGTTGACTGAGCTGTCTTAGCAACGGCGTTGATATGACCTCGCCATCTGGGGTTATTTCATATCGAGTTTTTCCCGACAGGTGCTTAAAATGAGCGATGCTGACTACACGCCACGTATGGTACCTTATGCTGACATGGCTGACAAATAGGATAAAGCTATCATGTCAGAAGTTAACTTTAGGGTAAATACCAAGATAGGGGCTAGTAGCAATGCTAATGGCCCCAATGTGTGATTCCGCGGTAAAACTGGGGGAGCCAAGTTACAGCACCACCATTTACATGGAAATAAATCTATGGCAATGTCGTTATATCAGAGTTTCCCTAAAACGTAAGCAGGGTCATTAAGCTGATCAAATAGAGAAGTTGACTCAGTGGTTCGTGGTAAGGGTGACATGACTCGGCTGAACTTAAATCCATGTGGTTTCGGATCCAGTGTTGATAATCATCTTCGTGCACGCTATGTAAGCTGTTCGCCACATCCCAAGGCTTTGTATTCGATGCTTGTCAGATTACCGAAATAGCTGAATCCTGAGGCAGGTTTTCCTTCCCACGCTTAAATCCGGATATCAAACTGCTAAGCGATACTTGCAGTCGCGATATTTCTTTGGTTCATCACTTGCAATTCAAGACTGGTTCACATATACACTTACCAGTTTCGACCATTCCATAAATAGCTCAGCAAAATGCACGCATATTTTTCTATTTTGATCCAATTATGTGAATAACAATTTCATTAAATCAGCCTCATCGGGAGCAAAGGCTAGCTATAGGCACCCAATCATTGGTTTAATTTTTATCGCCTAGTACTCGTGTAAGGTATGGCAATGGTCGTCTACATGAGCAGCTGGGAAATGCAGCTGTTTGCAACGTAAGCTTAGGTTAGTTATTGGAGACAGATACCAAATTCAAATTTTTAGGCTTTGATAAAAGCCTCACACTCATCACACATAGTGGGTCACGGAAGGCCACCCGTCCTCACCACCAGAGATTTGTGGAGTACCATGACCAATGTCAGTATGAAAATATTAAATTGCCATCAAATAAAACGGTACTGAAAACAAAGCTTTGCCAAATAAGCAGTACGTAATGCGGCCACTTGATCCCCACAGCTTTAGGACCGAGCTTAGCCTACTGAAGCGGGTAAAACATTCGTGCACAAACTAATCTCGCTATACTACGAGCCACGCACTTTATCCACCACTACTCTCATGTCGTTCCTCCAGACGCCAGGAGTGTTAATCTTATTTTCAAGGCTCTTGTTCATCGGCTCCACCTAAAATATTTTGCTGAGCTACAAGTAAACAGCGCAAGCCTACGTGAAAAATATGTCCATTTATTAATTTTTGAAGTCATTTATAGAACTTGGTTAACCTCTTTTTGCTGAAAATCAAAAAAATAATTTTCCATTATTGCATCTAGCTTGAAATTATTGGCAAGCAAACAGTCTGCAGATCGGTTAAAATGATTAATCACTTTTATGTGCTTACAGTGTTTACCTAACAATGCGTAGCAAACATTGATATGGCTGAGGTGAGCCAAGCTGCTGTTATCGTCATATAACACAAGTCTGAAACAAGAAATGTCACCGATGCTCTCATCTGAGAAAAAAGCGAAGGCGCGATGCAGAGAAGCAATGAGCAATGCGACTAGAGAATGAAGGGAATTAGAGAGGTAGAGGGATGCCCTAAGGCTCTTTACTGGCTAAAACTAAGCAGCTGAGCGAACCTGATTAGCGTCAGTAGCAGGCTTCAACACAGCGCAGTGCAACGCCTAGCCTTTGCCGAGGGCCAGGGCCTTGCTGCTCACCCTATACCCGTCGCCAGATAAATTTGATGTGCGGCCACCCTTATCATACCCAACCCACAACCACTATTTGCGCCTGTTTTCTTATTCCACCAACACCACACAGTGCTCCACATTTTGCCACGCTATGCGTAAATGGCACTTGCCTATCATTTTCGTTTCCTGTTCGCTTGCTGTCTGGGCGAGCATACTTTTCCACCTAAGTGGTAGTTTCTGTACGACCTCGTGTTTGTCGCGCGTGCCATGAGCCATGCCATACCGGAGTGCTCGTGGCGTGATAGTGTAGAACAAACTGTGAGAGTGCATTCTCTTCTTTGTTTGTGGAAAAAAGAGGTCGAGGTTGTACTCATAAATACCCTGGACGCGATAATTTTCAACGGAGTGTGTATGTAGAAGTAGCTAAAATATGACAAATTCGGTGTTTTAACAGCACTGATCATTTTCCGGTGCTGTTAAATCAGATTGATTGGTTTAAAGACGCAGTCTAGGCGTTTACGCTAAATTTGTGCCATTAATGTTGGTAGCGTAGGTGCCCTGCGAACCCGGCGATTATTGTGGTCTGTCATGGTTTCTTACATGAAGTTTTTTAGCCGCCATTAAGGTCACCGCTATCCATTTAGTGCGGTTTCGCCATTTTACCTCCTGTCCATCCTCGATTTTCCCTCCTTCTTCAAACAGTTCCTTGAGTTCCACCCTCTCTGCTTTCGGCACAACTCTCAATCGTGCCATTCACATGGCTTTCTTCTTATCCGAATTCATCCGTAATTTAGGCTCTACCATAGCTCGCGTCAATGGTTGCTTTATCCGTTTCTCTTGACTTCTGTGCCACACCTTCCGACAAATAAGAGCGGCGAGATTGATAAGTTGCTGGAATCTTATGCCTCCTACATTAGACACTTTTCAAGTTTTTCCCTCCACACATTCATTCGTCAAAAACTGCCTTGTAACAGATTCTGTAATAGCTGCCTAGATGCAACTGATGTTAGAGCACCTACCTTTCATCAGCATAGATTAAGTACCCACCACTGTCCATGCTCCTTTCTCCTCGTTTCGGCTTGATGTTGGTTTCCCATCCCCATGCCTGTAAAAATTGCGTCGAAATTTCCAAATGTAAGGGCCATTTGACTATATATTTGTCAATCGCAATATATGAAGTCACTTGTCCTTCGTTTCCTATCATTAATGCATATTTTGCCTGCGGTATGTAATGTGGTTATCTTTCTTTAAGCGCACTCAAACAACTGTCCAAAGCATCTTTTGAATTTTTGTACGAAAACCTTCCTTCTTTGAACCATAAATTGCAGAAAGAGCACTTTACTTTAAAGAAACCAATGCAGAAGGCAAATGCCACTTTTTGGCTAACCTTTTTCGGTGCTACCATTTAAACTCAAACCCACATTCCTACCCTTCTGATTTCAATTAAAATAACTTTTAGGGTATAATAAGCCTTTGGCATTTCGGGCCTCAAGACAAATTAGCCTCATCATATTGTACTCTTCAATTCACAAATGAATGCATAAATCGCCTTTCGTCTAAAAACCGAAAGTTTGCATTGTTGATTGCATGAGCCTTTGCCATGGCATCACAGAATGTCGCCGCATTTTTACCGGAGCAAAGGAGAAGAAGTCGTTTCTGCCATTGCAGAGTTACTTGAACGCAATTTAAAAGCAGCTTTTTGCCAGGTTATATTGGGCGAAATTTCAGACACATTTTGCGCAATGGTGACGTTTTCATGCGTTTGTTTGGTCATCAAACATTTCTACATCTTGAACGGAAAATTCGCTTTAACTTGTACTGCTTTGTTTCGGTCCTGTTTACGATTATTATTTGCATTCTGTCTCCATCTCGATTCTAGAGGAAAGGACAGGCAGAAAAAATGCCACTGAGTGCTAAACTTGTGAAACGAAAGGCTAATACATTACCATACTGTGCTGGCGTTTTAAAATCTCGTCAAAAGATCAGCAAAATATTGTTAGTAACAGAGCAGTTGAATGCATAATGGACATCGTTTAAAATAACCAAACGACATATCATGGCTATGACTGTTGTGTGGTGCAAATAAATCTATTCAATCCTGTTTCCTTATAAAAAACGACCAATTCAATACTAACAAATTCCTGCTCACTCGCTCTTAACTGTTCCGCCTAGACTAGACAATAACCGCTGAAATTGGAGCCGTGTTTCATTGGCAAAGCTATTATCCTTACAATCCCATCAAATTGTTGCTGGCGTGCACCTATCGCCTCACCAACCAGAGGCTTTGCGAGGTTTTTTGTTAACCGAAATGTATGATCTGTGATTTCCTGCAAAACAATTACTCTTCTTTGTCAAAATGGCTCATATTTAATTACTCTTCGAAGATGCGGAAGGATTTAAAGCCAAAAAAAGTTTTATTGAAGGAGTTGTTAATTTCCTTTGTTAAAAGCAGTGTAAGAAAATATACGATATTAATTTTTTGGGCTTCTACAGCAGTTGTCGGTGTGCAAGGGTAGCTTGCAAAGCAGTTCATTGTCGTTTCATGAATAAACCACGCTCCTTACCCAATTATTTCATAGCTGGGTTGGTACCCTTCTCAAGGCTCCTTTCAAACCCACATATATTTTTGCACAGGTAGTAACGTTGTCTGTGCCTTCAAGCATTACATATTATGAAACAATTGTGATCATTGTTGCTATGTTGTGGTCTTTAAGTACCCATCTTCATATCAGCCAAATAATGGAGAAAGGTGCACACTTTGCTAGCAGTTACAAGCGGAACAATTTTTGCGCCTCAATAGTCTAATTTTTAACCTATTTATATCAGAAGTATCGGCATAAGTGGGTTAGGGTTAGGGTCAGTCCCCTACTAATATTAATGCTAAAATTAGGTCAAAAGTCGGATGGAGGACCCATTGTCGTAATAGGTGGGAGATCTAATACGAAATTTATACTCGTCAACAATCTTCTCCCTTACCGGGCCAAAACCTTGCTCCACCACGCCTTTAAAGCATCGCGAAATGTAGCCATATTGGAACGGAGCCATTAGTGACTCCAATCAACATGCAGATATGTGATGCGATTTCGCTTAGACGTATCTATACCCAGGCAATGCTTGAAGTTAAATAGGGATCTAAAAAATTAAAAAAAGCCTTTTAATTTTGTTTTTTGGCAAGTTAGAAGAAAGCCACACGATTTTGTTTAGTGCTATTACTGATTCTCCTCATCTTAATCTTTAGTGGCATTAGAATTGCCCTCTTAAGCCAAGCATGACGTCCTGCCAAAAGACTCCCATTCATGAACCGGCTTCAAGAGAATTTATGTGTTGGAATGTTGGCATGATGATTTCTCTGAATTCACCCATTTTGAAGACTCTATCATAATTCAATTTAAGTTGCTTTATTGAACATAAGACCTGCTCCATTCAAACTCGCTTTGACTTGGTCTTGCTCAAATAATCTGCGTCAGGAACACGAAAAGTAGCAAAACAACTAAGTTTGAGCAACTTGAGCCTAGCATACACAACCTATGTTGATTTTACGCCTCCATTATATCGGTCGTAACATCTGGAGGCATATACTGCGGAGGCGAATTAGCGATCCATCTAGCCAAAATCTATCCAGTCTGCCATCACTGCTAGCGTGCAAAGGGTTTGCCACTAAAATAGTTTGTGTCAGGTTCTCCATTTTAGAACGTGATTATGCATCAAATAAGTGTTCCCGAGTGCACCCACTTTACGATACGAGATAGATATAGAATTCAATCAAAGTGAAAAATAAGGGTAAGTTAGTAGTACCTCGCTGCAACGTCACACAAGACAGGGCTAACATTGCGTAGAACTAAGCGTGAGGTGTGTCACCATGTATGCGGCTTAGCACAGAATTAGACCTCGCAACTTCTGCTACGTGCTGCTGTTCATGTTTTGTTATAGATCATGTAGTTTGGCCTTGCGTCTTGTCTGCATCACAATCAGTTCAGAAAGGGGTGGTTCGCTGACTTAGGACATTTGGCAACAGCAGTCAAAAGTACCGGCTGCAGTCCACTCACCCATGTCCATGAGAGCGCACAGTGATTTAATATATTTATAAACGATAGGAACGAAGGAGGCCACTGATGAGGAACTCCTAGGTAAGACCATTCAAGCATCCTGTCTCCCGTGACTTTGCATTGCTAGGTAGTGGTGCCATTTAGGCATGCGGAATGAGCTGTTCCATACGTTTGCTAACTGCTTACACAGTTTTATTTGCCGGCAACGAGAGTAGGATGAATTAAACGACAAGTAAACTAATAACATCAAACCTACTGCGTGTCGCTCCAAAAGCGATGGTCATTCATTTGCTGTATACCCTAAATCCACGCAGATTTTAATCTCGAGCAATTTTAGACAGCATCTCGACTTCCTTTTTATTATAAGGTATAACATTATAACATTCACCCAAAGTCGCAACTTTTTATAGCTTTTTTATTTGTTACTCAAAAGGACAGAAATTACCCTTCCTTATTCGTTAATTTCCCTAAATCACTGGTGCGGCGTTCATCAATGAGATGGTGATGGTTGCAAGCAAAACAAGACTTGACGATTCCCAGTGAATCAGCTTTCCTTACCAAGTTCACCCCTTTACATTGTGAGTGTTGGCTTCGCTAAAGGGATTTAGTTATAAGAAACTAGTGTGTTAACTTCTCGTCAATACTTTTATTACTCCATTAGAATTCTGACTAAACGCGCACGCTGAATTGGGGCTAAAAGATGATTCAATGTCAAGCTCTTTGAAGTCTACTTATGGAAGTCATGCTAAAAGTTAGCCATTACAAGCTGAGCAAACTGGTTAACATGAATATGCAACAACACTGTTCATCTCACCTTCGTACTGCACTCCATCTCAGGTTGGATGCATCACAATAGTGATACTGCAAGACGGCTGACGGATTGGACGTCACCTAGACTCTACCCGCTTTCAAAATCTGCGAAATTTGACCACCATCATGGGAGCTGCACTAGAGTTTGGCGAATGCATTACAGTTTCTCTTTACCACCTTATTTTGCATCCTGAACTTTGGATTCGCATTATTTCGATCACTCCTGTCGTTTCTTACTCATTTTGCTTGATTTTTTCATGCATATCCGCAGCGTCTCCCTCCACTATTCACCCACCTCAACATAGGAAATCACTAATAGTATCGAGGGAAGCAACTTTAGAGCAGTGGATTGTTAACAGTGGCGTGATAAATCGTCCAGTGAAAGAGGCAACTAATTTATTTCTGAAGTCAAGTTGGACCCAAACTAGATAAACGCCGGCTTACTCAAGAAGCAGTCCTTCCTTATGCTGGTTAAACATCTTCGTTGACTGAGGATAAGGGATGTGCACCTGAGTTGTCTCACGAACCAGTAGATATAATGCAAATGTGGTTTTCACCAGCTTTATCCACCGCTATGGAGCCTTTATATTGCCTCTTCTGTGTAGAGGAGAATGTCACGGAGTTCATCGCTCCATAAAAGATGCACACATGTCACAATGCTTTGTAGAGTCCATAAAAGAGGAGACACAAATTGGGTAGAGCTGAGCAGGAAGATGCTTATTACCCCATGGGGATGAGTGCAATGTTGTGTCCGTACTAATTTGATATGTAAATATTGTTATGCTACTCACTAGTTAGAATCTTTTCTACGCAGAAACTGACTTACGTAGTGGATGCGCATGCATTTGAAATATCATCCGCATTACAGAGCCTAGTTGTCAGCTGTTATGAGCAGTCTACTTAACCAACTACTAGAGCCTAATAATGCTGACAGCAATCAGACTAGTGCATGATTACGATGACGTGCAAGGCAAATTCCGCCTGTCATTGTGAGCATTAGGGATGGGTGCTGAACAGAAGTGTGGGTTTGGGCGGAGAAGGAAAAGAAAAGGAGATTGAAGGTTAGAATGCGAAATGCACACACTTCTGACACTTTTTACTCAGAAGCAGTAAATATTTCAGTATTTATAATCCTTCTTGCACTATATGCCGAATCTGAGACGATAGCTGTCATTTATGCTCCCTATTATAGCACTTACTGAAGCAGTGAAATAATGGGAGGAAAAACTTCCGTGCTTATGGGTGTGAGTAAAGCGGGTGGAATGGCATTAATGCGGTGGTAGGGATGTGACGTCAAGAAACGCAAGACTTCCGCTTGCGTGCCATTTAGAGATTTCCCAATCCAGCCGTCCGTTGGATGCCTCACCTCATAGAATGATCGACTTCTAGCCATGAGGAGTAAGTACCGGTAACCTCTGAGTGCGTGCTAATTCCATTCAATACACCGTCAACCTGCATTTTGTCTTCCTTGCTTGCCATAAGAAATCGGTGATGAACTTTCCAGTCTAGGTTGTGTGGTGTTCCAAAAGTGACAATGTTTCTCCAATGGATCGACATGGCGGGTTGAAAGAAGAGGTGCCAATTATTGAGTGAGCAGTGATGTAGCCTCGAGCATCTTATGGCTTGTAGATAGTTAGTCTTCTGGAGGAGATGGAGATACAGGTTTTCGACCAGTGGAAGTGTCTAAAGCATGCATCTCCTTAGAGTTTGCGTATTTGTAAAGGAATATGGATATGGCGTGTGTGGAGAGAAGGTGGACAACGGGAGTCAAAGGCAGGCGGCATAAACGCAAAAAGCGAGTAGAGGTAAAAATGGAATCGGCAAATGAAAGAACTAAGGAAGGTAGGAGAATTGGGAAAAGAAGGGGGAAAATAAGGGTTGATAAAGATGAAGGCGTAGACGGAGAATGAGGTGGAGGCGAATAAGACAAAAGGAAAGATGGCAATGGTGGCTTAAGCGCTTTCGGGTACGCCTCCATGTGCTTTTGTGTAGGCTGTTCAGCGGGGAGGCAACACCGTTAAAGACCGCTTGGATGAGGAATTGAACCTCAGTATTGTGCAAAGCTCTTAGCAACTACTTTTGTTTACCATGTATAGCCTAATGATAATCATCCTCTAAATGACAATTAAAAATATTAAGCGCAGTATTGGCTAAGTTCGTTTCAATCTAACTTTTGCCATTCCAATGTCTACTGGCAGTCCATAGCAATGCGGAGAAGATGGGGATGGGAGAAACACGATGACATTACACCTTCTCCGCATTATTAACGTGTAGTGGGTATTTGACGCCAAAATCAGTGATTTTATAGATGTAAGGCATCCACTTATAGTTAGTGAGTTTTAATACATTGTCTAGGCCAGTTACAGACCTGAAGCAGTCCACACGAGATCGCATCAGTGGTTAGATTCGCACTTAAATTATTTGCATTAATGTGCGTGTTAAATGGCTCTCACCTTCTCTGCGTCTACACTCCATGCGCGTTTCCATTGTTGTTGAAATGGACCCACACGCATTAACATCAACGGTGAGGCCCTTTGCAACTTCTTGCGAACCTTAATCAGGCTGTTTTCTTGTCTAGCCTGCAACCGCAGGGCAGGTGAGAGATTTTGCCTCACGTTATTGTTTTTCTTCAGCATTCGCCTAACACAGAATGCAAGCCTTTAAAAGGATCTTTTGAAAGTGGACTTCGTAGTAGAAGCTGACAGATGGGTTTACTTGCTTCTGTATCAGTTGCTTGTGTCTTTGATGTGAAGCGAAACTTGTCACAGCGATGCCACCTGTGCTTTTCCATAATTCATGAAAACCTTTTCACCACTAAATAGAATTGTAAATACATAAGTGGTCACCAACAGCTTACCCGTGTATCGGCTTGAAAGTGCAGCGAATTACATTCCTCGGTACTTCATAGAAGGCTTGTTATTGCAATGCGGTAAAGTGGCCCACGTTATTTACCGATGGCTAGACCAGCTTGGAGGCTATTAGCATGGGTCAGGGACCGTGCAGCTACGGAAACATGCAACTTGTAAGTATAGGGATCCCTGCGTTTTTTACTAATGAATATTTGACACAAATGCTGGCCCAACGTTATCAAAATCGAGACGCCAAGTAAAAACCTCTTCTCCATCGCAGCTGCAGTGCTGTAGTGCTGATAACGCAATTATTAACGGCATCACATTATGCTCTCCCGTATTACATGTTTCTACCCCTCTGGCTCCTTTTTGTTATTCTTCCACCGTGTGCGCTAAGAAAATTGCTGCTGCTTTAAACATTGGCAGTAGACAGTCGAAACGATGAACTTACAAACAAAAGGGTCTGCTGCATGGTTCCAGCACTCATTAAGTTTAGTGTGGTTATTGCTGGAAAGGAGTGCGGGCCAGTAGACTCGTTTGCATTCACAAGTTTTTGGTGCGCCTTGTTGCTGCAGCGACCTCTAGCGATATCGGCGCCGGTTTTGAGGTAAAGCTCAACCATCGCATTGAGAGAATCTTGCCCTAAAGTGCAAAGAATAAATGACAATAGCCAATGTGCGGGAAAGTCACTGCCAGTTAAGGAAGGCACTTGGAGTCCTTCGTTCATTTTTCCATTTCATACAATTTTTACTCTAAAATATCCTCTGGCCATGGGTGGGTGTGCTAGGCTTCTCTAAGAGCTGTTTTGATTTCCTCCAGGTAATTTCAGCTTATTTTGGAGCTAGTTGAATCTAAGCGTTAACAAGATGAGAGTGAGCGGCACGATTTAAGCAAGTAACTGGATAAGGCAATGGTACATTCACATGGCGAACATGGCCGTGCGTGCTCATCATAACCACTTTATCTCAAATGTGGGACGTGAGAGGGCACGCAATTGGCTGCAATCAGTAAACCTCAGACTGCTTAGATACTTGCGTTGCGTAAAGCAGATTCTGAAAAATAAGCTTAGACACAACGCAGCAGTTGGATGTTCTCTCTGAATTTGGAGGGGAAATAAGAATTGCACTTCGAATAGTGTGCATGGAGTCGCACTTGAAATAATTGAACTAGGATTGACTGAAGCTGTGCTTTTAAGTCGATATCCATGAGCACAATAGCTTGGCTTCTTGCCAGCCCTCAATAAGAAAGATGGGGTGGAAGGTCGGGCGTATGCAAGTATGCGGCACCGGATTGCCCGCACGGGTATATATTTGCATGTAATGGCACCAACGCTAATTTAAGAGTCGTGTAATATTTGCGTACGCGCAAGCACTAACATATAATTATTCGGTATTTTACAGCATGCCTAGTTCCATAACTACAGTAAGCAACCATACATGCGCGTTAAATTTAGGTGTAAAAGTATTGTGCCCATGTATTTTTATACATGCTTGCATTTATGAAGCGAAAGCTATCCTACGTCTCAGCCATATTAATCCCTTTTCTAAGGTAAAAGTGCAGTCAATTGCACGCCGCCTCAAGTCCTACAACAGAATTGAGTCGATTTTGAAGGGTGAATACAACTCGACAGGTAATCTGGGAAATTGAGCGTCATTTTCTCCAGTAAAACACTACTAGCCTATCCACTTGCTAGTTTGTGTGGTGCCAATCAGTTTTAATTTTTAACGCCCAGAATCCATTAGTGAGGCGATCCTTGAAAGTCTTCTAGCGAATGCTCCATTTTTCAGGGTAAAGCTTTAGTTAGGTTGACGCGTGGAGCATGGAAGATATCGAGCTTGAGGAATTTGTGCACGTGCGACCAAAGCCAGGACTTTTGCTAAATATCAGCCGGCGGGTGCCCTCGCTGGCCAATCAGGCATGCCATAACCTGCAGAAGATGGTCCGCAGAAGTGAGGCTAGGACATTGAATACCAGAGATGTGACCATGCTTACCTGCGCCGTTCTTCTTGTGGCCGTAACTGCTGATATCCTCTGCACCCTTTGGCCCAGAAAGCGCAAGTCCGTAAGGTTTCAGAGAATTGTAATTTAACCTATTTTATGCTTCATTAAGGAATAACGGAAAGTAGCTGATAAATTACTAGTTTGCTACCAATATTCATCACACTCAACTATAGTTTAGTCTTTCTGTTGCGTTCAATGACCCTAATGGAACAGTTTTATTATCAGATAGCTCTTGCTATATCCTCTTTTCTCAAGGATAGTCTGCTGCTGTTTTAAATTTAACCTTTAGCGCGTTAAAATTTGACCATCGAAAGAAATCATGAAGCACTATTCAGACGACACGATCAGAGGTTGCTAGGACTGATCATGGCAAGCTCTGTAAATAGTCGTTGAAAAGTATTAACTTCTGCTGTGCAGCATTGCATGTAATTACTACCAACAGAAGAAATTTTCGTGTAACCAGGGCAAAGTGTGCCTGAAGTCCTGCAACTGGCATTAACATGCACTCACTGCGCCCTATCTCGAGTACGAATTGCTGCAAGTGAGGTAACCATGACATTTGGCATTCATGTCCGATAGGTATGTGTGGAAGCGAAACCAAGGAAGAATGCATCACTCTTCAGATTATAATGGAATACTGACTAAACGTCAATTGCATGAAATATCTCTTTCTTTAAATATAGGTTTGCATGCTCTAATATAAGAGGCTTATTCAAAACTCATTCCTGCAGCACCGCTGTGCATGCACTCTGCATCAGCCTTGATTGTTTGGAAAATAATTTGACCGCTTCACTTATTTCCAGACGAAGGAGCAAAGGCTGTTTCTGGGCACTTTCAACAGATCACACAATCTCGGTAGCGCCATCGCTTCCTTCATGGTACAAATTACATGGCCGACGTCAATTCTGGAGGCGGTGAGAAATGCAGAATTGGTAGGATGCCATCACAATTTTGTGACCTACTCGATAATTGAAACCCGACCGCCAATATCTCTTTGCATTGGCTTGCTTTTTAAGATAGGCCACAACCACTCAGCATTTAAGTGACACTTGGTGAGTATACTGGCGGGGAACGGAACATCAGGCTTAAGCCATCTTGCAGAGTAAAACACACTCGTGCTGGCATGTAGTAATTGCCAGTCCAAAATTAGGCGGCGTGTTGCTAAGTCAAATATGTTTGCTGGTGGTGACGAGTCAACTAGAGGACCGTATTACTGCAAACGTACATGCTCTTCTCTCTCCCCGCTCCAACCATTTCATCCTAGGGAATATACCACAAATGTTAACTTGTAGGGGTCATCAGACAAGAGCACATAATGTATCTTTGCTTGTGGTTTTCGTTCTGACAATTGTCATTATGAAATTTATCTAAGATTAAACATAATTCTCAAAGAATTCGGAGGGATGCTAAGGTTCATAACTTAGCGTGGTGCGTTCCTGATATTTGGTCGAGAAATTAGCCTTCATAAAATTACTGCTACAGCATAGAACATGGAAATGCATCAGTTTCGGTGTTCCGACACTACGGTGGCTAAACCACAAACGCGAAGCATTCGCAATAATTTAATAAGATTTACTGATGGGATTCATGACATGCCCTCATCTCGAGGAAGCAACATCTAACTCTTATATTAAAGCCCCATTATTACTCGGCACTACATTGCTACAAAGAAAACTGACAATTGGCAAATGACTGTCATTGGGAATAAGACGCGACGCTGGGGAACTGGTCACGCTTTGAACCTTGTCTGTCAACGTATCACATACCAGCCCCTTTTAACAAATAACGTCTTAAATCCAATTTGATATTTGAAGAGTGCGCTTAGCGCACCAGCGCGTGTCGCATGATTCAATACTGCCCAGTGAAACGTACTGACCATGTGCAGGTACCACATACATTCAACACTGACAGACAGTGCATTACTACCATGGGTAGGGCCAAAGTGTGACCTTGCACTTCTGATTTTAGTACGGCATTGCTGGTAGTGAATTCGTGCTAGCAAACAGTGTACTGATACACACCATCTTCGTGCTGCTGCTCCTGGAATTCCGCACCAAGGCACCGGGAGCCCGAACAATTGCCCAATTCGTAGGCCATCGCTTCGGCCTGGTTGCCCACATTCTCACCATCATCATTAGCCTCCTCACCAGTCTCTACACCCTCACTGTCAACATCACTAGTAAGTAATTCCTATCCAAATACTTACGTTTCACCAAATACGTGTGCTGCAATTAGTAGGGTTGCAGCAGAAGCCTAATGTCTGCTTGTTCAAGTTGTTTTCTAACAAGCGCAGCGTCGTAAATGCAGGGACAATAATGGGAATCTGTGTTAAGCAATCGCGATGTGAGTTAGGCATGGACGGCATCAGGTATTGACCAATGGCCAACTGCAGAGCACATGAGCAGGCCTTTCTGTGACGCAGAATAAATCTTGTTTGGTTGCTTAAGTCAGTAATGCACTTGTCAAAAGAGAAAATTATAGCAAGATCAATAAATATGGGTCTGAATGTTAACAGTTTTAGCATGACATCATGAAGTCTCTAAAGATTAGGCCAATTAGCAGTACGCAACAGTGTGGGGTGACAAAATATGCTTGCAATTTTACTTGTCCAATATTCCTTGGAGGGTTTCAGTTCACCTCGTAACACCGATTGTAAACTATTCTTACGTTTTTAAAAAGGAAACCCGCCACGACACTCTATGCATAGGTAGATTACATGAGCCTGTGTGCATTGAAATTTTGAATGTCTTTGGAAGCGGAATGTAAAGTAAAATATGCTTGTTGCGATTGCATTGCTCGTTTGTGTCTAAACGCTTTACCATTCAAGCACGAGACAAAGAGGTACGGGTTACTTGCACAGAAATAATTGCATGGGTGCTCGCTCTTCTCTTTGGCAGAGGGTTCGATGGTGCTGAATGCTGTGACCAAGGATGTGGGCAAGGGCGCCATCGCATCATTAATCTTAATTCAAATTGGTGCCCTGTTGGTGGTAGCGCGACGCCGAAGCTGCAGTCTCATCCTCTGCGCCATTATTACTAGTATCCTCCTCATTTGTGCCACTCTCATGCTCACTTTGCTGAATTTGTCAACCTCTTCAGAACTTGGTATGTTTTCTCTTATAAATTGGTTAGTTAGACGCAGCTATGGAAATACTAAATGAAATGAACTAATTGCATAACTTGGTCGTCTTCTCGATTCGCAGAATTTTTATTCATAGCATACCGGATAATAAATAAATTAGACTGTTAAGGCGATTCGCAATCCTGCTGATTTGCCCAGATCCCACTTGCTTAACCGATTGTAGAGATCTTTACGACTGGAGCACAAAAATTTAAATTTAGCGCAACTTTAACAGAAAGTATAGCATAAAAACCTGTTTGCTGAATTCAAGTCATTTGCTATCATTTTGTCCTTTTTCAGCACAACGTGAGTGGATAAGTTAAGCCAAGTTGTTATATGCTTGCCTCCGTGTTTTGGTAACTTCTCCATTTACAGCACAAATACCAACGCTTCTATGTGCAATATACACTCAGGAGCAGGTTGGCGATTGTTTATGTGCAAAAGCATAGCGGCATGATCGAATCAGCCTTAAGGTAGAAACCTATAGGAAGCAGCGAAAAAAGCGACAAGGGTAAAATCAAAGACTCCGATTTGAAGCAGAAGACCGCAAATTAAGGATAATTGGTCAACCTCGTTATCATGCCCTGGTACATTATGAAGGCGCAAATGAATGGATTGTCACCTGAATCCAAAGCATTACGAGGAGAATATCACCTGTGATTAAGTGTTGACGTGTGTGCGCAAATTTCGCTTTTGTAGGAAACATGAGTAGCTTCTACACGTTACTGCTGTGCTACAACAAGTCGGACCATGGAACCGAGGACACACAACCAGTACATTCGATGGTGCAGGCCTCAGCGATGGCCTCATTAGCGTGGTTCGTAAGTTAGCGCATTTAACCACCTGTTGGTCCCATTGAAATACATGTAAGGCCTGCACTTTGGTCTGTGGGTAAGTGTGATAATGACCGTACTTAATGCTTTCTCGAGATCATGCAGTGCGGGTGCTGCTTGACCAAGCGCTATGGAAGACTGCAATTATGTTGCCACCAAATCATGGAGTGCTTGGCCTCCTTTTGGCCACCATCATGGCCTTTTGCATTCCCGCTGCTCTCAGTGTCGTCTGTGGTTTGGGCTTTCGAGCACTGGAATCAACCTTTGGCAATGCAGCTCTTCTTAACGCAACGCATCGAGCAAGTGGTGGGAGTTCAGTCTCTCTTTCATCTCTGACGCAACAGCCTAAGTGTTGACCTGAATTTCGTGCTTTGAAGTGCAACAGAACATAATATAAAGATTTGGCTTCAGACTCAGTAGAAATTGACAAGTTCTCTAAAACATGACATGTTGTGCTTTAAAATAAAAGACCAGCCATTATTGCACTAAGATTTTGGGAGATCAATTTAAAGCGCTACTCATGAAACGCTTTAGTCAATCCTTGCCGCTAATAATTGATAGGGATTAGTTCGTTACCTTTTTCGTTCCGTATGCCTGTGTATTTAGTTGGGAAAATGAGAACTCGTTTGTGGCTAGTGAGCTACCAAAGGTAAATCCTTTTCGTCCAGAAAATTGTAAGGCGACCCAGTGCCTGGGATTGTAAGCTAGTAGTTTAACACCCTTTTATGGATGGATCTCAAAATTTATGCCAAGCATTTATTCTGATTTGGGTGGGTAACTATCAATTATGATATGCATTCATTAAAACTAAAGCAACCGATCCTTTAAATGCGTTATTGGCTGATTAGCTGCTTGGTGGACGCTGCAGCGGTCATTAGCAAGTTGCACATTTCACCTTCTATAGCAATATACTCAAGCTTCAACTTGGCCACCAAAACCATGACTCGGAGTAGTTCTTGCATGGCAAGCAGGCAAACAAGTAGCAGCTAGGTGCCATTGCCAAAATGGTAATCAAACTTACCTTCGTTTTGTTGGACCAACAAATGAATTACGCTTCAGTCTTTTTAACACTATGCTATTCATAGGACTTTTGGTGTTTGCAACTCCGATACATCTGTTTGGAAAGAGTGGACTTTGGATCATCTTCATTGTGATTCTTCTGCTCCTCGTGACCTCTTGCATGTTCAGCATCGTCAGCGCTTCATCAATCCTGTATCACGATGTGTTCGTGGCGTACATTCGGGTGAGTTAATCCAAATGAAGCCAATAGCATTCGCAGCTTTACTCCTATTCCATCCAGGCACCTCTGCTAATTCAGTCAGTAGGCATAGCATTCACTGCTCGACAGATTATGCAATAATCTTATCGCAGGTCTGCATGAGCCATTACGCAACTATTAGGAAGCATAAGGGAAACTGGGCGGCGTCCCGACACTGGATCGTTGGGTGTGATTTATTGACTTTTGCCTTTTGTGTGCTTGCTTTGCAGCCCTTCAAGAAGCAGGTAGACAAGGCAACATGTATCCTCTGTGGTAAGCGACGTGGTCACCTCGGAAGTCGACGCAACATCTGTCGCTGTCGCAGCATGCTCGAATGTGCGGCATGTGACATTGATACCTGGTACGACGGCAGGTGACGGTTGCTGATAATGGCACAGTAAACTTGCTGCTAAACTAGTCCTAAAATATTAAATTATAAACTAATTAATAAGAGCCCATGGCTAACTACTTGAGCTTACGCTGCAGTGAGGTATTCTGCTACCTACACGCACTCGCGCTCAAGGCATATTTGGGGACGTTAGGTGTGAATGAAGGGTAACGACGGTTGCCTTTCTTGGAGGATGCAAACTACGAGGCAGTACTAAGGCAGATAGTAAATCCGTTGCTTTGCTAAATGCCTTCATCAAATAACCAATAAATCTTTCTAGCCGCAAGCTAAGGATAAATGCAGCCAATGCAACCTGACAAACCATGATAATGGACACCAGGAAATTGCTAGATCTATCAGATTTACTTTGTGCTTGAGAAATACTGGCCACCACTTGCAGTTCACCAAACTAAATTACTGAAAAGAGGCAAAGAGTATTGTTAAAGGGATTTTCGGCGAAGTTTTCTATTCCCATTCAAGATGCGTAAACATTCTGTGTGACGATTTGATCATATATTTACTTCGCAGCGTAGATTTGATCCACCTCACGAAGATAAGTTGAAAGTATGCTTTTCTTGCTGACAACGCACCTAATACTAGTATAATTCTCTCTCTCACTCCGCTACTTGACAGGATCAAAAAGGAATGTAGAAACAGGCCAACCACGACTCTGGTATACGGCTGCCAGACACATGGTGCCTACCGTGCGTACGCGGACGAGATGTCGAGAAGCCTGCTACTAATCGCCTTTACTGTGATGGCAGGCATGGTACTACTTTCCATCATCTTCTCCGAAATAGCGGTATGTTCATAGCGACAGTTTTTCAAGGTTATGTGACAATGGCACCAGATCATCCGACACCCTACCGATGCAGCACAACGTGGCTGCAATTTAGTCGGTGGCCAAGGATGCAACTAATTTTGTTCTACTCCGAAAAATAAACGATAGTTTGTTCAAATAATTTGTACGAATGATCCTACGAGGTGAATGTGCTTTATATACAAGTACGGATATGGACAGATGACAATGCAGGTCGTAGGTGAATGGAATTTTTAATGAGAAAATAGTTCAAATCTTCTCAAAGAGTTGTTTTTGAGCACAATCGAAGAGACCGCATTTAAACGCATCTCGCCTTCAGCAAAACTTTGAATTAGGGTTGATGCTTGTGATTTCGCACTGCGCCACGTTAATTTTGTGCAGGCTCTCATCCTAGCTTCCATAATTAAAAAATCACCATTACAACTGCGGTTGAAAGCGAATGGAATCCATTTGAAGGAAGGAACCGTACAGAATAGGTGACAGGAAGAATCATACGTTAAAAGTGCAGAGAAATCGAATCTGGCAGTTAGACAGCACAGTTGAAGGCAAAGAGGGGTAAAAAAAGCTTGGTTGTGGCGACTGGGTGTTTTCCTGCCTGCGGATATTTAGTTGTTCCATTGCATTGAGGCTCTTTAAGCTTGATGCATTTATTTAAAGAACCCTTTTAGTGTCTCTTGCATTTCGTGACATAACTAAATAGAGCTTACCTTCTAGATGGCAAATTTCTTGTTCTACGGTCTGTGCACTCCCTTTGTGGGATGCCTTTGCCTCACCATTTTCTGGGATCGTCTCTCAAAAGCCGCGTTTCTAGTTGGCTACTTTGTTAGCGCAGGAGCCTCACTCACCCTCTGGTTTGTTCTTGATAACGCGTCATCATTGGGTACGTTCTAGACTCTCTATGTTTTACTTGTACTTTGCGCTAGAGAATACCGCATCAGCACAAATAACCACGGTTCATTTTAGCCACTCAGTAGCTCATTGAGAAGGCTATGAAAACTACACATAAGTTGTTATTACTTTACCTGATTTTGTAGACAATGACCCTTGGTCTCGGTCACGGTAAAAGGCTATTTAACCAATAAGTGGGCATTCTAAATCAGTTGCTGTAGGCGCGGAAATTCAGAGGTTGTGCGCTGTTGTGTGTTGTTGACTGATTCGAAGTAGAATACACAGACCGCAGATCGTCCTGTCTCAGAGAGAAAAACACAGAGAATCGCATTTGCACCTTCTATATGCTACAATGTGCATGTCGAAATTCTTGTTCTTAGCGTTTTTCTTTACTTTTTAACAACAACATCAACAACCAGACTCCAATCAAGTCCAGCTGGTAGGGTTGGGTGTGGCATTGTTGGGTGGCTTTCTGCTACCTGCACTGATCACCCTCCTCCTTACCAAGCCTCTTTCGCCCAAAGTGGCATCTAGCGTGTGGCGCTGCGTTCAGGAGATCGACAATCCCCTCGTGCCCTGGCCTGAGCTCTTTTCTCGGTAGTTCAACTAGGTCAACCACTTGGCCATCGCCTATTTTGGAGCTTGATTGCTTCAGAGATGGGACAAATATTTGATACATTCAGCATTTGTATAGCTTAAAATTGTTCAAACAGAAAGTGTTCAACCAAAATGACAATTGCCTGCCTTTCCTTTCAATCCTCAAACACGCAACCCGGACTCCAACTATCAACCCGATTGCCAGACAGACGGATCTACGCTTTTCACCGCGCCTAAGCGAGAATAAGCCTCCCTTATCAGAGGTTCGCAGAGCGCTGACACCACTGCGTCACCTGATCTATGGCATCGTGGCTTTCAACTTCGCTGTAATTCTTGTTTTATGGCAAATACTTGGGCATGCCATAAAAACACTCAACTTCGACTACTTTCTCCTCTTTGTGAGCGCCACTTTGTGGTCCGAAAATTTTTTACTTTACAAATTGATGACAAGCAATCCAGTGGCTATAGGCAACGATGAGTTTTAAAGAAACAATTTCTAACCGCTGTAAAGAAAGTGCCTTTAATTTGTAGCCTATTTATCCCTCGCCTTAATTACAGCTGCTTTTTAGCCAAAACCTCATGTAACATTACCTACAAAGCATGTAATAAACTTGGGTAATAGAATCACATTATCACTTCTGTTTTAATGTATCACTTGTTTCGGTTATGAAGGTGTCTGCATTTATTACCTAACGCACATCCCTTTGCAATAGGTGGGATCGGTTGAAATCTGGACATACCTATCCACCATCTTCTGTCTCGCCTTTCCTTTGTTTCTGCTAGCCTCCGATCAAAGAGCCTTCTTGGTGTGCTGCCTTCACAGACTCAGGACGTTAATGAGGTAGTGCTGTGCCACATTTGCTGGCAGCTTCTAATTTTCGTTTAACCTTGGCAAGTGGGTAACAGTGATTTACTCTTTGAGCAGTAAGCACAGCCTGCAACTGTCAATGTGGAAGTCCTACCGCTCTGCTTCCTCTGTAATCAGCACACACCTCACTTCTCGCAATTTTGCCTGCAATTTCATTGATAATGCAGATGAAGGTGCTTTTTAGTCACGAGTCAAGAGTTGTGCTTTATTTTTAGACATTTGATGTCCCTACTTCGCTGTGGAAAGACGCATCAAATGTAGACGCTGTCAATGGAAATGCATTAAATTCGCATTGCGTCAAGGGTGCTTGCTGCAAGGAAACAATTAATCACTTCAAAAAAATGTTTAACTGGTGTATTGTAATAAACTTTGCGTGTTAATTTGAACATTGAAAAGTATACGAACTACGTTTAAAGCTTGCTTTTGACGGTTCTGTCAGCCCTTCAGTTGGAAACAACCAATTAGTTGTTTGTGGATTCATACTTCTGTCCTACAAAAGGCTTCTACTACGAACTGGCTCTGATGCATTATTCTCAATTGACACAGGCAGCAATGCAATGATGTAGCAAATTTAAAGTCACTTAAATGCCTTGAAGCTTTGAACTCTTCATTTCATCTACCACTAGGACCGATTGACCAAAAATTAAATGAAACTTTGGTCTGTTGTTATGCCAAAAGACGGATTTTGCTTAAACAAAGAGTATTGAAAAAGCCTTGCGTAAACAGCAGAGGACAAGTGCTCTGTCGCGCAGCGTTAGGCTGGTCAACGCAATATCGCATATATTGGCAGAACACAAAAGAAGCAGAACCTGCATTTATCATCCTCTTTGGCACAAGTGACAAGGCTGTTCAAATTGACCTTGTCGTATCTGACATTATTTGTGACGACGAGAAGCAAAACCACCTAGCAGTCTGCACCAATCAGGAATTAAACTTCATTAATTTGTACAGCATAAAACGGTAGCAAGTGCAGGCCCACTGCTGCCCAATTATTCAACAGTACGTGAGAATGAAGGATTAGTGCTAGTTCGAATGCGCTGGCATTAGACTAATTCAATGAAGCAGATGCACATGTCCTGCTGCATCAGTGCTGAGTGTTTGCAGGTCAAAAATTATTGACAGCTTCTTGTGACATCAGCCCTTCGCGTGATTTACCATCACGGAAAGAGTGTAATTAAATTTGCAATGTGCATTGCTGTGCATATTGATACTAGAAAAAGAGGGATTTGTTGAATCTTTTTTTGTGGTGTTAGATGCAAAAATGAATTGGAGCCAGAAGTGTCTGTTGCCGCTTTCTGCATGTCACAATTTAGCGTGTGATGCTTGAGTGCCCGATCGACTGCGTGCAGCTATAACCGACTGCTAGGAAACACCATTACCATAGACCTACAATCGACGGCCATCATGCCGCCGGATTTTCCAGTGCCAAGGTGTTTCGGGATGGCCTCAGCTGTCACCACCACAAAGCACTAGCCTTAAAGTACCCATCACTCCATTCCAAATCCAACCCTTCAGGTTCCCATCGCATTACACTCTGCATCACTGATGCTAGTTAACTGATATGGGCATAATCTGCGGTTTAAGGCCATTTTTAAAAAACACTGTTGTGAATTAAAGTGGTATGAGTCCGCAAAGAGAGAACGCATAGACTATGCTTTGTCCAGTTGTGGTAGCACACCTAGTTTCACAGTCTTAAGTACTATGTTTCTTAAAGTACGTAACGTGTTACAGCGATAGAATATTTGCACAATTGATAGTATAAATAAATGGAAGCAACCATAATAAACGACGTGCACCCCGTGTGCTGCGATCCTTACGAACTGAGAATTACTTGCACAGTGCAGCAAAGACGGCATATTAAAAGGTGAAATTCGTGTTTTAAAGTGAAGCTAAAAACTCGGCACTTCCGAACGAATTAGCAATAACCATTGTCATTACCACTGCAGCTATTGATGAATTCTTCACTTCATGTCTATCGCATTAGTCCAAAAATTTGAACTCGCGTTGAGAAGGAATGACAATTCTTTCGACTAAGCAATGCTATTAATCTGCACAGCATCTCCTACGCTTGCCGAATAACTCTACAGCTAGTTTAAAAATGTGTTAGATTTTTTTAATTTTTGGTGCGAATGCGTCTTACAACATTATTTAGAGCTCAGTGCACTTGGTTGTAGGAGTTTAGAACTTGTCAATCTTCGGGCGATTCAGGGTAAATTTATGGTTAAAAAGGTAAATTCGGAAGGGTACCACATTGCATTTAGGCATGGTTTCAATGCATGACTTGCCGATCCGGCGAGAAACAATGTCATGCTTCCTTAATTAAGAACAAGTTATTTTAACATTGTGAACGAATCCAAGGGGCCGTGTGTGTAATCAGTACGTAATGCAGCCGAATAAACAAAAGCGTTGCGCTTATGGTCGCGCTTATTGGATTGACCAACACGTCGCTCGCACAGTGAGTGTTATGAAGGTCAATTTGTGCCACGTTGATGGTGAGACAAAACACTAGCAGCCAATGAAGCGTTTGATGCCAGTAATTTACTTCCTTACAACATAATTCCACCGGACATTCATAAGCCGAGCTTAGTGCCTTGGTGCCGTTCGATGCTAGTCCATGCTCTGCGACTTGCATGTTGTTAAGGCTGATCGCTGTTCACAAAGCGTTTGCTTGATATCTCGATAACTTTAGTGCCTAATTGAAAAATATTATGCTAAGCCATTCACATGCGAGTCACAGGTTGGACATCAAATAAAAATTTACCCGAAAGAGTTAAAAATCTCGAGAGCGCTGTTTGGGATAGGCGAGCACGAACGTAGTGTCAAACGGGTAGCAAGCATGTTTATCATGTGGTGCAATTGGGGACAAGACGACTGGCATACAGGTGGGCACACCTCAGCACACAATTCAGTTTCGAATAAAGCAGAGAGAGTTAGGGAAACGGGGTGTGGAAGTTGGCCATGTTCGTATTCGTGGAAGTGCGCACCGTGGTGTGGGGTTGTGAAGGCTTCACAATGTGGGCAGAAGTGGGCAGCCATGTGGATGGTCGCAGCAATGGTTGTGAATAACAAACACGACCGAGGTTGTTCTTACACTGACGCTTATGAAGAAGCCTCCGTATGTCAAGGAGATGAAGGGACTAGACGCTGGTGCACAAGCTCTCCTCTACTACCCTCCTGCTTTGAACGTCTAACGGTTAGCATTGTTCTTGATTATTCCTTGCGGCTGTTCGAAAATAGTTAGACGCCTGTACTTCAACCTGCACTAGAATTCCAATTTGAGTTTTCCGTTTGCATATGGGATGCATCAGAAAATTGAAAGTCCCCTAATAGCTTTCAACTAATGGCCCTGCTACTTCAACAGGCAAAAATACTGCCACACCCATTGTTTCCATTCTTGTTATTTGGAAACCGTAAGCACACCTTCGGATATGCATTACTTCTTTGGATAAGTGCCATGCATTTAGCCAAGGGTGACCTTGAAGTTTAAGTGCGATTAACTGAAAACATTCCTTCCTCGTCAATTTAGTGATTTGTGTGGAACGATGGCACGCATTTCTTGAAGGCGTGAGAAGCGTAGTGGAATTTAGGCGTGGTTAAAATAGCTGCATAACTTAATGTGGCGTCAATTAAGGCTAGCACACAAGGCCCTTTGCTACGATTTGTGTACCATTATATGTTAGTCTATCCTTCGAATGTACCTGTATAATATCGAAACATCTTGTGCATCTGACAGCGTAGCGACACGCGTTTTAGTGTTTTCCATCACAGAATTTCAATGGATTGGAAGGTGGTGTTGAAAAGAAAATTATACAATCGCAATTCTTAATAAACTTGCAAGTAAGGTGAATAAATACCACTTACTTGCTAAAACACCCCTGTTTATTGTAATTGGCAGCGCGCAATTCGCCCCTTACAGGTCACAGTCACTAAGTTACGTTCCACATTTTGTGTAGGTACTTGTCTCAATAAATAAGAATCCTTCGTTATCAGACATGTGTTGAAATTAAACGTAGAGCAGAGTGCCCTATAACGATTTTGAGAAGTAAGGTGAAACAGCGCATCTGATTGTTAGCGTTGCAAGTTCCTTAGCACATCTACAATTGCAGCGAGTAAAGCTTGCTTCTCAATGGAAACAAAGGACCAAAGAGCACATAGGCTCATTAAAATATTATGACTGCGTCCTCTACGTCGTTGAGCTTTCATTGCTTCTGCAGCAGAGTCTTAGTTTTAAGACTGAATTACGAGCCACAGTGGCGAAATTGTCGTCCAATCAAACACTCGGAATTATCATAGCTGAAGACGTAAAATGCAAGGAGGAACGTGGATTGGCCTTGCCGCAAAATCTTACATAACTACTATCTAATACTTCGAAATTCGGCCATGCATAAATTTTCATTGCTCGAGATGGATCAAGTGTTACTAAAAAACCCACAAAAACACCCGAACTTGGGATTTGAACAAAGGTCATCGAGGCTCCTCAATCTTTTGTCATCGTCTTCACACAAAAGCACTCACATATTATTGAGCTTAGTTAGATGCATTCGAACCCCTTCAACTTTGCGTCAATCAACTTGGCACAGTCTTTGTGCTTCGAGTAGTGCTTAATTGATAACAGTGTCGCAGATTATTTTGAAACTCTCATCTGAAACTTCTAAATTTGGTCGTGCAGATGGCAAGTACCACCGAGAAATCTTCGAAGCATGAGTCCTGCCTCGAATTTCGTGCTCTGCCGAATACTTGCCCAATATGGTACCCGTCACGCAACTTACGCATTCGGTGAAGTCACAGTTTGCTCCGCCTTGCTTGCTAATCTCCCAAGATGCTAGCAGATACCAAGTAATCTGATTATTGGTTAACGCCAAAGATGCACACTAATCACTGGCATCTTGTTTGCAAACAAGTTCCGATCAGGTTACAATAAACTCCCACGGCCTGAAGGCGACTAAGTGAGGAATCAACAAGGCTCTGCTTCCTCGTATTCTAGGCAGGTATTGTGGTGAAGACAAATTAGCGCAATTCGCTTTAACACCTATTTTTGATTGGAGATCAAACCGGGGCCACCAATGTTAACGCACAACAATGGAAAAGTTTTAAATGCAAAAAGCCAATATAAAGCGAGGTCTGGTTTGATTGGCTCAGGCAAACGAAATATTGTCGGCTGTGCATGGTTTGGATTACAGTCTATGGACAGAAGAGTCAGCCTGAGTAAGTCGAAGGCATGCAGACTGGGAAGGTTGATCTAGGGAAGTTTGTTGCTCGTGGGTCCTACTTCTTCGTCTAGGAGACGGTCTACACAGGAAATGTGACATGATCACGATAAATTTGGCTTGTGCATTAAGGCGGTTTCAAAAGAGTACGACTCTGCCCTTCGGTTCATTATTTGAGAGCACCGCATCCGGATGCGACTCGACAAAGAAAGAGAGCAATCACCATGTATGGCAGCACTTTGCAAACTTTTTTAATTACAGGGCTCCATCTTTTGTGCTGCACAAGAAGAGAGTTTTCGACTTGCAGGATTTCACAAAAATGTTGGCTGTCTTGGTGATAAGCACGCACGATTTGAAGCTGTGAGATTATCAGCGGTCTGCAGAATCCTTACGCCATACCCATCGTCTACTTAGACGTCAAGCTCATTAATGCGCCCATCGCTGATTCGAGTCACATTTACGTTACGGACTTCTACCACTCATGCAAGACATATTAAGAGTCAAGATATCTTGAAATGATGGTTTTGCTGCCTAACGACTGTGCTGACCGTAATGGCGTTACATGAGATTACGCAGTGGCGAGGTAGAATCACTGATATCATTGTTCGGGTACTTGTCCACTATAGGGCTTAGCGGCGAAAGTATCAAGGTGGCGGTCTGCAGCTGGACAAGTAACTTCGAACTCACCAACCTGCATTCCTCAATGTAAGAAATTGCTATCCCAGAAATGCAAAGGCAATAGTAGGAACTATATTTTGTTAGGAAATTGTGCAGTTTTTACGCAGCTGATTAAAGAGTGTTAGAGCCACTCCATCCAGTCTTCGCCATGTCACGCCAGTGGTGTGGCTGCAAATCCGCACATACGTGACAGTTTTGTGGCAATAGTATTTTCCCACACAGTTACATTTGCCTACTAGTTAACATCTCATTGTCTTTCCACTTCGTCCAGAGCTAAATTTAGGTTTCGCCACTTCCTTTTCCATCCATCCATCCATCCATCCATCCATCCATTTGTCCATCAGTTCCGCGCTTTACCATTGCGTAGCATTGCAGAAGGACATAGAGGCACCGCAGTAGTAACTGTGAAGATTTCTTTCCCACTAATTATGCTTCCTTTAGATGACACAGATGCAACTACACACACTGAGGGAATAAGAACTTTCTCATCAATTTATGCGCTATTTGTCGGATCCAAAGCTGGACTTCCCCATATACTGTGTGAACCCTTACATTTTAATTTATGCAAAGCAATCTACCTATACCATTTCACATGGCTTTAAACTAAAAAATACTGTTATGTCCCAGAGGAAACAAGTTTTAAGGACTGTGAAACCTCCCTCCTCCACCACAGTCGTGAAAAATTGCGGAGTTGACATGTCTGAGTCGTGTATGTTTGTGTGTCTGTGTTGATCAACTTTAGTGTGTCAGGTGGCGCTTTGATCACGTTGAAACAAGAAAATACAGAAACCAGTCAAAGTAGAAGTGTACTTAAAATGCTTCCAAAACAGGTCGCAAATGTTGGTTTTGATAGACCCTAGATGCATAAGAGGAGAAGAAGAAGTACCCTCATTCTGCACTTTTGGTTGGTTGAACAATATAAGTTGGTTGTAGTTAACTGCAATAGTGATTAGTCTAGACACGAAAAACGTCGACAAGAACAACAACTCGTGTTATAATATTGGAGAAGGATCGGAATTTACTTGTGCTTACGAGCTAAAACAACTGCAATTCATAACCACGCCCTATGGTTTCATTTGGAGGCAGTCTTTTATTCATTCCATCTTACTTGCTCCACTCAAATCACTTTCACTTCTAGAAATACAGATGTAACTCAATGCAATTTTACCTTCGACTCTGACAAGATCCTCGCACCTTATGCTAAGAGCGGCATATTTTAATATTGAACATGCCAAGACTACCGAGAGAAAAGGAGAGGCAGCAAATTGGTGGGATTTGGGATGTGTCCAGATTCGAGTTGGTATGTGACTCTTGGCATCACAATCCTGTCTTTGGTTTAATGGAAGATCCTGTCTCTGCTCAACAAGGCTCTGAATTCACAATTACTATTTCACAGCTCAGATGATCTCCTCACCCACCTTGCCCATGACATCGACAGAAAAACGAAGGAACTTTAGGCGCTATTAGTTTAATGCTCAAACACAGTCATTCAGTTGGGGGTAAGCAAAAAGGACACGTCGTTGTAAACAGGAGAGGCATCAGCTAAGAGAGACCGATCTGCCAGCCAGTCAGATGCTAATCTTGCGCTCATACAGAGGATGCATGCCATTTGGTAGATGAGTTGATCAGTTACGGGGTCATAAAGCCACCAAAGTCACCATGGGTCTTACCGTTTGCTTCTAGAGGGAAGGATCTGATACCAACGGTTGCTACAGAAAGTGGAAGGTTATAAAGTAGGAAGATGGCCTTTCGCTGCCTCATCCTGCTAATTTGATAATTCATCTTCACGATCACAGTGGCTCTCTAGAAAGGCTTTAAAGTTAGGATACCGGTAGGTGGGAATGGTGGAAATGGACAGAAGGGAGGCAGTTGTTATCAGTGTTAAAGAAACATTACGAATTCTATCCAATGGCTTCTAGGCTGTTTGGTGCAGCTGCTACTTTCTACCACTCTATGCAAATCGCACCCTGACGACTTTTCTGGTTGCTATGGTATTGGTTTGGAGTACAGCAATGATCCCAAATGCAGTTTTGGTCCTGTGTCGAAGTTGTGCCAGCATTAACACCATTTAAACAATGATATAACGAGAGAGATTATTGATAATTATCACGCCCACCTATTTATATGGTTCCATTTGACTTCACAACCACAGGTGGTGGATAGGTGGTTTGTCTCTCAAGTGCGAGTACACCTTTCGCACGCTTACTTGCTTGATACACCTGTACGAGTGCAGAAAACAGCTCCGTTATAAGCTTTGGCACATGTGTAATGGTTGCCATAGCTGTTCTGCAAATAAGAATTTTTTAGCTGCAACAACATACTCTTCCTTATTTACTCACCAGAAGAGCGCTTGTCACAAAACTGGGGCATTACTGCACAGTGCCTCGCTGGCGAATGCAAACGAGAGTTAAAGGAACGACCAATCTACACCAGAAGGTATAGTTAATCCGCTTAAATTCATTTGGAGGATGTGAACAGGAAAGAAATATAAATTAGGCTTGAAAAATTCCCAACAGGAAAGCAAAGTTCAACCTTCAAAAGTTCATTACCATCAAATATTTGTTGCACAAAGAAAGAAATATGCTTAAAATAGGTTTATCTGTGTACTGGGTTTGAAGTTCCTACCTGGCTCACGGGTCTGGATTTTTGTCTTTACCACTACAACAGCAATAAGCATGATGTTTAGCACACTAAGATTGATCTAAATTAGAGGTGGTTCACCCTTCTCAATATCCTTCCCTATTCGCCTTTACAAAGTGCGTAGGTGAACATGTCAAGAGATTCAAAAACGACATGCACAAGGTGACATTATCATGGCATTAAGGTAGGAAATGCGGTGCAAGCAGGTCGCGCCTCAATTGACAGAATCTATGAATACGCTCAATGTTCAGTGGTGAGGGCTGAGCAATGCAGCTTGTGAGGGCTCGCCAGTTGAGTAAACAAAAATAGATGCGTATGATGTATTGAAGAATTTGGCTTTCAAAGGGCTTTAATCCAGCGGGCATAGGTCAATCACGCAATGTCCACTTACCTGTATCAGAACAGGCACAACTTTTACAAAAGAAAATGGAAAGCAGACCATGAAAATGCCCACCTGCAATTAAGTTGACCAATGATGTACTGCAAGGCATTCAATCACTATCACTTTCAAAATTGTACACAATATTGTGCTTAAAGATTGTCCCTGAACTCTGTTTTAGTTAAATATAAAAATGATCAATTGTAGCATGTAATGCAAACAAACAATGTTGGGCAAGAAACGTGTTTAACTGTCGATGTCTGCTATCGATGTCAAAAGATTGCTGTCTTTTCTAGCAGCATCACAGCAACGTTGCGTTGATTGTCAAGTGCTTGCAGAAAAATAAATCTCTTCCACTTTCATTTGAGACCCACAAACTGCTTCTGTAGCCTGTTACCGCACTAGCAATCATTCATATTATTTCCACATTAGACATCACGAAACGATCCAATGTGTTGACGTCATTGCGAGGTCAATCCAATCTCTCCATTTTCTTCCCCCTGCACCCTTCCATGGCGTGAGCATTCAAATCTCGTCACCCCTATCACGCAGTCAATCAACTCTATCACATTAAAAATGGGGTGTCAGTAGCTCTAATTTTTTTCTTCCTTTTTCACCTCTTTCACTTATTCCCTTGCATGTCAAAATTAGGGTCCATTGTCGACATCCCATTTTTGTGTCACCAAAGTTAGCATGCTTTCCTAGCACTTTGGAAAACTTCGCGTCACTGGCCTTCCGCTAAAAGCAGCGCTTAGAATATGCGATTTCCTCTATATGGAGGACATCGCAAAGGGTTGTAGCGCCATCTCTAACTGGAGATTGATTTTGACAATTCGATTGCCCTCCAAAGCAAATGCTTGGATACAACATAACTCTCGACTTCTAAACCGGTTTAATTAATTCTTTCTCCGACAAACCATGCACTGCTCTCTCTTGCCCATTCAGACCTACTTTGTATCTCCACATTGTATGAACAACCCTATTTCTGCGAAACTTATTGCACATTTTACTCCTCCATTTTGCTGAGATGTGCTCCGTACAATGTAAGTTGCATCAATTGATTGCTATATGATAACAGTTAAGGTTTTTAGTGCCCACTACAACTGCCGTGGATGTATAATAAAACTTGGGAGAGCGCCCGCGGGTATCAAAGGCCTGCAGACGAACACCTTAGGTTGAACAAGCCGTCACAATTTGTTCACTACAGCTTGCAAATCAAGAACTCTGGCACTTCGGACAAACACCGTCTTTCGCTGCAACTATCACCTCAAATCACCCCTCTTCTTGAGATGCATTGTTCCTTCCTCTTCAGGTTAGTTTAGTGGCTTTTGCAACAATTAGCACTGGCTTACTAATTTTACACAATGCGAAACGTTCTGTCGACCTCGTGTTAAACTGCCTTCCATGATGGTATAAAAATCAATTTTCCAGAGGAGGGTTTAGAAGGCACACGTTATGCTTAAATGAGTAAAGGGTAGGTTAGTCTTAGGCACCACGTTAAGGCGTCATCCCACGTCGTCGAGTTTTAAGCCATTACATGCAGAGGTTGGAGACACTGGCATTAAACAAAATAGTTAGATGGCAATGAGCGAGTAGTGTCGGCAAATACGTCTTAGATTTTTTGGTGAAACATCCCCTATGCAAAGACTCCACAGCATTTCTACCTTCACCTCATGTTTTGACATAAATTAACTTGGTCTTATGCACTGAAACGATTGCAAGTGGAATATACAAAACCACAGTGACGCGATGGAATAAATGCCACACACTTTGTGCCGTAATCTCTCTTTTTATTGAATGGAAAATCATTCCATCGCTATGAACCATCTCTGCAGCTAGGCCAGCCATGACAGTGGCATTTTGCGCAACAGTTATTTTAAGAACTCGGTTTCCTCATTCACAAGACATTCGTGCAAATAATCGAAGAGGATCATCATCCTTGTTGGTGATGATGAGCCACGTCTGGCCAAATTTGTGCAATTTATGACGGAAAGCAACAAGCGGCACTAGGAATTCACGCATTCAAGTTGTCAAATCGCGGAAAGAACGCTTAATTAAAACTAGGCAACACAAAAAGACACAATGATTATGCGTCGTAGGTAAGTCAGTTAAATCCCTCCCTGGGGTACATTGTATGTAGCCTTTGTCGTCCCTCGATAATGGCATGCATTGGTTGTCTCAACCCACCTCGGCTCATTTCTTTGTTTATCACGCCATAACCATTCTTCCCTTTTACCACATTTCAGTTATCCATTTATGCACCTATGGTGTCACCTTCCTAATGCTGTACAATTATTCTAAGTTGAAGGTGGATGATTTAGCATGGCCTTTCTTTACCGTCACGCGTCACTGTTTCTGTTGACAGGTGTCTCGGCTACCTACACCCCCATGCCTTTCGCCTTCTCTGAAGCTCTTGTTATTACGAGGAACAAAGTGACTGTTAGCAAAGACTTCTACCCGTATCTATTGATGACTAGGCTCACATGGAAGTGGAGTCGCAATTTTCGCCTCTCAACATTCCAGTAATTATATCCAAATTTGAAATATACTCTGCAGCTCAAGGCGGAACGCATCGACTCTGCAAAAGCCTCCTCATTTCAAATAATTCATTGCCAGGTTACACACAGCTTGTGCAAACAAACGTACCTCAACCGATTTGGCACCAACATATTGTGTGAGTGTTGCATATGGAAAGGCATAACAATGCCCTCCACACTGTATACCACCCACAGCTGTCAAACGAGAATGATAGAACCTTGGAAGAAGTAACGTGATCGCATTGATCCGCCCTGCCTCCAATGCATTAAATTCTCGTCTAGCACCTCAATATCCGTGCAGAATACTGATGCTAGCGAAATACGAGTGAGCAAAAGGACATAGAAGGAAGTGAAAGCGCAATGTTTGCCCAGATTTGCGATGAACAAAATACAAACGTCAGACCGAATATAATTAGCACACCATGTATATGGGTTCGACGAGCAAGTGGGCAGGTAGGTTTGGTGGTTGGATGAATAGACAAAGCTGTACTGATCATAAGGTCCAAGAGGCGCGCAAAGTCATTTAAAGGTTGATGACTTTGCAAACTATTGGTATGGGAAACGATTGGGACTGACTCTGTTCGATTCCCCTATCTTCTCTGCCTAAAAATGGACACGTCACCACAATCACAGAGTACTAACTGTGAAACGAGTGTGTTGATAATGATAACAATCTCAGAAATCAGCAAAATTAACGCAAAATAGTTTCATGTTGCTATACTCTGCTCCTACTCTCATACGCTTCTGATTGTCTATTGCTACTTGCACGGCAGTTCTATAAACTTTGCTATTACTAGTTTCTTACAGTTAAAATGTCTTATTCTGGCAGATTTTGTCAAAAACCACGCAACCGTATTGACATTTTCATGCATTCAGTTCTTCAAAAACGAGAGCCAGGCAAACCACTAGGTATTTCATGGCATCTCTACTAGCTCAGACTTCTTCCTCGACCCCACTTCTTACTAAGTCTCGGAGTCAGCCATCACAGGGTTGTCGACGGTGTAGGAAAACCACGCTCAGGCCAACCACACTAGTAGCTGAACGTCCATACCACTAAGGCGATAGCCAAACTCAACCCCATTTATCCCTCTTAGTCGCTCCATAGGATCTGGCGTTTCGTTCTGATTATCACAAGTCTCTGTAGTTAGTCGTAGAAACACCGGCTATGACCAATCCAGTGAAGCTTTTGAGTGATCTAGCCGTTCGACTTAAGTGAGGAGAAGCCATTGAGAATGCACTCTACACTCTCTATCGAGAGTAAGTCAGACATAGATTCAACGATTTATCCGCCTTAAATAGTATGTTAGTGCCGAGTAGAGCGCAATTGAATGAAAACCACTGGGTAAATGCTTTTGTAGATGCAAATATTTGAGCCGTCGATTTTATATGCTCACTTCTATGCGTAATAATGAGTTAAGAGGATATAGAAATCCCATATCAAACAACATCAGCGCAACATCTGTGATGAACTTTGGTATTGTCATATGCTTTTCTCCCTTCTTTCCAACGCAGGAAACCTATTCATTTAGAGCCCTAAATGATGACGTGCACCTATTCTGCGCATGTGATGAGGGCAATCTCAATTCTGACTCAGCGCATCACAAATGCTGTCACTCGTCGTGGCCATACATCAAGGTGAGCAGTAGTAGATGCCAAATCAGAGCTCTGCACGTACATGCATGTATGCCTCAATTCCACCCAGAACTTCATCTATATAAGACGACACATTGTGCCAGCCTGGTAAAAGCAAATGCTCGCCTCAAAGCAAACGCAAATACATAATAATGGCTTAAACGCAGAGAGAGCAAGCAATTGTCCAGATCTTTAGCCCTGGAAGTAGATCAGAGAGGATTAAACAACTGCACTGCTGCCTTGATGCAGTGGCTTCGAGGCAACAGCACTTTTGTTGATAGTGCAGAGAAAATGAAGAGCATAATCCTGGTGGATAAGTGGAAGGTTTGTACACTTGCACTGGTTTGTCGTTTTTCGAAACTTGTATCAATGCAATTTAGATCTGTGAAGCACAACAGCGTTGGACATTTGACAACTCTGCAAAATACAAACAACTTGATTAAAATCCACATTTCCAAAGGTCAAGCGGCATGCCTGAACGTAGTCAGGCACTTTACAGCAAAATATTAAGTTTTTGGCAATTTGGCCAACTGTAATTTGCATGTTGACGTGCATGCTTCCAGCATTAGCAACGAAAGGCAGATCATTATCCGCAATAGCAATAGTACCATGAGTCTTTGTTATGTCGAATGGATGTTAACCCCGAAAATGGTAGCTCCACCAGCCTCATCATCAAAGTAGTTTGTTTCGCATTCGTCGCCAAAACATAGGATTTTTAGAGCTCAAAATGTTGCTTACAACTGTGTCTAGATAGGAAGGCCACCCAGTAACTTGAATAAAATGTGGTCAAATTTAGCTGATTGAGAGACAAAAAATTCTCTTTTAGGTCAGTCTACTTACCGAATGAAAAATCCACGCTGCTAAGCTACTTCTTTAGTCTCTTTGTAGAGTCACAACAACTGGGTGAGTTGATTTGGCTCTACGCCAAATTTGCAATAAACAAAGCAAAAAATCCTGCTTTCTTCATAGAATTTCGCCTGCTCACATATATACCCAGTTTCTCTCCTGCCTCAGCCGTCTTAAAATTTAGTGCGTAAGCTTTGCACTTAATTTTTAACTAAAAATACATTTCAACCTGTAGGACTTAAAACCTGCTTCCCTTCCATTTTAGTGCAGTACAAAACTACTTCGTGCGCGGACCGGTTTGTAATATTCTGTAGGATCGAATTGAGGCAGTGGTCACAAAAGGTAAGTTAGTTCTCTTGCCTACAATGGTATAGCATGGCAAGATTTTAGTCTATGATGTCTTTTACAGTCGCGATTTCCTAGAAAGCATGCTTATAACTAAGATATCTATATTTCGGTTTGCTGTGGCCCATATTTTGCATAGTGTGTCAAGGCACAAGGGCAGCAGTGGGTGCATGGCTGAGGAGTGTTTTATTTCTTTAAGCGCATAAGCCAACATGCATTTTTAGCAGAAAGGATTACGGCTTTATTTTGCATGGCTGGATAAGATGAGTGCGTAAGTTAGAGCATAACCTGCCAGTAGTTAAGGTAAATTCACGTGAATCACACAGGTTGTGTCGGATGAATGCCAGAGTCATGGTTAGAAGCTTCCTTCATTCGCTATAAAAAGGCCAGTGCAATTAAAGAGAAAGATTGAGTGTAAACTCATGCAGGACTGAGGGCAATGAGGCATAAGGCACTGCCTTACTGCCAGGCGAATAGCATCCATTACATTAGTGGCACCTGCAAAATGGGGACATTTCTGGCTATAATCTTCACACACTCTCAAAAAAGGACATCGAAAGTGGCCCTATTCATCTTTCTGCCTATTTTATCTCCACGCGTCAGCTTTATGTCATGCATTTAGTCGGCTTAAAAGTTCGTAAATCGAAGTAGACGAAAGTTGACACTAAACCATAGGACGAGGAAGGATGTGGAGGTCGCAGATCGTGAATAGAAGTGCTTCTTTTTCGCCTTTCTTTCCAGTTGGTGGGTGGTATGATAGGCTGTTATGTAAATGGAGACTTTACACCGGACTGATCCATTCTTTGAATTTCACTGGCTGCGAATAGGTTTTAATCTACCACTTCTCATTCGATCATATTGCATCGAGAAGACAGACCTCATTTGCCCAGTTTTTGTCCATTACATTGCCACTGCGCGTTTCTACATCACCAAATCTGGTTAGCAGCCATGTATGGATTTAGTAAGCTTCTAAGGCGGCCTTGATCGCAAGTTTTGTACAAGGTTATTGCTTTTGGCATCAACGCACTGTACAATAGGTCATGGGGACACGCGATGGTGGCTCAAGATGTCATCTCAAAATGCTAGGCTTGTAGATTAGACTTCGCATTTTGCTCCATAGGCAGCTTTGTGTAGATGTGGGCCATTAACCATAGTTATTAGCCGCAAATCATTCCTTACATGGATGAGTTCATGTGGTAATGGAATACAAGTTGGTTTTTCTACTTGCACACTCTGGTTGATTATGTACTAATTTATGATGTCATCCTTTAAAACAATAGTGAGGGACATTTTCTTGCAGATGATGGTTTGCCTTTGGATATTCGTGCGACGTGGCCAACTTTGCTGCATCCTGCAATGGACTATTTTCCATTCGCAGCATCAGGCAAGGAATGAGAACATTGACAATCACAAGAGAACAATGACAAAAGCGATGTGCTGTTTTGTGCAAAAGCAAAATCAAGTAGTATGTTGCCGAGCTTCCATTATATAAATGAGTGGTTCTGGTCGTTTCATTGGTATTATGGTGAGATGCGTGGGCAAATTTGAACATAATGCATCTGATTAGGCGAAAACTAATCACTTTATGATAAATATTGGCAAGCACTTGGTAGAATTCTAGCTTCTGTCTCAATAAATTTAAGCCTTGCCCTATGCGCAAAATGAAAACTAGGCATGGGGAGTTAAAAGCCATTTTTGACTTGCTGTGAATTTCGCCGTTAGGGAACTCTGTGCGGAGAAAGGAGGCAGGCTGATGGTCCAAGCGCTACCCCTTTTCCATTGCCAACTTTAGAGGCTAGAGGTTCTATCTGCTCAATTTAGTGTGCAATTATGTAGAATACGAGTGCTTCAATGGATAAGCTGGAAATACGCTCTTGGATAAAATAAGAAATAAAAATTGGAGGTGACGGACCCTTCACTCGCCCTCTTCTACATGGGATAAAGTAAAGTACTTCTGACAGTCAAATTGCACATAATGTTGTGAGAGGTGCGAGATCCAGTATTGGGTGTCTAAAGAAACACCGACTACGCGTGGCGCAAAACAAATTGCTTAGCATTTGAGAAATAAAGTGTGGGTAACCACGGCTCTGCCTAAAGCATTTGCCAGCAGCCCTATTTAATTTGCTATCCGGTGCCCCAATAGTGTGCAGTCCACCACTGTATCATTTGAAATGGCAATGTTTGCTTTATGCAGCGACAAAATTGTTGTGTAGTTCTTCTCAAGTCTTCGTGTCTCGAAAGTTATGTTCTATGAAAACAAAGGTCAAGGGTGGCAAAATGGACTAACTGGCTAACACAAGAAAAGCCCACAACAACTCAATTTAACAAGAAATCAAGTAACGACAAGTGCGTGCTATGCATTCTTCTGAACAACAATATGCAAAAGTAAAACAAGGCGAGCTGCAGGGAGCAAGAAAAGAATCTCAAAAGCCATATTTAGACCCAAAATATCTCGCGATAGAAAGAGATAGGTCTCAGTGTGTATCAGGCAAATAGCAGAAGCAATTGCCATGATGGCCAGGAAATGCATCAATTAATAGCAAGTTGCAAGTTTTCTTTGCTAAAATGGGCTCCTTATATATCGATCAGGCCTAAATTTTTGATGTCTAAGTCGAGAACATTGTAACACAATTACAGAAGCGAACAAGCTGCAACAGATCCATGCCATCTCAAATTTATTTGCCACATTATTCTCGTCACAGCTCGACCAGACCAAATTCACCACTGTTTAATTCGATTATATCCGAAAAAATTTGCGGAATCCAACGAACTCCAGACTTAAAATTCTGACTGCATCTGCTTCAAAATGTGAAAAAGATTAGAGTGCTATATCCGCAATATCTCATTTTTTACCAGACCTCATGCTTTATGATCGACAGGGAATGGCATCTTTCTGATATCGTTATGTTGGACTTTTCCATAATATGAGCAGTATCGCTATGAAGCGCTAGTTGCTCTTATGGGCATTTGCTTACCTTGAATTCGGGTAAATGCTGTCAACAAGTCAGCGTTTCATCTACGGGCAGCCTACGGTCAAAGCACCAACACCTAACTCCTACAAATATATTCGATGTCCAGTACATGCTTGCTAGTATCCTCGTCTATCCAACCTTGCGCATGCGACATTGGTAGTAATCATCGATATAATATCGTGAGAGGCAGTGAGCTTGTCTTGTACGCCACTTCATATCAAAAAATCTTATTGGCTCCACCATAGAGGTGGGAAATGGGTTATGTTAAACATTTTGGTTTGACGTGATTAAAGCATCTGATTCCAAGTAAGAATTTTATTTGCACTCGTGCAACCACTCGTACAGATCTGGTCTGCTTGAGTATGGAGGAAAATTCTATTCAGTGAGATGTATTTATTCTCAGAAGTGATTGTTGATCCTTGGGTTAACACGCTAATTGTTGACCGCATTTCAACAGGCCAAAACGTTAGTTCCTAGTAGAAATTCTGTCGTTTGAATCGTAATGGCGAGCGCACTTTCCCTTACCAGCCCTATTTAGTTACAGAGCGTAGTTTCTACCGACGTCCTCCCCCTCGCAAAGTGCTCACAAGTTGTTGCGTGCCCCACCAATAGCCCATGCGCTTATATCTGCAAACATCACAAAACGATTTCTTGATGATGAAGATGTGGAACGCATAAGAGTCGATGTCTTCTTCGAAAGCCCTATCGTGCAGAAAGGCAGATTAAAGTGCTAGCAGTCTTCATTATAATCCATTTGTCATATATACTCTCCTGCTTACAAAAGAAGAGGCAAATACCTGTTAACATATTTGAGAATGGTGCGAATTACCGGCAGCTCAGATGGTAAAGCAAACTCTGTTGCATGTTAGAAATTCAAATCATGCTCCACAACCGATTTGGTAATCGTATCGAGCCGACCGTTCTTCGTCTCGTGTTTACGCCTCCAAAGGGTAGTGTAGACCATGGCTACCACGTAGCAGTTATAAATGGGCTAACAGTACCACCCTCTGGCGATTCCACGTGTAGCTCTTAAATTTTTGACGGCTACAATGCAAACCCTCTCTTACTTGTGCAGCCAATTAAGGAATAGAATAGCCTCAACTTATTTGCTGATGCAAATATCGCGTCAATAATATAATGACGATAAAAATTAGTCCCTTTGATCTCTCTTTGACTCTTGTCTCCAAACTCTTGTGACTTTGCAGCGCCACGTAAGCCGATATCTCTCCTTCACGGTACAATGTGGCTGCCAATCAAGGTCTTCGGTCTCAAAGCTCACTCACATATATTTGTTGCACAATTTTGTAGGAGCCAGCGAGTCAGCACCAGTCATTTGATTGTAACACCTGTGAAAAGTGATATTAAAAGATCTACTTAACTGCCACCTCCGATGCATATCTCCTGCCCCTTTCACCCACAACTAGTACGCCCTCATTAGGATAGAGGCCAAATTTGGTGACTAGCGGTCCTGCTACTAAGGTACATGGCTATACTTTGGCAAACTGGTAACCTCAGTAAATGTCCTCTCTGTATCCAATTATTAAGATTGCAGCAAACGATATTTACTCCCAACATTATCGCTAAGAGCTAGTAAAGTGACAAGTCTAGTTAAAGGAAAGTAGTAAGGCGGATTTAAATTTAACAATCTAATGTCTGCATCAGAAATATGGCACTAACAATTAGAGTTAATTCGTGAACCAAGACCATTAGCTGAGTTAATACACCTTCTACCAGGAGCTCAATTTCGAAGTCCGCTCTGCGAGTTTTATTCTAGGCTGCGAACTTTGCTTGGTGAGATGCGCATTTGTGGGAACTCACTTCATCGCATGTGCAATGAAACATTGCTAGATGAGCGGCATTCCGTTTGCTGAAGGAAATTCGCCAACTTCTTTACTCACTTTATACCATGCGCTTCTCTTGCTGTTCCCAAATCTCCAAATGGCTCACACTCACAAAGCGGTATTAGGGAAAAGGGTCAAGAGCATGCGCCTCTACAAGGAGGCATGAATTAACTGAAGCACATTAGTACCATCAATCATTCCTGTTTATCTCTGCCTCCTCTGTATGCACTGTGATGCACAGAATCCACCTAGAGTGGAAAGGCACAATGGCAGGTAGGGCCTGCTATCACAAGTCCACTTACAAGAAGTGCTGTAGAAAGGCGGTACCAAATGGCACTGAGACATGAGCTACTTATAGATTCACACGTGATAGACATGCTCTTCTACGTGTCATATCATCTAATGTTATTCGTCCTCCTTTGCATTATCGTTCCTGCTATTCAGTTATTTATCGGTGCCACCCTCCTACTTCCATCGCCTAAGCCTTTATCTCCACATCACTCCCATCCTCCCACCTGCCCTTTCTGGGATATCAAATGGCAAGAAAAGTGCTAATGTAGAAATAAGGGTAAGTTATGCTATCAATTCCTGTCCCTCTCCCTTCCTGCGATATCATCCCCACATTTTCCTTACTTCTATTGCATGCAAGGAATCTAGCAGTCAGTCAGAATTGATTCTATGGTCTACCTTGGTATGAGCAAATGCTTTAGCCATCTCTGCGACAGTGTGAATTTTTCGATAATTCTTTGTGCTGGCAACGAATCTCATTTCAGTGGCACTGTTATGCCAACAAGTGCTAAGTATGCAAGGTGGATATTACCCATCTATCTTCCTACATATCACGCATTCATATTTATCCTATGCAAGCAAGTTTAATAAATTGTGATTAATGAGGAGGAGAGGCGAGCAACGCACATCACTGCAAGTACCTTCCCTACTTTTTTTAACCAGTAGAGGTGGAACCTAAAATATTGTAGGCACAGTTGCACGACAACTTAAACGATGGGTTGGAAGTTATTGGGCGTCGACTTAGCTGACTGCGGTAAAGGTGGCCCATTCTTCTTAACACTGTTGCATATTTCTAAGAGTGATGAGGACGGAGGTGGTGGTGGAAACTGAGGCACATAGAGAGATAAAATCCAATCCTATCGTCATTAGATGTTTGGAGAGAAGTAGCTGTATTCATTGGCCTAAGGAACGGTTAGAAACCCTTATTTCTATCTGCCGAATTTGTGTAAACCTTTGAGATGCTAAGGCCAGTGAAGGCTGTCGTGGTTATTAAAATAATCCTTAATCTCTGCTACAGAGCAAGGGTTAAGAATTAGCCGTGGGACACTATTTTGAATGGAATTGCCATTGTTGCCCATTTACTGCTAGTAAAGCCAATTTTCTGTTTTTAATTACGACTTGTGATGCAGCATTCTCGTTGTTTCAGATGGTGGTCAGAGGATTCATTGATTAAGAGGACAAAGAATTGTTCACCAACGTAAAAATAATCAGGGTGGCGTAGAGACTATTGTTAGCATTGTAACAAGACTATGTTTGTGTCACCCAAACAGTTAGTTTCACATGTTATAGGAATTATCCTTTTTGCTGCTTTTTCCACGAGAACCTCTTTTGTTCAACTTTTTACCTTGGAGCTGAAGTGGAACTTCTGCACGTTAATAAAAGTAACGTTTTAGAAAGAATACTAAGATGCTTTGTTAGAGAAATTGCTTTCGCACTTTACGATATGCATCTCCAACTATGTCTTACAAGAATAATTGCAAACAATAATAAGAACTGGTTCTAAACAGCCTTCATGCCCTTCACTGTAAACAACAGCTTGGCAGCTTTCTGCGCCTTGTACTATGCAACAGCAGGTTACACATAACACTGAGTTCCTCATTTGGAAGTGGTGTGGTTATGGTCTTGCAAAAAATCTGACGAAATCTGTTCTATTGAGGATATTATTCTAAAGCTTATTGCATTTAAGTTTTCTAAAGCGATTTGCTACTGTTAGAAATCCATTTCTCTAACCCGTTCGCCTGAATGCTTGTCAAATTATGGGAAACAACTTGGAATAAATGCATTTCTACGCCCATGGCAACAGTTTCATTCATGGGAGACAGTGCATTTAGAAGATGCAGATTGTGTTCCAACTGGTGAATTGCGACGCGTGGCTTTCCGCTTCTACTAAGGTTTAATGCCTAGCATTACAATAAAGCTATCAGGCATGAAAGTTTGGGTTTCTAAATTTATAACAAGACAATAGTGACTTTTGTAGAAATCAATGTAACAGGAACTCTACCAGAGAGAGCATTTGTATTCCGTGCACAAAATTTTTCAGTGCCAATGAAAGATATACCTAGGAACAGGATTTTGAAGCTGATTATCCAGCTCAATTAAGAAAAACTGTTCAATAAATGTTGACTGTTTTTTTATGGAAAAACTTATACCCCCTAATTTTCATGCAGAAAATCTCATCATCTTTTGGAACACGTGTAGCTGATTTCAGTGGCACTATTTAACAGTCGCTACTATCTAGTTGTTTGACTTGCATCCGCAAGCCATCCTATCTTGCGGCTTAGGTCTGTCTTGCTGCAAGCCATTCGGTTTTGCGGGTATAAATGTGTGGTTATTTCGTTGGGTACTATGATGCGTGCTATTAACGCAGTTCACTACACTGTGCAGTAAATCTGGAGAGGGGCTTCGATTTTGAACATCGGAACAAGTAAGTGAAGTAAAATAAAAACCCGTGCTGAAACCTGAAGGCGGAGGAACAAGTCTGACCCTATTAATATACATTCACTACTAGCTGTCGGCCACCTGCTCTTATTGCTTGAGCACTTATAGAACAAATGCACTTTCGATGACTAAATCGCTGTGTTACGCTCTATGAATTTCGTCATCATGTTGCCATGTTAACGTTAAAATGCGGTTAACTGCAATGCTTTTAAGGAGCTGCTAGGTTGAACATAGTAAGCCAACAGCTAGGGCTATTACTTGCCCTACGACCACCTAATATTACTCATGTAAAGTTAGTGAGACATTGTCCCATTTGAGAAATACCCGCACTTAATACAATTTCAGAAGGCATTTTAGAACTAATCAAATTACTTAGCAGATTAACGGCGTGGTTGCAGATGTGTCTAGTTCGGAGAGTAGCAGCAGCATTTGCTTTATGGACCAAAAAGCTTATCCGTCGTTATGGTGCTGGTCGGGCTAACAATGCTAGCTACTGTGCATGGATAGTCTAGCATATATACTTTCAGTGCTCTGCGGCGACATTGTTTTAAGATTGCTAAAGCCAACCTTCCCATCACATGATCAACAAAGCTAATTCCGATTGGACTAATGCCACCATCATGATTCGCAAAACTAACTATTTTGCAGGTTTTGGGCCTTTATTGCATTATTCAAGGCAGTTTACTAGGCTACTTACATCAAAACCTAAGCCACAAAACAAAATAAAAATATCCACTGACCAGTTACATGGGCTGTCGTTCAGCCAATCAAACTAATGTTACTGTAGCCTGTGCACAAAATAGATTCTCATTCAAAATGAGGCCAAGAGTGCTGGGTTTGGTTAGTGCTTTAATTGCTTGCGCTTTTGCTGAGTTCATAGCCCTAAGAAATACGGCATGCAATAGCTAAATACAGCCACTAGTACTCGCATTAACGTTGGAATGGCGCATCAAAATCTGTCAAGAATCTGCGTGCAGCATCGCTGTGCAGGTTGAAATTGAGGTAAGTCAGCTCCACTGATTAATTTCTCTAGAAGCTTTAAATTTGTAATTGCACCATTTAACTTACTCTTGAAACTAGATTTTAGGCGTTTTCAAATGAACTAAGCCATCGTAGTTTGCGCATAAAATTGAAAAATATGCGATCTTTGAAGCTATTGGCACAAAAGCTAGTTTGTAATAAACATTGGTCTATTTACTTCAAATGGTTTTAGAAAAGTCGGGCAGGTTTGAGTGAATGATGCATTTACCAAATTTGAGCCGCCAGTGATTGTGTGGAGCGCAGTTTGTAACTTCTAGGTATTTGGGTCGATTAGTAACCCCATGCATAAAAATGCAGGGCCATATGCTAGAAATAAAAAAAACATAGAAACGTGTTTGCGTTCATGCATTCGCATGAGTTGATTATAGTTATGGATAACATGACTTTCAAGAAACAACGAAATGTATGAGTATTAAATGCTTTGGCGAGAATGGACACACCATGGAATTTTAGACGGGAAAACATCTTAAACCGTGTCTGTCCTAACACGTCTTTGGCGCTAGCTAAGCAAGATTAACGAATTTGGAAAGCCCCGTCAACTGACTTAGCATTAATGGTGCGTCCAACAATGCCCTGCTTGTCTATTCATTTAAAATTTGACTGCACTGGCTCTTTTCTTTAGCTTTAACAAAACGTTCTCTAAGTAAAACTATTGCGATTTCGCACCCCAGCAAATTACTATAGAATTCCTATGCTCACGAAACTTCTAATATAGCGAATTGAGTACTGGTAAATTGTCGGTAGAAAGCTAAGTGACAAACTTTCTTCAGCCTATGGATCCTTGTGAAGCAAAGGTGAACACGGCACTAGTAGAATTATAACTTGCTTACAGCCCTTAAAATGCGCCTTCAGTACAATGTTACTTACGGTAATTTTGTCATCATTTAAGGGCAAGTGTAAGTTGTATGCAGGCGTGGCTTTCAAGTGAAATCCCTTGAAGAGGTCGGTTGGAAGCACATCTTTTATCAAACAGCGTAAGTCTAACCTCTTCCGTGTTGTTGTTTTTTGTAATTACTTGTCCAATGGTAATTATTGCACCACCACACTAAAGGCTGCCCTTCTTTGCACCCACTTTGTACATTCTTATTTGCTTTTGTGCTCCCCTTCCCTTGTACATTTGTACACGTGTAACTATCCCTACAACGTAAATTTCGCAATGGTTCCTTGACGCGTGATGGGCGAAAGTGTAAAAATGAACGAATGTCGTTCGGATTACAGTGGGGTGTGCAACAATGCAAAAGTGGTGGATGGTGATGATCGGTCCGAGAAATTAAGCAAGCAGAGAAGCGGCCATATCAAATCGTTGGCTGGGGATAAAGCTTTCCAAATCGTAGGGCGTTCAATACTTGAGGACGAAACTAAAGTATAGGTGCATGTGCTTGGATTTTAGGAAAGGGAATGCTTTGAAACAATAAGGTCTAAGTGCTAATGGATGAAATATGCACGGTGGTGTGTAGTACAGCACTGTGTGCCAATTGGAAGAGGCAGAGCCCACTCTAGGGATTCTTAGCAAAATTTATGGCACCCAAGTTGCTTACATTGCATCAGCTTATAATAATCGGCCTAAAGTGGTTGCAGTGGCCTAGAAGATACTCCATCAAGTCAAAGAAACACGAGGTAACACCTTAAGGCGGACATTAACTTTGGCACTTATTGTACAACTTTTCAGACACTGCCAATGATGCGAAAGGGATGAATTAATTTCCTACTGAGTTAGCGAATAAATCATGTGCGTTTTCAAAAAAGCAAACCTGCTTATACATCTATTACCATTGAACGATCCACAAGGAAGAATCGTGGTTCAATTACTTACATTTATTGCAATTAGTTGGTTCGGAAATAAATTTGTCAGGCACCACGAAAAGGTGGATTGAAAATATTATCGAGGGATGAACGAACCCAGGCAGACACTGGATGTCATGTGATATTGACTGACGCAATCAGAGAGCACGAAATAATAGTTCGTGTCATTTGTCCTGGACTGCAGTCTTATAAAGAGCTATATTTCAACGTGCTACATGCACAATATAATGTCAAATTTGGGCTATGCGGTTGAAGGAATACGGCCTTGCTATTTTGCCAGTTTAATGCAATATCCGGTGTCAAAAAATTTAAAAATACTTTTAAGCAGCTGAGGTCGACACTAGCTTATGCTGCAACTATTGCCATAAGTCGATTGTTTTATATTAAAAACGAAATTCAGAAAGGTAGTTTTGGAGCGTATAGAAATTGCGACGTTAGATTAGCTCAGAAACTAACATCACTAGAGACAACAAGCGACCAAACAGCACTTGTAAGTTAAACTAGTAGGGTGGAGGAAAAATAAATCATTTAGAAGCATTAGTTGTCTTCGATCAAGAGGCAAGGTGCTCTCCGGCTGATAGGCTAACTAGCTGATTGGCCGACGTAAAAGTGGTGCACAATTCTTAAAAGGGGCGTTATATCACTATTACTCAGGGGAATGCATTAACCCTTATGATGCCGAAAGCAGCAATTTCAAACAGTCCTAGCATATTATTGTTAAAACTACTAGCAGAAGTAAGAAAAGTAAATAATCGACCCACCAATGTCTACTTTTCGTGTGTTTAAATGTCCAGTGTGGTTCTACACGATTTCATCTATGCATTATGTATGCACAATGCAAATTTCTCGTGATAAAAGGCTATTATCGCACGGCCAACTCGGAAAGTTGGTTTTGCTTACGAATGTCCAATAGCATGTGTTTGAGCCTTACAAAGATCTAACTTGGCCTGCTATCTATGTTGAAGCATGGCAGCATGACAGCACAGAGATCAAAAACAAGCGCTAAAGTGCTTTAAGCTTTTGCACTACTTGTGCCTTTAAAAGACGTGGTTGATGTTATAATAATAGTTTTAGGGGATATTTAATCTGTCTACAAAAAGGTTGACTATTTAAGCCGTAGATTAGCAAAGCCGCTATTTAGGAGTTAGCGATTGCTAAAGGCGATGACATCCCCGCCTTCGATACTGAAAATGTTAAGCAGGGTATATGGGCTGGACGACTTTTGATGCCAAGGCAGTAGCACCCGACGAGTCATCCCGGAATCCAGGTTGACGTGCATGAGCTTACGCATACGCGCATGCGCGAACCGAGCGCGGAACACATTTTAATGGCCTTATCATTTAAATTCTTTTAGATGGTTGCGCTGAAGGCATTTACAGCAGTGCAAAGAAAAGCAACATGCGAGGAAGGTAACAATCTTAATCAATTAGTACGCATTGGGCGGGCTCTACGATATTATCCTTTAAATTGTATGGCTATTGTTTTTCATTTTATTGTTTCACCTGCAATTTGGTGGGACGCAAATAGACTTAAATCTGCATCTTATCATCTTCATTTATGCGCAGCCATACGTAAACCGCTTTCTAGAGCCAAGAGTATCAGTGAACGCAGATAGAGTAAGATGTTTTGAAATTTATTCATCGTTCTCATTGAAGGCAGGCATCCTACTCTATTTGATTACAATGTGGTGCAATAAAAATAAGCGCTTGACATTTAGAGCCCAGGTATAGGAAGCAGTCCGAGAATAGAAACACAAACTGCAGTGCACAGTCGCCTTTAGCTCCATTGGCTTAATGCTTTAGGGGTCATACTGCTACTACCGAAATATAACTAGAAGAAAGTACGATCAGGGGTATCAGCGCCCTTTGTGTTTAAAAATGCTCACTCTGGTTTACTTGATGTATAAACTTGGTTTTGCAAATAAAACATCATCGGAAAACTGATAAGATTGTGCAGCAAAACCAAGCATTCACACATATTGAGGGCTTTGACCTTAAGTTGGATATTGAGTGTGGTGTCTGAAGTGGCGAAGTTGACCAATCATAATAATCTTACTTTCAAACGCAAATCAGAAACAGCTGCGAGTTTTAGCAACTTAGGCAGTCTGCGAAGCAGGGTGCAAGGATGAAAACGGTGTTTAAATTTGCCTGTCAGCATATTGATTGCTGAAGCGGCACTTTCAAATGTCAGCCCCTCAACCGGCCGCAGGTACAGATGTAATCCATTGATAAATATTATACCCTACACAAACTTGTGATGAATCTAGCATTCTGACGATGTACAGTACAACACTCTTTAACATGGTATCTTTGAATTTTCTTATTATCTAGGGGCGTATTCATGGGCAGATGTCATAGTCGACGGTGTGGCACTGGCGACATCAATGTTACCTGTGAGGGCAGGTGGTAGGAAGGAAGGAAGGTCCGTAACTATAACACTGCGTTTTCCCCCTAGTCATCAGTAAAACTAATTCAGGATTTACTAGGCTACTAGTGTTATTTAGAGATGGTTTATGCTCACAAAGAGGCTAGTCTTGATTCACAGTTTACAGAGTACACTTCCATGTTACAAGCATTGCCAACTCCCAGATCCCAAGTCTTTACCCATCCCTTTGCTTTATTTGTGAATGAATTGCGTGCTAAGATGTGTTCCCTATGACACTTCTTGTTGTCTCCATTTGTTAAAATATAAACCTCCCCACTTCAAAATAGCTTAACTTGGCACAGTTTTTAAACTTGGATTGAATGAAGTATACTATGCTCTGGACCGGTTTGGGTGATGTATATAGCGATGGCATGCTCCTGATTGGGCATACGACCAGCACAGTCACGATCTTATGTCAAAATCAAGCCTTTTTGTGCCCAAAAGCATGAGTTATTTTGGTTTACGGAAATCTAAGCGAATAATTTGCAGTTATGGATCAATTTTGCCAATTTGACATTGCACCAAAGCAATCTCTGCCCTATAGATGAAAAAGTGATCTGTAGCGTTGCCATGCTTGTGATTAAATAAGAACACAAACAGTACGCTTGGACCCGTACCGACAGGCAGTCAGACATCGTGGGGCATTCAGTCTACATCTGCTGCTACCGCATTGTCCTATAACACAGTCAAATCAATTAGCCTTACCACTTTATTAGTTCAATTATGCCTGAGTCTCATAGCATGACATGCAACATTGCTATTACTAATTTACGGAACCCACCAAGATGCCTGAATTCAAGGAGGAGCATTAGTATCTTAGGGTTACTTTCAAGCGGTAGCACACAGCGTTAAACACTCCCAAACACCCTTTTACTCATCTATGCCTGATGGACGTGAATGGGAAAAACTGTGACATACTTAGCACTGCATGTTATTACAGTATCTAGCCCCAATTTGCGGTATTGTGGGCAATGTATTAGGACTAGGTGTTCAAAGGGCATAATGAACCACCTAGTAAGCTGTTAAGACATTCATTTTATTGAATAATGTTCACTGAATCAAAATAACATAATGAAATGGGCTAAGGATTGACTCGTTAGCAAAAATGGCAATACAACAGCTAAATAGCCAATAATGACAAATTTGTCAGATGTAAACAATATCGTTGATGAGAAAGCCTAATAAACTTGGACATAAGCCTCACTGAATGGATCCTTTATGAAGAAAGATTCGCAAAAATTGGATACTTACTGATGCGTAACTCAGCCTGGAAGGCACAGGATGCAAAGTACTGGAATTAAACCATGTAAATAAAAAACGCCTAATCTTCTCTACCGCAGTGCAGTGCTTTCACAGTAGAAGTAAACAGTGCGTAAATTATTTGTTGTACCAGTAGGTCTTCCAGTGCTGCTGCAGATTTGGTGGTTGCAAACGCATGTAAGGGACATGAGAAGTGAGTGAGCCGCAGGAGTGAGGGTGGAAAGGAAAAGCGGAGGGAGATCCAGTCGACGCCTCTCCATTGTGGTTGCCATTGAAGAAGTAACTTATCTAAATGCCGCTTTGATGCAACAACATTTATGGTGAATAAAGATTAATGCTTCACGTCTCCAAGGTTTTTATCTATTAAGTAGGCGAGTTTGGCGATGTAATGCAAAATTCACCTTTACAAGAACTAGCCTTATTCTTCACGAAAGCATCTCATTTACTCAAAAGCATCTCGAACATCAAAGCATGGGACTTCCAAGGTGTAAAATTGCCATAATAATGTTCTAGAAAAGGGTTGTGACTAAAAGGCAAAACATGTGCACCTACGTTGCTAATTAAGTAAATAAAATGATCAATGCAGCAAGATGTTGGAAGACGAGAAGCAATTTGCTTGAAAGAGTGCAGGCGTTAACTGAAATTGGCATGAGCACATAGAAGTATAAAACGGTTAACAACTAAGCAGTGGCAAGATTTTAAAGAAGCTTAAACGTTACAAACATAGCTGGAAGACATGTCAATCAATTTTATGCCAGCATGCCATGCCGCTTTGGAGATAAATGCGTACCTGGACGAAGCAAGGGACCAAAGCATTGATGGGATGTGCTACTTCGGTGCCCCATTAGCGAAAGCGCATGTCGGTGATAAATCTCGGGTAATACCATTAAATTTATTTGCTCAGGTGGCTGGAATAGGCGCTGAGACAAAATGCAGGACTTGAGGTATTTTAACATCAGTTGATACTGATTTTGTAAATCACGGAATTAAAGGCCTGCACGAAAAGTCGTTCACTGAATGGAGTCAAAATTCCGTGCTGGGCGTCGTTTGTGAGGTCAAGTAGTCTCGGTTGAAGTGCATAGGGCTGAGAAGAATACTTTCATTGCATAGAATGACTAACTCGCCTGCAAAGAGAGCATTAATTGATTTATCATACCATCATGGCCATGAAGGAGTTCTGTGGGTACAAAAGTTGGTTAGATTTCGTCAATGCAAACATTCGGAACATTAGTAGGGATAAAATGGGAGGTGCATGATGGTCAAAAGGCCTTTTACTACACTTGGCCAATGCTTCGACAGAACAGATATAGCGCAGCTATTAAATTTACAGTTTAAGAGCGCAATCCAGATCACCCAGCCAGAAATTAGCTCTATCAAACCTATTAAGATTTATTCACTGTAAGTTAAACTATTTTCTCTACTCATTACAATGATGGTTTGACAAAATTCGGCCTGCTGCATAATTCGCCATCACTTTAATGCAAGTAGCAACGCCTTCCAGTCATACATTCTGGTTCCTGAAGTGACTTGGGTCTCCAAATTACAACTCTCTTAAATCAACAAAGCCAGGCAAGTTCTTGCTCGCTTAATCACCATCTGCCCCACTGCCTTTGATGTATGTGTGCGCTTTTAACTTTTGCAAACCTGTTTATCAAGAGCGGGTGCGGTGACACTGGCTTTGAAGTCCATCTGTCTTTCAGAATTACTGCCAAATATGAGGTAGGCAAAGCTGTCCCGGTGAATAAATCTGAAGTAAAAGACTGCACGGTTCAACGCAACTCAAAACAGTAGAGGTGACCTCTGGTATAAACAAAGACGGCTACAAACAAGCACTGAAACATCTGCCGTATCTTGTGTATCTGAACATTGGATTTGCTATCGCAACCAATCCTAGTACATTTTGCATTCTGTTCTTGTAAACTAAATACTTGATTTTGTAAAGCAATCCAAAGTTCCACTCGTTTTCACATCTCAAATTCCAACAGGTCTGCGAGTGCACAATTGATAAGATGCCAGATGAATGGCTTACAGCTATACAGTTTATAATTCAACTGCTAAGTTGCACGCTGGCGCATGCACGTAACTTGGGGCTACGAAGAACTGGTAAACCACTGAGGATGAGATGGGTCATGCGATAATATTAAAATGCTGCTGCATCACATTGTCTTTTCATTAACAAATGCTATTGGCTTTGATGGCAAAGCTGAAACAATACGCTTAGTAAAGTGTTACTGGGGCAGCACTAAAATAATACCCATTTTAAGTGAAGCGTCTGGGATCACGCTGTCAAAATATTAAAGTCATGATGACATCTCTCGCTAACCTTGCACCTAATATTAACTCATAAGGCAAACTATTTTCAGTAAGCTAGCCTCTATTTCAGGCCTATGGCACTTATTAGTAGCCTATATTAATGGATCGGTGAAAGCCACTTTGCACCAATGTTTTCCAAAAATAATGAAAGCATGTCTGAAGTCATTAGCGTTTGCAGCCACTGTTGGTCCTGCCCTTATAGTAAGGGACTTGTTTTCATATTTTAATTAGGCTCAGACATCAGACGTGTCGATGCGAGAAGCAGTCATTCAATGCTCTAATAGTTTCCTATTGGAATAAACCCATTTAAATATGGCGGCAGTGGGCTTTGTTGTTAGGCTTATAAATGCCTTTAAGTACACCAGATCGCTGCATCCTGGGGTGCGTTAACCAATAAAACTCAAGTCTCAATGACTGTTGGATAGGAATATTTTAAAAGTTCTTGTTGTGGCTAGCGCGAAACAATCGTTATGTGCGACATTTAGGATAAGTTTTGAAGTCAAAAGATGGACAGGGAAAATGAGCCATAAAAAGAAACAAATAATTGCCCCTTTATTTGGCAAATTCAATTGCTGAAATGTTCAGTTTGCGAAGGTCAGGGATAAGTCTCACAGGAGTGGTGTTAAACAGGTTGGCATCGTAAGGAATTTAAACGAAGGCTTTGCAATGATGCTGGACGCTCAGAATTTGATAGCTGCTTATTATAGAGGCATTAAAGTCTGCTAAGAAAACAACTAGCTGGATGACCGAAACCAAGCATTTGGGTTCCAACCCATACCGTTGTGTTGTAAAACAACGCCATCTGGGGTTCAGCACCATCGTCCTTCAACAGTACAAAAAAATGGGCCTGCGACAACCACATTCTTTTTAAGTCATAGCTAAAGATGTCATCGGTTCTATACTGCTTTATCTCCCAAAACATTGGCCTGCTTTGTATAGTGAAGCAACTGCCGGTGGATTCATCTGTTAAAAATAATCCTACTTTGCTAATGCCACTTCGCCTTGTCTCATTGCTTATTGTTTGACGGGTCTTCTTGACTGCAATGTCGAATATTTCTCCTCTTTTTCTGCTCTTTGATGGCTTTGTATGCATTACTGCAGCAAAAGAATGCTTGACGCAGTAAGTTCTCAGCAGACCTAAATCACAATTCAAGTCATTTTCGGCAAGGAATGACGATTGTTCGCCGACAGCACTGTAACTCCGAAAGACTTATTGTTTTTGGGGATAAGCGAACATACGGATGGGCGCACGGACTAGAACACAGACAAGTAGATAAATGATGGTCATTTGAGTTCGCTGAGTATCTGATGGAATTTTAGTAGTGAATTAAGGTCGCTCAAAGCACTTGTTGTGTTTGGAGGCAACTTAGTTAGCAAATGCGGTGTGCTGAATTCAGTGCCTCCTATTTTCTGATGTGGTAGAGGAGTAATGGTAGCATGAATAGTGCAAAAAAATGCTCTTCTGTGCTGAGCAGATGTCTACCGGTCTTTTCCTTTCACAACGATCCGGACAGATGTGTCTCTATTTTGAAGTTGCTCACTAAAAAATGATGGCAGTTTCGCCTACCTCATATTTATCGCTTAAGCACAAAAGCTAATTAGTCTTCAAAGAACTTCGTTGAGGCGGAATGATGGTGTGTGCGGAGGTGAGACTTGAACAACTCACTTGCTCGTGATGGAAGGGCAGATTGGAGACAAGAGTGCATACATGCATCAAAGGCACTCAAGCGGAGGGTTGACAAGTAAAAATACATGACTTGTGTAAATTTTGTCTTGACAGATAATGGCTGTGCTATTTAAAACAAGAACGTAAGAGATTGTAGCCTACTGTTGTGTGGACCCTGGATTTACTAATAAAGGTTGTGGTGCCTATCGTAGTCCTTGACGTAAGCCATAGAGAATCCGCATTGAGTTTGAAACTGTTTGCTGCAATAAAGTTGCGGACTGCAATGCGCTGCACTGGAATACTCTGACATTATTTGCCTCCTTCTTAACACAAATAACATTGTCTCCAAATCGTGCAGACTGATCTGTGCATTGTTCGAAGTCTGCAAATTTTAACTCCTCTAAAATTAACGGAAACTAGACCTGTCATTGCTCTCTTAGTCATTTTCCGCTTATGTTTCTTTCTCTGATGCATGTGTATTTTTCATCTTTTTAAACCAAATCATCAAGAGGAGGTGAGGCGGCACTGGCTTTGAAGTCCACTTACTTTTTAATTTCACCGCTGCTTATGTAGTAGGCAAAACTGTCATTGTATGTCGGTGAGTAACTTTAAAGTAAGACGCGACACCGTGCACTGCCAGTCAAACCAGCAGTGTTGGCCTCTATCGAAAACAAAAAAGTTTTACACTTGAGACAAATTATGTGTGACAGAGAATCGACCAAACATCGCCAAATAAAAAAGGAGGCTAAAAAGGCACAGTACTTATTTCTTGGGGCATGGGAATGCCATGCTAGTCATAAGGCTAGGTGCGCTGACATATATCAAAATTTCCGAAATTTTTGTTTTGCTTCTTATTTTTTACTTGCGGTTTCAGGCAAGTGCCAGTGAGAAGACCTCACACAATGCGGCTGCAATTCTATGGTATTGCATGGCCCATCTCGTCCTCGGGGACCCGAAGCTTATTGCCAGTCCCCAGGTCACGTGTATTCGCCGGCTTACAATCAAGTAGTAGATTTTTATAAAATCACACAACTCTAAGCCAATCATTAGGCTTCCTTTAAATTATGCACACAACCATCTGCTAAATATAGTGGGGTGAAAACAAAAGGACCTTCGATGGGCCTGCAAAACCAAGTGTGCAGATCAGCAGAATGGAATAAAATGGGTACCAGGACGGGTTATTCAAACACAGGCAATGTGCAAATACCTACGACTAAACTGTCACACAAATGCGTGCCAAAGACTTCGCTACTGCCTAACTGGCGAGAAATGACAACTTTTGCATGGCCTACTGCAGAAGTAATTAAATAAGATTAGTCTAATTGAAAGGTATCAAGGAGCAATTGAGGTGGGACCATTGTGTCAAGACGTATAAGTTGTCATCATAATTCAAAGTGAAAGAAGTTCCATGTTTAAAGATTGAATGAATGAGAGATAGAGGTCGGAGGTACATAGAAGAAGAGCTACATAGAGATTTAACACAAGCAATGCAAAATAGAGATTGTTGGAGGGCCGGACAATTAGATTGAACTAATGTGAGGTTTTAAATGAATTAATGCAGGGGATTCCATATTGCTACCCTTGATGGATGCTCGAAGTTGAATCCCTTCAAGATATGTTTGCCATTCTACTGGTACGGCTTTGCATCCGAGAAGCCATTCTGCAGCTTGAAATTACATAGCACGCATTCTTAACCTATTTCGTTAATATATAGTTGACTTTAAGCAGGCACTGACGTATTCGTAAATAAAAGGTTCGGATTGAGGAGAATGAAGGAGAGGAGATGAGAAAGAGATTGGCTCTCGAAAAAAGTGCAGTACTGCAGACAGTGTGACGAAAGAGATTTGGGCACAAATTTCACATTAAATGGTGGGAAGAAGGGATAACGGACGACAGAATGGAAGAAAAGATAAATAAACGGATAAAACTAGGCTCTAAAACATGAACAGAAATGCAGACATGTTAATTTAGGAGCATGTTGCCAAGCAGTTATTTGACAGAATTGCTTCGACTCGAGCCAGAGCATAAACCTGCGCATGGACGGGCACATGGATAAGTACAGGCTTGATTCAAGGCAGTTGTCATTGGGTAGGGTAGGGAGAAGAGCGATTACACAGCAACTCGCTGACAAAAAGGGTGAAATCGCTGCTTAATAGAAGAAAAAGGATAGCTCATCAAATGACTTGTAAGCACACAGGATCAACTAGCTCGGTGGCAAGTGCAAGGTGGGAAAGAAGAAGCAATGGTAAAGTGCTAAATAGGAGACAAGATTCACTGCTATCGGTTTTTACTACATTAGTGCTGCTGTTTTAAGGGTAAATACTGTTGCTACTGAAACGCTGTGTAGTGGAACCAACTATGGTTAATCTCTTCAAAGCAAGAGAAAGGAATGTGCAGTGACACACACACACCCGCACACACGAAATCGGGTGGAGAGGAAGAAGCAGATGCGGATGGTTAAAGACGCATGGAGTGCCTGGTGGAGGCGCTGTCTATAAGGAGCAAAAAGAGAAATGGAAAATGATTTGGGAAGATGGGGCTCCAGTCAGCCTACAAACTACAGAGTGGGATCAACGCGCTCACCTTTGCTCTTAAAGAACCAAGTGGAGAGGAGTAAGGGAAGGAGCTAAGCTGAGGTGTTGAGTGACAAGGTGAGGCGGTAGAAAGAAAGAATTGAAAGCGTTTGGTGATACAAGCCAAAATATGCTAAAATAAGATAAGATTCCAGATGATATGACTTCTTCAAATCTAGGCTAGCCTATACTAGTCTGATCTAAAATTATAAAGCCTTGAACTATTTATTCATGTAACACATAATTTTGGTTAAATTTAACTCCTGATTCGAAACAACCGCACGCCACTGGCACTTATGCGCCCAAATGGTAAGATAAATAGGAAGATAGTGATGCGTTTAAATTACCCGGTTCACAACTACCACCGAATAAACAAAGTTATTATGGCCTTGGAAACAGCACGATCTATCTTACTTTGGACAGAATGCTTCGTTTTAGGTTAATCTACCACTTGAGCGTTAGATGATTTATTGTCTGTCTACCAGTGACAAGAACCTGGAAGCACAGAGAAAGGGGTTCTGACCTCTAACAGATTAACAGGGTGGTGTGTATAGCCAGCACAAAGATATGCCAGATGGGTGAAAACGAAAATAGCTGACAATAGCGGTGGTAGTTGAGACAGATGCAATTTGTGTAGATCTTCTGTGATGTTGCGCCACGCAAGTGCCTTCCAAGCAGTTGATTTGGGTTCGACTCCACGCTAGCGCACCTTTAGATGTGCTTCTGTTCTTCACTTTACCCATCCACAGGTGTTACTAATTTTATTCGCCCTTATAATCACCGAAAGGCAATTCACATAGTGAAGGCTGCTACCCTTATGCAAGAAGTGTGCTATTTTATTAGATTTTAGCTTTCCATAAAGCCAAGTTAAATTTTAACTTTTGCAGAGTGAGCTACTTGAGTTACAAAAATAAATTAACGAAGCAAACAAAGCTCATTTCATCCATTCGTAGTCCCTAACCAGAAACTAACAAGATCTTCACAACAGTGCTTTTGAAACATCCAATTCCCATCACGCTACTTATATTTACTATTACTCTTTGGATTTATTTTGGTATGCGTTGCAAAGGGAACTAGTTAACTGTCAGCTTATGTAAAGTCACATTTTAGGCCTTAGCGTCTGCCTGGCTGTAGTTCACTGTCGCGTGCAAATAGTTTTGTTAACCTCGGTGTCACCACCAGTTTTACCAAGGCAGTAGTAAAGTTGGTTGCGTATTTTGAGGTGAAGGTGCTTTACTCACCACGCTTTTGCAAATAAAAATAATTCCTTACACGTAGATGGTGCTAGAGAGTGGTCTTTACCCGTGTTTAACTGGCATTGTAAATGCTCTTGGTTAGCAGTCACCCAGCAAAGCCAGAAATGCTCAGAAAATGCGATTACTGCCCTGAAATCTTACCGTTACGCTATGCACATGGCTACTCAATAAGATCAGCCTAAGTTGTTTACCGAATGAGTGGAACATTGATGACCAAATCAGATACTTCAGAAGAGGCCGCTCATGGACATTATTTTTATGTTCCACCAGGTGTCCACGATCACCAACACCAGGGGGACCCCGTGATTGGAAGTACGGAGGGCTGCCTTGACAAGTTGCATATGTTGAGGTCCTGACGACGCGCTGCATGTCATGCTTAGATGTGGCGTTAGCAACGCATGACGGCATTCGCAGGGTTCTCCCCCCAGTACGCCAAGTGCCACTATGACACCACTTTGTGGTAATACAACGTAGACAGTCAATACGAAATAAGTTAGCCATGTGCTACGTATGAGAAATGGTAGAGAACATGTTACGTTGGTGGGCAATCCTCTAGGCGATCTGCACCAAAACGCTGGTGACTTACGTGATGTTTATGCAGCAAATGCGTGATGCCCGGCAGATGCCAGAGGGCACGAAAATGCGCAAAGGGTCCAAATGAAGGTGGCCAGTAAAAGTGTTAACGTGGCTGACTTGGTCAAAGAAATTTGCTGAAGATAAACAAAATGCCAGAGCAAAGGATTAGGCAGTTTGCTGCAGATGAACGATGCGAATTGAGCTGTAAAGACGTTCAAATTGGAGACAGACAGCCAAGTATGTCAATTATGCCATTACCGAGGAATGATTGCAAGAGAAATGCCAAATTATTTTGGTTGCAGAATTCAACCAGGTTGGAATGGGGTTGCTCGGGACCCAAGGTCACACAAATCAGCATAGACTATTTGGAAGAAGTGATCCACATCAACGAGTTAAATGGGGATATAGCTAAAGAAGATAAATGCCATTTTATTTTACGGCCCAACGGATACGAGTAAGTCTACGGTGCAGAATAATTTTTTCTCCCCCAACAGTAAGTTCCAAAATGCACTTGATAAAATAGTGCATGTGTTTTGCTACCCATAGGGTGCCTCAAACAGCACTTTTTTCACAACTTGACCTATAAGTCAGCAGCTCTAACGGAAGGGTGAAAATTACAATGACTACTTGTCAAGATTTGGATGCCTCCACGGGGATGACTATCGGAAGTGGCGACCAAACGCGGCTTCTTATTGGATGACAAACAAATCAAATCATGACGCAAAAATGACGTCATGTCCATGCTTGGCTGCCTTCACATGGCACACTCGTAATGACTTGTTGCCTGACCCAAGCAGCTTAGTGCACACCACTCCTTAACTCGAGCCCGTGGTTGCGTAGTTCCTCGGCTGGATCGCGGGTGTTTACTTTTAGCGCTATCTGAGTTGCGATGGCTGACGCAGGCGATTGCAAAATGGAACGCCTGACAAGATGCTTGAAGGGCTGGTGGCTATGTTGTTTGTATAGCTCCCAGTTTCAATAACAAGCACTTAGTCGACTATTTTTGCCGTCGCTGGATGGGCTGAATTCCAAGCCACGGTAGTGGTCCAATTTTCTCTCCACGGTAAATGCAGATGCATGCATCCTGTCTGCGTGGTATGCCTTTTTCAACCTGGATGAAGTTTTGGTGCTCTGTTCAATGCTGCAATGATGCAGCACTTTGCTTAAAGGACTGCTAAGAATACATGATCTCCTGTTTCATTATTGGTGAAGTAGATCAGGTGTCGATGCGTTAATGCACGCGCCTATACACGATAATGCGCATGCGTGAGAATCGTGAATTATCAAGGCTTGATGTTGTCAGCTAAATGGTGTACGGAAGTATTGGACTGCTGAGGGGTCATTTTATAATATACAGTAAATTAAAAGTTAGTTGTGCCATTGATTTTTGTGCTGCTTTGAGCCTGAACTCAAAAAATGCTGTTCCCAATTATGCTGCCCCTAAATAAATTCTGTTCTATACTTGCCGTCTATGTAAGTCAGCATATTGTTGCGAAGGATTAACCGACCCACCGGCTCATTGCCTACGGTGATAGGTGTTAATTCGCCAGCGCTGTTTTCAAATAAGGGCAACAACAGCTAGCTTTAAAATAAGATTTGACTATCGATAGTGGGAATTAAACTCGGAACACCTCTCCAATGAATTCGGTGATTTGGTTGTCACGATGGAAGACATCATCCAGAGGGATCAACTGAAAATAAACTCTGATTCGCATTAAGGCAGCCCTTGCCTTGCGGCAAGACAGAGATGGCAGGCCGGAATGGCGGCAGGTGTTAGCGTATCACATCAACAGGGCAGTAATGCGGCAGTGGTGCCATTACGTAGGTGTAGAAAAAGGAAGTGTCTAAATGAGTAAAATGCATAAATAATAAGTCGAATGAATGCTGCATACGGCACCAAGTGATGGGAACCGGAGACTCGTTTGTGCTATTGCCATTGATGGCGGTTTTGGGCACAGTCTGCTCGTGGCTCCAAAGTCACGAAGTTAGTTGCGATAAGCTATAAGACCTCGGACGGTCTATAGGTTTACGGAGCACAACTTCGCGCACCCCAACAACCATCTAAGCAGAAAAATCAAGTTACTGACTTACCGGACCACCGTGGTAAAGTAATGAAGTCACATGCTCAACCCAACACGCTTCGTTGAGCAGAGAACAACGCTGCAAACTAATGAGTTAATGTTACATCGCAAACGAGTTGTTGCGCATTGCAAGGGCTCTTCATGTAAAAACTAGAGACTTTCAGCACTAATGTGAAATCACTTAACGAATTACAGTCATGTTCAAGAAATAAAGCTATTTGATCGCTATTCGTCGATCAACAGCACCAGTCGGCGCTTTTTGTAATCTTCTTCTTCGTGACATTGCTTTCCCTCAAACTATTCAATAAAGAAATATGCAGGAGGACACACTCTTCAATTTCCAAGCAGACAGCTTTTCAAACAGGCTTGAGCTCTTCCAAACCATTCATCCCTTATGATTTGATGCCCTATGGTGATTTGCGACGATGCGTTAAAACAAATTAAATCTACCAAAGCTTATGCAGGCTTCGAGGAAGTGAGTGATGTGCATGCTGAGGAAGGCAAAGGAGAGTGCAGATGGGTAAAGATGTGTTAGAATAAAGGCTAAGGGAAAGGAAGCAATACCAATGGCTGACGTAGTAGGCAATGTCCACTGACGGTGGAATGTAGCAAAAAGCTGACCCGAATAAAGTAGGTGCTTGTTATTGAGCCTGATGGCGACCAAAATCAAGGATAGAACGAATTTCGTATGCTCATTGAGGTGCACAAATTGAATCCTGGCAACGGTTATTTTTGGTCATCTCCACCATGCGCTGCCTCCCTCCGGCTCTCAACATCTTTGTGTTGCTAGTTTTCGGAGCCGAATATCGGCTCTACTGAATGCTACTCAGTAACACTTGCGCAATAAAACCAGCATACGAGATGGCGTTTCAGCGTTGCACTGTGGCCACGGTTAAGCGAAGGCACCACCGTTACCCTGTTAATCACAGATTAGGCGGGTCATGGATTGAGACGCACTGTCATGGGAGTAGTTAGCCTAAAAATAAAATGCAGGTACCACCAATCTGTGGCACTGTTGAGGGAACTTTGTAGTAAGGAAGAGTCATGGAAAAATGAGTACGTGGTGGATTGAATTAGAAGGACATATCATGTGCAGGAGTGTGAGTCCATGTAAGCTTACGTCAAGCCCTATCATTGGACAAGGGAAAAGCATCTGGCCCATGGTGATTAAACGACGCGAAACGGACCAATGCGTTAACGCTAATTTAAGGTCGCTCCAACACCCCCTTCCTCCTCTTCTAAACCGCCAGTGTTTAGGCCTCGTCACCACTGCTTACGGTCAATCCAACTTGGTATTGTTCGATAATGGTGGGTTTCTGCAAATTTAATCAGCTTCGGCATGCCTCTTTATCCATATGGCCTCCCATTTATGGCTCTCCTTATATTCTCCGTTATCATTTCGCCGTTACCCATTCGATGTCATTAACTATGACATACTTTCGCTATACTTTAGAAGCAACGCAAAATCACCGACTTTCCAGCCGAAATCGCACTTCGAATATGCAAATTGGTTGATGTGGAGGATTTGATGAATGCCTGCAATACCATTCCCAACTGGCGATGGATACTGTCAAGTCGACAATCAAATCAGGCAATGACTTGTCATATCAGTAACTGGAAGTGGCTAGATAAGCACCTCTGTTGCCTCCTCTTTTCTCAGACCTGTCCAACTGTCGATGGGAATTTGCTTCCTGCTATCGAGTATCGTTTGAAGGAAACGAACTTGTTTCGACAGTATTCATCTCAGTCAAGCCCTCTCTTCTCGACAGCTTATCAGTTGTTGCCTCACATTCACTGCCAACATATTTTGCTTTTTGCGCTCTGCAAGCAGGATTACTATCACTCCATTTTTCACACCATAGACCTCCATGAATCGCTAAGACGTGGTCCTCATCGCTTCGATGTTATTAATATTTTGAATTATGATTATACTACCCATGAAAATGAATATGATAGCATAATATATTACGATGAATTCGAACAAAGAAAACTTAAAGGCGATATCTTGAGCTACGACTGCTACGTATTCCTGATGGATCCAGATTTCGTTCCAGGTATCAACTACTGCACCTCTTGGATGCCATCAAGCCGCATCAAATATTAATCATAGCCATCTTGCCAGGGAGTCAGGATAGTCCGATAAATGAGATGCATGTCTTTGCAAACTTCATTGCAAGTTTCAACAACTTTGTGGATTGCCCACTTGCGACTACTGCGGTGGATTGGCGATTGTGTTGCGTCAAGCTGCTGGATACCGGAGAGGTCAACTTGGAGGAGTGGATGCAATTCGTCAATTACGACTTATACTTTAAGGGCATTGGTAGTAGACGCAAGGAAGGAGGCACTTATTCCAAGTATCAAACTCTTAAAAGGCCCCCACTATTCCCGTAAATGCGCTTTCAAATGCATTTCTGGTCTTCTGAGTCACCGTATATTCCCTTTCTTAGCAATATTAGTGGCCCTTAAAATGACTTGCTCTAAGTTATTCAACGCGTGGACTTTTTAACGCTCTTGTGCTAAATAATTAACCCTAGTAGCTATGTCTGCTTTTCCATTTTTTTGCATTCCTTATTGTGCATACGCAAAGGGAGAATTTGTCAAGCTAGCAATTCTATTGAGAAATGTCTAATAAATAAGTAGGCATGCAGGCCTTCCCTTCATGAAAATATCTCCAAATCATGCATACATACGACTGGATGTAGGTCCACTAATATCTCCCAATTAGATTTTGATTTAGTGCTGGAAGTTTTGTCCTCTTATCTATCGGCATTCTAGTGAGTAGCACTGACATTGGCCAGATGGCTCAAGGGTCTATCCTGTGGGTGCTTTTGGGCTTTATAACCAAAGCACAAAAGAGCCCTTATTTTAGCAGCGAAGCCCCAAACAATCTTGGTTTTTCGTTTGCTTGTCACCTCAACCCTTTGTGGTGAAATTAAACATATGAAGTCAAGAAAAGCAGCTTAAATGATGTGGTGAACGAGATTTGTCCACGACAATGTACTTGATTAAACACACCCACGTCTTCAAGTCTCATTTGCTGGGTGAAGCAATTCAAGAATAAATCGGGGTAAAATAAGTCGTGCAATTAGATCACGATATTATCAGTTGTATTTTATAATGCCACAACAAAGCTGTAACCATTTCCACTAGGCCTGGTCCCCAGTGCAATTCTGCTTTAGACATTATTAGCAAGAGCCGATGTGGATCTAGACCATTTTCAAGCACTCAAGCATTTTCATTGAAATAATGGGTAGGACCGTCTTTGAATAGGCAATAAGGTATTCCACTAGGAAGGCAAGCACCTAAATGGAAGGATATCCAATGCCAGCGCATTTAGTATCCACATAATAATGAGCTGACTTTTGGAGCCACTTCGACGGAGAGGTGGAAAACTTGTTGCGTCAAACATCTCAGTTTGGTGGAATTAAAGCGACTGATTTGGTAATCTAAGTACTTATAAGCATCACTAGCAGAATTGTTGATAATTGCTGAAGCAAAAGAGAAATCTTTTTCGTCTCTGCTGAAATCCAAGTCGACTTCAGCAAACTGAGTAAACTCACTTAGCAATGTTCCATCGCACATGCGATGAAGTGAGTTCCTACAAATGCGCATCACACCCATCGAAGTTTACAACCTAAACAGAACTCGCGGAGCGGACTCCGAAATTGAGCTTCTGGTGGAAGTTATAATAACTTAACTAGTGGTCTTGATTCACAATTTGTCTTTAAGTGTTAGTGCCATATTTCTGGTGTAGATATTAGGTTGTTAAATTTCAGTCCGCCATTCTACTTTCCTTTAACGAAATTTGTCGCTTTACTGGCTCTTGGTGATAATGTTGGGAGTAAAGGTCTTTTACCGCAAACTTAATGACTGAATATGAAGAGGCCATTTGTTGAGGTTACCTGTTTACCAAAGCATGGCCATAGACTCCAATGGCGGGACCGCTTGTTGCAAAATTTGTCTTGTATCTTGATGAGGGCGTATTAGTTGGTGGTGGAAGAGACGGGAGATATGCCTCGGAGGTGGCAGTTAAGTGGATCTTTTAGTATCACTTTCTTCAAATGTTACAATCAAATAATGGTGTTGACTCACTGGTTCCGATAAAATTGCGCAGCGAATATAGATGTGAGTGGGCTTTGAGACCGTAGGACTTGATCGTCAGCCATGCTGTACCGTGAAGGAGAGATGTCTGTTAACGTGGCGCTGCAAAGGCCCACGAGTACGGAGGTAAGAGTCCAAGAGAGATCAAAGGAATTAATTCTTAGCGCCACTGAATCACTGATGTGATATTTGCATAAGAGAATTAACTTGAGGCTTTTCCATTCCCTAGTCGATGTTTGTGTGTAAATTCCACGTTTGGCTGCACCAATGAGGATTTGCAATGCTACCGCAGGAAATTTAAGAGCTACACGTGAAATCGCCAGGATAAGGCACTATTAAACCATTTACTACTGCTACGTGGCGGCCATGGTCTGCGCGACCGTTTGGAGGCGTAAGCACGAGGCGAAGAACGGTCTATTCAAGACTACTACCAAATCAGTTGTAGAGCATGGATTTAACTTCTAACGTGCAACAGAGTTTCCTTTACCATCTGAGCTATCGGTACTTCGCACTCTTCCACCAGAAGCTCAATTTCGAAGCCCGCTCCGCGAGTTCTGTTTTAGGCTGAAAACTTCGTTTCGTGAGATGCGCATTTGTAGGAACTCACTTCATCGCATGTGCGATGAACATTGCTAAGTGAGTGTTACTCAGTTTGCTGAAGTCGACTTGGATTTCAGCAGAGACGAAAAAGACTTCTCTTTTGCTTCAGCAATTATCAACAATTCTGCTAGTGATGCTTATAAGCGCTTAGATTACAAAGATGACTTAGCGAAATGGATAGCTTTAGCTAAATCAAAGCATGCAATGTAGCTTAGGAGTGCCCATCCAGCGCAAGCAGCGTCATTTTCCTGCACTATTTTTTGCAATGTTCGGATAATAGGATCAATGAAACAGTTACCATTAAACAGAGATAATCAAGAGTCAATATTTGGTTGAGCAGTGGGCTTGAATGACAGTGGGAAAGAGGAGACAAGCTCGAAAAAACGAGACAAAAAGGCGAACAGGGACACCTGAGTCCAGCAACAGACAAATGGTGCTGGTGTTTCCGCACAACTTGACCACATCTGGGGTCCACAAGTGCGCACTCTGTGATCCAAATGAGGTTTGAAATCACGTTAAAGGCTGGCGCAAGCATTTGCTAAAGCTGTAAATGAAGTCATGCAGCAAAATGCGTTCTTTTGAATGTTAAAATTATTCTTTAGAATGGAAGGAGGAAGCATCTGTCGAGCGCTCGGCATCTAATTTCCACAATTATTAAGGCCATCATCAGCTGTGGCTGTGCCACTATGAGGCAGCAAATGATCCAATAGTTTATGTTTACCACTTCACTCTCATGCTTCTTGTAAGAAATTGCCGTAGAAGGCTGAGTAATTAGCGGTAAGGACGTGAGGGAGAAAAGGAATCACAGAATAAATTACAGTCGGATTGGTGGTTTTCCTGTCGATGTCGATGTTGCTGTTAAAGATGTCACTTGTTTAAATTTTACTCCGATGCACCATACTGTGAGTTAAATATAGGTTTAATACTTCACGTCTACAAGGTTTTGTTAATTAGACGGTTAAATCAGTTGCATTATAATGTCAAAAGGTGCGCTTTACCTCTGCTAGTACAAGCCCCGTTCTTCACGAGAGCATATGGCTTATCCAAAGCACCCTGAACAGTGAAGCACGAGTCCTACTTCAGTGGTACAAACGTCCTACATGCAAACAGCCAATGTGTTTGCTGCAGTACATTACACGCTTGATCCTGCCTCTAGTCACCAAAATCAAGATTGCCAGGCGAATCTCATATCCTTTGCAAACAGTGTGAGGTACGAATCGAAAACGGGTAGTCACAATCATCCACTTGCGACACATTGCACTCTTTCCTAGCAAAACAATGACAAACAAAAATAATGCGTAGGGCCATCAAAATAATCTAAGATATCCTTGTTAGACAGAGAATTTGGCAAGTTTCTCATGCTTTATTGTCTTTTTACCTAGCTGGCGAAATTGCAATAAGGCATCAGTCCTAGCATTCTGAAATGCCTAGCATTTCAAGACCTCAATATTCAACATTCATGAAGAAAATAAAGAGGTAAAACCCGCATTTGGATGGTAATTTAGGCAAAATTTGAGAGGAAGAGAATAAGGGAATAGGATCTGAAGTGTGTAGGTGATAATATTGGGCAAGTAAGTTGGAAGCGTGTATAATATTAGCGACTAACGGCAACATGATAAAATTTAGGCCCCGACAAACTCCTATTGAGCATCAATTTAGTAGATTAACATTCCGTTTCAAAATACAGTGGCTAAGACTGTTAGGAGTAAAAGCAGACTACACGCCACAGATGCAAACAAAAATCACCGAAATAATCGTAAAGTTGCTCAAGAACTAGGTATGGGATTGACTCTTTGGAACACTTGCAGTTGACGTAATCGGATAGAATTGTAAGCACTGCGCAGTTTTTGCAGCAGAAGCACGTGGGATGGCAACTGTAACTCCCTAACTTACTGTCTTAAAACACGGCTGCTTTGAAATGGTGATTTATTACTAGTTCAGCACCAGTTTCTGTTAGATGTGTCCCACTCCCTATGCGACCTCCACTAGACTACAACCAAAATCCTAACTCTGGTGCACCAATTTTACAAATCGACCATGCGATGCACCATTTAGTGGCTTTGGCATTCTACCTCACAACTTTCTGCCTTTAAAGTTTGCAAGTTAATGCTTGAGTTTAAAAGTTGTAAACATTTTTGCTCCCGTACCTTTATTCTCTGACAAGTTAAGCTATTAAATCTCAATCACAGGAATGGGCAATAAAGACGTTGGCAAATTTCCATCACTTAATGTCATCAGTCACCCTAGATGAATCGCTGCATTGGTTGCAGCAGCAGCACTAGAAACCAAGTTCACTTGCACGTTTGGCAAAAGGTCGCGCTAGATACCACTGAACTAGTCCCACGGCACCTGCCATAAGTAAACGCTATAAAATCTCATTAATTTTTTTGCGTTGAGGAAATTTTTACGACGCCGCGGCCTTAACAAAGGGTGAAATTGAGTGCTGATTGTCTGTCGGCCTGCCGTTCGATGGTCAGACAAGGACGCGAGAGTGGGGACATGGCCACCCGAAATGAGAGGATATTGACTATGATGCCCATCTCTTCTCTCACCGGTCTCCTGAGGAGCTGGACGAGGACTAGAACAAATTAGACTGTCGGTCTCTTAAGAACCAGTACAACTACCAACTGAACCGAAATAACCATTTTTTAACATTAAGTCGAACGGCGAAATAGGTTAAACAAAACAAGGAAGTAGGTGGGTGGGTAAGCCAGGTAACTAGTCAGTCAGCCAAATAATAAGGGCAGTCTCCATCCTATCCTGTGTCGTCTATTAATCTCCTAGACATTTACTACTGCTAATTACAATCTGCCTTATATAACAGTTTCCCGACGATGTCAATAAACTCAATGTTGAGTAACTCTCTTTCTCAAATCAGTCTTCTGCATTCTTTCAATGTCCTCTGCTCAGATCCGGTCATTTGCGACTCAACTCTCACCAAAGCCTCACCTACAACTATCGAACGGAGAATAATCTCAGTGATCTACAACGGCCGCCCAAAGGTAATGATGACGAGATTGAACTTGCGGAGGACTACGGGTCACGATGTGACCTGTCTCACTATCTGACTATGGCGAGTCAATAGGTGGATCGGGGAGCAGCGTGACAACAAATTATTTCCTTTACACATATGTGGTTACTTACTGTGCTACAATGTGCTGCTGTCACATGCTCTATCCCATTCTGATTGATCTCACTCCCCTTCACGTCCACGTCCTCCCGCCTTTCATCCAACCAGATGGGCTAATTGCACCACCATCCTTTTTTAAGGTCGACATCTTTCATTGACTTACTGAACTGTAGTTCGTTTCAGCTTACTAGCAAGGTAATCAGTGCACTTGGCACTGTAATTTGCTTAAATTTGGATATGGTGGGTTAGTCTGAAGCTGTCCGCTGCTTATTAACCCTAACACGCTTCCACAGGCAGCACCAGCTTCGAGAGTGCAAGCTTGCAGAATGCGACCCGCTCATGCGTAAGAAGACTTTGCACTCACATCCACCTTACCGCTTGTAGCAATTTCATTGCGCATGCGGCTTAACCGGCAGGGCGGCAGGTGCCACAACTCTGCCTGCGCATCCAGACCCAACCACTGGCTCGTTGAAATCAGATCGTCAACGGCATTGTCGGGAAACTATGATGCAGACGTTAGCTCACCAATGAAAGCTGATCGAAAGTGGGCAAAGGCAGAGTCAGGCGATGAGACAGAGCCAATAGATCTTGCTTAAGCACAAAAATTTATATTTGATCAAAACGCCACTTACCAGCTGTTTTGTATGCCACCCATGCAAATATTGACAAGACGGGGAAATTTTGTTCGTGTCATGAATAAACTTAACCACGATTTTATTACAACTTTATCCGGAAGGTGAGGAGGGGATAGTACCTTTGGTAAGCACATCCACCAATTTAACCTGCTTACATTTTTACGCAGTTTTAAGGGCCCTGTGCATCAGGATAGTAGAAGGTGTTAAGACGAATCCACATGAGAAACAATCTGTAGGTGGGAACAGTTCAATAGCATTCTGAATCGATCCTTGTCTGTTGATGCATTTAACGGCGGAAAGCTCAAAATAGATTAAGAGATTCTCACTTATCAAGATATTATTACGAGAGAATCTAATTGATATTAAGGTTGAGAGCATGTATACTTCTGATGGCGCCATCAATTTGGCTGCCACTTGAAATGGTGCAAAGGCTGAAGGCAGTAGAAGAAAGTGAGCTTGAGCCCAGCTCTATCAAGGCACGAATTCAATTTTCCTGCAGAACATGATGAGCGTTTTCTTGCACTGTAATTGATTTCACTAAATGGCTTACCTGGTCACAGAAGCCATTCAAAAGCCCAGTTGCCCTAGAGGACGTTTGGAAGTTGGACAAGTCGCAGACTATCCAGCTCTAACGGGGAATTTTCGATTAAGGTGTAGGAGTCTACGTTTGTCGATTTATTTGATTTACCGCTACAAAGTACTTCTCAGCGAAAGTGCCCTTCGTTATTGGAAGGCTATATGGTGGACATGGAGAGGCTAACGAGTATAGAGTATTCACTGGACCTATAATTGTTGGACAAAAAGCGAACGCTTGTGCAAGTTCTCACTCAAAATGCAAATCACTGAACAAAGTATGAGGACGAAGCCCACCATGAGGTGGTCCATCTTAGTACAACTATCCACTGTATGTAAATGCTAAAATATTCCGTCATTTATCAGGTGCGGGAAACTTTGAAGAAAATATCCTGTCTTATCTATGCCGTTCATGGAACGCTGCTTTCACTGTCACCAGAAATTGCCAAGATCGAGTAATCTGAGAAGACAGGCAATTACCACTCGATTTAAGCTGCCAGACTGGCAATGTGAGATATTGACTTAATTCTCCTCAGTCCAGAGCACCAAATCAAAACTGCGTCGGCAATTGGTGGTTATAAAGCAAAGAGTTGTGTTGGTGTGCACTCCTCAACAATGGATAGATGGGCTTATAAAGAAGATGCTATCGATTTTTCCCCGTAGATATCGGGTCACTCGATTACCTTGCAAACGCAGCACACTAATGTCTTATATTTAAGTAGGGTATCGATATGGTAAAGTGCCTTCTGGGCCTCAGGAATGAAACCTACTCTTTTTAAAAACGAAAGAATCTAGTGGAATGTGCTCTGACCATTACAGCTTGCAAACATCAGGTACGGAGGTCTTCCCCCTTTAGGGTGCTTCCAATGATGATTCCCGTCACGAGTTGTGCCATTTACAGTCAGTTCCTGTTTCCAGATAGCATACAGGTTTGAATTGATCAAATAGCATAGCGATGAGTATCTGAACATGACCTCATGCCAATAAGGTAAATGATAGGGTGCCAAATGCTGCTCCTGCTTGTGTTGGAGGATTATATACGCATAGGCACATCGAAGTTGCCTAAGTCGCAAAGGACGCAAGGGTTCGCAATGCAGCATCTATATTTTTGGTCAACCACCCTCTTTCTTTACCCATTTCCAAATACATGTTTTCCTTGCTTACTGCTCTCATCAAAAATTACCATCGTCTGTAATGGATACAACACAAAACACGACGTCATGGAAGCACTAGTCAAAGAATAACAAAACAGGCATCGGGGCGCATCGACTTGAGAAATGCACTAGTGTCAGACGTAGACAAGTTGTCTGGTCTGTCGTCAGGACTCTAATTTGCTCTCGCGAATTCCAAACTCTAAGTGTCATTTACAACTCATCACCTGTGATCAAAAAGACCCAGGTGCACCCATTCTTGCTCAATATCGTCCATGGTCTACCATTGTTTTGTTCTATGTTAATCGTTCCTGAATACGCACACCTACTTGGCAGGCATCAGGCCATCAATTTTGGGCCCAGCATCCATCAAAAGTAGGTTTCCTTGTACCACTACTGACAGTCAACTCACTCCGGATTCCTCTGTGTTTTAAGAATAATCGATGCCCGTGTCTTCGCCGCATTACGGATCCTTTCTGCAATTGCCCACTGGTTCTGCGTGGCACTTGTATTACGCTTTTAATTAACTTATAGGGTAAATATTATGTCTCCTTGCATGAAGGCAAAGGAACGTTAACCGTTAACAGCTTTTGAGCCTTCTACAAGTTTTGCGCTCTTGATTGTTCTTTATCAGTTGCTGACTGACTGACTATCTGACGGCAATGATTCACCGATTAATAACCTTGGCAGGTTGGGGGCCAAATTACAAACACCACTTTAAGGGGGCTTATTGTGCACAATCACAGTTTCATGGAGGTTTGCTATTTTGTGTGGTAGTCTGCAAAGCAGAGTGCAAGGGCGAAAGCGATGTTTTAAAGTCACAGATTGCTATTTTACCTACACGAACGTGCGATGAATCGATATATGTTACAGAGCACCTTGAGCATGCTATTTATAAAGCTTTCATTATGTCGAGGAGGATTTGTGGGCCGACGGCATGGTAGACAATGTGCCATTGGCAGCGCCAGTGTTGCCTATGAGAGCATCTGGTTGGAAGAAGGGTCAAATAAGCCTGTCGTAATTTCTTATCACTGCATCCGCCTCCTATTCTTTATTAACATTGATTTAAGCTTCACTCAGCTGCTAGTATTATTTAGAGGTGGCTTGTTACATGGTTTTGGGTGCTAAAGAAAATTGCAAACAGTCCACAGTGCCCACTTCCAACGATACAAGCATGGCCAGCTCTTAGATTCCATTGCTTTACCCATTTCTTTGCTTTGTTTAAAGCTGACTTGCATGCTGAAATGTGCCTGCTCTTACACTCTTTTCATTGTCTCGAATTGGTCCGCGTAATGTTCGCTTATAGTACCTTTAGTTATGCATTCGGGCTTACCTCTATTCACCAACACTATTTGATTGATTTGCATGAAGTTTTGGGTAATATTAGGCCTTCATTAAAGCATGACTGACGTATCGTAGTACATTCCACTCAGCCGTTAAATCCATAGAAAAAGAAATAAAATTATGCTTTCCTACGTCGAAATAGCTTGATTTTGCACATTTTTAACGCTTAGATGAAACGACGGATGCTACATCGTGGATTTGTTAAGGCAGTGTTTTTAGCGATGACAAGCAGCTGATTCGTTGTGCATCCAGTAAAATCACCATCTTGTGCCGAACTTTTGCATTTCTGCGCCCATAGCATGTTTTTTTTATTTTTGAAGACGCAAGCAAAAGTTACAGTTTAAAGTTATCTCACTACCTTGGCATTGCATCAAAGTCATTCGCTTTAGAAGAAATGAAATAATGAGGTGTTGCGTCGCCATTTTTAAGTGTTTAAGGACCATATAGTGCACCTAAACCTGTACCAACAGATTGTCAGATTATGCGGACCGTCAAGTTACATCCGCAGCCACCACACCGCCATATGGCACAGTCAAATTGATTGGTCTGCCAACTTTATTTGTTCGGCCATGCCTGAGGCTTATGACATGACATGCAATATCAATATTACTAATTTTCGAATCCCATTAAGGTGTCAGAATTCCAGAAACCGCATTCATATTTGAGAGGGGACTACAGACCGGTAATTCATAGCAGGAAAACACTCCTAAATATTAGAAAAAATGGAGGATTAAGTAACCCTTAAAGTTGAGCTTTTTGAAAGAGCCACGATTTTCTCTACTTTATAACAAATGGTAGGTAAGAGGGCCGGTAGTATAAAGAGAAGTATTTAAAAATTAACACACCTTCTCTTGAGACTGCCACCTTTAATTTACCCTGCTTTTATAGCGATGAATGGCCTTACCCTGTTCCCGAAGAAAGACATCAGTGGTGAGCCAGCATTAGCGATGGGTAAGATGAATTCCCTCGTAATGAACTGTTTCCTTGTTTCTGTTTCTCTATGCTCCACTTTCACTGCATCTAAAATTGCAGACCGAAAAATGCTTATGGACTGAAACTCATCATCTCAAAGTTCATGTCCAATTAGCTAGGCAAAGCGCATGTTAAATCGCAATAAACCTACCCATCGGACCAAGCCGTACAAGAGCCGATTTGTGTGCTTCAAGGGTGGAGTGTTTTCCATCGCCCTCCCCCTCTACCTACTTCTCGTCCTCCTCCTCCTCCTCCACTCCCTTCTTCGCATCTTCACGCCCTTTATCATGTTCTTTGGCATCGCTGATTTTTATGGAGTGTTCCAGTAATTTCAAATTGCCAACTTCCTTCTTTTCAGTTGGCAGTAAGTCAGAACCGTTTTCACGGGACTGAAATAGACAAGTAAGTAGTATGTGTTCTGCATTTTTACCAGTGCTTTATACTGAATCGTTTGCAGCAGTGCTTTATGTTAGCCAAGGAATTTGTCTTTTAATACCTAAAATTGGTTTATCTTTCCTTAAGTGATCCTTTTTTTCGGTGACAAAGTGAATGCATTTCTTAGATCATTTGTGTTGAATACCCCGCAACCTCAGCCTCTGTCTTATCTTTGGCGTTCTCATGATGGCTTGCGGAGTTCGGTGTGCATGCAAATGGTAGCACGAAAGCCCTCACAACAGGAGGGATGGTAGGACGAAATAATAAACAGACGAACTATGAGAATGTGATTACATCCTGCTTGTTTGTTATTCTGTGTTTTTCCATATATCCACGTTTTATAACGTGAGGCAAAGGTTTTGCATGGTATAAAGTAAACCACTACAACCAACATATGTTCATTTATTCAGTGCCTTACTGGTTAATGAAATTCAACGTCAAGAGGTACAAATAAACCCTACAAACTGGCCTGCAACTAAGGGGTTTGTGTTGGCGACACTGAACTCACCGCATTCATGGTTGATGTCTCTACCACCTGCACTGAATCATGGGAAGTTTTCAAGAAACTCCTCGCACTACTGCCCTTGGAGGTTTCGGAAACCGAAAAATCCTTGATTTATTATCCTCTGATGCCCTCTGGATCCTTCGATCTTCTGCATCGTCCTCGGATTCGCTACCTGCACCGAAAGTTTTAATTACGTGAATGACTAATTCAAGACACATTTCTTAACACAACTGCTTTTGACTCACTTTCGTGTTCCTCATCCTTCAGAACATTTTCAGTGACCAGATTTTGACGTGCAACAAAGGTCTGATGCCTGGTGACATCGAGCATACTTGTTGATAGCCGTCTGCCACCCTTACTTCTGGCAAGAAAACTGTCGTTGTGATGCTGTTTAGCACATCGGGCTCCAGGCGTAGAATTTCGCGAGTAAACAATTATTGCCGAAAACTGTGAGTAGGCAAATTTTTGGATGACAAAATGCTGGTTATGTATTTAGGTCCCTAGGCTGTCCTATCGACAGACTTGAAATAAAATTCTGGCTCAAATTTTAGAGAACAGGGCCATGGACTTGAGACGATGAATACGGAAATGAGTCGATGAAAGGTAAAGGGTTGAAACAGGGAGGTCCAGGCACATTAAAGCAGGAAAACTACCAAATGGCCTGATTGAGTAATTGCAAATTAATGAAGAAATTTGCTATGAGTTGATACTTAGATACTCTTGGCTATAAAACTGTACGCATCTCCTGAACGAGATTTTCCGGCTGCACTAAGTCTCGAGATAAATTTGACTGATGGGGAAGGAATTTGCAAGGATGATAATTAAGTAACACTTTGTAAACTTCACAAACCCATATTTTGGAATAACTCCAAATCTTATTCTCTATTAAGATTCTGCAGACTTCCTTATCAGGATTGATTCGAGATGGAGGGAAGAAATGTCGAAAAGTGCTTCAATGGATAAATTATGTACAGGCAGGTGACGGCAGTAGACATGGATTTGGATACATCCCCATAGATTGATGGATGGCTTGCTGACCAGAATGAAGTTGAAGTGAGAGATCTCGAAGTACGCAACGAAGCACAGCTATGATTGTAAGACCGGTGGTGAAAACGCAGTAGGTGAGAAGAAAGGTGTTCAGGTAGTCAATTGACTGAAGCCGAGGATCCAAGAGGCGATCCAAGAGATGGCTTAAGGTGCCATAGCGGGCCTTCAGAAGGCAAAGTGAGGATTTAATGATCATACTGTCAATTTTGATTGAGAATAAGGGTACACCAGGGCCCTTGAGAGGTGCTTTGAAATCCACTTATTGGCTCTCCTAGCTCAAGCCCTTTTTCACTCTCCCACTTCTAGGTCGTATGGGTTAAATGGGAAGTGTACGAACTAGTTCTTACCTTGTTGGAGCGCTCAGTGGCTGTTTTCTTATATTTTTCGAGCATACATGCTGGATTTTAATAGGAATCCAAGGTTGAGGAAGGCCCTTGAACAGATTGCGTGGTACTCAAACGTGCTGCGTTAGTAGAACGCATCATCCAGGAATGCTTCGAGCAGATGAGGTAAGAGAGATGGTAAGCGGGAGGTTCAAGCAAAATCCCACTATTGGCTGACCGATTCGCCAACACTTGGATTCATTTGAATTATCTCCAATGTTTCGAGTACAACTCAACAAATATGCTCAGTTAAAGCACTTCTAAAATTTCATTTAGGTGGTTGGTACTTTTAAGACATTTTCTTTGGCTAAGAAAGCATAAATGAGGTGGAGGTGGAATCCTCCACCGACGCTCCAGTACCTCGGAGACACGCGCGTACCCACGAGAGCCCTTGCTTTCTCAAATTTTTATTTAGTCACAAGGAGCCATCAACTTGCCTTAGTTCGTCCTTTTATCATTTGGATACCAAAGGTGCTTACCCGACAGTCCTCTACTTTGCAGTGCCGAAGCATGAATTCATGTGGCAATATGTTAGATGAGGCTTAAAGTGGTTTCTGGACAATGCTATACAATAACGAAGTCTTTTTTTAACTTTCAGAATTTGTGCAGACCAAAAAATTACAAATCAAAAGCACGGACTGCAAGTAGATGTAAAAAGGCGATTGCTTGAGGCATTTTACACGAGTTCCTTGTTGGTCGGTACTTAATGTCAGGGCAGTATTTGAACAGCCCAGGGTCCTAACTGGAAATGCATAAGGAATAGAAGGCATCTAGCCAACACTGGTACTGAACTAGCCATAAATTGCCATTTTAACAAAAAGTCGTGTTTAAAGGCAGTGATAACTGGAGTTGCATTAGCCATGTCATGTGCTTCCACTGCGAAACCGAGCAGTGCTTAAAATTTTTGCTGATCGCGGCTTGGCGGTTGAGCACAAGCATTTCAATGAGTCAATACTAGGTCTGGAATTATGGGGGAGCTGATCCACCATTGACTAGCTTTTCACCTCCATGGCATCCGGAGGCGTCTTCACAAGCGTTGATGTGAGCACAACCTCGGTCGCGGTTTCTGTTTACTACCACTGCTGCGACCATCCCCACGACGGCGCACATTGCAGCATTATCTCATTCAGTCATGCACACAGCGAGCAGCAAGTTAGCTCCTGCACCAACCACCATGCTCAATTCTGCCAACATTGTGATTCCTTCACAAACTCACCCCATAGTGCTCACTTCAATGAATACACAGACAACCAAATTCCATGCTCCATTTCCTTGCCTATCTCTGCTTTTAATGAATCTGACTTGTGTGCTGAGGTGTATTCAATTGCATACCATTCCTCTTGTCTGCGATTGTGTTGTTTGGTTTCTGCTTGCCCACCACCAATAGTGCTCTCGTGACAAAACTCCTTTAGGTGTTGTTAGAGGTGACGTCTAGTCTGTAAATTGGCATGCTGCTGACTTAGTATAATGCTTCTTACCTTATTGTGTGTTTGTAAGAAAAAGTGATAATTTTTGTTAATGGCGACTGGCATTGCCAGCATACAAATCGCGGGGCATAGACTGCTGTCAAACCGTACCGAACCACCGAGCACAGTCAACCCATGTCCCAGTTCCATTGGCATCAAATGCCTGCCTGGTATGCGTCAGGGTACCACCTGTCCATTTGGACTTTGATTTAGGGGGTGTAATCCATACTCGCAAAGGTTATCTGAAAGTGGCAATGCACTAGTTACTTAAGATGTACCAGGATTATATGCTTTGTGCTACTTGACTAAGCAACGCAGTTGCGAAATGAATGATGACTAAGCACACTGTTCAACAACTCCTTCTCTATACAGGTGCTTTTCGTGTGTACTCCAAGCGCGTGCAATATCGGTTCTCATCGTGACTTCTAAGGAGTCTTTCTTTACCTCTAAGTATTTACTAATCGCTGCACAGTGGTATGCTAAGCGTCTTAACAACCGACGAACGGCCTGACTGCGCGCGTTTGACGCGGCACCCATTCTTCGCCTCCGCAGTAATTAATAGAAATGGTTCCAATGTAGACGCTGAAAATAACAGACCATTTTTATGTTCGTTAGCAGAATTTCATGAATCTTTTTGTCAAAATTTATTGGGTATGATGAGCTGCTTTTGCATGTGGCATAGTGCAACCTCAGAGCAATCTCAAAAGCGACAGTACCTTTAGCATGCCATTTTCTTCCCAGCTAGCACGCTATATTTCACGCCCTCAGCTTTGTTCCCACACTGCATTTAGTCTCACCCATCACACATTTAAAAATATTGGTACTAATTTTTTAGCATTTTTGTGAAAATCTAACTTCACATGTAACAATGACCAGGATAAGGGACAGCAGCGGAAAGAGCTGAGTTTATAACTAATATTGAGTGCATTCCAAATCCTGAAAAACATAGATTAGCACGTGCACGTGGAAGAAGAATTGGGGCAGTCGATCGAAGAGTTCTAAAACGCAGATAACTGAGTAAGTGATTATAGCATTTTTGTTTAAATGCTAAGGAGTACACGCTCAAATGTTGACCATGAGATGGTACTGTGCCATCGTCTAAACTAAGCAAATTGCCAATGTACTTCGGCGAAATGCCATGTTTGCTTTATCAATGACATACAAGCAACAGTCGATTGGCTTCGCACAGCCAGATCCGCTTCATGTAAGACCGCACACGACCTCTATTTTTCAGTATCATTAGACTGAGTAATAAGAGCTAGTACTTTGCCTAGCCATCACTTGTAGATAAATGGTAAATAAATTAACACAGAGGAAACCTGATTCTTGACCATATTGTCAAGTGTTAACGGGTGTTGGGGGAAAATATGGGTTAATCGAAAACAGTAAAACTTTCGATGATATATGCATTCGGCAAAGGATAAAAAGCAACTTGAGAAGCAGAAGCATAACCAGATGACGGATACGATGGACAGCGGTCGCCCTTCCATGCAAACGCAGAGAAGGAAACCGACTGTGATATGTAAAAGTCATACTATCTCGGGCGTTGTTCGAGGCTTTATGTGCGTTTTCCAGGATACTGGGAGCAGAAGTTGAAACGGAGTGGCGTTCGATAATTGGCAAATTTGGCATGAAGGTACTTTGACAGGCCTAAAGTGATGGCAGGGTCAAGGAAGTAACGTTACTATTTTCCAGTCATTCAGTCTAATATTAGAAAAAATGGAGGATCAAGTAACCCCTAAAGTTGAGCTTTTGAAAGTGTCACGATTTTCTCTACTTTAAAACAAATGGTAGATAAGAGGGCCAGTAGTATAAAGAGAAGTATTTAAAAGTTAACACCCCTTCTTGTAAGACTGTCACCTTTAATTTGCTCTGCTTTTATAGCGATGAATGGCCTTACGCTGTTCCCGAAGAAGGACATTAGTGGCGAACCAGCAGTAGCGATGGGTAAGATGAATTCCCTCGTAATGAACTGTTTCCTCGTTTCTGTTTCTCTATGCTCCACTTTCACTGCATCTAAAATCCCAGACCGAAAAATGCTTACGGATTGAAACTCATCATCTCAAAGCTCATGTCTAATTAGCTAGGCAAAGCAAATGTTAAATCGCAATAAACCCACCCATCGGTCTAAGCCGTACAAGAGCCGGTTTGTCTGCATCAAGGGTGGTGTGTTTTCCATCGCCTTCCCCCTCTACCTCCTTCTCCTCCTCCTCCTCATCCTCCTCCCCCTTTTTCGCATCTCCACGCCCTCCATCATGTTCTTTGGCATCACTGATTTCTTTGGAGTGTTCCAGTAAGTTCAAACTGCCAATTCCCTTCTTTTCAGTTGGCAGTAAATCAGAACGGTTTTCACGGTACTAAAATGGACAAGTAAATAGTATGTGTTCTGCATTTTTACCAGTGCTTTATACTGAATCGTTTGCGGCAGTGCTTTATGTCAACCAAAGAATTTGTCTTTTAATACCTACAGATTAGTTTGTCTTTCCTAAAATGATACTTTTTTCGGTGACAAAGTGAATGCATTTCTTAGATCATTTGTGTTAAATACCTCGCAACCTCAGCCTCTGTCTTATCTTTGGCGTTCTCATGATGGCTTGCGGAGTTCGGTGTGCATGCAAATGGCAGTCCGAAAGCCCTAAAAACAGGAGGGAAGGTAGGACGAAATAATAAACAGACGGACTATGAGAATGCGATTAGATCCTGCTGGTTTATTATTTTCTGTTTTTCCATGGCCTTCCACGTTTTATAGCGTGAGGCAAAGGTGTTGCATGATATAAAGTAAACCACCACAACCAACATATGTTCATTTATTCAGTGCCTTACTGGTTAATGAAATTCAACGTCAAGAGGTACAAATAAACCCTACAAACTGGCCTGCAACTAAGGGGTTTGTGTTGGCGACACTGAACTCACCGCATTCATGGTTGATGTCTCTACCACCTGCACTGAATCATGGGAAGTTTTCAAGAAACTCCTCGCACTACTGCCCTTGGAGGTTTCGGAAACCGAAAAATCCTTGATTTATTATCCTCTGATGCCCTCTGGATCCTTCGATCTTCTGCATCGTCCTCGGATTCGCTACCTGCACCGAAAGTTTTAATTACGTGAATGACTAATTCAAGACACATTTCTTAACACAACTGCTTTTTGACTCACTTTCGTGTTCCTCATCCTTCAGAACATTTTCAGTGACCAGATTTTGACGTGCAACAAAGGTCTGATGCCTGGTGACATCGAGCATACTTGTTGATAGCCGTCTGCCACCCTTACTTCTGGCAAGAAAACTGTCGTTGTGATGCTGTTTAGCACATCGGGCTCTAGGCGTAGAATTTCGCGAGTAAACAATTATTGCCGAAAACTGTGAGTAGGCAAATTTTTGGATGACAAAATGCTGGTTATGTATTTAGGTCCCTAGGCTGTCCTATCGACAGACTTGAAATAAAATTCTGGCTCAAATTTTAGAGAACAGGGCCATGGACTTGAGACGATGAATACGGAAATGAGTCGATGAAAGGTAAAGGGTTGAAACAGGGAGGTCCAGGCACATTAAAGCAGGAAAACTACCAAATGGCCTGATTGAGTAATTGCAAATTAATGAAGAAATTTGCTATGAGTTGATACTTAGATACTCTTGGCTATAAAACTGTACGCATCTCCTGAACGAGATTTTCCGGCTGCACTAAGTCTCGAGATAAATTTGACTGATGGGGAAGGAATTTGCAAGGATGATAATTAAGTAACACTTTGTAAACTTCACAAACCCATATTTTGGAATAACTCCAAATCTTATTCTCTATTAAGATTCTGCAGACTTCCTTATCAGGATTGATTCGAGATGGAGGGAAGAAATGTCGAAAAGTGCTTCAATGGATAAATTATGTACAGGCAGGTGACGGCAGTAGACATGGATTTGGATACATCCCCATAGATTGATGGATGGCTTGCTGACCAGAATGAAGTTGAAGTGAGAGATCTCGAAGTACGCAACGAAGCACAGCTATGATTGTAAGACCGGTGGTGAAAACGCAGTAGGTGAGAAGAAAGGTGTTCAGGTAGTCAATTGACTGAAGCCGAGGATCCAAGAGGCGATCCAAGAGATGGCCTAAGGTGCCATGGTGGACCTTCACAAGGCAAAGCGAGGATTTAATGATCATGCTGGCAATTTTTCTTGGGAATAAGGGTATGCTAGGGCCCTTGAGAGGTGCTTTGAACTCAAAAGAAACGAGCGCTGCCGTAAGATGGCTTTCAAAGCAATTCACTTATTGGCACTCCTAGCTCAAGCCCTTTTTCACTTTCCCACTTCTAGGTCGTATGGGCTAAATGGTAAGTGGACGAAATAGTTATTACCTTGTTGAAGCGCTCAGTGGCTGTTTCATTAACTTTTTCGAGCACATACGCCGGATTTTAGTAGGAATCCAAGGTTGAGGAAGGCCCTTGAACAGATTGCGTGGCACTCAAACGTGCTGCATTGGTAGAACGTATCATCCAGGAATGCTTTGAGCAGATGAGGTAAGAGAGATGGTAAGCGGGAGGTTCGAAGAAAATCCCACTATTGAAAGGCCGATGGGCTGACCAACTCGCCAACACTTGGATTATTCCGAATTATCTACAATGTTTTAAGTACAACTCAACAATTATGCTCAGTTGAAGCACTTCTAAAATTTCTTTTAGGTGGTTGGTACTTTCAAGACACTTTCTTTGGCTACGAAAGCATAATGAGGTGGAGGTGGAATCCTCCACCGACGCTCCAGTACCTCGGAGACACGCGCGTACCCACGAGAGCCCTTGCTTTCTCAAATTTTTATTTAGTCACAAGGAGCCATCAACTTGCCTTAGTTCGTCCTTTTATCATTTGGATACCAAAGGTGCTTACCCGACAGTCCTCTACTTTGCAGTGCCGAAGCATGAATTCATGTGGCAATATGTTAGATGAGGCTTAAAGTGGTTTCTGGAGAGTGCTATACAATAACGAAGTCATTTTCTAACTTTTAGAATTTGTGCAGACTAAGAAATTACTAATCAAAAGCACGGACTGCAAGTAGATGTAAAAAGGCGATTACTTGGGGCGTTATACACGAGTTCCTTGTTGATCGGTACTTAATGTCAGGACAGTCTTTGATCAGCCCAGGGTCCAAACTGGGAAAACAAAAAAGGGTGCTCGAAAAACCGAAGTAATTAAGTAAAATATCCAATCCTGGTTGCTGTAGAAAGTCGAATCGAACCCACCGAACTGAATTAAGCATGGAGATAGATGACACCTCGGAATGCGCGATGCTCAGTATATGACTGTAATGTAGTTGTTCAATGCACTGAAATTAAAAACAAACCTCTTTTGCCCCACAAATAGCAGCGTTGGTGTTTCATCTCCCTTGTTCCGCCCCAAGGGACCATTTAAGTTAGTAAAGAATTTAAGCGACTCATTTTGTTGATAAAAGCATAAAGCTGTACTTGAACTCTGACAGTTCTGTCGATTCTCGAACCTGACTTATGTCCGAGCACCAGGTCTCCTTTTCTTGCAAATTAGAGGCTACTAGCCAAATACTGCTGGCGCCCTCCCTATCGCCTGGCCATATTATTTGAAAAACGAGATTCTCATAGCTGCTGAGGTGGTGATCGGGGTTGGTTGCCGATAAGGTAGACATCGTTGAGGTGATATGTGCAGGACTGTCATCACCAGAGTCGTCAGCGACAATTTTGCGAGTGAAGGAGCCCGGGCGTGTCTCTGGCTTAGACTTGCCTCAAAGACGAAACCAATGCTACGAATTGGGTGTAAGTAGCAGAAGAAAACGACGGAAAATTAGGCACGGAGGGGCATTGCATTTCACCTTCTTACGCAATCTGCGTTAGAAACTGCTTCGTACATCTTAATAACCCTCTATGCTAAAAATGTCTTCACACTTCGGAAGCCAATAAAGAGGAGGAGCTAAGTGTCGGGTTCAGCAGATTGGTTGGATGCAGCGGAATTAACATATTTTTGTTAACAAAATTACCAAAGTTTGAAGTAGGCAGTCTTTTAATGTAAATCCAAGTTATAAATGGCTTGGTGCCTATATCTTAGTTCCATTAGCATCTATCCAGTAAATCCAGTAGTGAGGTTTGTAAATCAATGACTGTCGCATCATCAGTTGATAGTTGAGGTCAAATAAGAATAAAAGGAAGCAACGGATCATTATTAGATGGACGAAAGTAAAGCGGGCGGCGTCAACCCATGTCGCCCATTTCGAGAGGCCAAAATTCTTAGTTATAAGTAGTTGTTCACAGCATCCTAGTGTCTCTTGATTAGCTCAAAGAAAAAAACATCCTTTCTAAACTTAACAGCGTGTTATTGTTTTCGAGTTTCTATTAAATCGCATCCTTCACAGCAGAAAGACATCGGAAGGAATACCTGCGCAATCACCTCCTGTAGTGCCTAGTGTCAGTGCGGCCAGCATCAACGACCCATGCGCCAATTTGGCGGGAATCAAATTCCATGGCGGCGACGCTGGTAGAGGCTGTTGATATTGTTGCGGTTCCGTGGGATTTAACTCCTCTTGTCCTCCAAAGCTGCAAACACTCTGTGCGTCTGAGACGGGGCTCGGACCGCTTTCAGGGGTGTCGGTAGGTGGTGGAGAGCCATAAACTTCAAAAGAAGATTTGTTTACTTACAGGCACTGAGGATTTGCTCAGAAGTAGGCATGATGATTAGATCTGCTCCATTTTCACTTACCACTCTCGTCCTGACTCAAGTCGAATGGCATTTCTTCAACGAGGATGCAACCTTGTAGCGGAATTTTGCCGTTTCTCTGAGCAAAGAAAGGAAAAGTGCAAACCAATAAACATGATTTGGGCTTGCTCTTTCATAAAGCTATCCATCCGTCCTTTTAGACTTTTTCTTCTTCATCTGGTTCCAGAGACAAAGCTGATAGTTGTCTGAATACTGCAGAATGTGGGTTTCACAAGCTGTAGGGTGGTGTGTACCACTTATTTGGTGATTTGCATCTCTGAGTCACTGCAGTGTCGATTGAACCTGATGTGACAAAAGCTTGTTGGACGCAAGCATTTAAGTGCTCTTGGTCATAAAACAGTGAAATTTTCTGAGAAAATATGTCAATCATATGAAGTGAAATGAGATTGGAGAATGGCTAGGCCCCAAGAGAGGGACACTGTTGGCTGAACCAATAAGGCTTGAGGTCTCAAGACGAAAATGGCCTATGAAAACATCCTGACTCGGAAGTAAAGCAATTACGCCCCGCTTTTTTGCTTTGTTTGTGTCAGCGGTGCGTGTGTTTCAAAAGGTGGTCAGCTATGTATAGGTGGTAAAGATGGCTATCCATGTGTAAGAATGGATACAAGGGAGAAGTTTCTTCTTCAGCTGTTGTTACAGCAAGTAAAATCCTTTGGGCAATTTTAAGGATAAGAGAATTAGGAAAAAGGCGAATGAGGGGAATGAGCACACTACGGTTGGACCGATTGATAACCGTGCTTTATAATGCATGCCCTCATACGATCGTAAGATGTACAATTAAATGAGGAAAGTCATTTGAAAGTGTTACTACGAAAACGACACGAAGGAGAATGACCTTTTAAAACAAAGTGCATCAGACCGAATATTACTATTTACGTACGAAAACGATACCTCCATTTTAGCAGAGAAGATAAGCAGGCAACCTTGATTTACGTATTTTATTAAAAACAGAGCAGGATATTAGAACCCCTTTGGTAAGTGAATTTTTTATATTAAATTTCATGAATTAAAAGTAAAAAATCTAATAAAAACCTAAATAAAACTCAAATTTGGAGTAGATTAAAAGATACAATGTGCTACTTAAACCGTTCTAAGTAGGTAAAAGCGTAATATTAGATAGCGTAGCGTTTGTCTTGACAAATACACAAAATATATGACTAGTCCACAACTGGTTATGACTACTTGCAGTGAAATAAATAATAGCTTCTTCAAAGTCGTTTAGTTGACATGTTATTTACCTTAGCCAATTTGAGTCGTCCGGAATTTATCCTCGTTGCGATGAGAAGGTGGTTGGTAAAGCGGAAGACCTGCCCAAACCTCTCCTTTTTCTCACACGATGAGGAACTATTGAGCGCAAAGATGCCGTCGCCCCCGGCGGCTGCCAACGCCATGGTAGCAACTTTGCTAATCTATCTCTCAAATTGTCACCAATTCGTAGGCAGATTAGTTATCCTCCCTAAAACAATGACTTGTAACACCAACAGTGGCTTTTAAAGGCAGAAGTAGTGCAAACGTTTTGAAGCATTCTAACATTCGTTTTCGAACTCTGTGCATAAGCGCGTTTCCAGCTTCGTGATGCTTAAGTATGGATAGCTGCCCAATACAGAAATCTGAGAGCTCAAATTCATGCCTTTAGATAAGTCGTGATAGTAACCTTTATCGCAAAAGTTGCATCGTATATGCATTATGCATTGATAAGCCCATGAAGAACCCACTTAGAACATTTAAACACACGTAAGGGAGGGCATTAGTGAGTCGCTTTTTCACTTATCTTGCTTTTGTTGGCAGTTTTTAGCTTTGGCACAATAGAATTGCTTGGAATTGTCTCTTTCAGCGTCGATAAGGAATGATGCACTTGCCCTAGTAATGGGGATCTAATGCCCCTTTTAGGGATTGAGCATCACTTTTACGTCTGCTAATCAGCTAGTTGATCGATCAGCCTATCAATCAGTCAGAGAGTCAGCGAGCCTCTATGCGATGAGCACCTTGTCGCTTGATCGAGGACAACTAACATTCCTTAATGGTGTTTTTCATCACTCCATTTGTTTGCCTTGCAGGTGCCTTTTGAATGCTTGTTGTCCTTAGTGATGGTAGTTTCTAAGCCAAACGCACTGTATTTTCTCTGCCCCCGTAAATTCTTTCCTAACTTTCATTTTAAATGTAAAGCTAATCCGCCTATGGCAATAACTAAGCATCAGCTAGTGCCTGACTCAGCTGCCTAAAAGAATTTTCATTTGAATGTTTTGACACTAGAGCTATGCATCGAAATATCAAAATAGCATGGCAGCATTCCGTCAACCGCATTACTTAATTTCCGCACTAATCTGTGCATAGGGCTTGTTAAAATATAGTATTATGAAAATTTGTTCAGGTTAGATAACATGAGCCATTCTTTCGTACTTTTTGATCGCGTCAGTCAATATCATATGACATCCAATGTCTGTATGAGCTCAATCATTTCTCGGTGATATTTTTGATCCACTTTTACCGGTAAATAACCATGTCACTTTGGAATGTACCATTTGCACCAAATCTTAGTATTTAGACCATAATTCTTCCTCATTTAGCATTCACTATTAATAGAGTTGTGAGCAGATCGGCTTTCATAAAACGCGCATGGTTTGACGTGTTAAATAAATAGGCAATCAGTTCATCCCTTACTCATCACTAACGATGTCTGAAAAGTTGTAGATCAGGTGTCAAAGTCAACGTTCACTTTAGGATGTTGCTATGCTCTTCCTTGATATTACCGAGGCTAATGCAATACAAGCGCACTGACCACCATAAATTTTGCTCTAAATGCCCAAACTGGGCTTTACCACCTATGTTCGTCACGCAGTGCTGCACTATGCACAACCGTGCATAGTTTTTCCCTTAAACTTTTTATTTTCGTTGATTTAAAGCATTCACCTATCTAAATAGTCAGTTACATGTACCTAAGCTGTGGTTTTGTGCCCAAGCTTTGAACAGCTTTCGTTTTTGAGAGCTTTAGCCCTGATCAACGATTTTTAAATGATTGATTCTCTGTTTGCTTAATTTCCCGGATCGATCATTACAGTCACCATCTTCGCATTATTGCTTACCCTGCTATGGTGTAAATGATATCTGTTCATTTCCATAACCTCCACCCACTACGCGTTAAGAAAGCATTGCAAAATTCAAACTGTAGAAATAGTTACATGCGTACAAATTTACAAAGGAAAGGAAATACAAGAGCAAATAAGAATGTGCAAAGTGGGTACAAGTGAGGATAGGTATTAGTGTGATGGTGCAATAATTGGCTTAGATAAGCAATTATAAAAATAATAACACAGAAGAATTTAGACTTACGCTCTTTGACAAAAGTTGTGCTCCCGTCCGCCTTCCCCACCAGTCTCGACTCAAAAGCTACGCCTGCATACAATTTACACTTGCCCTTAAATGATGACAAGATTACCGTACAATGTATTGTACTGAAGGAAAGGAAATCACATCATTGAACGCAACTCAAAGGACTGTAAGAAATGAATATTTCTTCTGATACTGTGTCCACTTTTCCCGTAGGGTCGTAGCTAGCTAGCTGATGATACCAACTTGATGGCAGGTTTTTTGTAGCTAACGGGATCAAATTTGTAGCAATGGCTTTGCATCTAAGTGTCGCTGGTGTTTTAAATGGCTTATGAAGGCCCTCATTAAAAGTCAACAGGGAGTGTTTTTATTTTATTCATTCACAGGTATTAGTAGGCTGAAGAAAGATTGTCATTCAGCCACTTAAACAGTGCTCAATTTGATACATTGAGAAGTTTAAAGTGGTTGATTAATGTGAGAAATTGCATTTGTTTTCCACACACAAAACGTCGATGCAAGAGTGAAATTGCCAGTACTACTAACTAAGAACTGTGTTAGACGCATCATCAATGCCAAGTCAGTTGACAGGGATTCTCAAGTTTATTAATCCTGCTTAGTTAGCGCCAAAGATCTACTGGAACAGATTATTTATTTGTTGTCCCCTCTAAAATCGCTGAACTCTCCATCCCTCTCTAACGCACTTAACATCCTCTACGTTCCGTTGTTTCTTAAAGTCACGTTATCCATAAAAATAACCAACGCATACGAATTGCATACACACATAAATACGTTTCTATTTTTTGCGTTAACATTGCGCCTTTTTTGACTTTTGACCTAGCATTATTTGATACTTGGGTTCGCTAAAAGACATAAAGACCTAGAAGGCACAAACTGAGCTCTGCACAATCACTGACGACTCAACGCAGGCAAATGCACCAGTTATACTTGTTCAACTTTGTTTGATTTCGTTTGAAGGTAATAGATCAATGTCGATTTCAAACTGGCTTTTGTGCCAATAAATTCAAAGATCACCTGATTTACAATATAATGCGTAAATCACGATCCCTAGGTTTCTTTGAAAACGCCTAAAATCTAGTTTTACAAGTGAGCTAGGCATTGTTATTATACATCTCAAGGTTCCAACGGAATTAGTCAGTCAAGCTGACTTACCTCATGTTCAACATGCACAGCAATGCTGCACGTAGATCTTCGACAGATTTGAATGCATGATTCCACTGTCAATGCGAGTACTAATGGCTGTATTTTGCTATTGTATGCTGTATTTCTAAGGACTGTGAACTCAGCAAAAGCATAACCAATTGATGCGGTCACCAAAATCAGCACTTCTGTCCTCATTTTTGAGTGAGAATTAGTTTTGTGCACAGGTTACAGGCACATCGGTTTGATTGGCTGAACGACAGTCCAAGTGACTGGCCGGTGCATTTTCTTAATTCCTTTTTGAAGCCTTCGTGTTGAAGAAAGCAGTCGAATTAAACTGTTTTAAATAATGTAATAAGAGCTCAAGATGTGCAAAATAGTTAGTGTTGCGATTCATGACGAAATTAGTTTTGTTGATCATATGCTGGGAGGAGTGGCTTTAACAGTCTTGAAGCACTAGAAGTATGTATACAGAACCATACATGCATAGTAGCAAGCACGCTTTGGCTTGACGAGCACCAAAACCACAGGCAAGCTTTTTTGGTCCATAAGGCAAATACTACTACTTGTCCACAAACTAAACACATTTACAGCCATGCGGTTGATCTACTTACTAATTAGATCAGTATCAAAATTCCTTCGCGAAATTGCATTGAGTGCAATTATTTCTTAAATAGAGCATCGTCTCACTAAATTTTTAAGAGGAGTGAAGTTAGGTTGCAGCAGGATAAGTAATACCGTCACCCAGCAGCTTACAATATTCAACCCTCTACACCCATAAAATTTTGTACAATCCTCATACTATCATCAACAACAAATGCTTTTCTTTGCAAAATTTGCTTCGTGGGCAACTTCAAGTGTCATTGCTACGGGATAGCAAGGAAGAAACAATATCCACATGCTAAACCCACAAAATATACCAGGGCATTGCATTATGTAGCCCTATTTTCCCAGTCACAACCACTTCCATTTATGAACCAAACACAAAGTGAGAATTTAGTGTTTTGCTTTTAGGTGAAACAAGTAATGGACTTTGAACTAATTTGAGCACGCAAATACTGATGGAGCCATCCATTCTTCTATTTTCATTCACGGATACAGCTTAGGCTGCCGCGATTTAACATCTTTGGTATAAACTGAAGTAACTTTAATTAGCATGGTGGGAAAGTTTATGGAACGCAGCGCGGCGATTTTAGACATCAAGGGCTTATTTATTCTACACGTGCTCAAGCGGGCGATCCAGGTGTGTGAAAGCAGGTGGCCGATTGGAAGCGTGAATACATGTTGATAGGATCAGACTTGTTCCCCAGCCCTTATGCTTCAGCTGGAGTCTTCTATTTTGCTTCACATACTCGTTTCGGTGCTCAAAATCAAGACCTCTTTTTGAATTTACTGCACACTGTACAAAACTGCATGCAGCGAGACAGACCTGAGCGGTAAGATGGGGATTGTTTGTGGAGACGGGTCTAATAGCCAGAGAGCAGTAACTATTCAATAACGTTATTGAGATCTGCTACACGTATTCCAAGAAATGGTGAAATTATCTGCACAACAATCAGAAAAATGAGTGTTTTCTTTAGATAAATTAGAGCCACACTTTATTGAGCCGCTAAATAAGGCATTTTAGGCAAGTTTTTGGTGTGTACGAACAGAATTTTAGTACTGAGGACACATGCTCTCTGTGGTATAGTCACTTTTGCATTGATTTTAAAAAGAGTCACTACCGTCTTTCTCATTACTTTAGAAACCCAATAACTTTTGGCTATCAGTTTGTTGCAATGCCAAGCAGTAGAACTAAGTAGAAGCAATAAACCATGCGTTTTAATTCACCAGTTTGAATGCAAAACCTATTTTTAAATGCACTGTCCCTAATGAATCAAACTATTGCCATAGACATAGAAATGCATTTTACTCCTAATTTTATCCTATAATTTGACAAACGTTTGGACGAACGGATTATAGAAGTGGGTTTTTGACAGTAGTAAGTCGCTTTTAAAGATGTGAATGCAACAAGCTTCAAAAGGCTATCCTCGATTAGAACCTGCTTTATTTGGTTGTGTACAGGTCCGTAACCATACCACTTTTAAATAAGAAACTCGATGTAATGGTTGACCTGCTGTTGCATAGTGCAAAACACGGAAAGATGCCAAGTTGTTGCTTGCATTGAAGGGCATGCGGGGCCAATTAGAACTCGTTTCCGGTATTATGTGCAAATATTCCTAGGAGACATGGTGGAAAATGAATGCCTTACGGCGCAAAAGCAATTTCGCCAGCAAAGCAACTTGGTATTCTTCCAAAAATGTTACTTTTATTAATGTGCAGAAGTTCTGCTTTAGCTCTAAGGTAAAAATACGAGCGAAAGCGACTATTGTGGAGGAAATAGGGAAAAATTTAATTCTTGCAACATGTGCAACTAACTGTTTGGGTGAAACACTTCAGCCTTTTTACAACGCTAACAATAGGCTCTACGTCCACCCTGATTGATCTTACGGTTGTGACCAATTCTTTGTTCTGTTAATTATTGAACCCCTTGCCCACCTTCCAAAACAACGAAACTGCACCACAACTCGTAGTTAACAGTAGGAAATCAGCTTTAATGCGAGCAAAATAGAAACAATGGGCTCAATCATATTCAAAATAGTGCCTAACAGCAAATTCCTGACCCTTACTATGTAGCAGAAGTCGTGGCATGTTTTAATAACCAAGGTACTGCACTCACTGTCCTTAACACCTCAAAAGTTAAAACAAAGTACGGTTATAATAGAAATAAGAGCTTCTAGCCACTCATTAAATGACCCCAAGTACTTGTCCCTATATATCCAATAACGATCAGAGTAGATTTAACCTCTCCATGTGCCTCAGCTTCCGCCACCGACTCCGCTCTCAACTCTGCTGGGAAAATGCAACAATATTAAAAACAACGGGCCGCCTTCAACGCAGTCAGCAAAGTAGACACCTAATCACTCTTAACGACCACAGCTTAGATCATTATGCCAACATGCTTGTAATATTTTAGCGACACACTTACTTAGTACTAATGTGTAGGAGGAGGTACTTGCAGTGATGTGCGTTGCTCGCCTCTATCTCTCCCTCCTATGTGTAAAATTATGAGCCCATGATGTCTACCTTAAAGCCGGTGGTGCCACACAACCAAATCATTAGCTGGAAACTGCGTCCATTGGTAATTGATACGTACTGCAGTGTCGCTGAAGCTTCCCTTGAGCTCTAGAACGCACTATACCCGCAAGAAATCTATCTGCATTCTATGGATAAATTCAAGCTTGGGCCACTTCCATAATTTGGCACAAGTTTGCCTTTTGTAAGGCCGTTTTAGAAAATTTAATGTCAAAAATGCTGCCAACTTATTCTGCCGTCCCTTTCCTCCTGTATGCTGCCAGGGAAGCGCGCCTAAGTCATCCCTACCAGTCTTCCAGCTTTCACAACATTGGTTCGATGAAAGAATGCCACCGCATTAATTCCAGCTGGCAATTCATCAAGTCCAATGTTTCGTCCTGTTTTGTTTGCAACTAGACCCGGAGACGCAAGAACATGGTGGCAATCACTCGTGTTTAGTATCATAAAAACAATGGCCTAAAATCCTCTTCTACGGATTTGTTTAAATTCCTTTTCGCAGTTCTATGCAGACTAACATCTTACCTCCTCATGAAAAATAATTTAGGCAGTACGAAACACTTAAATGCAGAATGGAGCTCCATGCACTAAATAGACATCTTTTGCGCATACGCAGAGTTTTTCTCCAGCGTATAAGTTGGTTGCATTATAAAATATGCTGGCTGCATACACATACTACTGAATCAATAAACAGGATTGTTTCTTTACTACTTCTCAGTTACACTGAGTGCCAAATTAACGTAAGTTTCCACTTCATTACCTCTAAGCATCAATTAAGACGTTCAGCATGCGCAGCTGCATCAACTGTAAACATTAAGTAAAACGCATCTCTTAATTCAGTCAAATTTCGTCTTTGTCTATAATCATTATCTGCATAAACTAATATTAACATATCGGAAAAATTGTGGTCAACTTTTGCATTTTGCTGAACGCTGTGTTCTACATACCCTGCATCGCCTACGTTATACATTTGAGGGAACGATGTCAGTGTGATTTTGAATAGAATTTGGTAAAAGTTGTAGCAAGAGTAGATGGTTTGACAGGGAAGGACCGAAATGAAGGTAAACATGCGCAAAATGTTTAAGATCTGCCATGTTTCACTTACTGTCTTTTAGCAAACATTACACTACTTCGAAGTGATCTCAACTAACGGTTGGGCAGCAGGAGGTAAAATACACGAGCGGTTTTTTTGCATGTACTTGTTTGGTGCAACCGTAAACAGGAAAATTTGATGACCTCTGACGATTACAAGCAGCAAGGATGATTACAATGCGACATTCTTCTCTTTAAAGCGTAGCGCTCTAACAGCTCTCTTGGGACGCTTTACTGATCAAAGAAGTATGCACAACCCCTCACATTTCGCGTAGCCAAGGGTAGTTGATTTTAGCCTTTACGAGAGAGCTGCTGGTCGCATCCCCTTTAGCAATCACTATCACTTAGGTCCACCCAAAATGATGTTGTGAAAAAGCCTAAACAATGGTACTAAATATAGCAATATCCTGATCACTGTAAAGGACGGAAAGAACGTGACCAATCCCAGCTATTTAATACCGCATATGAATTATAGTCTGCCTCCTAAGCAAGTGATGGGATTGAAATATAGCTAAGAATAGGATGTGCACCTAAGTCGGCACTGTAATTTGGTCGATGCAACGCTGTTCAGGTTTAATAGTGATGGTGCAGTAGAGGAAGGCAAAGTTAGGAAGTAAGACAAACTTTCCCAATCGATTCAATTCATGCTGAATCCGGGGATCGCATTGAGGATCTAAATCAGGAGAGCAGCGATTAAAGGCGAGATGATGTCTTCCTTGGACTAAGTCTTGTGAAACCAATTAACTCTATACAAAATGTAAACACAACAGTCATTTAAGCATCTTATAGAAGTTAGTGCATTCATTTTACTTCTTTTTCTCAGGTAATAGTGATCATCGTGCGCTAAATCTACCCAATCCAACCATCCACGCATTTGCCTGTTTAATTACTCCACCTTCCATTTAATAATACTCATTTTCACACTGCTTTTCTAGAATAAATACATTTATTCTACGTTGTCTCTATTGTAGGTGCCCATACAAAATAAATCACCGAATTATTAATTAAGAGTAGGCTAGGCATAAAATCTCTCCTCTCAGACGAGCAAGCTCAACAGTAGCAGATTAATATTGGGGTAGATCGCTTTCTTCTTCCGATAGAGTAGACAAGGTTTCGGTGCTCGTGAAATGAATCTAAAATAATTCACGGTTGTGAAAGTTTATGATTGTTTTCCCTTTCTTATAGCCTCTTCTTGTTCTTTTGTACCTATTCCTTCACACAGGACTTGCGTTAACCCAAGTTGCCGATGTTGAGGTGCAGAATGGCAAGGCCGTATAAATAAAATGTAACCACTAGTCATTGCCAGTTGTGCAATTTCAAGGTATCTAACATGACTGCATTCGATGATTAAATTCTAAAGCCATAATGATCGTTTGCCAGGAATGCAAGTAATGGCCTAGTGTCAAGTAATGCCTTTCGAGTCTTAGTTTACACAACTACATTTCCAAAAAGGCAGCTATAAGATGAGCAAATTCCATCCAATGATAGTTTTCACACGGCTTTTGGGCAACTAAGTGAGTAGATGTAACAATTCTCCTCCCAAACAGGACACCAAATGGGGACAATATCAAGCCGCCTGCTGACCCAATTAACAGGACTCCAAGATATTCCCTTTACTAAAGAGAGCCCTAATTTTTAGTCCTTGTCTAAATGGTGCTCATTTGGTGCTCGCCAGAATTGTGATCGACTCAGACATGCGTGATATTAAACAACTTATCTCCAACCCTTCGACTTCATCTTCGTTGGTGCACCCTCGTGAATGGATTTCAAGTGCGACGAGCCAATAAAAAGCGAGATCCTATTCGATTGACTCACGCGAAACTGCAATCAGCAATTGCAAGCCCCTGTGGTCAGTCGATGAAGTGAGTTGGTGGCATGAAAACTGAGAAGTTCGGTGCAGTGACGTTTGTTTCTCATGGCTGCCATTCCATTGCCTATGAAATGGATCTGTTATCAGTACGCTCTCCTAGAGCACCACATCTTCGTGCAACTCGCCGGAGGGAAAGGTTGATCACTTTTTAGGTTACTCTGATTAAAAGCTGTCGAATTCATAGGATTTTGCTCTTCGTACTGCGAATGGGAGTCGGATTTGATCTGTGGGGTCTCATCCCAAATGTTGACTTCCTTAGTCAGAGTGATGCATGATTTTACGGCTACTAAATTAGCTGAGCATCGTTTAAGTAGATGTCAATCCCACCAACCTGCTCATTGCCGATTCGAGTCAAATTTTCATTCCAATCTAAGATAATCCATATGATGTGCCAAGAAGACAGAGGTTACCGAAACAACCTTCTATGCGGCATCCGAGGTAAATGACAAGGTAGAAACCATGACGCAGGCAGATGTCAGGAGACTGGACATTTTTTGGTTAAGAGATTGAGAGAGAACGAAGGATTTGAAGAACTCTGCTGCACTTTGGTCAACTGCCTCCTTTACAAACCTGGCAACCCTTTTCTCCCCAAGCCCTCTCTGTATGTACTGCTCATTCCTACAATGCTTTGTAACATGGAACTGTTTAAGTCTGCTTGTCTAAATCACGTTATATCATCTGCCTCAAAATATAACGTTGACACTAAGTGCAAGCAGTACCACAATTGTGAAAAGGTAATCTCATTTCACCGAAGGAGACAAGGTTTATTTATAATATTTTAAGATGTAGAATGAAGTCTTATAAAATTAGATGAGCAATCAAACAAGAAGTGTTATCCCTCATATTTCTGAGCACCGCCCCTAGCACAAAGAAACATTCAGGCAAAATTAGGCGCACGCGTATATCGTCTCCTCACAGCACTTAATGCCACGCGGCAACTGAATATATGCGGCGTGTTTTTTCTGGCGATGATGCAGTGAGAAAAAATCCGGAGCAGAGTAGTGACATATGCAGGTATGTATTGCGCGATATGACATTAGGACAAATCAAATTTGCATGCGTCTAAAGCGTGCAAGTTTTCTTCCTGGAGCTAAGCCCTGGGTGCCTTCGCTGCATTAGCATTGCATTCGCTTTTAAGCAAACTGCAAACAACCCTTTCTACTGCTTGCATTCTTGCTTAAGTTCCACAGAAGTCTCAATTTTGACGCCTTCCGAAAGTTGCCAAGGTTTTGAATCTTTAATCTATTTCAAAGTGTTTCGAAAATGTCCAATTCTCAGGAGTCATGTAAAGACGCCCTTTGATGGCAAAGCAGCTTGATCCCATTTCGAGCAACGGTTTTGCAATGGCAGAGGTGAGCACCGCATATTTGGCTGGTTTTCTCAACGCATTAGAGGTAAACTAATTAAGAGCAGGAATAACTCTGTCCTGCGAATGCAACTGTTGCCTGACATTCAAGTAGAGGCAAAGCTACTGGCCTTCTCAGTGTCAAAGGCTGAACCTAGGAATACCCATTATTTGGACTTTGCTCTTTTATCTGCCGGATGCAAATGAGTGCGTAGCCTAGTAAGTGCTGGACAGTCAAATCTACCTTCCCACTGGTGAAATGTGAATTTTGGAGAAATAAGGCAAGGGCGGCTGTTGAACATGTTGGGAGTTGAGCAATAAACTGCAGATATATATGCAGATAGGAGCTTTGTACGCCTTTCATAAAAAGTTGTTTGCCGCCCGGAGACCATATGACTTGACTCAAAGGCAACATTATGGTTGCACAATGTACCTCCTGAAGATGGGAGAATCTTTAGAGATTTTGTGTTGCCTGACGAATAATGATTAGATTAACTGGCTAATTTTGTTAAAACGACTTTGCCTATATAGTAGACCTTTTACCTGAATTATCGAGGTCTTTGGTTGTTAAACCTTACATTGTTCTAACTGTGGGTGGCAGATCCGATCGTCCAATTATAGCGAAATCCAAGCCTGCTTCACTAACATTATCTTCGCTCTTAACAAATGCCACGTGGGTGCAACCTTGTAGCGGGATTTTGCCGTTTTTCTGAGCAAAGAAAGGAAAAGTGCAAACCAATTAACATGATTTGGGCTTGCTTCTTCATAAAGTTGTGCATTTGTCATTTTAAACGTTCTCTCCTTCATCCGGTACCAGAGACAAAGCTGATAGTTGTCTGAATACTGTAGAATGTGGGTTTCACAAGCTGTAGGGTGGTGTGTGCCACTTATTTGGTGATTTGCATCTCTGAGTCACTGCAGGGTCGATTGAACCTGATGTGACACAAGCTTGTTGGACGCAAGCATTTAAGTGCTCTTGGTCATAAAACAGCGGAAATTTCTGAGAAAATATGTCAATCATATGAAGTGAAATGAGATTGGAGAATGGCTAGACCCCAAGAGAGGAACACTGTTGGCCGAACCAATAAGGTTTGATGTCTCAAGACCAAAATAGTCTGTGAAAACATCCTGACTCGGAGGTGAAGCAATTACGCCCCGCTTTTTGCTTTGTTTGTGTCAGGGGTGCGTGTGTTTCAAAAGGTGGTCAGCTATGTATAGGTGGTAAAGATGGCTATCCATGTGTAAGAATGGATACAAGGTAGAAGTTTCTTCTTCAGCTGCTGTTATAGCAAATGAAATCCTTCAGGCAATAATGAGGATAAGTGAATTAGGAAGAAGGCGAATGAGAGGAATGAGCACACTACGGTTGGACCGATTGATACCCGCGCTTTATAATGCATGCCCTCATACGATCGTAAGATGTACAATTCCATGAGGAAAGTCATTAGAAAGTGTTACTACGAAAACGACACAAAGGAGAATGACCTTTTAAAACAAACTGCATTAGATCGAATATTATTATTTACGTACGAAAACGACACCTCCATTTTTAGCAGAGAAGACAAGCAGGCAGCCTTGATTTACGTATTTTATTAAAACGGAGAAGAGCATTAAGGCTTCTCCTACAAACGAATTTTGGATATTAAATTTCATGAATTCAAAGTAAAAAATCCAATAAAAACTAAATAAAACCCAAATTTGGAGTAGATTAAAAGATACAATATGCTACTTAAACCGTTCTAAGTAGGTAAAAGCGTGATATTTGATAGCGTAGCGTTTGTCTTGACAAATACACAAAATAGATGACTGGTCCGCAACAGGTCATGACTACTTACAGTAAAATAAATAATAGCTTCTTCAAAGTCGTTTAGTTGACTTGTTATTTACCTTAGCCAATTTGAGTCGCCCGGAATTTATTCTCGTTGCGATGAGAAGGTGGTTGGTAAAGAGGAAGACCTGACTCAACCTCTCCTCTTTCTCACATGATGAGGAACTAAGTTGAGTGATTCGTGGGCAGGGATAGATTGCCTTGTTCATTGTCACCTGCACTAGAGTACCTGGCGTAGACCAGCAAGATACAAAGCACATGAACAGGTAAAGCAAACCATAACCTGCTAGTGTTATTGCTTTCATGCACTAGAAAGCGTATGTTTACGCATGGAGGATCAACTTTAGATTAAATTGTGGGGTTGTTTTGCTCATATTTTAAGGTGCATTCCAAGTTTCGCTAATCCCAAGCCTTTCTAACACCACTTAAAAGTTAGGGTTAAGTGTGTTTGACATATTCCACCATATGCATGGCGGATTTCGCGCTTTGTTGCTACCAATTGTCTACATTAGAGATCGAGCTCTTTTGAGGCACCCGATACCGTCCGTGCATGTTCAACTCACTCCAGGTACAACCCTTTTGATCTGGGATCCTTATAAGTAAAACAAGAAAACAAACACAGGTAAAAAAATAAAGTGGAGTTGCCCGTGTCTGGATGCACCTCGTGCAACACCCCGTCAGTGCGGATAGCTTAACCAAAATTTATCTTTCTCTTCTTATATATTATTCCACTTTCGCCCTCGACGTCTTCTTGGTGGATTTGCTTGTCACTACCTAAAGGCGCATAAATATCTACCCTCATCAGTGAAGTCAACACAACTCTCTGCAATTTCGACTAAACGGCACCTATTTACTCGCGATCATGCTTCCGCATTTCTGACAATTTTCACGTCTTCAGTGGCGCAGACCTCAGTCATTCACAACTACCGCAAATAGATCTTCCATCTCACTAACTCGATCATGGAGAGAGAATAGTGTGCTAACAGGCTGCTCAAATTCAGCACCAGCGCCAAGATGCTACTTTTGCATAGGCCAGTGAACATTCTGCCCTAGTCGACCTTAGAATTCCTTTCATTTACAGCCAGTATTTACAGTTCTGTGCGTCGTGCTGACGCAAATTATGATGGGACGTTGATGGAAGAACATTCAGCTCTCAGGCATGCGTGACGCATTTTTTGTCACTGGGTACGATAAAATAATTAATTCGGGTTAGAACCAGTCCATCATGGAAAATATCGTCTGAAATTTTAATTAATTCTTACTGCAACTGCTGTATTTATTTAGCGAACAGCCGTAGCTAAAAAACTCAAGCTCTCACCGGCACATGTTTTCCTTCAATGCAACCGCATTCGAATGGGATGCTCTCCCAAAAAGTTTGCCTTTGATGAAACTCGTGGCTACATAAACATATTTGTTCATCGATATGAGGACGACAAACATGCTTTAGAGTTTGATTTCCTATAACGCCTCCGACCCATCTGTGTCGATGTTTAATCAAATAAAAGCCGTTTCCTTCGATAATTAATGCCTTCTCACACAACAATCTTTGGTACGAGTGTCGACAGGAACCATGGAAACCTCTGTGGTAGTGTTGATACCTAAATGCATATACGCCTCCAAATTCTGCTGTGGTTACCAAGGATGCACATCACTGTGAAACCAACAGCGATACAGACGAGCTACCTATCGAGTAAGTGTTTGTCCACCTCCTCAAAGATATGGTTGCGAAGTGCTCAACGATTTTACCAATAAAACTGTGCTCCCTATCGCATCACTAATTATGCCATGTATGGTAACTCACTTAATACCAGCTTCTCACTTTCGCTCAACAATCCATTTGCTGCAATTACGTCATGAGTCACACAAATACATTGTCCGCCACAAGTAACCCAGTAAATTTTCAATGAACGTAACTTATTGTGTCGTCGGACCCAGGTCCTAGGTCATTAACCGATGCAGTCCAAAACCACCTGGTGCCTGATGAATGATCAATGCTGACAGATGAGTTGACTGATGACAACTCACACACTTCTTCACAAGCACTGACTAGCCACACAAAGTGATCACGCATGGCCGTAGTGATGCGGCTTACTTACCTTAACCAACGAAGTTATCTCACTATCTACCTGTGAATACGCTTATTACAAGTTGAGGTGGATATCAAACAGTATCGGGCGTAAGCGCCAAGTGCTGTTATGCAATAAGCGAATTGCACAAAGCATCCCTTTCGATTCTCTCTTCCCATCGATATGTGCATAACTGCACTATTATTTCAGTGCAAGAGTCACGTAATTGTGATAATGCAGGCTTATGGAAGTGCAGTGGTTTTAAGCAAAGTAAATGGACCCCTAATCGTTAGGTGGGAGAAAGGTGTATTATGGGCTGCTGTTTAATAGAATAATGCAAGAAAGCCAGTCGAAGTGGAAAACAGAGTGCTTTAATGTAAGCAACTCATAAAATCGTTTTGCGGTGTCCGTACATAATGCCGTTGGATAGAGTTTTGTTTCACGAAGATGCGGAAATTGCAGAGAACTAATAACCAAATTGTCAGTCTAAAGCATGTGCCACCATTAGCATTGTCTTATGGTGGGATCGCATTGATACGTTCAATTTGAAGGTAGCGTGTGACGTCGTTGAAAACACCACGTTAAGGCTATTGACAGCCTCTCTGCCATTCTGTAGGTTCAGATTGCCATTTCCTTTCTACCGAGTGTCTGATGCTGCATTAAATGCAAGCAGTGAACGAAATCCCAGAACCAGAAGACTGACCGCATAATAAGTTAGCTATGGTAGCCATATAATACTCCAGGCCTCCATTTTATTCGACATGCTATTGCGCAACAAGCTGACCTAACCGTAGGCTCATTTTTTGGTCTCCTGTAACGCAAAAGATTGAAAGGAACATGGATTTGGTGGCAGAGACCATTGGACTCAAGATAGAAATCTGCTTCATCTTTGCGGGAGTAACTTAAAGCCAAAGTTCATGTGCACGTGTCACTTTTCTTTTGAGACATGTACAGTATGATAGCTGAAGGCTGAACAATCAGCCCTCTGGATCCGCTCCTTACGGCAAAGGGAACGCCTCTTACGCGATCAAAGTTTGTTTTCGAAACTAGCACAACGCTGCCTCGCGAAACATTGCACTCGCTTTGACTGCCACAGCTGAAATGACAGCCGCGGTAGTTGCAGACAGTAGGAACAACAAAATCGAAATTCAAGACTGCGTTAGTCCTAGGAATCCGATGAGATTCAACGAGGGTGGTAAAGTTACAGGCTATCGCTGGACTGACTGACTCACACACATTAGTAAACCAAAGCAAAATATTTTGTGCCCTTCACAGAGGGCATTGGCAGACATCCATGAAATCATGAATGAGACTGATGGCTCGGATCAACGCATGCATAAGGTATTACAAATGCAAGACTATGGCAAGTTAAATTAAGTACACTGCGCTCTAGGTGATTCTTACTTTGATTGGAATCTATCGATAATAAGACCTTGGCTGCTAACTTGCTACGGTGGCAAACAACGCGTCCCTTTAAAACAATAACACTTTGCACCAAACAGCTGCACTGAGGTTCACATTCTAAGTAATTAATTAAAGTCAGGTGCTGCAGCACAAATGTAAGATATTTAATGCTTAGAAATGCTTGCAAAGCAATCCAAGTAATCCCAAAACGAAAATTTTAACATGGTCGACAGCTAAGGGGCCTGTCCGGCAAAAAAAGCTAGAATAAGGTAAGCGTATAGTTCTGCGCCTTGTTCTGTTGATTTAGATTGAGAATAGATTAGGATTAAAGCACAGCAGCTGTTTCATTTAATAATTACTGCTAGCTGTTCTTGTATCGAATTGTAAAAGCAAGGCTTAACGAGTAATAAGAGTCCCCAGGTTGCCACAGACAACTGGTGCTGCGAAAACGCACACTCATTAACGATCAGGTTCCTTTGTGTTCAAGATTGATCCAAACTGAAAGTCGGATGCGTGTTTGCTGTGCAAATGCTGGCAGCAAGGGTGCGAAGCATAACTTTATTCCTTTCTCTTATCTCAAACTGATCTGCAACGTAACTTAGCATCCTGCTTCCTTTCGTAGCTGTTTACGGACGTTCCTGGCTAAGAATGGACCTATTTGGCATGTTTGATGCTCTGAGAGCATCTTTGGGCAAAGAAAGTTTCCGTAGCACAAATATATGCAGTTTTGATCTAGAACTGACCAATGCTATGGCAATAACAGCTCTTCGTCTGCAATAGCCTGTAGCAGTTTTCATTTTACGGTCTTACAATTTAGATTTACCTGAAGCATAATAATGATACTTTGGCAAAGCTGCAGAGCTCCATTCGTCCCATACACAGAAATCCAAATTCGGTCATAATTGGGGTCTAGCAACTCGTTTCATTCTGTAAGAGATTGCTGCACTTCTCGTCTTAAAATTAAACATCGTAGGTGTGGCCAATGTGTGAGTGCTTAATTTGACAAGGAAAGCTGGGACACTACAGGTATGGAGGTGAGCTCGTTCTACATCTGTTTTGATGAGAAATTGCACAGAATTAAGCTGTGGCAGCTTTCTTACTTCTGTATATGTTTGTGGTATTTGGCGCCATAAAATCGGAAAAGGTATGTGTGGTTTAACATAATTCAGGCCACATTGACAAAGAAAGCTGAGTGCACATTAATTGAGGAGGAGACATGAAAAGAGGGATGGACCTCTGTACTCTTGGCAGAGTTTGACTAGTTCATGATTGAACGTGTGTGAGCATGGGATAAAGAAGAAGTGAAAGCGAAATGGGCAAACTGAGTGGCGCATTTTAAGAAGAACAGATTGCTTAATGGGTTAAGCACATATGCTATCGTTTTCAATCAGTGTTTGCCTCTTCTTATTAATCACATGTAAGCAATTTACGTTTTATACATCTGCTTTTGACTCCGCTTGCACTCTTAACGATCTAACCACTTGCCGCTCCCACTACAGGCCTATGTTTCGCCACATTTTACTACTCTAGCTAAAATTGTTGCCTCATCACAAGGTTATTGCAAGAAGAAGAGGATTGCAGCGGGACGCATTGACATCGCTGGAAGCACTTAAACACCGCTTTTTCCTATTCTCCTTGTTCACTCGTGGCCTTATGCAATCACTGATGGTAATGCAGACTTCTACATTATGCTGCCCGCAAGAAAGGTAAAAAGAGTGGGGTAAATTTCGTAAAATTCCTCTAATACATTATTAAATAACTCCATATGCCTCTTTCACTTTGCCTTCTGATCGTTGGTTGGAGTCAGCAAGTGTCATGTACAAGTTTATGTGCGCGTCTACGCACATGTCAGTAGCAACGTAATCCTAGTACCTGACTTCGATCGACCCACACTTAATGCATGCTGCTGTTATTTGCTGCCTTGTAGGTCTGTCATTCAAGAAATCTCTACCTGGACTGTGTTGATCCCACTCAGTAAAAAACTCACGATATTGACTGAATTCAAGCACAGATTCACACTTTTGGCTAGTGTTAGAGTGTCTCCTCCGGCTTAGCGACCATCCTTGCAAGACTTGGTAGCCATTGATTCAACTAGTGTGAAATCTGTCACCTTTGCTGAGCACTGCATTTTGGCACAATCACGACCACGACTTCTTAAACCAATCGCCTGTCAACATGCACTTCAACTACTTTTAGGTCCCACCTCATTTCGCATAGTAGAAGTGCATGTTTCCGGCCCAGTCGACCTCATATCACCCACTTCTGCTATGACAGCTAGTCCACAGCTGCTATTTAAGTGCAAGTGAGGCGTTGAAATGTTTCGGCTGGAATCTAGTGACACTGGACTGGAAGAATGAAGCGCTTAGCTCGATACAATATGAGACAACGGATTTGCGGCGTCAGCAGTCAAACCACACAAGTCACTGAAGCACGGCTGAATAAGTAGTTGGCTGGACAGCACAGCATTTGCATGCGTCTTTGAAGTAACCTTTAGTGTTGTAAGCATAATAATAAGATTAATAATAAAAGGGTTTCTACAACTCTAAATCGCCTAAATGAAGTCCATATTCGTCCCGTAGCATCCTTTTTGGTGCAACCTTTCCATGATCTCTATTACATTTTTAGAGACAAACCTTTGCTCGGGGCACAGAGATTACACCAAATGGTCTCCAAAGAAGCTGTTGCTGCTTTCGCAGCCAGTAACTGATCATCACCCCATGTTCACACTTTATGGTATTACTGTATGACCCGATGGAGATTCTCTTCAAATCAAGTCATTCTTTTCGGCTTCAAATTGGTGGCACCATGCAAGGCTACACCATCATTGGCTGCCTAAATAAGTGTAAGCAAAATCTAATAATCCCTTTCCTTATTGCAAGTTTTAGCAGAAGTCATTATTGCGTAGATTACCAAAAGAAGTGCGATGAATGCCGACTTCTCTGTTTTTGTCATAAAAAAATCCAGTGGATGCAAATATTAACTTAGAAATCTTTTAGCACTTGCCTTGTTCCACGGTACTAGCTCTGAAAAGCAGCCCCGTTATTTGAACGAACAAATCAACTAAGATTGCGGTTCATAGCTATCTATATCTCACGTCAACATAAACTCTAATTAACTCATCACAGTGCCCGGATCCACTTTCATTCTGCATCCAGAAAAACAAGTGAGCTGCTAAACAGTAAGACTGCTAGGATGATTGCGATTGACGCTACAATGAAACAAACCTTTGAGAGATGCTTTTTTAAGAGCACATGGACTTAAAAGCAACCGGCACAGCACCGATACTGTGGCCATTCTCGTTCTCGTAAAAGCCATCGCAATCCAGCCCAACTCAAGCTCACCCAAAATGCTTATCAATGGGAGACACTCCTCATCTTTTTATGACAAATCCAGGCAATACGGGCAATTACATATCACAAGGAGTGAAGCGAACTTTGCATTGTGCGTTTAAGTTCAGCATTTAAGGTACAGACGGGTAAATTGGCTTCAGAGGTGTCATGAATGTCAAAATGACAAGGAACTTGCGTCTGCAGAAGCCAAATGTTGCAAAGAGAGTTCGCGTGGAGAAGGAACGACAATAACGTTACGGGCAGGACTGGAACATTAACAGCAACTTCTTTCTACATGGCAACATTAACTTCGCAAGAAATGACTTAAAACGGAAACAAACGCTAGGAGATTGGCGCAGTGAGAAACCTTAAGAAGACCACCGCCCAATTAAGGAGCACTTGACGCAAGTTATTTCTGCTAGTTTGTAGTCGAAATTGCGGGGTACTTTCGAAAGAAAAATGACAGTGTAAGAAGAAGGGGACATCCTCTGATGACAAAGCACCACAACAGTACTCACCCTTGCATAAGTGATGTAGGCACAGCATTCTAAGCACTAAACACTGCTTGCCTTTGATGTAGGATTGTGTTAGTAGTATGTGGAGATAAGTTACAAAATGATGTAAAATTTATGCAACGCCACGCCTATTGTAGATTATAAATGCAGGGCCTGCTCGTCAGTGCCCATTCGTGCATGCTATTTGGGATAGTCTTTTATTTCATTCTTCATGCGTCTCCTACAAATTTTTGCTATAAGAAATTCTGAAAGCTGCCAAAACTAGAGCTTTAAGTTAGTAAATACAGCTTTCCTCAAAAACGCTTGGTGGCAATGTGTTGGCGCTATATACCTCAACTTCAATTTCGGCTGGTTAAGCGCTCAATGCCTCAAGGAAGCAAGCTAGCCCTCCCTGTTTCGTGACGCCTTGCACCTCATTATCTTGGCTGACCATGCTTAGCTCTTTTTACAGTTTTTACCTTGTTTTGCAACTAACACATTTTCATGCTTAAAAGACACCTCCAGCGTCACCTTCACTTGGCATTCTGACTATTGCCCACCATGCAATGCTGTGGTAACCGCCTCAAAAACCAGTAAATGCCTAAATCTCATGCACAAATGCAGCGTCCATTCTTTGCTCATGTAACAATTGCCGAAGGTGACTAGCGTAGACATTGGGAAAAACTAACTGTTCTGATGTTCGCAGCAGGTTCCCATACATATTAAACGTCAAGTCCCATTGAATAGTGTGATTGGCTTGTGCCATATGGCATTATTTAACCTCATTTACACCTCAAGCTTGATAATGCCTTTAGAATACCATAGTTCACTAAAAGTCTGCCGTTTTTCGCAGCTTTACCTTACCCCCTACATTTAGTACTTTCTACAGTCGTTATAATTTTCTGATATTCTAGTTGAAACCCATCCTTACATGCATGGCCGACTTGATCGCCATTCTAAAGCAGGTACTTAATATAGGTCAAATATTAATTCCATATGATGTTAATTTGCCTTCATGGTTTGCTTTTCTGGGAAGATGAGGAGGCAGGGGTTTCTCGATTTGCCTTGAAAGCGTACGTTACATCTCTTCACTTTGTCGCATTCAGGCTATGGATGTTAATCGTCAAGTAATCACAACTTGTCAGAACTGTTAATATTTCCTTATATCTAAGCAATGGTGAATAAGTTGTGTTCCACGTGCAAGGGAATGCACAGGGTGTGGGATGATATGCATATGTGACGCTAGGCATTAATCTATTTACTTGGCAATCACAAGCATACTGAGAGAATGGCAAAGCGGGCAGAGCTCACTCGCCTGCTTATCGAATGACCTCAGAGGCTGGCACAACCACTGGAGTTACTTTGGCGTAAGCTCGTCAAATAAGATCCCGCATTCTTTTAAATCGCCGCATTTGATATGTGCGGGTGAAATTGTGCTAGCACTGGTGATGTTGACGGCCAGTGGTGGGTTGTTTGTCATCTCTCATGGCTCTTTGGCGGCTATTCTAAAACGTACACTGGTTAAAAGTCGAATAAACAGTTTGCATGACCCTGGCTTTGATGACCATCAAGAAGTGCCTAAATAACAAGCGATTGGAGGCGCATTTTATTGTGTTGGGGCATCAAGTAATCAGGCGACAGTTGCTCTATAAACTGTGCTTTTTCGACTTGATCTTCCTGCTCCGGTCTCTCAAACCTTTGTGCGGCACCCTACTCTCTGTGGCGTATTGCTTATTGGAGAACCTAGGACGTGGCATATTGCTAGTAGGTGGCAAAAGCCAAACTATTAGCAAGACCTGAAAAAAGCCAGGGGACATTCAGTTCTCCAAGATTTCGCCTGAGATCTTGCCCCAGTAAGTGCGTGTTTACCGGTATTTACTACAATGGGCTGAACCGGAGCCTAACATTTGGGAGAAGAGCGATCTGGCGATCAATTAAAAGTCAATTCCCTAGCTCTGGCTTGAGAATCGACCCCTGAATTGTGGTGAGATGCTCTACATTTGAAGAGACGCTTAAGCAGGTCAAATACCTACTCAGGCACGTAGCTATCAACTGCAAGATATAGTTGGTATTAAGTTGGCAGATTCGATATTTTAGGGGCGGTACTAATGACTCATGCCATGGCCATAAACCTCGTTTGAGCATGTTCTCGATGGGTGCCATTTTGCGTCCTACGAGATAATTTCTATGCTCTGATAAGGAGAAATTTTATTGCATGGAAGAAGATGCTTCATTAAGCGACGCAGATAATAGAAAAATGTAGGCGCACACTGTTGGGCAGAAAAGATAGATGGTAGTCCAATTCTTGGCAAGGTTCTTGAATCAGCGTCAAAGAAGCCATTGGTGCATGCTTGATTTTATTGTTGTGATGTTATTAGTGGTGATGCATGGATTTATGCCATCTCAGGCCGCTTTTGCAACGCAGAATTACATAGGGAATGTAATATGATTGAGTAGGGAGATTTCATAACAAAAAGGCCACCTTCTTTAGCGCATCTGGTACGAAAATTGGGCGAGAAAACAAGATGAGTATGGCTTGTTTGTATCCTGGTATCCTCATGCACAGTCAGTTGTCAGAGTAAAGCACGCAATTACAACAAGTGTCTACTTTTACCCGGCGCACCTTACTTTGTTGTGTAGATAAGGGGGATTTTAGACTTAAGAATTGTGGTTAATCATTTATGAAAGAGTCAATGATGCAGTAAGCCAATGAGAACAGGTACGGATTTTATTATCGTGTGAAACCATGAGGTACTGATGAGGTTATGACAGGTACCCTATATTGGCTAGGAGACATCGTCATTAATTATTTTCGTTATTTATGGCATTGGATTCTGTTACGATGTGTGGGACTTCAATAGCCCAGTAAATTAATCACCGATTGGCGCACCTTGCCAGAAGTCACAATAACTCAAGGCGATTATTTTAGTTTTTACTTAACATCTTTGCTGTCTTCTCTGTAAGTGCCATTTTCATCGCCCTTCCATTTTACTCAATCAACTCAGCCAGTCTTATCTACCAAAATAGGTTGATCCTATGATTCAGACAACCTTGGGGCACCCCACAGACACTAGGACAGACAAGATAAATAAGTGATTTAAGTGCTCAGAGAATTTTGTCACAACTTTTATGAGGAAACCTCAAGGCAAGTCAGACAGTTGGGCTTTAGTCAGAGATCAATTGTTACAAGATAAATTAGACGCCAATTATTTGTATGCTGGGACACATTATATTCACAAAATGCACTCATGATTGCATCGCACTAACCATCTTGAAAAGAATACTAGACGATGTTCCAATTCAGTTTACTTAAGCACAACAACTAAGCGAATAAAAGAACATCTCTTCTTCAGAGTTTTTATGATCCAAATTCAACTGGTACCTCAGGCACTGGTGCGTGGAGAGTGCTCTCACTTAGGCAGCCTAATCGATGCTGACAGCTGTTGTGTAATGTAACTGCCTCGCTTGACAGCGAAACGACAGTTGCGTACACACGAATTCCGTGAGTCTCTTGACGTCAAGTGCAAGAGAAGTCAAGCAAGTAGGTACAGGCCATATACTTCGCCATAAGAATAATTTCCTTGACTTCTACGCGTCGTTAACGTAACTTCATTTGTGCGGCAAAATATGTCCTTGATGTTACCCGTCTACATCCAGAGGAAATATCGGGCATTGTACAAGCCAGTCACATAAGAGTAAATTCTTTTATGAGACCCAAAACCCCCTCCGAATTTTACATTACGAAATATAGCCTAATTGACGTTTTTCGACAGGTTTGGGGGCTTGTATTATTTAATGCACATTGTGAAAAACAACTGACCTTCCTAAATACTGCGAATTGGCGTTTCTCTAGGTGTTGCGTACAGCGTGTAGTGAATAAATGAATTCATGCCTGGTGATTTATATTTCCTTCGCAAATGAACCTTTTCTTTACCAGAATTTGCCAAAACTGCTTTAATCTTGTAGCTTTCACGATAGGTGGGTAAAGGCTGAAGGACTTGTTGAATGCAGAGTTCAGAAATGGTGTAACAAGCAAATAACGTGACTTTGTTGTTTTGTCTTTTTCATGCATGAGGGCCTAACTTTGGTCAGCCGTCAGTACAATTTGTCAAAATAGATTACTTAAAACTATCCCACGACAACAAAGGCAACTTATGGTCGTAAATATTGGGCCTTAACGCTCTCACAAGGCAGCATATTGCTGAGTTCGCCCAAATTGTATATACTGGGTCCTACACTCCAAATGTGGTCAGCTGATTCGATTAGACTTATATTTAAACGAAATGTTGGTCCAGCAAAGTGAGGTCATCATCGGTATCATGCAATTTATCCTTTCGAGTGCACGTGCTACTGCAACAGATGTCACATGCGTGAGACAGCTTACTCCCCGCCTGTGCTGAATACGCCCGCTTTAATTGGGATAAAGTCAAATGTTAAAATATAAAATTTGTGAGTTATCATAGGATCATTAATACGTCTGCCGTGATTTCTGCAAGATCTGTGTAAAGTATAAAATGTTGCAATCGACTGAAATATTCACAAATAGCGCTGCATCAAGGGCTCTAAAACATGTTTAGACAGTATTCATTCGGCAGCAAACTTGGAGCAGCTATGTGTGGAATCTGTTTACATACTACCACGGGCTGTGCTCGCATTTTCAAAATCAAAAGATCAAAGCAGGCTCTACTATGGCGGCGAGGCTTCGTGAAAGACCAAAATAAGGAATGGAGAGCACTTTATAGAACTAAATCCGTTCGTTAAGTCATCTTAGCAACATTACAAATGTCGGTTTTTGGGGCAAGGGCATGTTATCTATCTTTAAAACGGGCTAAGTCTCGATAATTTCGACAAAATTGGCGTCTCTTTTTGGGCAAAGAAGAATTCAAGCCGTGCGTTCTTGGTATTAGCAGTCATTCCTTTGCTCCGGAAAATGGCTTCTGAGCAACGAAAGCAATAACGTTTAAAGGGCGAAATATGATAAAAATGACAATAGGCATAAGTTGTTGTAAAACTTGCACCGTGAAGGTGGAGATTTATGCAGATGTACAGTATGCATACAACAATTTTGCATTGATTTTTACCGATCATGGTGTGAAGGAAAGGGAGGCTAAGCAGTGCCAGAATGAGTTGCTGCGTTGCAAGTTTTCTCTCTGACATGCTATTGCTACTGTCTGCTGGATAGATTTTTTGCTTTAAGAAGGTAGAGCACATCACCACCCAGACATTCCCGAAGGGTTTTCAGAAATCTTAAGTGCTAGGGAGGACTGCAGCCCATAAATTAATCTTTTAATGGATTTGTCAAACACCTTACACGTACATTTGAGAACGTTCAGGACCACAGACCAAACCGTATCCGCGTTACCCCTCTAATCATGCGTATTGTGCCGTAAGTTACAACGATGGCAAGGTTTTTTCGACCAGTCTAGGATGCATTGGAAAGTTCAACATAGGTGTAGTGCGTGATTTTCTAAGCGCTGTTAAGGGTTTTCATCATCTATTTTGCGGTCATGTGATAAGTTGCAACACCGCGCATCAGAAACACTCACTATGCATTGACGTAAAGTTGGATGTTTTACGTAAGTTCAAGGGAATAACTTAGCAAAACACCCACGCATTTATTGTACAAAAGTGAAAGCAGTCGTATGAGTATAAACGGGGCTTTTTTCTTAGCCACAACTGCGATTCCACCGCATTAAACAAGCATCCTGATGGTACCTACAGTCAAGGCGCATACAGATGCACACAATAGAGGTCGTGTTGACAATCATCGCTGTTCTCCTTCTATAGGATTATCCTCTTTTTCACACTTCGCCTTTAAAGTATCCGAAGCGCTAATCCTTACAAATAAATCATTATCCAAATCAGAGTCTGCAGAGCAATGCCTAAGAAGCTCTTTTTTAGCTAAAGAGTACGTTTGCATTGTTTTGCGCAAAGCACATTAGCTTACAGAGATAACCTTTCTTTTAGAATTGTGTGCAACTCAGTGCGTGAAAAATTAGCGCAATATAGTAGTTAGTGGTTGGATAAAGAGGAATAGCGTTAGTTATTTATACGAGCACTAGTCTCGTATTGCTAGTACTTGGACTAAACTGAAGAAAGTGGCAAATATAGAATGGGATCTACCCGATAAGTGCACGCTCCGCACCCTTAACGACACTAATGCAAGATTAGGGTGTTGCTGAGAAAAGTAGCACGCAAGTAATTAATTAGCTTAAACCGCCCTTCACGAACTTTATAACTGCTAAAAGGTATCTGCAGTTAGGTGCTTGACCACAACAACCACATAACATAACCTTCACAACTACAAACGATGTAAGCCTCTTAGTTCGGTGTTTGTTCATACCAATAAATTTGAATGCCGACAGGTTCCGGTTCAATTACGATGGGCAGGTCTTGGTCCAGGAAACGATGCGACTATAATTTGCGAACTCTAGAAAAGCATGAAACCGAAGTTGGCACACAAAATTTAACATTGATTGCACATGGGCGCCCACAGATACAAGCGCTTTTTTACAGCTAGATCATCTAAGATCTCCAAAATATTAAAATGCGCTGTCGAAAGTTCATTTAAGTACACAAGTTTTACATGTGCATTCATACGGCTGATTTCAAGCCCATTATTTTTAAGTCTTAGGACATTGCCTGCTTACTGCATTACAACCGGCCACCACGCTATCTTATGTGCAAGGCAAAAGGACCTGTGGGCGGGCCACGGCATTGCTGAGTGGGTCTTCCCCGCTGATCATAATTCCAAAGCCACCAACATTGTCCCCATCTCACACTGCTTTGTTTCTTAAAAAGGCAACATGACATGGCTCCAGACGACTTTCGAGACTGAGTCACAAACAACAAACTGCGACCCATAACTAATCGCTCAGGCTTAAGCCATAGATATGTGCCCATTAATTGCTCTAGAGATGACTCATTGCTATACTCTAATCAATCGGTTCTTTGCGCATAAGGATAGCTAGATACTCGCCTTGGACGATTCCCATCCTGGATCCATGCCACCAAGTTGATCACTTCTCTAAGCTAAAATGTTTTTAGCAATAAAATATACTACTTGATGAGTCAAACTAAATAGGTTTTATCAGTGATCACTATAAAACAAATGCTGCAGATAATATTAGTCCTTAAACTAACTCGTAGGTTATATTTGTGGATCATAAAATGAAACTGTGCATCTACTTGCGCCTCCACTACACAAAGGACAAAGCTTGAAGTTCTGAGAACACTGGCTGACAGGTGAAAGTGCTCATTTAAAGCGCGTGCCAAGCAGTCTGATCATCTGGCAGCCATACACGGATACGGTTAGTTGAAAGGATGCATACACTTTGCATGATTGGCTTTCTCCACGTGAACTTATTAATTTACAGCGTCTTATTTTTCAAGTGCTGTTAAGGTTTCTCCTCCCTTCGTTTGACCCCCATGAGTGAGACCTAACAATTATTTAACGCGTATTGCAAGCAAACATGCATAGAATGACTGCAACTGAATACGACAAAAAAAGTGCACTGGTACACAGAAGAGCACTGGATTCACCTCAATACACCTTCTGGCACCTGTTCCAGATCATTTTCAGCCCATATCGACTACAAGGCATAAGGCTCAAAAAGTCAATTTAAACTTTAGCGTTAGGTATTTATTAGTTTAATTTAGCATCTTCTTAGAAACTAAGGTAACAAGGAGCACCTGGCTCGTAAAAACACCAAATGATTGAGAGGTCTTCTCAGCGTCATCGTTGTGACATCTGATGTATGAAAGGAGCTTCAATTAAATTGACGGACTCAGTATGAGGCGAGATAAACGCACAATAAGCAGCGCTTGGAACTCAGACACACACCATGTTGACAGTCATGTGGTTCTAGTTTGCGCCGCATATTGTAAAAGTAAGCGACTGCTTCACTGCTTGCTATATCTGGCTATCCTGCTGTTCTTCTCTGCACTGATCTCAAATGTATTATATTAGTGGTGTGAAAGGACACTGATGAGCACTTTTTACTTGAAGGCGAATCGGGTTCATATTTTATTGACAAGATTCGTAAGTCTTGGTTATGATGACAAATGCTCAGCAGTTACTTGTTCTCAGTTCCTTCACATAGTACTGATTTATCAACCCCATCTCTCGCTCTTGCTACTTGGCATGCGGTGGTAAAAGGTCGTCTTGGCTCAATGTTCAATGAAGCCTCGTATGTTTGATCATCACTTAGCAGCCGAGTTGGATCTAACAGGTAATCCACAACCTAAGAGGCGCCTTCAATCCACAGTTGTGACTCACCTCTTGCCTAAGTTTAATCATATAGGGCGTCTGGGTGTATCTCCTTATCTCCATGAGTACATGCCAGCTAAGGAGCTGTAGTGACTTGAGAAATCAGTATTACCATTCTCATCTTGCAGAAATTTATCAAACCGTGTTCAATAATATCCAATGCGCCCTCTTCGATGAAGGAGAGATCCGTCAGGTACATGCCCAATAGGGTATGCATGGTGGGTCACAACTGGAATAAAATAACCACTAAGTTAGTGCTAGTAGTAACAACAATCATAACTCCAGTCGTAATTCTCAGCATACCGGTGGAGCCGTTCTCGCATTTTCTTAAACATCGCGTTCGCAGCCACCAAAGTGAGAAGCTTGTCAAAGGACTGCTTAGACTGATTTTAAACCACGTCCCAGGTGGCCTTCAGTCAGTGGACGGAACTGTTTTCCAAAGCCACGCAAATTTGTAAAACTCCATTGCAGTTCTGCAAACATCGACATATATCAGCGATTGCAATCCACTTTTCAATACAAGCTGCACGATCTGGGATGTCTGAGCGGGTAATGATCTCCAAAACAACTAGTTTACTGACTTCGTTAAGCGTTTTGTCACTAGCATCACGTGAGGCGCCTTGGCCTCCCTTCCATCTCTCATCCATACCTGATTCAGTAGTTCTCTGCAATACGGACAAATGCTTATGGGTTGGAATTCAGAGTAACTATGTCAAACAAGAAGTGGAGACTTACTGCGTTTTTATCGACCGGAAAATGTGGGGATCGGGAAAGGATAGCTCCTCTGCGATATCTAGCGCTGGTATTTTATCGAAGTCCTCCTTTGATGGGACCTTTGGAAACGGAAAAAAAGGTTTAAGGATTGCATTGCAAGTTTATGTTTGCTAGTTTTGTCCTTTAGTTGGCAGAAAACCATTTGAATCAGCCTAAGTAGAATAAGCTAGACAATCGCCAGTTTAAGCCAGGCACCAAATAAACTCGACACCTTCTATTGCTTTCCAGAAAGTAATGCCATTTTGAAGGGTCAGCCAAATAATCACAACAGATTGCGAGGGTTTCATAAAAACCATTAGAAGATGAGATACAACTCATGGTGGCGCAGAGTTGACCTGATAAATGTCATGGGAAGGAGTAGGATTCGCGTGGCAGTACACCTTGTTACATTTTCCATCTAGTAGCTTTAAACATTCATTCTACCTTTAAAGGTTCAAGGTAAATGTCTTCAAATCCGATTTCATTATTATGCGCCTAATGAATCCAATTAATTAATGAAGACAAGAGAAGCAAATGTTGCGAGTAATTTATGAGTGGGTTGTAGTGCCCCCAAAATAAGTGGATACAAGCCCTTTTAGGAGTTTTGAGCTAATGCAATGGTAGGGATTGCTCAAAAGCTATGAGCCTTCAGTGATGGAATCTGCTTATCTCAGGGACGACATTCATGCTTTAGCTGAGAGAAATCACCCAAAAATTACTAATCTTAATTTTGATAAAAAGATTTGATTATCATTGGTCAGACACTCTATAGAACAATTAAATTAAATCTGTGGCATTTGTTACTGCTGTCCCTCTAAAATAGCCTCATTGCGTTGCTCTCGATTGCCACCCGAATTTGATCGCCATGCGAAGAACAAGGCGATTGAGCGGCTGGATGGGAACAAGGCAATGATGGTTCAAAGCAAACCAATCAAGGCCGCAAGACCTTAATTTCCTCTCGAAACTAAATGTCCCCTTGACAATAGCAATTTGCGCCGCATTCTACTCATTAGTACAACCTTGGTCATCTTCATGTGACCCCTGCTTCTACATAAAGGATTCAAATGTCTCAGATTTGGGTGGCAATAAGCTACAGTGAAAAGCGAACTTTAATGCCGGAAACAAAACATATTGAATTCACCGTCCTTAGCAAGGGGCTTATATAAACCAGGCACGAATTTAAATGCACTTATTTCACCTCGAATTGGATTTGCAGTGTCTGCCGACACTACGTTGCATTTGGTAACCTCGTCATCGTGTTACACCAAATCCCTTTGATCACTCCGGTGGTGGAAAGTGAATGTGTGTGCTCCGTCGACTACCTTGACTTGGCAGTTCGTGACTGCTATTACAACCGCAGCTCAATGCGCTAACGAGGTCAAAGCTGCTGCTACTTTTTTCTCTCCTACGTGCTGCACTACTTGATATGCAGCATTTATGGCATCTACAGCTGTGCGAATTGAGAGTGCGCATTCCTCACTTCTTCAAGGCTTTTAAGGTGCGTTATGATCCGCGAAAGACTAAGTGCGCGAAAAGGCAATATGAGTGCACACATACTATCTGCTTCCTGAATAGATATTCCCGGTGCATGGAATGGAGCCCAGGGTGAAGTGTGAGAAAATCGGCCGTGTAATCTGTATGACTGAGCAATGCTGAAGAATGAAGCCAACAAGTCGCCAAGATGACGGTGCTTCTATTGTAATTATTAAAAATAAGACACATCAATGCAACCATTGTAAGTTGCTGGAATGGGTCCCGCTTAGCTTTATTTCAAACACAAGAATGTCGTCGTTCACTTATAAGACAGACGCTTTCTTATCAAGTCACGAGAAATCGGGGCGCAAACAAGCCACACGCCATATAGGGCAGGCGAATGGGAATTCGGATGGAGTGTGGCCTAAGTGCGAATCATCATCACCGACATGTCTAAGGGCTCTACTCTCGGCTGTGGATACGTCCTCAAGAATAGTTATACATAAGGGAGGGACACGGATCGCTTCGCAATGGTGCGGAAATCCCACGCTCCCAGAGAGCACCTACTAGACATTGTGAAGGTAAACTAACAGAGACAAAGGAATGGCAATCGAGATTGCGATAAATCTGCTGATCGAGTACTTCCAGTACTTATTCGATTGTTCTCGATTTGTCTTACACATAAGGATAGCGTTAGATAACCATTAAATTATGCACGGACCTCATCAAATCTAAAATCGAAAATAATTAAAGGTCATGTTGCAGCAAAATCAAGGGTGTGCAGTTCGTCATTATTATTTATTGAGGCAAAAACCTTTTCCAGGTCCTAAAGGCGCTGCATGGTAATCTCATGAGTAGGTTTAATTTACGGCAAAATTTCTGGCATCGAAATGGAGTCAATCCGGCCTGTCAAAACACGTTGCGCAATGCGCAACTAGAACTGGCCAAGTTGTTTAATGATTTTGGCACGACAATGTCATGCAAGACCTAAATTCTTTCAGCGACCAACTCAACCAACTTCGCACATCAGAGGGGCATTGACACTAAATATTTCATCAAACACATTATGCTTCACGAATCTCCTTAGTTTTTAAGAGAATACGCTTAAATATTAGTGAATTTGCTTGCCTTTTTGCTGCTCTTTACGACCTTTGACGTCCACAGTTTAAGGAGAGAAGAGCTGTCAAACGCAAAATGTCATCTCACTATCCACGCCTCGCCTCTAGGTCGGCTGAGGGTTTCAGAGACCTAATCAAATAAGTGTCTTTGAATGGTGAGGTATTTCATTATGTATTTTGTAGGCTGTAAGGGAAAAAGTGTTTTCAGACTTTGAATCTCCGCCAGTACCATCGACTACCTAAGAGTAGCACAAGTAGACCTAAAATGTGTGTAGTTGCATGACAAGTTGTATTATTAGAACGAGATAATTGTATTTAGTGCTATTTTGGGCTAAAGACGTCTTTATTTGCACTGATGTGGGCGAAGTAGAATTTCGAAGTGGAGGGAAGACCAATGGTTGAGAGTTGATAAGTTAGAAGTGACAGGTCCGTACCATTTGTTCTACTATATAGGCAAATTGTGTAAACAGTTCTCTCATCAACAATTTTTGTAGCAGGAATGGTTTCTAATGCCTCTTGCAGCTAGGTTATGCTTTATTTGCTTGTTTTCGTTCCTAATAATAGTGGGTTTAAATAAGTTGCAATACCTTCAAGCGCAATTAATTCCGACCAATTTTTTGATGATTAACTCTTTGTTCAGGGATTATTGCAACCACATGTAGCCCGTTTTCTACTGGCAGTTGTTGAGTAACGCAGACAAATAACGTACATTTATTATTGTCCGTTCCGTAGTGGGGGAATCCATGGGTATTTCGCTATTTGATGACCGGCATCTTCTCGTTGAATTCGCGCCCCATTGAAACCACAGTTTACTTTTCAAAATTGTGCTCAACGGTTAATTTGGGACCATTTATTGTAATAATGGTGGCGTTTATATGCGCTTTGTAGGCAAGAGGCGGGAACACAATATGCACGTGGTCGATAGCCCGCTAGCGTGTTCTCCCCCCTGCGCCGGATACCGCGACCCCGTAGACTGGACATCCCTACCTGGCCTTTTCCCCTTAAATAAAACTATGCCCAGAAAAGCTCGGTCTTCTGCTAGTAAGGTAGAAAGGAATGAGGAGGAAGAAAAGAAGAACCCTGTTACACTGGTGGCAGCGTCGGCGAACCTTCCCCTTCAAAGGCGATATCGACTTTGGAGATTAAATACAAACCGCGAGGTTATACATCCACTGGTACCCCCAACAACAGAGAGTGCAGCTCCTCCTCCAGGTTCTTTGCAAGAGCACCTTCTCTCAGCAATAAGAGCAGGAGTCACTCCCGACTCCGACTTCGACTATTGCTGCGAGATCCTCTCGCAACTGGCCATTGACAAGCGTTAACGTTCTCTGGTTTTTAATTCTAGATTTTACTACTTCCTCAACCCATTTTTACCCCCATTCATTTCCATCTATCAAATTTTTCATCCACTTTCCCGCATGCCAGCTTCCGAAAATAGAGCGGTGGATAAAAGTGATAAGAAGTAATCGCAATGGTTATGTGTTTTTCAATATTTAAGCAGATTCTGTGTGAAACCGATGAAGACTACGCTCGGAGCCTACAACTTTTAGCCGAAAGAGCCCTCAAAGGTTGCCCTCCAGCCAAAGTGATCAGCTGGGTGGCCGTCCAGTTCTGCGAGGGAGTCCATCCTCCAAGCCTCTCCGCGAAGCTCAGTGCAAAAGACCAACGATCTCAATCGGTTGGTTAAGGCCGCGTCTAAGATCTGTCAGGAGCTCCCGCTGATACCTACACCCCAGACGTCCCACCAACGGCCAATTTAGCCACGTCCTCGCTCGATTCCCACGCTAGACCACTAAAGTAGGTGAGACTTATTTCTCCTTATCTTGCCAACCCCGAAACGCCTCTCGTCTATTTCTGCAAGCTGTCGGCCAGTTAGAAGGATACCCCTGTCGTTTCCTCCTGGACTCGGGAGCGGTGAAGTCTCTGATGAATCCTGCAATGTTTCCAGATCTCTTCCGCAAGATCAGTCCTCGATCGTCCTCCATAAAACTACTCTCAGCTGTAGGGAGGAAGATGAAAGCGATCGGAGAGACGACGCTAAAGATCACAACAGGGAAAGAGTCCTGGACAGTACAATTTATTATGTGTCCAGAACTAGTGTGTGACGCGATACTGGGCGTCGACTTCCTCCCCCATACTAGAGCAATCCTGAACTTCGCAGAGGGTACCTTTACAACCCAACAGCACAAAGCAGTAAAGTCGGCCGAGCCTTCCCTGGGAAAGGACGCTGACGAAATCTGCAGTGCTCTGTTCGAAGCCGCGGGTATCCCTGTCAACAACCTAGAGGAGCTTTGCTCACGGATAACAAATACCACTGACAGCGAAAGGAAGGAACCGCGCGCATTGCTGTGCAGACACTCTAGAATATTCTCTTGGCAAGGAACCAAACTCGGTCGGGCGAGCATCATCAAACATGCCATCGACACAGGTGACGCTAAACCAATATGGCAGCCCCTGAGACGCATTCCTCCGCCCCTCTTGGAAGAGGTAAACCGTCTACTGAACGAGATGATCTCCGACGGCGTGATACGGCCATCCAAATCACCGTGGGCCTCCCCGATTGCGCTAATGAAGAAAAGTGACGGGAGCCTACGGCTGTGCGTGGACTACAGAAAACTGAACGCTGTGACAAAGAAGGACGCTTTCCCACTACCTCACATCAACGACTCACTGGATTCCCTGCACGGACCAAAGTGGTTTTCTACTCTGGACTTGAAGTCCGAGTACTGGCAAATGGAGGTGGCGGAGACGGACAGAGAGAAGACAGCTTTCATAGTGCCAAATGGACTCTATGAATTTTAGACAATGCCGTTTGAACTATGTAACGCCACAGCTACTTTCTAGTCCCTGATGCGGACTGCACTAATGAGGCTTTTTCCAAAGCACTGCATAATCTACCTCGACGACATTCTTGTCTGTGGCAAGGACATGCAAGAGCATAATGCCGACCTGAAACTAGTGCTGGATCGTCTCCGAGACGCTGGATTGACCCCGAACCCAAAGAAATGCCACTTCTTTCAACGTTCGGTTAAATTTCTGGGGCATACAGTCTCGTCAAATGGGGTGGCGGTAACCGAAGACCGTACAAATCAAGTGAGAACATTGCAGACACCAACCAATCAGACGGAGCTCCGCAGTTTTTTCGGCTTGGCAAACTACTACCGACGTTTCGTCAAAGGCTTCGCCAAGATCGCTGGTCCCCCGCACAAACTAACAGAGAAACAGGCGAAAAAGAATTTCACGTGGGAGAACGAACATGATGAGGCCCAAGGAACTAAAACGTAGGCTCTGCTACGCTCCGGTTCTGGCCTTACCCAACTTCGAGAACGGCGCACTCCCCTTCGTACTAGACACAGACGCCAGCGACGTAGCCGTAGGCGGTGTTCTATCCCAACGGGATAAAGAAGGCAGGGAACACGTCATCGAATACGCCAGCACCAGGCTCAACAAAAAATGAGACAGAAATGTGCAACGGAACGCGAACTGTACGCCATCTTTGCAATGGTTCGACACTTTAGACATAACCTGATAGCGAAACAGTTCATAATGAGAACGGACCACCAAGCGCTGACCTGGCTAAAAACAATGAAGGAGATTGACCGCTCCGTGGCGCGCTGGTACGAAGAACTGCAACAATACGATTTTACAGTGCAGTACCGAAAAGGGACTACGCATGGCAACGCGGATGCACTGTCTCGCAACCTTTCTCAGCAGAGAGAGAAGGCGGTATAGTGGGCACGCTATTTTTGAGCGAACCCACTAGACACCAGTGAAGAAATTCACAAAGTTCGGATCCCAACACGGTGTTGCTATACGAAAGGTTCCTGGCGTCCTCACACAAGCCTACTGCAGAAGTCCATTAGTTTACGCAAACAGCACCAACGGGGTACGAAAGCAAATAATTACTTGCATTTTACCAGAGCAGAATACATACATTATGGGGACAGAGGGATTAGGATCTGTTAGCGTGGCTTGAAGGCCAGCCATTTGGCTAGTACAGCATGGCCACCCAAATGAAGAAAACTGTAGTCCAAACAAACCAAGTATTACACAGTCCCTATCTTGTTTCGAGCCTCCTACCCAACGCTCTCTTCGACAACTCACCCATGTCAGCCATCAAAAAGCACTCAGTACTGCGAAAAGCACCCACGACTTAACCGTCTTAGCCATCAAGATTCAAGAGCGTGTGTTCTTGCAGTGCCAAAAATCCCGCAGAGCATTCAGCGAAGCGAAGGCGTATTTTTAGGGTTCTTCTCTCATGATAATGTGTCCAAATGTAATGATGGAGGCCTTTCGATGCCATGGTATAAGCCCAAAGGTGTCGCAGAACCCTGTGTGAATGAGGCAATCGGGTCTCATAGGAACGGGACGCACGCGATCCAAGTGCGCAAGCATAAAACGATGTGGTCAAATGGCGAAGAGAGGTGAGTTGCCCTAGAACCTGTGGGGGAACTTATGGAGGATGCTTGACCACAACGTCGCTGACCCCTCCTGGCAATTTTATTGAACTTGGAATTCACGGCTAGTGTCGGCTCAGTTGTTGATAGCTTTCTTACAGAACACAAGGACATGGAAGGTGCAGAAGATAGACGTCTTAGGCTTAAATCCCAATTCTTAGACTTTCTCTTTTGTAAAAGCCTTCAGCAGTCCCATCAGAGTGCGACTGCTTCGGTTCACGTGTCTGTTGCCCTGCAAGTACCCAGGTGTCGTGCTCGACTTTGCAATTCCAAGGATCTTGCATACTTTGGTAAGGAGTCGACTTTCGGCTTAAGGGTCTTGATTGCTATGGATCGATTCAGACACTCTCTGTTGACAGATCCAACATTTAAAGATAGTTGACGTTGCCGTTTTGGCAAATTGAGCCTTCATGGGTTTCGCTTCGACTACTTTCGTAAAGCAGGCAATCGCAACCAGAATACATCGGTTTCCCATCTCGGTAATTGGCGGTGGGCCCATGATATCTAACCTTACTCTTTCGCTCGACAATCCCGTAGACATGGTTTGCAGGGGTGTGATTGCTGCAGAGTAAGGCTTCTTGTACTGCTGCAAGTGATGCAGGTCATGCTATTAAGTCAGCGACTCATGCCAATGAGCACTTGTCCACTGCCAACATTTTTCCTTACCAGGCACTTAGTTAGCCCTTGTCGACACAGGTAAACTGGCATGATGGCACTGCATAGCAGTGATATCAAGTTGTGAGCAATTGGTCAATTTTAATGCCAAGTAGCTGTGATCAAGCCATCTACTTTTTATATGACTGCAGAACGAGCCTTTGCACACACTTAGGAAAGGTGGCTTTTTCGAATCCTCCTAAGCACTACATGACTCGGGCATTTTAAAGCATAGTCCTTATTGGATCCACAAACGACATTTTATCTATGCCTAACGAACTATGCATGCATGTAAAAGTGAAAAGACAAAACATGTCCCCTTCAAACTTTTTAGCCCTGATTGGCTACCATTCTTCAGTTGAATCATAAACTATAAAATGTGATCTGCGGATTGTGCATCATTAGGTTACCTATCGGTTGCAAGAACCATGTAAGAGATCGTTCATATGTTTTACACATGCTGCCAGAGCAATTTTTACTCTGCAACTCAATCAGTGTTAAATCTAGAGATTAATGATTTTGCTTCCTAAAATTCACTATCTTTGGCAAAAGTGCATTTTGTAAGGGAGCACCAAATTCGCTAGTAGTTGGAAATTTCGCTTTGCTCAACCTCAAGCCATAGATCTGAGAATGCAATTACTCTTTACCGCTTTTATTGGTTTAACATTTGACCAACAGCACATATCAAGCAGATGAATCTGTAAAGTGCGGGAAATGGGAAATAAGGTTTCTCTAGTTCAATTTATTCAGCTTGCATTACCGGGGCTAATCATGTTGGGATAGATGCTTAGCCAGTGCTTCACAGGTCTAATGTCAATCAACATTGGATATTCATGGTAGAACATAGGGTGCTGCATACAATTTATTGGCTCATCAACTGCGATGACATTGACAATCAAGTGGATTGAGCTACGTAAAACGGTACCTCAATTTTACAACCTTAGGGTTATAACTGAAGAGATTATGCGCTTTAAAATGGAAACTTTTTCAAATGCTGGGCTCCTCTCGGCAATTATGAAGCAACTGGTATTAAACTCGATAAAAACATATTTGTTTTAGACGGGCCATTATCAGACTAGGCTATCGCCTTCGCCTACTTGCATTGAATATTCACTGCATTTCCCTCTCGTGTCGCAAAGAATACGTTATCTCTACCGGTAAAAGACCATGAATGATAATCTGATGTTTTGGAATCCTACCTGTCTTGGTAGCAATCCTCATAAAACAAATCTTCCATCAGCTCAAGTCAAAGCTCTGAAACTTTCTTAACTCGCTGTCGAAAGTGCATAAAACCTTTATGTGTTTGATCATCTTTTGTGCATCGTAGCCTTCCAGAGAATGCCAATAGTGTAGGTAAGGAAATGATGCTAATTGGAGGTGCCATCAACATTAAAAATCGTTACTGCCTCCAATTTTAATCCAGTCATTTGCAAACTTTAGGAATTTTATAAATTCTCGGTTCCACTATTTCTATGTGGGCTGTGCTGGCCCTCCTTACTGGCTTCTGCAAAGTCTACATAGAATCGGGGTCTGCAGACCACCTCTCGATCGTCATAGTAAAAAATGTAAGTGAACAAATTCGACCAATCGGCCGGCCAGTAATTTCGTAGGTGTATGCGGTGTCTTACTTTATGCAGTCCTACTCTTCCGAAGCTTGGATGCCCTCGAATGCGGACAGACGCGTAGCTGTGTGTGGGCTGCAAATAGCGAGAATGCTCTCGTGTTCCGCGCGGTACCTGGCATTCTATGCAGCGGTCATCTTTTGCTGATGATAAGAATACATGCTATGGACAACTTTGGGCGGATTTGAACCTTAGCATCAGATTCCACATTTGAGGCGTCTAATGAAGCAAATAGGTTTTGCCTTCTTTGACAACACTGACCATAATAAAAGAATCAGTAGTGAATGATAAAGAAAGAAAGCACAGTGTGGGGAGTCGGCAGCATGCGTGGGAAGTTGATTGTTGGACATTTGTGGTCACTTAAAATAACGCATGTGTTTGGTAAACACTATACATGTTTATTACTGAACAATATTATTATTATCGTCAAATACTAGCTATTTGCATATGGGCTTGATGGGTGGATGGATGGATGAAAGCAAGGACAAATAAGTCAGGTGCGTTGAGGGAGGCGAAAAGAATGCTTTGGAAATAGAGGAGGGGGAGGAGACAAGCATGGAAGGAAGGAAGGAGGAAAGGGGAGCACATAGCACGAGTATGTCTACTGACAACCTGTAAGTAGGTGGGAGAGGATATGACGATTGGGTGGTTGGTGTGTAAGTAATGAGCGCAAACAGCGGCAGGTGCGTGGACGAGATATGGGACAGAGAGAGAACGAAGTGGGGAAGAATTGGAGGCGAGAGAGTTGATCCTACTTGGAGAGAAATGAGTAAAAATGGAAGAAGAGGGGTTGACCTTTACCTTTACGTGGATCGACACCCAGGTGTGCCTCGTGGTCTGGGGTGGCGCTGGGATTGACATTGACCTCTGTCTGGAACCCCACGGTAACGTCACGTGACCTCGCCGTGAATCGATATCCAGGGGTGCCTGGTGGCCTACGGTGGCCTTGTAGTCAACGTTAACCCCTAGTTGGCACCCCTCTTAGGGTCACGTGAACTATACATCGGCGTGGATCGATATCCAGGCCTGCTGGGTGGCCTTGGGACCGACGTTGTCCCTGAAGGCAGATTGGTCACAATGCCTGAGAAGAACATGCCTAGTGAGAGACCAAAATTGGACTACTGGCGTGGCTCAGACGCTGGCCACAAGGTGATGCTATTGGGGCCAATGAATTTTCTTTTACTATCATCAAGAGTTAGGTAAATAACAGCCGCATTATGTGGCCTACTCGCGTCAGCCATTGCAATGTAGTTAGTGGCAAGAAACACTTAAGGGCTATCCGTTCTACTTACAACATTTCCATGCAACAGAGGAGAGAGTTGACCACAAAGGCACTGAATCTTTTTGGCAATTCTACTGGATCTAGAGCCTCGTTCAGTCTGGGAAATGGACCCGGAGACGATGGAATCTGCTAACCATCACGCGTATTTATGGACGGACTTGGACTGCTCGCCTAAGGTGGATGACAGAATAAAGAACAGTTTTTGGGAAATGGGCTATCGCGTTCATTCACACTGTCGGGGTCTTCACTAAGTTATGGTAAGGGAACTTCTTAACGAAACCTTTCTGGATGGTTTAAGGCTAGTTTCGCACCTATTATCAGTAGTTACCTTGCAAAAAACAAGACTGGTGTGGTTACCAAAGTTCGGTGATTTTAGCAGTTTTTCCGTTACGAATTGGCTGTGGTTGCCCCATCCGTAGAATATACCCTTCCTCCAATAAGCTCAACCTCGCTTTTCTTCTACTTTAATGTAGCGCCGTAAGACCTCTTTGGAGGCGAAAATTGTATAATACTCAGCAGAAAATGCACGTTTGGCAGGCAAAAGTGGATTGAGCTGCTGGTGCAGCCCAAAGGCCACCCTTCCAACGCGAAGGATCCAGTCAATTAAGTAAACATAGCCGAATTCGAGAGCAAAAACAAACGCAGTACAGCAGGTGGTTCTGATTTTGGGTACACATTCTCTCGGCCATTGTAGGTCAGATATGAGCCGAATCTGCGGGCACAAGCGAATCGTTGAGGCGCATCATTAGCGTTAGGGCTAAGTATTCTAAACACCCTATCGCCTAGGCTTTGCTGAGGGTAGTGTAGTGGGGTGTTCGAAGTAGGTCCTAGCACTCGACCAATTTCGTCTGTCGCATAATCCTCTTTACTGCCCTTCCGAACTCTAAGAAATTGTTTTCATTTGTTTTTGACGGCTTATCAAGACTTTAAAGGAAACACGAAAGACTTAAGTATGGTGTGAAAAAATTTAATAAGCCATCGCGACACTAAAGATGTCTATTTCAGCAGATAATGGTATGTTTTGACAGGTTATTTAACTTAACTCTTGACTAGACAAGAAACTGGATCTTCGCAGTTCCACTTACGCTGGGGGACTTTCATATCATTCAGCCCCTCCTTACCTTAGTAACATGTTCTTGCCTATGTCGCTGCCACTTTTTTCCACTTTGAAAGACTGCTTCCGTCGTCGCTTCCCGACGTAATACATCTGTCATTTTCCACAGACTGCTGTGATATTACGGGATTAGTGTGTTAATTGGTGCCTCAAGGCATTCGAAACTTTTCCCCTTGGAACAGAATGAACATGGACTTCACATTTAACAAATATTTTTATTAAATTATAGACCATGTTGGTTGCACTTTCATGTTTTATTGACAAGATTCGTGAGTCTTGGTTATGATGGCAAATGCTCAGCAGTTACTTGTTCTCAGTTCCTTCACATAGCACTGATTTACCAACCCCATATGTCGCTCTTGCTGCTTGGCATGCGGTGGTAAAAGGTCGTCTTGGCTCAATGTTCAATGAAGCCTCGTATGTTTGATCATCACTTAGCAGCCGAGTTGGATCTAACAGGTAATCCACAACCTAAGAGGCGCCTTCAATCCACAGTTGTGACTCACCTCTTGCCTAAGTTTAATCATATAGGGCGTCTGGGTGTATCTCCTTAACTCCATGAGTACATGAGCCAGCTAAGGGAGCTATAGTGACTCCAGAAATCACTATTACCATTCTCATCTTGCAGAAATTTATCAAACCGTGTTCAATAATATCCAATGCGCCCTCTTCGATGAAGGAGAGATCCGTCAGGTACATGCCTAGATAGGGTATGCACGGTGGGTCACAGCTGAGATATAGTAACTGCTAAGTTAGTGCCAGTAGTAGCAACGATCATAACTCCAGTCGCAATTCTCAGCATACCGGTGGAGCCGTTCTCGCATCTCTTAAACCTCGCGTTCGCAGCCACCAAAGTGAGAAGCTTGCCAGGGACTGCTTAGACTGTTTTGAAACCACGTCCCAGGTCGCCTTCAGTCGGTGGACGGAACTGTTTTCCAAGCCGCGCAAAGTTGTAAAACTCCGTTGTAGTTCTGCAAACATCGACATATGTCAGCGATTGCAATCCACTTTTCAATACAAGCTGCACGATCTGGGATATCTGAGCGGGTAATGATCTCCGAAACAACTAGTTTACTGACTTCATGGAAGCGTTTCGTCACTAGCATCACGTGAGGCGCCTTGGTCTCCCTTCCATCCTCATCCATACCTGATTCAGTAGTTCTCTGCAATACGGACAAATGCTTATGGGTTGGAATTCAGAGTAACTATGTCAAACATGAAGTGGTAACTAACTGCGTTTTTATCGACCGAAGAATGTGAAAATCGAGATGGGTTAGCTCCACCGCGATATCTAGTGCTGGTATTGTATCGAAGTCCTCCTTTGATGGGACCTTTGAAAATGAAAATAGGATTACGTATTGCATAGCAAGTTTATGTTTGCTAGTTTTGTCCTTAAATTGGCAGGAAACTATTTAAATCATCAAAAACGAAGAAAGAATTTGCCAAGTAACCGCATGAATTTATTTTCATCAGTCAGGAGATACGTAGATTTGAATGAAGAGGGCATTTTTTTACTTACATGGAGTTGTGTTCTAATTATTCAGTCTTTTCTTGACATTTACTGCAGGCAAGTCACTAAATCCTGCCAGTGCTTTTTATGCATACAACAAATCAAATTAATTTGGTTGCAACTTATGTATCGGAAACGCCGGGGGAGGCTGTAAGTTCGCCAGTGTGGTAAATGAGCATACATTAAGTTCAAAGGACATCTTTGAACTGAAGGATTTGACTGACAGCTAACTCACCATAGGGATGCAAGCAAGTTACATTAATTAAAAAAGGATTGGTGAAGAGCAAATATGCACGTATTTTCCCTGTGTTGAATTTCTTTTAGGAAGCGGGTGCTGTGCATGGTTCGGAAGTGAGTGAGATATCGATTGAAGCTGGCAATGGTGTCGACAGTGAGATTCGGATTTGGGGCAGTCCGTGCAAGGCGACTGGAAGCAAGTTGGTTTCTTTGGTCATCATCATTGCTATACATTAGTACCTTTTAAACATTACACTCGATTGGCACTTTTTATTCAAAAAAACCAGGATTTAATAGCAGAACGCATACTTATAGGTGCAAACTCGATTCAGCTCTTTTCATTTGCGACAAGCGCTAGTATAGTGGCTGGTGTTGTACTTTGGTAAGAAGAAAGCACACAATTAATGCGAGGTATTTGCGTTATAGATGATGTTTGCATCACCATGGCCGATGGAAGGCACAAGACACTCTTCTATTGAGCGATAGGCCATACAAAAGGAATGGCTTCAAACATTCCTCGTGCCACATTGCAAATTTCCGAAGCCCGCTCGAGGTAATTCTGTTTAATCATCGAATAATATGTTGGAAAAGGAACACGCTAAGTAAAATAATGGAGAGCAGCTTAAACTGCTACAGCACTACTGGCGTCGTTATTTGTATGCATTCATTGCATTAGAAATGGAAGATTAATTTACCTTACGGTTGTGAATGACAGACAACAAGTCGATCTGAACACGTCGTTTCCGTTCTAACGATTTGTCAAGGACATGGATTCGCTCAACGTTGATTTCGCCATTCTAGGGGCAGAGAATATATCAAACGTAAGTCCAGTTTTAAGTCCAAGGACTCAAATCTGCTGATTTGTATGGAAGCAAATTCCTTATTTATACAAAAGTTAAAGTGTTAAATTGCCAAAGTGAATGCCCTTCTTTAAAAAGATAAATGACATAGCTAGTATCATTACAAAATAGGTCCCATTTAGCATTAACGGGTACGATCATTGTTTCGTGGTCGAGAACTCAGCTTCAGATGAATAGAAGCAACTTTTGTGGTGAGCGAATTAAATTATCGAATTTCAAACTGTATTTTGCCTTTCCAACCAATTGCGAGGCATAGAGCTGATCAAATTATCTTCTTCATTTAATTTCGCCTGCCTCATACTCTGCAATCTGCCCTGTGCTATCAGGCGTGGTGGAATGAAAACTACTGCAACTGTGGTCTATCAGAGCTCGCCTCGGAAATGACCCATGATGCCCTTTCTAGCTAGCCATCAGCTCCTACTAAAACATTCACTTGTGCCATTTTAGTTAACTTGGTAAAGGATGTGAAAGCTGACTTGCGGGTATTCCATTGCGTTTTTCCAAGGGTAGCAAAGTTTCCTCGCGAAAGCTTTATTTTCTATGGCGAAGAGGGCTGTAGCTTGTGTCCATCGACTACAACGCAAAGTGGTACGTTGGTCAGCGTGATCTTTCAAAGCAACCTAATTGTTTTTTGCATTAGTCCCAACTTAATTTACCCTTGAAAAATACCATGAGTGGTTGCACATTGTACGTTTAAGCGTTAATGCAGAGTAATTGCAAGGAATAATGCCTCACTGAAACGCTCTGACAACATTTTCAATCTCTCGACACACCGGAAGTGGCTGAATGCAACCGTAAGTTTGTTTGTTTTGTTGTACTTTGATTTAGCATAATTCTACTTGGACCAAT